>OY728150.1:368545597-369278097 GCA_963277665.1 Viscum album | reverse complement strand
GAAAGATGAGCTTAACAAGAATGACATAAAAGAGTGTACTTAAAAAAAGAGAGGTAGGATCCCTTATGAAAATTCGGCAGCCTGACGGCGCCACTCAAAAAATACAAACTGGATTGATGAGAGAAAATAGGGTCTCTCATCATATGAAAATAAAAAGTAAAGTAGGATTATTTTAAAATAACATCCCAATCAAAAGAAAGATGAGCTTAAAAGGAATGACATAAACGAGTGTACATAAAAAGAAAGAGAGGGTTTGGATCCCTTACCTCGTATCCGACTTGACTCGATAATTCTTTAATCTCCAAAATAATAAACATGAGTTAATTAATACTTTCTTAATAACCTTTTTTCAAGTTCATTATTCCTTTTATATCACTTTTTACCATGTCATGAACACTATGTAATTTTTTAAGTTAATAATGGTCGTTTTAACGATCATTGCTAGTTGAGTCAAAAATAAACTCTTTATAATTACAATTTTGTTCATGCGGTAAAATATCCATTATATCCAGAATTATATTCATTATGTAGATATCATATATATTTTATATATCCATTATATACATGCATTTATAATATTACATAACATTTAGAGGTAAGAAATGAAATGCACCGTTCATGGAGACGGTAAGCCGTACGTACACATTAACACTACTTCCATTTCTATTTCATATTTAATGAAATTAAAACATAATGATACATAATAGTATTATAATTATAGTATGGTACCATATATAATATCATTAAATCTATCCTTTATACATACCACATGTCGTATTAACGAATCAAATCACTTTGAGGGGGTGGTAGTCCGCACTTCCTAAAATGAAGATATCGCGTTTACCCATAATGGAAACCATAAAGGTATTCCATAAATGAAAAAAATACAGAAGCTTAAGGAAAAAATAAACATATTATATATCATATATAAATATAGTGACATCTTAATGGACATCTATGAAGATGATAAAAGAATATTGAACAATCACTGTTACGTGAGGCAGAAATTCACCATCCACAGAAACAGTATGTTCTTTAACCATTATATGTAGCTGTGTGTAAGTGTATCTAGAATAATTCTTATAGAAACATCCTAGTATATGGAATATACTGGTTTTGTTTCAAAATAAATTAATAAAGAGAGTTTACTGGGTTAGAGATGCAAAATAAAACAAAAGAGCACAAGTGAAGATGTTACTTTAAAATCGGGTAACTCCCTTTGGTTTGAACCAAAAGGGTTTCTTGAAGAGATTCCTGCCTATGGTAAGGCTTCTAGGATGAGTAGCGGGATGTGGAGAGACAATATTATCAGAGATTGGCCGATACAAAGGCTTGAGAGGTGTGGGCAAAGAGGTAGAGGTGGGGGCCTTTTATAAGAGGAGAGGAGGGGTACTCTTGGAAAAGTATAACATGTTACTCTATTTTCAAATGTGTTTCGGATTTTAAAGGTCCCACATTGATGTATATCTAGGATAAGGTGATAATAGTTCGAAATACACCCATCCAATAGGTTTTTTACATGTGTAGGTCTTATATTTTACATTATATTTTCATTTTATTTAAATCGTTAAATAATGAGGTAATCACTGCATCATCATTATGTCATAAATAATTTAATTTATTTAATGTCCAAAAATTATATAAAAACTACTATGATGTAGGAAATCTTTTTATCTTTCAGATTAATATTTATAGTCAAAAATCTTACTTGTATAACCCCATGTAAAAATTGTTTTGTTAAAACAATACATATTTGTGTCATTTGTACTTTTACTTTAAATAAAAGGCATAAATGTCATTATCATAACCAAGTGTCTCCATGGGGTCCCCAAAATAGACCCATAGGTATTATAGGTCGTCCATGACTCATCCAATAGTGTTAGGACACGTGTCAAGATATTTTCATTTTATTATAATATCATTTTTACCTTAAATCACAATAATTACCTTTAATCGCGATTAATAAAACTTAAAAGTTACTTTTCATAAAAAATTATTTTCATCCCATTGAACCAAATTTTTCTTAATAATTAAAATCAATTATATTGGATTTTAAAAATTCAAATAACAGAAGTGCTAAAGTTCCATTTAAACGAAAAATTAGTTTTTGTAACTACCACTTTGTGGTTTCACTATTCATCAAAAATTAAGGTTTTTCATAAAAATACCAAAACTTCACCCTAAGGTATATTTGATATTCTGAATTCAAAAATGATGTCTATTTTATCAAATTAATAACATATAAGTTTCATTAATTAATTTTATAATTAAATCCCACTGTCAAATCAAATAGCGTGTTTTTAAGAAACAATATCTATCAAAAGATTGACACTCGTTTATGTCCAATATCAAAGTGATATTAATTAAAATGTCCACCATTAGATTAAATGGTAAAAATATATTCTAATTTCACTTTAAAACCAATTAAAAAGAGAATATAATAATATAAATAAATTAGATTAAAAAGCGATTTTGAATTAAAATACAACATTTTTCACTATTCAAAAAAATGAACTTTATCGGAAAAATACCAAAAATTGACACAAAGTAAATTTTGATGTCCCGATTACAAAGAGGAATTTTATTTTGTAAAATACAACACATAAAATTGCCAAAAAGTGGATTTAAAAGTGGTTTGCCATCAAAAGGTGGTTAATCACCCTTTTAAGGAATATTGGAATATTTACGCTTAAAATTGGATTCATTTCCTTTTTTAATCATATAACATTTATTGGATAAAGTAAAAATATTTGACAAACATATATAATCATTTTTTAGTTAGTTCTGTTCATTCCCGTCATTACAACAGCGAGGTGTTAACTACCATTTAAAATAAAATTATTTTATTATTAGAGTGCAACGTAAGATTTCAAAGGAACTCGTTGTTGTGTATTGGTTAAGCCATCGAGTATAGCGTTCCCTTTAAATTAATATTGTCATTTTATTCACAAATAGGGATAAATATAAAAATTTTGTATTTTGTATTTACCTGGGGTGTTACATATGTGCTCACATTGCAATATTAACCCATGGTTTTATGGAGTCATATGTGGTGATAGGTTTTCAATATAATTCCATGGTTTAATTGCATAAAGGTATATGAATTTTTTTTTTCAATAAAGATATAATTAACTATCTAACCTCAGATATATATAAAAAAACAATTATATGTCTTGGTATGTTGATGAAGTCTTTTGTAGAGGATATAATCATGGATCATCAAGGGGAAAAGGGACATTACAATATTGATTTAAATATTAATTTCATCCGAATGATTTAAATATTCTAGGATAATATGATTCATGAAATAAATAATATTTTAATATAATTAAAATAAAATATTATTGTAAAATATTTTTTGATATAAATGTTTGGCCATGGTTTTCATAGAATATATTCATTTCTATATTATACATAGGTTTATAGAACTATTCCTTGATTTGGTAGAGGTATAAATTGTTTAATAATATATTCTTCAAGGATGTAACAATCAAAATCCAATAAAGAGATAAAATTTTACCCTATACAATGGATTTAACTAACCATTAAGGTATAATGTTGTGTAAAATGATCAAGGATTCGAAACATATCATCATGAAATACGACTCATTTTTCAAGGGTGATAGATCTGGGAATAAAAATATAAAAAGATCTGGAATGGAAGAATACGTATTGTATTAAAAAAATAAATAAAGAACAAAACCATATATAAAAATCTTCGATAGGAAGAGGGAGGGAGATATTGTTCATTAAATATATAAATATATAGATAAATTTTTTTTAGTAAAAGCATTATTTTGTCTTTTTATAATTCATTAAGTTCAAACCATTTATTTTTTGTACTGATCTAAGGGTTATCAAATGTAGTTGTGAGATTTATATGTATGAGTGGCTGTAAAACTAGAGGAATTGTGGGAATACTTTTAATATTTACTAATAAGTGTGCTTTAGTATATTCAATTATATAAAAATAAAAATATACTCCATGGATGATTCTCTATATGGGTTAACTAAGTTGAAATCATGATAATTTTATGTTCTTTAATGATTCATATTAAAATAATAAATATAAAGGCATTCATAATAACTATGTAACCTCATAATTTAAGGGATAAATTCATTTCAAATATGATGATGCACCCCCTCCCCCCCCCCACGATATCTATATTAACTAATGAGATTAAAAATATGATTGTAGATATCATTATATAGTGGGATCATATTCAATATAATATTTTTTTCAATTTGTATAAAATATTACATTTAAATAATACGTTATTCCATTAAATATTATAAATATAATAAAATATAGTCACTAAAAGTTTACACAAACAGGTCAATGTGAAGGAAATATTTGATGAAATTACCAAAAGAATATTGGTTTAAAAGTGTGGGAATAATAATCAGTTATGAATAAAAATATTGAATTCTATAAAAAATCATAACTTAGGAGGTTGTTGTTTCTATGAAAAAAGAGGAATGTCATTTTCAGTTTTTTGTTATAAAATTTAGCTTATACCATGAGTAATATTAACAATACCTAATTAAAAATTAAATTTGATATTTGAATCATAATGATTAATAAAGATAACTAATTATCTAACAATAATTATCATACTATTTATTGAGTCATATCTTATATTTATCTAATATGATTTATTATTATCTCTTAAATAAATCCAAAAGACTCACAGCTCTACAAGTGACATATCGACTATGTGAATAATTGATAAAAATTATAAGTTTTTACTATCTCCAATGGTCTACT
This sequence comes from Viscum album, assembly GCA_963277665.1. Lineage (NCBI taxonomy): Eukaryota > Viridiplantae > Streptophyta > Magnoliopsida > Santalales > Viscaceae > Viscum > Viscum album. The sequence goes on along the minus strand of OY728150.1, from coordinate 369,273,329 downwards.
AGAACCTATATAATATAGTGTTATGATGCTATGGATAGTTTGTTCTTTCTTATGGTATATATATGATCATACATCCCACATATGAAATCGTGTGTAGTCAAATTTTTATAGAAAAACCTAATTAATTAACAGATTACCCATGTATGAGCTTAAATGTTTTATATATATTCATGATGTAAATTATGAAGTAATAAACTTATATATAATAATATTTTAAAGACAAAATCACATATATATAATAAATTCAAACAAAAAACCTATAATGAGACCATCCAATGTTTTTTTAGAAGAAGATAACTACAAAAACTTAAAACTCATGTACCATCAAACTGTATTGGTTAAAATATTATTCATTAATATCTAAGTATAACTTATATAATACATGTCGTTTAATGTATACTCCATTCATGTGAAAATCCAAGAACATTAGAGGGGTCATATTTTTATATATGATATTCTAGTATCACGGGTTACATGAGAAATAAAGGAAAATAGATTTAAAATTTGGAGTTCGAATTCATTCGAACCCAAAAAAAAATTTATGTTAATTTAATCCTAATTTTATTTTCACCCTTATATTCTCTATGGTTAAAATGAAGACAAAAATTTCATATAAACTATTTATATAGATTATTTTTCATCACCATTACAATTTTTGTTATATATAATTCAAAAAAAAGTATTGAATTTTTTCTATTTATATATTTTTCTAAAAATGTAATAAATAATTCATAATAACAACATTCAATTTTATAATTGACATAAATTGATAACATATATGTAATAAATTTCTCTACAATGCTATGTCATATCAAATATAACATGATTCATGAAAATATACCACCTAGAAGACGAGTGTTATATTTGATGATATATACCTAAATTTCATTATTCAATATAACATTTAGGGAATATTTTATATTAATATCAAAAATTATATTTTTTCTCATAGACTTCAAGTATACTTCTCTTTTTTCACATCATTTTTAAAGACATGTGAAACAATATCTAAAACTATTTAAGATATCTTTTAAAAATATTCTTCAAAAATATAAACATATCTTTCATAATTTAACAAAAATATGTTATAATATAACATGTTACCATTTATAGAACCTTTTATTTTAACCAATGTACTTTTTGGAATTGATAATGATTTTGAATACCTAATTTTATGCAATTAGAAAATTGAGGCCTATAGAAATTTATCTATGGTAATCAAGGTAAAAATTAACCCACTTCGATATTAATAAATCAAAATTATATACATATTGAATACAGAAAATGTACTCATACACCATTCAAAATCAAAAAATAACTTTTCCATTTACATTGATTATAGGAATAAGGGCTGAATGTTATCAATATAGTATAGGTCGACCCACGTATTCTTGAATCTTAAAGTAAAGAGTAGTGAAATTTTAATATTTCTTTTATACAAATTACTACATACCATTTTATTCATATAAGTGGATTTTTTTCATCTATGTTACTTAATTGGAACATCAATACACTTTTCCAATCATTATCCTCATTAATATTTTTATCAACACATTTAAATTGGAGGATGAAGAATGATTCATGAAATGTTAAATTAATTTTTTATTTAATAATGATTCCCTTATTATAGGATATAAATGGAATTACATATCTATTAATTAAAACATCATATTATTCATATGTGTAATCGTAGTGTTGATTGATTTATAGGAAACATGATTTTTTTGAGAAACTCAATATAAAATTATATTACAGAAATAAATAAATGGAAAAAATAATAAAATTATTAGATGATAAAAAATATAAAAAACTAGTATAGAATTTCTATAATTATAGTCCCATGACACGTGATTATCTCCCTCTCAATGAACACATACCATTTATCTCACAAGAAATGAGAGGAGGAGACTCAAGTGCATCTCATTATCCATTTCGTCTGTCATTATAAACATATAGATATCTATAATTTATATATTGATTAGTTGAAACATTTTGATCTATTAAATGGAAAACATTAAATCACATAGTTGAAAAATAAAATGAGGTTCCTAGGGTCCAATTTATAAGCATTGAACAAGTTAGTTTCGAAACACTATTTTTGTAAATCCCCATAAGACAATGAATTGGGATAATAGATATCCATATATTACTTTTAAAAAAATATGACTTTTTTACCAACCATAAGAATACCTCCACATGAAATTTCACAACGGTTGATGGTTTAGGACTCGTCAAATATCCTAATTTCAAAAATACCTACAAGACTACGAAAAATCAAAATTCTATCAATTCTGTCAATATATTTAACCAAACAATTATAATATTGGTTTTATATATATTCTAGAATATTTTATCCCATAACTGTAAGAACCTGGTTCTTATTCTTGAGGAACGAGTTTCTTCTTTTCCTTTTTTCCTTTAGATTTTTTCATAAAATAATGAAAATGGGGAAAATTTCCATTTTCATTGAGTACACACCATGTACTTTTCCACACGTTGTGTACTTTGACCATGTGGGATGAGTACACATGGCATGTAGGATTATCATTGATGAAGGGTGTAAGAACTGACTACACACTATATACTAGTCATTTACACATCATGTAATCAGTCGGCAGGTGAATAGTAAAGCAGTGGAGGTAGCCGCAAGTGGAGCCACAGTACACGCCATGTAATAAAAAATACACGATGTGTACTCATGTCGATGGGTGAACACTGCCGCAGTGGAAAGAAGCTTCCAGAGGAACAATTAAAAAAAATTTAAAAGTGCAGGACGTGTACTTGAGTACACGTCGTGTAGCATGTTTTTTTCTCTTAAATTAGTAGCCTACTCTATTGACAGAGGAAGCTTAGAGCACCGAAGGAGCTCAAGAGAGGATGCCAGAGCTTGGAATATCTCTCAATCGCATATCTAAAATCCGATTCCACCTCCATCGATCACGTTGGGACCGTACGGGTAAGCCCTCCCCTCTCCTTGTGATTTTCGTACAAATTCTTCCTCTAAGGGAAGTTATTTACATTTGAAGGGGAAAATGTTTGTCCCAGATCTACGTCATTCATGGGATTTTTGGGAGGCGTCATTCACGTATACCGATCAAAGTTGATCGAGGTAGGTGGTCTGATGTTCATTCCAACTGTTGGGTTTATTTTTGTGTGTCGTTGTGATACAAAACCATGTTTGGGCTATCATATGGATTAGGCTTGTGCCAATAAGATATCTAGAATTGTATATATAATCTAATGATAAATTAAATCTACTATTTGGGATCACTTCTTGGATCCAGGGCCACCCTGGGGGAGCGTTCCTCTGTTTAGCTATTTGGCATGGATACCCAAGAATATACTGTGATTATTACCTATTTAAAGTTTTCTTGAGAGGAAATTTGGTAGAAAATTGCTTGTTATGCATTGGGCTCAGCCCGGTTACTTGCACCTAATGGCATGGTAATATTAGCCTGAGGGCATGGTGATATTAGCCTGAGGGAAAGACTATATTAGCTTGGGGTCATGACTATATTTCCCTAAGGGCTTGACTATATTAGCCTATGGGCATGACTATATTATCCTGAGGGCATGACTATATTAGCCTGATTTCATGGTTACATTAAGCCCGAGGGTAATGTTCTTATTTTCCTGAGGTCATGGGTTCTGATTAGCTCAGAATTATATTATGTTGAATTATTAAAAGAATATTAAAATGGAAATGAAACAAGTAGTGATAGTTTCTTTTGTGTACTTACTAGTTTACTGCATTTACTTTTTCACACTGTTGTTGCATATTTTTCACTGACAGTGGGGCACGGGCCTTTGGTGGGTGCCTACTGGGATTTATTTCTCACACCTTATTTAGGTCATGTCATCAGCCCAAACAGATTATATTTCTACAGGTGTGGATAAGGGTAAGGGACCCAATACAGGTACGTGATTGTTGAAGAGGAGTGGGAGAGCATGGGACCAAGTTTAGTCTTGCGATGTTGCGACCTTCTGTATACTCTACATTGTTTTGTTTGGCAGTACATTGTAAATTGAATTGAATTGTATTTTAGTGTATCCTGTTTTGTCTACTTTCATAGAATTACAAACATGCTGCATCTTTATATATATGAATGATGGTTCTCTTTTACTTCAGTTGTCCATTTCAGTTGTATACTATTTACTATTCCCACTATTGTATATTATTTATCTTTTCCTCTAGACTACACATTGACAAATGAGGGCATAGTTTCCCCCACTATCACACTTGGGCCCTTGCTTCTAGTCAGCAGCCTCTGGCATTTTGGGAAATGCGTTTGAGGTCATATGACCAACCGGGTTCGGGGCACCAGTTGTGTGGCACTCGGATCCGGGACATTAAAAAGTGGTATAAGAGGAGTTATTTTATTTGACTTACTGTATGGAGCCTTAGTCAGGGATTGGAGGAAAATGGTTGTTCGTAATAAGATTTTCCCAGGACAAGCTATCCCATGTACAGGGAAAATCCAGTCTACCTCAATTATTGCAATTATTCCTGGTTTTTCAATTTTACAGTTGATTTGATTTTCACCATTAGGTGACGCACTTATGGTGTGGTATTTATGTGTTATACATGAGTTATTTTTAGTTGCAACCCTATGAGATGAGGTTATTCCATCTCATGCATCATTTAGGTACATTCTAGAAATCACTTGTCATGCATTCTTTCCATTCCATGTAGGTGCATTTGAAATTGTATGTTGTTGTGATAGTTTTTGTGTTAGAAAAGCATGATGTTGTTATAGCTACTGTGATAAATACATACTATTTTATAGGGTATTTTTTTGTGAGGTTTTGATAGAATGAACGCCAAACTTTTTTTTTGGGTATTATGGGCCCTCTACAACTAGAATTTGGTTCATCAATGACGTGTTTACATTGTTATAATGTGTGTAAGATTCCAAAATTTTATTCATGGGGAGTACGAGCCCTCAAATATCAGAAATTGGAACTTAGATGATTATTTTAGTGTTTTTATGGGATCCGAAGAAGTTTCTGAGACTTAATGTCTGGAAAACCCAGGATACATTCCATGTAGTTCTATAGAAACACACCGTTTGTTCTTCTGTTTGGGAAGAAATGAAATATTTTTAAGTACACGCCATGCACCCTTAGTACACGTAGTGCAGTCTCATCAGTGTCATAGACCATGTGGGTGGGGACATGGGGTAGAGAATGGCTTGGGGAAACATTCCGTGTATAGGTTGTACACTCCGTGTAGTGTTGGCCCGGTGTCTGATCGTGTAACTAACAACACAGATGGAGGAAACCTTAAGACATACACGTCGTGTCTATCGTGAACATGTTGTTTAGTCTGACCTAGGTACTCGGCTGTGTCATGAATAACATTGTTCGGCATTATCTTTCCTAGTACACACCGTCTCCGCCTGGAACATGCTATGTAGTGTCATCCATGTAGCCGGCTGTGTAGAAAGAAACACTGGTCGGTCTGGGGCTTCTTTAAACACGCCGTGTCTTTTTGAAATACGTCGTTTAATGTGAGCTGGTTACACAGGCCGTGTCACGAACAACATGGGCCGGTGAAAGCTTGTTGAGTACACATCGTGTACCTGTGGGACATGCCATGTAGTTTTTATTTAGGAGATATGTGTGGCTTATCCATATAGAAGGACTCAGATGGGGAATAAAGATTCACATACACACCGTGTAGTTAAGAGACGTGTCATGTGTTTGGGGTGTTACATGACCAGTCTTAGCTGGAGTACACGCCCATGTGAATGGATTGTGAGAACATACTGTTTAGTATTTATACATTCCATGTAGTCAGGTTTTATTAATATTTAATGCTTTCTTCCTCCTGTTCCTTTCTTGTCCTCCTCATTTTTAGTCATTGATAATATTGATCTAAGGTGTGTGTTTTCCCTTATTGAGTCATTCCACTGAGACGACCACCAGTTGTTTTCCAGCAGAGTGGAAACGATTATACCCCGGAGATGGTGGGTGATGGGATACCAATGAAACCTCCAGAAAATCCAGATGCAGCGCCATCCATTATATCAGATACAGGCACTGATGCACAGTTCCATGAAGGCTTCATATGGTTCATGCAGACCTTTCAGGGGGAACCGAAAGCTACCACATCTATGGCAGAGCGGACACGTATATTCTAGTAGCAGCATTCGCCTACGTTTTCAGGGGATAGTGGACCACAGGCTATGGAGTCATGGCTGGATTGGATGCAGAAAATATTTGAGCATCTTGAGACACCTCTAGGGAGGAGGTTCATGCTCTCCACATACATGCTGCATGATTCTGCCAACAAGTGTTGGGATGTTACCACCTAGTCTGATCATCACCAAGACATGATGGGAAAATATTTTCAATTATCCTTCTATGAATTATTCTTCCCGGATACACTGAAGGATGATCGAGCTCGAGAGTTCATGAATTTGCAGCAGGGCGCCATGTCAGTGATGGAATATTATGCTCGCTTCCCCAAGCTTCAGCATTTTTCACCCATTCTGGTGGGTGATGAGACGTTGAGGGTTAGATGGTTTGTGGATGGTCTTCGATATGACATTCGAGCACTGGTAAACATTTTCAGGTTGCCTACAGTACATGGTATTGTAAACCATGCACTGATTTTATAGAGGAACCAGCGGGAAGCTAGTAGTGTGGGCCCAGGCAGTTCAGCACTAGTTTCTAGTATTATTTCTATCAGTAAGAGAAATAGACAAATGTATTTCTCTCACGGTGGCAGTACTAGTCAGATGAATTCTACAGGTGGACCAATTATTTGCTACCAGTGTGGTAGAGATGGGCACAAGCGACCTCACTGTCCATGTGACATAATGGAGTGCCAAGTTTGTTATAAGGTGGGTCATCTCCAATGCGTTTGTTGGGCGTTTCTACCAGTGGATAGTTATAGGGGTTCTATACAGACTCCACGTGTGGGAGAAGTACCAACATCTTCTTACTAGTCGAGATATTGGGGTACGTTAGGGCATGCAGGCAGAGATGGTGGTCGTGGTCGTGGTAAACAGACACCAGGATCTCAGAGGCAGCAGGGCAGGTCAGCTCAGGGTAGCCAGGCTATGTCATAGGGCCGTGACACTGGGAAGTCATATGTAATGCGACAGACCCAATAGGAGAAGGATCTCAGACCTTCTACTGTCATAGGTACTATTCTAGTTTCTTCTGCTTTGTCTTCTATACTTTTCTATATGGGTGCTACACATAGTTTTATATTTGAGACTATTGTGGAGAGAATTGGGCTCTGTGTTTATTCTTAAACTAATTTTAGGACTATAGACACTCCGTTTGGAACTAGAACGTATGGTGTACGTCAGTGTAGTGAGTGCCCCCTAATGGTTAGTGGGTGTCACTTTCTATGGGTCCTCTATGTCGTAGAGATGATGATCTATGATGTTATTCTATGGATGGACTGGTTGGTTCCCTTCTGAGCCTTTGTGAATTTCTATCATCATAGGGTGAATTTCACGTCACCAGAGGGAAGAGAGTTTACATACAAGGGTGAATGAGATTTCCAGGTGAGCTGAGCTAGACCAGAGCATCATGGTTGAGGTGGAGTGAATGCCCAGATTGCAAGCTTATATCTAGATCATCAGGGGACTGGTTAGAAGGATTTACCTCCAGTAGTTTATCATTTCATGGATGTCTTCCCAGACAACTTTTCAGGTCTTCCTTCAGAGTGAGAGGTGTATTTATCTAATGATCTTGTTCCAGGAGCGACACTAGTGTCCATTAATCCTTATAAGATGGCCACAACTGAGTTGCAGGAGCTCAAGGGGAAGTTAGGGGAGTTGCAGGAAAAGGGTTTCATCCGACCCAGAACTTTTCTTTGGGGTTCACCGGTCCTTTTTGTGAAGAATGCGGACAATACCCTTCTACTCTATTTGGACTATCAGTAGATGAACTAGTTGACGGTCAAGAGCTGATATCTCCTACCAAGGATTGAATAACGTTTTTATAAAATTCGAGGAGCACGGGTTTTCTCGAAGATTGACTTGAGATCCGGATATCATTTGTTGTGCATGAGACCATCAGATATTCTTCTTACACATTTTTGGAGCAGATATGGTCTATACGAGTACTTGGTTATGCTGTTCAAACTCAGGAACGCACCGTCAATTTTCATGGACCGGATGAATTGTGTATTCCATCCTTATTTGGATTCTTTTGTGGTAGTATTTGGGGACAATATCTTGGTGTACTATCACACTCGACACGACCATGCCACATATCTTGATATCGTACTGAGTACACTGATAGATCATCGGCTATATGTTATGCTCTGAAAGTTCCACTTTTGGATAGACTGGATACCCTTCATGGGTCATATTATCTCATAGGCAGGAGTTGCGGTAGACCCATAGAATGTGAGAGCAGTAGTTTCATATGAGAAGCCTAAGAACGTGTATGAGATACAGAGTTTCTTGGGGATGTATGGTTATTACAAGCACTTTATATAGAACTTATCCCACATAGCAGCACCATTGACAGGTTTGACTGAAAAGGGGGTGAATGTTCGTTTGGTCAGAAGCTTGCGAGACAGTCTTTCAGGAGTTGAAGGGAAGGTTGACATCAGCACCAATCATGATACTTCTAGATCAAGGTAAGAGCAATAAAATTTACTGTGATGCATCAGGTATTCGGTTGGGATAATTGTTGATGCAGGGAGATCAATTATTTGCGTATAGGTCTCGACAGTTGAGTCCACATGAGAGAAATTACCCAACACATGACCTCGAATTGGCTGCAGTTGTTCATGCGTTTCACTGTTGGAGATATTATATCTTGGGAGAGAATTTTGTTGTTTTCACTGACCACAAAAGTCTCAGATATATCTTTACTCAGTGTGACTTGAACCTGAGACAATGAAGGTGGGTCGAATACCTTCAGTCCTTCAACTTTGAGATTGCATATACACCTAGTAAGGGTAACGTAGTTGCTGATGCAATGAGCAGGAAGACTCAGATACATGCATTTTATGAGGCCAGTGGTGAGTGGAAACTTAGGTATTTGTTCTCTGAGATGCATTTGGAGGTGAACGATAGTCAGAAAAAAACATATCTCTCATCCTTAGCTATGACTTCAAACCTCCTGAATTGAGTGAGTACGAGACATCTATCGGATTCCGAAGGCCTAGTTCTGTGGGAGTTGGTGGCATGTGAGGACCCTCTTCCTGGTTGGATGATAGGCTATGATGAGGTACTGAACATCCATGGATGAGTGTGGGTTCCATGGGATATACATGAGGAGATGATATGGGAGTTTCATGCTTCATCTTGGGCAGTTCATCTTGGAGTCACCCAGATGTACCGTGACTTGAGACGGCAGTATTGGTGGCCGAGTATGAAGAGAGAGGTATCTGATTTTGTTACAAGATGTTCCACCTTTCAGCAGGTGAAGGTGGAGCATCTGAGGCTAACAAGATTATTACAAAAATTACCCATTCCGGAAGGGAAATGGGATGATGTCGTGATGGATTTCAGGACCGGGTTGCCGAGGTCACCTCAAGGAAATGATGTCTTGTGGGTTGTTGTGGATAGACTCACAAAGGGAGATCACTTTTTTTCAATCAAGGAGACATTTGGTGTTGAAAAGTTCGGGAAGTTGTATATCTAAGAGATTTTACATCTTCAAGGGGTCCCTCATTATATCGTTTCAGATAGGGAATCCCACTTTACGTCTCGTTTCTGGAAGAGTTTTCTATGGACACTAGGTACACTGGTGCTTATGAGCATAGCTTACCACCCTCAGACCAATGGCTAGTCAGAGCATATGATTCAAGTGCTTAAGGACATCCTACGTGTATGCGTCCTGGACTTTGGGGTTCTTGGGAGAATCACATACCCCAAGATGAGTTTGCCTACCATAATATTTTTCGGAAAACTATTGGGACACATGTGGATCAGGAGACAGGGTAAACATTCACCGAGGTATGTAGGGCTGTTCGAGATTCTGGAGAGAGTCGGTCCGGTTGCCTCTTGGGTGCAGTTACCACAGAGGTAAAGGGCCATGCATGATATCTTCCATGTATCTCAGCAGCTCCATTATCATTCAGACCCATCTCACATCTTTTAGTCTGAGGAGGTTGAGCTTTAGGTCGATGCATCCTTTTAGGAGCATCTGATTTGTATAGTTGATTGGAGCACGAAGGTTTTCTGAGGCAGGTCAGTTCCTCTTGTACGGGTGTTGTGGTAGTAGGACCGAGTGCAGGATGAAACCTGGGAGCGGTAGACAGACCTACATTATCAGTGTCCTAAGTTCTTCACAGCTCTATCTTCACCACCTTCGGAAGGGAAATTCAAGGACGAATTGCTTTAAGGGGTGAAGTTTGTAAGAACCCGGTTCGTATTCATGAGGTATGGGTTTATTCTTTTCCTTTTTCCCATTATTTTTTCTGAAAAAAATAACGAAAATGAGAAAAATTTCCAATTTCTGTGAGTACACGCCGTGTACTTTTCCACACGCTGTGTACTTTGGTCAAATGGGATGAGTACACATGGAGTGTTGGCCTTTTGGTGATGAAGGGTTTAAAAACTGAATACATGTCGTGTACTAGTCATTTACATGCCATGTAATCAGTTGGCAGTTGAATAGTAAGGTAGTGGAGGCAGCTGCCAATGGAGCGACAATACAAGCCATGTAATCAGGAATACACGCCGTGTACTCATGTTGATGGGTGAAAATTGTCACGGTGGAAAGAAGCCGCTAGAGGAAAAATTAAAAAATGAAAAGTACACAACGTTTACTTGAGATTACACGTCGTGTAGTTTGGTTTTTTTTTCTTAAAATGGGAAGTAGCCACCTCTGATGATATAGGAAGCTTAAAATGCCGAAGGATCTTGGGAGAGGATGCGGGAGCATGGATGATCTCTCTACCGCACACCGGCAATCTGATTCCGCCTCCATCGATCATGTTGGGACCATACATGTAGGCCCTCCCCTCTACTTGCATTTTTCTTACCAATTATTCCTCTAAGGAGTGTTATTTATGTTTAATCAGGAAACATTTATCCCAGATCTACATCGTTCATAGGAATTTCGGGAGGCATCTTTCACGTATACCAATAAAAGGCGATCGAGGTAGGTGGTATGATGTTCATTCCAACTGTTGGGTTGATTTTTGTGTGTTTTTTCCCTATGAACCCACGTTTGGGGTATCGTATGTTTGAGGCCTATGCTGATAAGATATCTCGAATTGTATAGATACTATAATGATATATTAATTTTTTTGTTTGGGATCACTGCTCGGATCTAGGGCCACACCGAGGGTGGGTTCCTGTCTTTAGATGTTTGGCCTGGATACCCGAGGGTATACCATGATTATTAGCCGTTTAAAGTTTTCTTGAGAGGAAATTTGGTATAAAATTGCTTGTTATGCATTGGGCTCAGCCCGGTTACATGCGCACGAGGGCATGGTTATATTAGCCTGAGGGTATGGTGATATTGGACATAGGGCATGACTATATTAGCATGAGTACCTGACTATATTATCATGAGGGAATGACTATATTAGCCTGATTTCATGACTATATTAGCCTAAAGGCATGACTATATTAGCCTGAGGTCATGGTTACATTTAGCCTGATGGAATGGTTCTGATTAGCTTAAAGGCATGGGTTCTGTTTACCTCATAATTAACTTATGTTGAATTGTTAAAATAATATTAAAATGGCAATGAAACTGGTAGTGATAGTTACTTTTGAGTACATACTATTTTACTAAATTTCTTTTTTCACACTACTGTTGCAAATTTTTCATTGACCGTTGGGCACGAGCCTTTGGTGGGTGCCTACTAGGATTCATTTTTCACACCCTGTTTGGGTCATGTTTTAGGCCCAAAAAGATTACATTTATGCCGGTGTGGATAAGGGAAAGGGTCCCTATATAGGTACTTGATTGTAGCAGAGGAGTGTGAGAGCATGGGACCGAGCCTAGGCTTACGATGCTACAACGTTCTATTTACTATGCTTTGTTTTGTTTGGTTGTGCCTTATACTTTGAGTTGTATTGTATTGCAGTGTATTCTGTTTTGACTACTTTCATAGATTTAGTGACATGCTCCATCTTTATATATATGACTGCTGGATCTATTTTACTTCAGTTGTCCATTTCAGTTGTATAATGTTTACTAGTTCTGTTGTTGTATATTATTTATCTTTTCCGCTGCGCTACACTTTGAAAAATAAGGATATAGTTTCCCCACTATCAGATTTGGCCCCTCACTGCTAGTTGGCAGCCTTTGGCATTTGTGGAAATGTGCTTGAGGTTATGTGACCAGCCGGGTTCGGGGCACCCATTGTGTGGCACCCAGATCCGGGGCATTACAACCACATTATAAATCAGTGAAAAAAATTAATCAAATTTATTTTATAGATTATATGGAATTTAGATTGTAGAACAAATGATTTCTTGTTCTTATATTTTGTTCTAGATCATTTTTCTTGAATATCATCATCAGAAACCCAAATCACATACACCATCAATTCAAACTTTAATAAATGTGATATTTCTATTCTATAAATTATTTTTTAATAATTTTTTGATGAATGTGAGAAGTGAAACTGATTATTCTAATTATTATTTATAGAAGTTACTGAGTTTATAAATATATTATGAGCTTGGAATATAATAGTGAATATTAATAAGATCAAACTCCCACACCTGCATAGTTTCAACCCAATGAAATTTTAATATTTAGTAAATGATTCATGAATTTATTACCTCAACCATAATGATTTAACATTACGATGAAATTTAATTCATCATTGTAATGTGGGAAGATAAATAACCAAGCTAGGGAGTTAATATCTACACACATGGATATATGGTTAAAAAATTAATTTGAAAAAAAAAACATAAGGTTTTTTTAGAAAAGGAAGAAGAAAGGCTCAAAATTATTAAAAGTAGAGTTAAAAAATTCGGAAGGAGGGAAGATTAAATTTATCTTGATAGAGTATAGCTATCAACTCACAGGTTATGCTGGAGTTGTGAGAAAAATTCCATTTACAGGCCCCTTTGGTAGAAAAACAGTCGGCAAGCTGATTTTATTCATGGTAAATGTGTGTGATGATGAAGTACATTGAAGCAAGACTTCTGAGGCTATTAAAGTTCTACAATTACTAAAAAATTTCAATGAAAATTATCTATAATTGATTTAATAAAATTTAAAAACCCACCCATATATGAATTTATAAAATTATTATTTTTTGTTTCATCATATATATTATGATGTATGATTATTATCAACAATTTTTCATTTTTCACTTTCTTTTTGTTTTTTTCAAAGACAACAATATGTTTCAACAATTGGTTAATATAGTACAATATTTAAACTGATTATATATGATACACCTATATGGAAAAACCATTTTGGAAAACAAAAAGACATTACAAAAACATATTTATACATTTAATTTAGTAATAAATATATACATTTCATGGTTCATTGAAATTATGTTTGGTGGTTTTTAATGAAATAATTATCCCATAAAAACTAACTTGGAGGGTATTAATATATTATGTTTTTATAAAGATGAAACATATTATAACATTTAAAAATAAAAATTATATTTATATCATACTTTAATGTGAAATTCTTATTTCAAAATCACTTAATGTCAAAAAAATATGGTCTATTTATCATTAAATAACTTGAAATAGGTAAATACAACATGAATTTCAAGAAATTACTAGTTGACAATGAAATTTATTATTATTATTTTGGAATAAAAGTTTACCAATAAAAAGGATAACAAGACAAAAACGTAAATATATGTTCTATGTAAAATGGTGTATAAAAGAAGAAAGGTGACAACAATAAAAACTATCATAAGAATGTATCTTTACCATATGTATAATATATATTATCCTATTGGAAATTAAATTTATGGTGTTAAGAAAGGATATATTTTAATTGTTTCCCCTAATAGATGGATTCTTGAATGTAGAGATCCACAACAAGGGTCTCTAGAAGGGTGATATTAAAATTCATTAGCCAAATCTTCTTGATGATGAATGTATATTGGGTTTATTCATTATTTTACCACACAAACCCAAAAGGAAAGACATTAGTGATATTTTATAACTGAATCTAATTGGAATGAAGACTATATGGGTGAAACTATATCCTTGATTTCTAAATGAGGTTCTTCATTCCAATATGAATTATATTTCGATGCATGAGGATATCATGGATAGCGTTGGTTTATTAATTATAATTTCAAGTGTTATATTATGTATCTCATTATATATTTTATAATTCATGATTATTGAAAATTCTTTTAGAATTTTCCATAAAAAAATTATAATTTTATTGATTAATCAAAAAATAATCACTGAGCTCTATCTAAATGGATAAACTACAATAATTTTTTAATGTATGTTTTAAGGTCATATTCTAATTAGTGTTTGGAATGTAGTAAATTAATCCCACATTGCATCATTGTTTCTAAGGATATAGTTTTTGTTTGTTATACAATATTTTCATGCCTTTATGGCCACTCTAGTAGAAAAAATCATCTTACATACTAATTCTGGGGTGAAATGATATAAACACTCAATTCCCATCCCCATTCTAAGGAAAATTTTCATTCATTTCGTGTTTGTTGAAATGAGAAACCACGTCATTGATAATGAACCAATATAATCCAATCATATATAATATTTGGGTACTCCAAATTTCCATAACTACCTTTGAGTTATTAGTCCTTATGGACCATTATTATAGACATATTAACACAGACACTATAATAAAAATAATTTAAAACATTACCAATAAATTAAGAAACAACTTCGTTAAAGGTAATTCTCTAAACATAAACCATGTTATGATAAATAAAACGTTTCTATGGAATTTATAATACTCTGGAGACATTCACGGTACTTTAAAAAAGATTATAATCACGAAAAATATCATGGGATTCCCAAAAATAATGTTTTCCAAAATAGACCACAATCAAGTACCATTTGAGTTTTACATTAGAAAACAGAGAAAACAATTCCCAAACAATTGATGTTTTGGAAGACTAGGTTAACACCAATCAATAAATAAATAGAAAACTATATTCAAAATGGATAAATATTGAGAATAATTCATGATTATTCAAGTGGATGATAAGGAATTAAAAAGGAATAAATGCATTATACGATAGATGTAAACTAAAAATTTATAATCCATCGATATAAATAATGTGGATGGTTTTATATGAAGAAATCACATGACCAGATATACCATAAAGATGAATAACACAAAATTAAGAATTACAAAAATTAAATTAAGAATAACAATTTTACTTTCAATTTGAAAACATTTAAAATAGATAATTTCAGAAAAAATTGAAAATGAAAATATCATTTTTTATTAAAATAATAAAATCATAGAGATAAAGTCTCTTAGAAAATTTCAAAGGATGTATAATGATATGTTCCCATATAAATGTCTAAAATTGATTTTATATGGAAAAAAACGATGTATAAATACACTTATAAAATAATAAATTTTAAAAACATCAATATTTTTAAATTTAATGTTGTTCAAATTTGCATATTTATTATTCTATTAAAATATTGAATTTTAGAATATTTAAAACCGTCACATTAGAAGAATTTTTTCCGAAACAAATCCTGAAGAAAATGATTAGATTATATTAAAAACATTTATTGATATCCATATTGTAAAAATGTTGATAAAACCATTCATAAATAAGAAGTGATGACATTTATGAAGGCCACATGGATCATTATAGAAAATAATTTTGAGAGTTAAAATATATATTTAAAGAAAATTGAGTTGTGTTATTTTTTGGGGACCATTCCATTTAGAGATTAATTTTAAAAGAGTGAATAATCACTGAAATAGAAATATTTTAATTTATGTTTTTAATTTACAATAAAATAAGTAATATAAAAAAAATTAATGGAATTTTTGTTTATAAATGAGACTTTTATGAATAATTTTGTGATAAAATTTTGGGAGTCTTATAAAATTACATGAGCTAATATGTTAGAAACATTTAAACCAAAACTATAAAGGGGAAAAGTTTCTAAATGAACCTAAAATAATAAAATAAATTACATTCAATCAAAACCTAAAATTTTTCCATAATATTAAACATATAAATGTAAATTTTGAATTAAATTAATAAATTTCTTAATAAAGGGAGTTTGAAAAAAATAACTTCACTTATGTCCCCACAAGGTTGATCATACACATGCATTATATAAAACAACAATTAATATCTTAATCATATATTGTATAACATTATTCATCTCTATAACCTTTTTATGTTATTTATTTAAAATTATATACTATTAATATAGGGGAGTAGTTAAGTTTAATTTTAAAAATTGAGTGCTCACGTATGTTATTGTCTTACACATGCATTTTAAAATTAATGTAAATCGATTATATTCCATAAAACATTAAATTTTTTAATATTAACTATGATTATTTAATATATCACCCATTGTTTGTTTGGAGATCCTATTTCATTGCATGAATGTTTTAATTATGAATCATAATAATGAAGATAGAGACAAGCATGTTTCAGATATTTTTAATAAAAAGATATGATATATTATTTACATGTTTGTATATTTATATTATAACTATAATATTTATAAAGATTTTAAAACATTATTATTACATGTAATTATTAGTTTATTGAAATATTTTATAATTCATTATATAAACATTACAACTACTCTCGAATATAAAGTAAATCATGAAAAACAAAAGTATGTCATAATGATTGAATGAGTAAGAAAGTGCTATTACATAATAATAAAACATTAAAAATTCATAGAAATATAATATATATAATATAAATTTATTAAATCCATTCTTATTAGAATTAATAATGTGTGGTGTTAAATAAAAAAAATCTATCATTTGGGGAGGTTGTATTCCACACATACACAAGATTAACGAAACCATTTCCCAATGAATGGATGGAGTAGTGGTATATTAAAATCTATCATTTATAATTTATAAAAAAATTATAAATTCCACATTATATTATTAATTATATTATTAGGTGAATCCATGATAGGTGGTTAAGAGAAATAAAAAATTCAATTCTTGGAGGATCTATTTTTAATTTTACCATGATTGAGGATCTAATTCCATAAGGAATGGAAAAAATGAAGGAAAATGTAAAATGTAGTCATTTTAGAATTTTGCATCTGAAATTTTTTTCTTATTCATTAGACCCATAAATGATTTCATGTATAATTTTTTTTGATAAAAACAAAACAATATTGTATCGTGAAGGCGGTAGTCTGAATATATATAGGATTGATTTATATGTTTTTCATTTGGGATGCTATTGAATGAATGAATAATTATTGTGAAAATAATAAACTTCAATTTTAGTATATATATGATACTGAATTTATTATATTAAAAAATTATGGAATAATAGTATGATTTAGATTAAAAATAAACACTATGAGGATAATAGTACTAAATATTGGAAATTTTTACTTTAAATTAGTCCTAAAATGAAGTGTTTAGGACTATTAAATTTCAAAAAAGAATTATGTTAGTGGGATAGGGTTATAGAAAGAGTAAATGAGAATAATTGTTTCTAGTACACCGAATGAATGCGTGTACCAAAAATTGGTGGGTGTTATCCATTTTATATTTCATGGAATGTATAGTTTTGGAAAATCTATAACTTGCTAACAAATATATTTACACTATTCAATGTAAAAGAATACCATAATTATAAAATTTTAATTATGGACAACAATATTAAATGAATGTATCCCATACACTCATTTTTTGTGGACATTTGTATGATATATGGGTTTTTACTTTAATGTTTCATTTTACACATGTCTTATTTTACATAGGTAATCATTCTCTTCACCCATGTTATATGATAACAATTACCAGAATTGGTATAGATATTACCAAATAATTTGAGTATTATAATCCTATATATGATATTTGTGTTACGATTTAAAATTTTTATGATTAATTTTTTCTTTTCAAAATAAACTTTCTTAGTGGATAAAAATAGTTTCTGAGATAATTTTTTTTAAGCATCACATTTTTGTGTGAGTTAAAAATATTAATTTCAATAAAATTTATGAAAAATGATTTTTTTAGTAAATGAAATAATGATTATGTGTATTTCCTAGAAATAAATAATCTTTTACATAAATATAAATTAATTGAAGTCAAAGACTAAAAATGTCCTTTTATTATAACATCCTCTTACATTTGTCCTCAAAATGTAGTCCATTGGCTTTTGAAGTACAATTAATTTTAGAAAATGAATAATATTATTCATTCATTTCATATTTGTTCACATGAATAGTTTTCTATTCTTTTTGGTCATTCAAATATATTTATGAAGACTTAAATGTTATATTTTCCATAAAAACATCATTTTCTTCTAAGAATTTATATATTTAGAGAATTATTAAAAACAAATCTTAATTTTTTTAAAATAATATTATAAAACAAAATTATTTATATAAATTTAGAAATAAATTTATTTTTATCTAATTATATTTAATTAAATAATATATACTTTAAATATAGTATAAAATCCAAAATATAACAATAGACTATTTTATTTTCAAATTAACCTTTATAAACATTTAATGTTTATAATATTTTTTTATAATAAATTTATAATTTAATGAATTTATATTTTTATATCAAACATATACTATATTTATTCATAAAATATTTTTAAACGGGATTGATTTAATTTAATAATATATCCTGACATTTTAATTAGTCAGTGTGATAAACAATATCAAACAATGTATTACATGGGGGAAAAATATTTATACTAAAATAAAAGGTTGTTACATTCTCCCCCATTAATTAAATTTCCTACTAATAAATTTTTTATTAAAAAATAATTAATGATTTTAAAAATCTATACATTGATTAGTATAAAATTTCAAATGAAATTTATATGTTAATATCTTGTGTTATGAAAAAATATTTATCTTCTTTCAATATAATGTTAACTAAATGAAATATTTTACCTTAATATCTAGATTCATTAGGTCATCACGCACCTTAACAAACATGTAATAATTCCTATGATAGATTCCCTAATTTTTTCCCACATTTTAAACCTGATAGAAATTATATATTTTTTAGTTTATCATATTCTTCACTAGAATATTTATGAGACTTGAAATTTATCCTCTATTGTGTGATAGGTTATTCAACAATGATTAATATTTTAATCATATTATTGGCTAGTTTATTTGTAATAATACAAAATTTATAATCCAAATTGATTTCCAAATATATTTTATGGTGGGAAAATAATGATATTTTCTATTACTTAAATTTCCATCTTCCATCATAATTTTTCCTTCCATTATATGGAAATAATGTTATTGGATGATAATACTTAAATTATTAAATGTACAATGAGAATGTAATGAGATTTAATGAGACAATTAGTAAATTATATGAAGAACATAACTTATAAATCTTTAGCTACAATATAGTTTTTAAAATTTCATTTTACTATTATGTTATATAATCAAGTTATCTTCGATAAAAACATGTGATAAAATATTTTATAATTGATTTTATAGAGAAAGTGAATTTCCTAAATAAATATCCCCTATGAGGGTCTGTCCAAGTGAAAAGTTAGGGCCCATTATCATTGCATTAGAATAATGATCCAGATGTAACTCAAAAACTCCTATTAGTGTTTTTACCATTATGTGAATATGTTCCAAAACGATTTCCACTTTATAGTATATATATGGATGTAATTTATAAGAAAACCAATAAAATATACATTTCTAAAATTTCATGTGGTTTTCATACACTGGGACTCATGCCTCTATTTTCCATTGATGTTCTCTTAACCAAATCCCTAAAAAATAATAAATATTCAACACTTACATCCTAATAGTTTATCTACACGACTGAAACCATGATCATCCAAAAAACATTAACCAATCATTTCATTCCAAATTAATAAATATTCCAAAAAAAAAATCATAGCCTCTAATTTTTTTTAAACATTGTTCTGATACCATATAGAGCACCCTCGAACCCACACTCTTCAAATTCGTGCCTAAATTATGCAACTTGAATCAATATATTTGATACAAAGATTTGTTCGCATTATATTTAACGCATTTATAATTCAAACCACTTAGTTTATAGTATTTTTGAGTTATAACTATGAATTAAATACTCAATCTCAACACATCACATATAATGAAAAAAAGTTCAACTATAAAATAATAAACAAATCCATAATGACTCATCAAACTCACTCAAACATTCAATACACAAAACATTCTTATATGATTAATTGAATAAATAACTATTTTAATTACCTAGGAAATAAAAACCATAACATTGGGGTGACCTAAAATCCTTATTAATGGTAAATATTATTGTACAACATGACACAAGAGACATGAGTCTTTATATGATATCATAATGCGCATGGAATCAAGACACGGGAAATCATAATTTAAAAAATTGAATAATAATTATCATCTTATATGATCATGGAATCATTGGAATTTTTAAACTATACAAACAATAAATTATTATCAAATTTCAAGGCTCCCCACCTCATAAATATAACATAGTTTTATAGGATAACATCACACTACCATTGTTTGATTGGCTCATTTCCCATGGCCCCTTATATCTCATGAGATGAAAATGTTTCCCAATGTATTAAAGGGATATTTTATTATAATATCACCCATAATAGATTTAAAATCATACATATGGTTTCAATCATTATATCATAAAAATCCAAGGAAATAAATTGGGATTTATATCATTCAAATATTTTTCCAATAGAAGAATTCTTGATTTTATCAAAAAGCGGTACATGGAAAATCTATATAATTAAAATGGGTATTAAATAGAATAAAGAATCAATATATGTAAATAATAGTCAACATTTATGATTATAAATATGGTATTTACACTATATTGTAAATGGATATTGTGTTTTTTTTAATTCCCCTATCAATTAATGTATTAGGAATCTATTTGAACACCATTGAATAAAATAAATTAAGAAATGGAATTATTAGTGGAATATAATTAGAAATAAATCCTTAATATAAAAGTGAATTATTTGGAATATCAAAACTAGTTATGGATTATACCATAGGTGTAAAATTTACTTTCACATTCCATCAAGATAAATATGATGGGTTGTTTTTTTGAATAATACCCTTCATAAATTATAATACATAGATGAAGAAAACTAAAATAATAGTTACAAAAATTTCATCAAAAATAAATAATTTACCTTATCTAATATAAAAACTAAAATTTATTCTATTATTAAATCGAGTAATTAATGATTCTCATTTTTATTAAAAAGTGTAAATTGTTGAGTGGATGTCTTTTAGGAAAGAAAAAAGAAAGAAGAAAGATATATTCACCTGGAAACTTGTAATAGATATTCATTTTGGCTAAAAATGACTATATCGAAATGTTTAAAATATTTCCTTTCAATTTTTTTTTAGAAACTATAAGAATTTTAAAATTCATGTTTCAAAATTATTGAAATATATTAATTTGAATAATTATAAATCATTACTTTAGAAAAAATCATTTTTTAAAAATAATCATTTTGAAAATGATGGATTCCAATTAAAAGTAAATTGTGAAACCTGAATTATAAAAATGTTGTAGAAAATTATATATAAGAGGTGAAGAGATATTTTAAGGTCACTAGAAACATTATTTATAATTCATATTATAGATAAACATGTTTATTGAAGAAATATTGTTGGGTTCATAGATTAGGGGTCATCCCGTTCAGTAATGAATTTTGAAATTGAACATGATCCCTCATGCAGAAATATTTTATTATAAGTGATTAATTTCATTTAAAAGAATTTAACTAAATAAAATTTTAATGTGAATTATAGGAAAAATGAGACATGTATGATCAATGTCAAGAAGATTGTTTTTGAATCATGGATAAATAACTAGATTTCGGAGCTTAGAAACATTTAAATAAAAAAATGTTGAAATAACTTGAAGAAAAAACTAAAATACAAAGAATATAATATATTTCATGATGAAATGCCAATATTAAAACATATAAACCATATAAATGTAAATTGTCACATAAAGTGAAATGTGTCTTAATTAAGGGGTTTTGAGAAAAACAAATTTTTTAACTGATTTCCATGACTGGTTGATCAAACTATAACATCTTATAAAAAATATTAACTATGTAAATAATCTATTATTGAGCCTTATTTTAATATATAAAAATTTTATATAAATTATGTATAATTATTAAATATGAATATAGTATTTTATTATAGCTTATTTCCAACATTTAATGTTATAACATTTAATAATTTTATACATGCATTATAGTTTTTTTATCCCTGGTCAATGATATAATTTTCATCATTCATTTATTAATTATGGTTATTTAATATATATCCCATTAATCATTATATGGTTCCAAATTATATCAATGATTTTTTTATTATGATCTATGAAATTAAATTCAGAGACATACTTGTTTTTACAATTTTCTAAATGAACTAAAATGATAAATTATTATCAAGTATATATATAATGTTATAACTCTATAATAATTATAAAATACAAAATAAATAATTATAATTTTTTTGTAAATATTTTACATTTTTAACAATTCAATTTATAAACATTACAACACCTCTCTTGTAGGTGGAAATCTAGCCGAACAAAATCATGTTATAATGATGAATTGAGTATGAAAGTGATATTGAAAAAAGTTAATATAACAACTATTGAAGAATATAAATTTAATATATATATATATATCATATCGTCATAAAATTCATTATTATTACTCATAATTATCTGTGGTGTGGGAAAATGAATTTTTTCATTCATGGGGGATGAAGTATCCATGTACACATTTTTAGGAAACTCATTTCCTTATGAATGGATGGAGTAATGTTATTTTAAAAGTTATCATTTCATAATAATAAAAATTTTATAACTACAATATTATTTTATAAATTTCATTTTTACATTCATCTATTTTATGTTGTTGAGAGTAATACGACGCATCGTTCAAAGAGGTGGAAGTTCACACGTACTCTTGAATAATGATATAATTCATTAATGAATTGATAGAATGAAGATAAATGAAGAATAATAATTTAATAAATATATAACATACATAAAATAAATAAATATTTATCATAAAACCTCTATTATAGATATAAGATGGTGTTCTTAGAAACCAATGGAACCATGTCATAAAGAGGTAATCTGTACATACTCATAATCGATATGGTTATTTTTCATTATGGATATTATTGAAAGAATAAATAATTGATGTTACATTAATATAATTAAATTTTAGAATATATATAATACTGAATTCATTATATTATAAATTATAAGGAATATTAGGTAGACGAAAAATGAAAATAAAGGCTAAGAGTAGAGTAATACTCATATCATGTACATTAATTTTCCATAGAATACCCTTTGAAGGGAAGGGATCAGTTCAATTATATAAATAAAATAGGATTATTTTATTTTGATAGGATTATATTATGATTAAATGGGAAGAGTTTTTTCAATGAAAATAAACTAATTTTTGTACATGGAAGTGGTGGGAGTACACACTTTTATAAGTGAGTGAAAGGTTTGTTTCGGAAACACAATCATATAGTAAATTATTTAATTGAAATATTTCATTTCAAAGACTCATATACATCAAAATAATAGATTATAGGCCATGATATCGATGAACCTAATCCCATCAACTTATGTTGGAGGAATCATTGTGCTACTTAGGGTTTTTTACATTCACATTTCACATCATCCATGTCTATTTGATTCCTCTATGGAATTAAATTTACCCATGGTATCTTTTTAAAATGATATCAATTGATATTAATATTAAAAAATAATTTACATACCATAATCATAATTATAATATAAATTTCATCTATTAAATTATAATTATTAATGAATGATAATTTTCTAATAAACAAACGTAGTGGTTATATTGTGTTTAGATATTAATTTTTTGAAATAAAATAATATATGAGTTAAATTATTGATTTAATATTTTTACTAACATAATTTATTTATTTTAAAAAAAATACTTTTTCTGTAAAATTATAATAAATCATAAAAAAATTCCAAAATGTTAATTATTTAAAATAAATTTGATCAAATTATCTTCTTCATTAATGTCATATTTTACCATAATTATATAAACATTGGATAGTATATTTCTACTTTAAAATAATATTTAAAATGAATACTTATATTAATATATTTATGTTTTTTCAATTAAATAGGATTATGAACTTATAAGTTATTCTAACATATTGTTAAACTAATGAAAAATATATTTTTCATATACAATGAATTTTGAAATGATAATTCACATTCCCAAAAAAATGCTCACAATTTCTTTCAAAAAAAATATTTAAATTCAAAATTTACAAAAAAAATTATTTTTTGGTTCTATTTCAAAAAATTATATTTCTTAACTTTTATTATAAAAAATATAATGATAAAATAAATTTATATAAAAATGATATTCTTATACATAAGGTATATCTAATATTTTTTCATACCAATTTTCAAATTTAATTAATTTTATAATATTATTCCATAACTAGATATATTATATGTTATCAAAATTTTATTTTAAATCTAATTATATAAAATTAGTAATGTATTAGGACCATAATTATATTTATCATGAATAAAGATATCAAACTAAGTATTACTCAATCGATAAATATAGATATCGAACTCATTGGATTTTACAATCGATGTCCTGTGAGATTACATCATTGATATCTTACTTTCATTTATGTCCCATAAAATTATATCATATGGAGATAGATATTATATTTATGAATAATTTCATGGAACATCTAGGTTCACATAACATATAGGAATTTTGATTTCCTTCTAATGCCGCATTTACACATATATAATTGTCTCATACTATTTCATTTATGAGAATTATAATGATATGATAATAACATTATAATTTATTCTAAAACCAATAAATATATATAATAATTTATTATTTAGTTGTTTGATATGGGGAACCAACTCAAAAATTCTACCACATTCACTAGAGAAAACAACAAAAAGCGTTCAGCCTGCTAGCCCACACAAGACATTCACGATTTTATTAGGCTAAAGCCTTAGTCATTTATTCCACCATGTTTCAATCATGGAAACAATACTCATTGTAATGGAAAATTAATTAGAAAACTCCCTAAGTAGTTTAAATTTGGGGACTATGTTATTTATCCATTAATGATGCCTTTTCTTATTTCAGAGAGCCAAAAATGTAGTATTATGTGGTCATATTCCAAATAATAAGAACCAAACTAGTATCATATATGGTGTTTTGAATCCAGATATGTTTTTATCCATATTATTGTGATATATAGTAAACCACCAACATATAATCAGTGAATATTGGTTTCTTTAAACACTTATATCTCACAATTCCTTCATTGAGATAAAAGAAAAATCTTGACCGCATCATTAGATCATTTTGATATATTTAGACTCTTGAATCATTATATCCTTTGAGGACAAGTTCCTTGTCTCCTCCATATACTAAGAAAATATCCATCATATTTCTTAATTACATACTAATAGCCCTAACAGAAAACCAATGTTTTTATCTTGGATCAGAATAATATATACCTTCCATGATTGAAATATAGAAAACATAAAATCTATTGCATAATATAGAATACCTGATATATCATGTCATATATCATTATGAGGTAATACTCTTTATATCAATCTATCTCATATTGTATATGATGAAAAAATTTCATGGAGAGATATATAATGTGGTATACAAGAAAAAATCCCCTCTAGTATTATTAAATACTAAATATCCTTAGCATATAGTAAATATATAAATTATTTTTCTTATTTAAACCATAAATTTAATATTATCACCAGTATTTTTTCTTACAAGGATATATATTGTATCATTTATATCCATTTCAAAGAATACATTCATTAACCAGTGTTTAACTGATGAAAAGAGAGGTATATTATTTCTAAGAAGTATTATTTCATTAATATATACTACTTGGAATACAAACAAACCCCCAATAAACCATTTATAAACACAAGTATCACATGTTTTCTTGAAGAACGCGATATATTTTTTAGCTTCATCGAAATGATCATTCCATAACATAAATTATTTCTTTAACCTAAAAATGTATATATTCAAAATTCATATCTTATTGACATTTATTGGAGTCAAAACCACATCAGGTTCTCTTTGATAAACATCTTCCAAAATGATTCTATTAATGAATGTTTTTTTGACATCCATAATAGAAATATCCTTATAATAGAATGCTAATATGGAATGTAGAATTATAAAATAATAAAATAATGAATCTAGAGAATTTTTTATCATTATCAATTACTTGACTCTATTTGAAACTAGTATCCACTATTTGAGCATTATTAATACTTAAATTACCTTCCATTTCCAGTTTTATATTGAAAATCATTTCACACCAAACTATATTTGAATGAAATTGGATGGTTTACTAATACCCATATAAGGTTTTGATACATTTAATCCATCTCAATATTCATATATTTCCTCCATATTAATGATTTTTAACTCTTTGCATCATCCTTATAAAAAATATGAACATCTTTGTAGACCAAAAAGATTAATCAACAACAATGACTATAAGACCATTTATTTATATTTATCTAACCTTTTTGTTCCTATTAATAAATACACGTGTCTCATTACCAAAATATTATATGGGGAATAGGGAATCCAATCATGTACTAACTATTGTGTACCTTGAGAATCAAATTAAAAAAATTCAATAATTCTGCCAATATCCATCTTGAGTATATGCACTCTCTCTTATGAAAACAACATTTTCATAGTGGTGGCCTTTTATTTTAGGGATTTTATAGATATATCCCATTTTAAAAAAATGACACCCTATAGAGGTACATTAAACACAAGACGGTGCTAGTTTTTTATAGTGATGGACATAACAAATTCATCGCAAACCCATTCAATAATATGTTATAGAATATGTTTATTTTCACTCTATTATATGAAAGGAATAATATTTTTCAGAATATATGTTTAATAATTTATATTTTATGGTTTATTGTGTAATGGATATCCCAATATGGATAGTGGAATACTTCCATGCCTCGTCATTGACATTAAGATGTCAATAATGGTATGATTCCCCCTTACACCAACATAATTATAATGTGGTGTATATGGATTGAAGATGGATAGAATCCTACATTCCTATAAAATTTCAATGAATTATTCTTCATGTGACTTCTTTTCTTCATCATCTTGAATATTAATTACCTTTTCTCTAATATGATTCTCTATATCACTCTTGATTTCCAAGAATTTTTCAAAATAATATATCATATGCCACATTAATTATACATATACATATATGTATAAGTAATAAAAAAATTACTAATATAAAAATACCCACTAATAGCTTCAATATGAAATTTTACACACCTGTTAGTGCGTAATAATTATAGATTCATTATAATCCTTGCACAATTTCAACCAAATGGTGCCTTTGTGTTTTTTCCTTGTAAACTATAATTACATCTTCGAAGTGGGGTTATCTTAAAAGGATCTATATAACACTTTTGATATATTAATGTAAAAATTATTATTTTACACTACCAATAAATGTTGATACCATTGGCGGGTGTGATATATTCATGTTTACAAGATTCATTATCAATTTCAATTATACAATTTTCATAATTAAATGCATTAATACAATTATTAAACTTTGTAATATTAGAACATATAATGTCTTAATAAAATAAAATATTTTTATTTATTGAGATTAATAATTTATATTTATATATATAAGATATAAAATAGTATTCTTGGTAACAATTTGTACATAAAAAAATATTTTATAACCTAGATCATCCCATTTTACAATAGAATGTGGTCATTTCAAATGGCTATTACAGTTGTCTCTACACCATTGACAGCATATAAAGAAACTTTTCATTTAAATACATGAATACATACTTGGTTCATGAATTTCAAAATAGTTATGACCACCAAAATATTTATCTAATGCTAAATATTTAGATATAAATGCACTGAAATCGATAAAAAATGCACCTAAATATTTTACTTTCTTATTTAACTCAGTGTAATTTTTCATCTAGTGTCTTATAATGCAACATGAAATACATACCAAATATTTTCTACTTCCTAACATTGGATATTCATTCTCATTGATGTATAGTTCTTGTAATCCATAAACATATAATGACTATCGGGAACCTTCACTTAAACATTCATTTTTTTACCATAAGGTCAAATAGTTTTTCATTCATCATGTCTGTTTCACCTTGGAGAATCATTCTAAGGAGTTAAGAGAGAAAATTACAACTAATTATATTTTTATAATAATTAATAGAACTATAGATTCTATTAAGAATTTAGAATAGATTTATAATTTTAAACATCTTATCTAGGATCATAATGATTATGATATCCATATTCTCAATTTAGAAAATAATCTTTACTATATGAGGCCCATATGAAAATAACAGACCATGATTCCATGTGTAAAATGTATTGTTGATATAATATTTGAATTTTATCACTATATCTTGATAAATATCATAAAGGTGATACATGATTTTATACAGATCTATATCTACATGTTTCTTTTAAATCTAATCTTACATAGAACACAACATGAAATTTTATACAAATAATGAATCACAAAAATGTATCATACAAAGTAATAGTTTCTATTTACTATATTATTTTCCTCACACCATAGAAATAGTTTCTTTAGTACATATTCATGGAGTAGTAAATTGTTTCAAATCCTATACCATTTAGAGAAATTAAATTCATTGATGTGTTTATACACTAAAAGAATGTATTATATTGATATAGTAAATGTCATGTTAGTAACAATTTGTGTAATAAATATGATTTTAATTTTAGTACTTTTTCAGGAATTCTATATTATATATTAAATTATAAAAGTTTTTTCTCTCAAAATATTTTATTGATACATAATATCCCCCACCATTACTTGTAGAATATTCCATCACATCGATATTGTAGTGGAACTTATACATATTCACTTTCACATAACTCAATGTTAGATATAGAAATTGTTTTTATTGGTTTTATGTATATGTAACATTCCTACAACATTAATTCTTATCTCATTAATTTGTTGAGTGGAATCCCCAGTCATGGTGTTGTATATAATAATTAACCTACATTTTTTCCTTTAATTTTAAAAAATTCTTACATGGGAGGGGAACCCTTCAATAAAACATGTCATGTCAATAGAAAAATCATAAGTTAAAATTTCATAATATTTTAACGAAATTTTTCATGAGATTTTTAGGAATTATAAACTGTGGTTTCTCTTTAAATATTCTAGTGGAGGTATACAGAAGAATATAATTTAAAATAGATAATTTTTATATATATTACAAAAAACCCATTCTAACTTATTCCTTTGTTTTTATTAATATATTCATTTTATGAACATAATTTTCCATTTCTAGATAACTTTTACATATATTATATTATTTATTTTTATTAAATATTACATGCTTGTTATTTAGTTATTTTAATGAATTAATCAACCAAAAATTATTATCCTAACAAGTGAGAGAAATAAAATAAATAAAGTGGTATGTCAATGATATTTTCAAATGGTCTATTTGTCTTTCATTAGATAATACAACCTTTGGACCAAAGTAATAACCTCCAAGAACCATTATTGGATCATGTTTCAACATTCCAGCGGGGTCTTTGGGTACATCCTGGATTGGATTCACCATGGCACGAACATGAAGCACTGCCACTCATAATGGAGCTCCATCCACTGCATAATTTTACTCAAATATGGGTGAGTGAATGAAAGTATTGGTTATACAGGTCTTCAAAAAATAAATTATAGGTATGGAGGCCCATAAGTAATTATAATAGAGTACTGAATTGAATATGATTATTTTAATTGATAAATTGTTTAAAATCACTCAACAATTTTAAATTATATAAACAAGTCACATGTGTAAGCCAGACTAAGCGCCCAGTCATCAACATGAATTTCACTAACATGATAAATACTGTAGATCATATTAAAGATAATTCATTACATTTTATTAGAATAAACATTCATGAATTAATTCAATTAATTTAATAATTAATTTGATAATTGCATTTCACTCAATAATTATGTGATGTCTCTTGGAGAAACCCATCATTAATCATAACCTATATTATAAATAGATCGACCAAATTTTTATACATATTTATATTTATAAAATTGAGTACTTAGTAATTTTTATGATGTTTCTTGTAATGTCCCATCCCATGTGTGACATGTCAGTACCCTAGCCTGGTCAGTTATGTGACCTCAAGAGTACCTCCCAGTAGCCTAGAGGTTCAAAGCTAGTATAGAGGGTCTTATATGTAACTTGGATAGACTATACCCTTTTTATCAAAACATCACTATAGGTGAATTAAATAAAAAATATCAAAATGATAATAAATTATAACTAGGACAATTCCATAACAAATAATGTCTAACATCACATAGTAATCCAGAAACATGGATAAATGACCATAAACTAAAATAGTACATATGTCAATCCATAATGACTGTAAAGTGTCTAATGAATATCCAAAATAAAGAGACTCTGACATTTACCTAGTGGGTCTCAACACCATACCTTGTTCCATAATCCATAGTTTATCCCAAATCACAAAGAAACCATCTAACATTGAGATCAGTCCCTTATCATGTCCTCCAACCATGATGTCGATTCTTGTACTAATCGAGTACTTTAAGTAGGGAGTGATTAAAACAATGTATGCAACCACCAATAGAGTCTAAAGAAATATCAACAATATAGTAGTGTATGTAATTTTATAAATAAAAATGTAAAAATGAGAAGGTTTCCAGTTTTCACATTTAGCTTTCTCTAATGAGCCACATTCACCAATAAGTCCATGGTGACCATGTAACCAATCATACCTTCATTAGACCATGATGAATTTTGAAAGACACACAATGGAATATCAAAAATAATTATTTTGTGGGATTTTAATATTAATTTCAATTTCAATTTCATAGTCACACATTGGGGGCTGGAGCTACAGTCTAGCACCCCATTAGTATATGGATCATGAGTCCATGTTAAAAAAATCAATGATCATATGAATATAAATATATATAACATGAGTAATAAATTATCATGTTGCAACCTCTTTGGTATTAAGAGAAGCATTCCCAGACACCTGAACTTTTCGTCCACGTCATTTATAAATATCACATAGCATGGTTCCACAAATAATATCGATGTAGGTCATGATATATTTTGGACAAACCAGGATGTACCTCCCACATTACTAAATTAAATCCATTCATCTTATCTCTTCACTTAATAATATCTACAAAACACTATTCAAGACATAAATGATCATACCCTCATCTATGGTCTGGTCTAATGGTGACACTCCACAATAATGTCTTTTCTGCAAGGAAAAACACAAAAAATTCTCATACTATCTCTCCCATATCAATATCATAAGTTTGGAATTCATAGATAAGTGTAAAAGTTTCATCTACATCTATCCATCTTGTTACTCAATATCCATATTAGTTATCACAGTCATCATCTTCCACTAAGAGATAGAATTCTTAACTGCCCAAGTCTATTCCTTCCGACTCAAAGTGTCAGCAAGACCGTATCCCTTCCCTCATGTATAAGATATCTCAAAATCAAGGTACTATATATTCTCAACCCATATCAACTATCAATGATTCAAATATTTATATTCTTATATTTACTTTAATAACTTATGATTGGTATGCATAGTAAAACATTTACCTAACTGGTATTTCCTCTAACACATCAAGGCATAAACTATAGTAACAAACTCAAGATAATGTGGATGGTAATTCCAGTTATGTGTTCTCAAATGTCATGACTGATACCCCACGACGCGATCAATCTTCATCAACACTACTCCATTTCTGATCTTAGATCCTTCCAAAAACTCTTCATACACCTCACCTATACTTGGTAGGATCAAAATATGTATTTTATTAAAGTGCTTCTTCAACACCTATAATATATTTTCTCATGCTTCAGGCCATTCAAACAAAATCATTTTCTTATTCAACCCTGAAATTGTTTCTTACAAATGTGAAATGTTTAGGATAAACCACTAAAAAAACTTCAAACCCCAAAAAATATAAGATATAAAACTTATTCATGGGATTAACACATGATTCCACTTCATGAACTATCTATGAGTCCACTGACACTCCATTATCTGAGATGATGTAACCCATGAAATGTACCATGTCAAAAAAGAATTGAAACATAGATAATGTGTCATATTGAAGATTATCTCTAATTGTATAGAGGATAATATCAAAATGTTGGGTGTCCTTATCATGAGTCACAAAGTACACTATGATTTCATGCACAAAAACAAAAAAAACTAATCTATGTACAAGGTAAGTATTTGGTTCATGAAGTCCATAAACACAATCAGGGAATCCTTCACCCTGAAGGACATCACAACATATTATTATAAAACAGAATGTCTATGAATTTATTATATAGTATATCAAAATATCAAACTCTCAACTAATGATACCTCCTTATCTTATAAATATTGGATAATACAAAATATCCTCTCAACTATTCAGTGAGATCATCAATATGTGTATGAGGATTCTGGTTCCTCACTTTCATGTGGTTCAATATCTGGAAATTAATTCATAAACAAAATCTATCATCACATTTATTTAAAAAAACCATAGAAACCCAATGAGATATACATGGATGGATAAATAAATTATCCATCAATTATTCCTGTTGAGTCTGGTTCTCTGATGTTCGGTTGGTACTATTCGATTTGATGGTTGGGAAATAGGTTCTTGTCCAAGAAATATTTCAATTGTAAACTCAACATCTCTATATAGTGGTATACCATGGAATTTCTATTAAATATGTATTGAAAATGTTACACTATGGGTGGATAAGCACATGGATTAACACCCCCATTTTCTTGAACAATACTTAAAACATGGGTGGTGAGCTCCCCTAGTCGATGAACTAGCCCAACAGGGAATGCCTCAATATCTCAATCTCTAAGATAAATATAGATATTACTAATATGAGACAAAAATTCACCCTCATATGTTAATGATTTATGGGGGTTCACTATCAATCCATCCAGTCTGCAATGAAAATGACGTGGGAAAACTAAATTTTTTAGTATGTTATGATCCCAAAAAAATGATACTCCCTAGCCTCGAGAGAACACCCAATACATAAATAGATTTCCCATGATTGTAATCCCAAAATTATTTCGATAATCATAACCCCACTCTCAAACTCCACCATCACACTCAGACCCTTCACAACTTGAGCAGATATAGACAAATGAGAGAAACTAGTATAAAATAAGGAACATGAAAGCATATAATTTACAAGAGTAGTATATCAAATTAACGATGGACGATCCACTCTATCCATAAGTGAAATGTAAAATGAATTCATTTTTCTTACCCATAATAATTGTATTATAGACTATGTCCCTTCTGTTTGAGCATTCTACTGATATGGGTGATCTTCCCATGATGTACTGCATCCACTACCTCAACTACCACTACCGAAAGAAATACAATTTCCCAACTGATATGGGGTAGAAGAACCCCTTATAGTACACCAAATATATCTAGGTCTTCCATCATCACCCATTAATCGAGGGTTTCTATAATTATTATATAAGTTACCCATCCTATCACCTGATAAACACTTTATGGGTGGTCCGGGACACTGGATATTAATGTGACCTAGCCTTCTAGAGTAATAAACGTATATTTAGTTACTATTTTGAGAAATTGATCCTTCTACCCCAAAACATTATTCTCCATTTCCCTAGATGATATTCTAATGGAGAATCCTCCTAATATCAAAATAAATAGCTCCTACTCACCTATATAAAACCACCACCATTCCATTGAAATCCACCTTTTGGATACCCTCATAAATGATATCCAAATTCACCACCTCATCAAACATATTCAATTAGTAGATGATAACTAGGGACATAATCTCAAATTTTTGTTGGTCCTAAAACAATTTAATGTAGATACACATCCTCGTCAAATTTTGGTAAAAAGATCTTCTAGTGGGTGAAGTGACCAGTATAGTCCATCATTGAAATAATCCCATGGTTCATCCATTAAAACAATACATCCCTCTTTTATCCTAGTGTCTCTCTGTGAAAGTGCACCAAAAATTTCTTCTATAATTCCATCCATACCATGCCCTCCATCTGGATATCTAGAGCATAAATTTCCAATCACTATCTCTCTAGACCATGTAAAATAAAATCATTGAAATTAACTATTTTCTCAATCGTAGTCTCTATAAGGCCATGAATATTCTTGATGGAATCATTCCAGAAATCTGGTTCCACAGTACCACACTCTTTTGATTTTCATATCATGTTGTAACTAAAACTCCCATTTCAAATTATACATATTCGAAATGTCCCAACCTAGGTATATTTATTTAAATCTCACTGAGTAATCATTTTTCACATAGAACATCTCTCACGCTTCTTCTCATGGGACTATTATAGCCGCTGGTCCCACAAATATAGGTTAATTTTCTTCTATGTCTTTTTGTCATTCTATAATCCATCATCGTCAAGGTGGAATATCTCTATAATGAAAAACATGTATCTTATGACACATAAGACCTCATTATATGATTTTAACATGTGAAATTAATCTAATTACATAACAATTAATCCTTCATACATATCATCGTTGTCAAAACTGAGTCACTATATGTACCCTCATCCATCCCTGACATGGGCCATGACTATCACTTGTTAAGAAATTTTTATATTTTAAGATTCTAATCAGAAACCCATTTTATATTTATTTAAAAATTAACTAATTTATAATCATTTTAACCATTTAAATATATTATTAAGAACTAGTTATTTGAAAATATATAATTAAAAAATCATTTCAAAATAAATATCTCACCCTAAACTAGTTATTACATGAGTGCCTAAAATAACACTTTTCATAATCAAATCCTGAGTGTATTGAATGACGAATGAATAATAAACTCCCAAGCAATGTCATACCCTATGGAATATATTACAAAATTATAACACTACACAAAAAGATTACCAATTATGGTGAAACAACATCAACTATAACATCAATCATCAAGAACAACAATCCCACCTTGGGTATATGGGTGTTCCCCAAGACATGGGTAATCTATTCCCATAGACGATCTCATGAATAAGGCTAGAATCAACTTAGTGTTTTCTTCACCATCACTAAATAGTGGGCCGACTGAAAAGAAAATAAAACTAATCAGATAAAACATTGTAATTTTCTGGACCGAGTTCCACATGATGGTGCCCCGAGTCAGTTAGTTGCACTGCCTTAAGCATGGATCCCTATATTCCAGAGGATGATAACTACCAATGAGGGTATATAATGTTATCTAGGGAGACTATACTATCTTTATCAAATCATTGAAATATAAAAAACCCAATAAAAAATCTCAAAATGATTATAAAAATATTAGGATAACTCGATAATCATTAAATGCCAACATCACATGATAATCCCAAAATAGGGATAAATGATCAATAACCCATGTGGTGGATATGTCTATCCATAATTAGTCTAATGGTTCTAGTGAAAACCCAATATAAATAAAAATATAAAACTACTAGGAGTGTACCTTCATCGTTTCTTTTTCCCTCATCCATGTTCTATCAAAAATACCAACTCTACAATCTAACATAGGGCACTTAACCTTATAATGTCTTCAAAAAAAGAATTTTATTCATGTACTAATCAAAATTCCTGGGTAGGGTGTAAATACATCTTATCACTCCACCACCAATGACATAATCAACAATATTCATACTCCAACATTTTATGAATTTATATAAATAATAATATATTGATAATAATTTAACCAGTTTTCACATTAAATATTCCTTAATTAAAAACATTGGCTCGTGTTCCACAGAGAAACTTGAACAAATATTTCATACTTCTTCCCATTATGAAGTCCAAAACATACACCAAGGAATATAAATAATCATTATTTTAGGGTATTTCAATATTCATTTCTTTTTTACTTTAATGTACACACATTGGGGGCCGAGAGAAACATCTTGGCACACCGTGGATATGTTTAGCAGCAGTCCCTATCACAAAACATAGTTATCATGTGAAAATATATATATATATAACATAAAATCCTTGGTAAGTAGTCTTGAATGGTTTGTAAATATTTATAAGCATTCACCAACCTAAAAATCATTTTTCTCATAATTAAAAAATATCTCATACTGTGGTTCCACATTCATAACCCATTTATCATCCATGTCCATAATATGTTATTGAAATAAATAAATAATCTCATTAAATAAACATATTCATAAATTATCTAGTAATTTCGATACACAAATTACTTCTATTATTCTCATTTCATGATTCATAAATATTCATTTAAATTGCATTGTCTCACCCCATTGGTTACACTCTATTCGGGTCTCAAAACTCCTACAGTTCCATGGGGATCCGTGTAGGGTCCCAAAATCACTTGTGATTTAAATTAAATAATTTATTTTAGTATGAAATTAGACAATGTGGAAATTTAATTTCCACAATTACAAAATCAAAAATATAATCATTATTATGGGTATAGTAAATTATCTCACCTTCATCATGATCATTGATTTACCCCCAGTAATTAAAGACCACAATTTGATGTGGAACCAATAAAATCACAATATGAAATAATATATATGATCAATACCTAGGTCCATGATCCAATGAAACACATCAATAAATATATTTATATAAAAACATTTCCATTGGAGAAAATCATCCCTCCAAAATAACAGAGAAATATGGGATATAGAGAGATAACCAAACAAAAATATATCACATAAAGGAAGATAGGTTGAATCCTTCCATCAGATCTTTGAATCACACCGAATGGTGTTTTTTGATATATGGAATCATTCCATCAGCCTCCAAGAACAAATTAAACAGTATTTGAACCATCTAAGGGGATTAGGTGTAAAAACTAATTGTTCAATAATGTTTTATAAAAATTTAAAAGAATTACATTTTGGGTTCCCGGTTTTGTGGGTGGGTCTTCATAGTATACAAAACCATAAAACCTAATAATGGTCCCCGACTATCTAGGGTACCTAGTTTCTCCTAAGTTTCACATTGTATTGAAAACAATGCAATTACCCAATGTCTCTGATATAAAGATTTTTGGGGGAGGTTTATGCTTTGGGAAAAATTTGCGCCAACCATGCAATACCAAAAACCCCACAAAAATTTCACAAAACATTTCAAAGCTCGCCCGACACAAACTCCAACCAATGTATGAACAAACATGGATGAAAAGATAAATGAAAAAAAGCATGAGGAATCTATATAAATTTTAGGATATTATGTTTTTTCAAAGTAAATAAATCATATATAAATAATTTAATTACGTTTATAATGCAGTAATTAATTACAATTTAATTAGTTTAATTTTTCTCATCAATCGATGATAGTATGATGTGTACTAACAAGAAAAAACACGTTCTTATCACTTTATTTTTAACATGGATAAGCCTCTAGTTAGTCAGTTTATATATGGAATGGGATATATATTGTGTGTTATATATATACATGTCATGTGTTCTACTAGTTGTGTTACTAAATAACGTACTGATTGACTTAACAGGATCATCATTTATAGGGATTAGTAAGTCACAAAGTGTGTAAACTTGTAACATATCATTTATCTAAGAATTATATAACATGTCAATATTAAGTAGTATATGCATCATATTTGAGACATTGGTAAGCATCAATTTCACCACTAAATTATATAGGCTACATGTCATTTAGGCTAACTAAACTATATCGACCGATACATGTCTTATTTAAATATTTCATCTTATTAGATGATTAACTATTACATAACAATATGATTAATTCCATAACTATAAATAATTAATTTCTTTGGTTGTATGGATACATAAAAAACTGGTATATGATAGATCTACATCATCCCCATCTTCTTTTTTCACAAGTATCACCCTTATTTGATATATCATACCTAACCACTCTTTAAATTCTTTCGAATACAAAACATTATAAAGGATGACTTTAGATTAACAATAATTGTAAAAAAGAGGGATATCATTAATCACTTACCACAAAATAAGAATAATTGATGAGAACATGATCTTATCATTCAAAATATAGACACAATTATTCATTTTCCATAATTGTGATTCATGGTATAAATACTAGAGGTTAATAGCCATAAAAAAAAGAAGGGAATATAAAAGCATGAGCCTTGACAGTATAACATTTGAATAAGATCATGTCCTAATAGTTTGGAATAAAGTGTGGTATATCATATTAGTTAAACTATTATGTCAAGGATACCCACTAGGACATTCCTCACATGTAAGGCTTGGGATAAAAACCCATTTACCAACATGGGTATTTTAATAACCTCTCATGTACCCTCATTCATAAGTGGGATGAACTCTTTTGCAACCTTTTTTTTCTGATTTGGATAGCCTCTCATGTACCCAATGACCTCATAAAACAATAATATTTACCCAATTATTTGTCGATCTACATAATATTTGCCCCATCCATTATATATTCATAATCAATTAATATATATTCCACATTGTCATGAAGATAATTATCATAATATGAATTATTGAAAACAAAATTGGTTTGATTTATAGTGAATCATAATAACCATAGAACATAATGATAAATAATAATTATGGTGTCATAGAATCATATCACTAGTGAAAAATAATTAATGTTACAAATTCCATCATATATAAAACATTTCATAATAGATCACTGGAATATTTCTTGAGGAAATAAAATTAATATTTTGATATCATATATTGGAAATTTAAAAAGGTACACAACATTAAAGAATGTATTTTCATTTAATACAACCTTTAAATAATGTAAATAATGCTTCAAATAATAGAAATTTTATGATGAGAAATTTTTTTTTCTAATCATGTACATTAAAGTAAATATTCCTTTAATAATTTTTTTTTAAAAAGTACTTGTCTTGAAAACTAAAAGAGGATTAGATTAAAAAAATTATATAAATTAATACAAGTTAAATAATGAATTTAAATAATTTTTTAGTACTACTATAACATTTATAATATATTTTTGAAAACATTTATATAAAAGATGAAGGATTTCCAACCAAAGAGATAAAAAAATTATATTTTCCTTAAAAAAATTATTTCATTAAGTATAGAAAGAGTGGAAAATAAAATGAGAACATTAAATAAATAGAAATATAAATAAGAGTTTAAAATATATAAATTTTATAAATAAATGTCATATTATTTCATCATTATAAATTTAAACATAAAAAATCCCAGAAAAAATGTGATTTTTATGTAAAACTATTCCTTGAAGATTGACTTGATTTTTAAGAACTCTATAATCTTATATAATAAATTCAAATTCATTTAAATTATATTCAAGATTCATTTCAATACCTATATATAATATATAAACCACTTCTAAATTTTCATCCTCAATTTATTAATAATTCATTATTAAAATAATTCTTTCTATGTGTTAACGGTTTTTCATAATTATTTTGGATCATAAATATTTTTCCTTGTACATTGATCATGGTTCCACATTCTTAAAAACTATAATTTTTTTTAAATAATATATATTTATTATATACAATTTTACAATCATCAATAATAGGTAGAGATGTTGAAATTAATAACCCTATTTTTGGAGATGGTAGTTCATACATTCACATAAATGCTGCTTCCATTTACTAGATAAAACAATGAAAAAAATTAAATAACTATTTTTATCATTATTGAAATATATTAGATGATAAATATTTTATATAAATATTAAATCCATATTAATAAAAAAATGATGATTATTGGTGATTTAAAATCCTTTATATCCTACATGGAGTATATAGTAGATAGGTACAGATGAGTTATACATTATTTTGAGTCAATAAGGTTCTTTAATAACTACTCCAATCCTTATGGTTTTATGTTTGGAAAATCACAAACACTTTTCTCAATGTTCTGTTTTTCTTAATACTTTTTCGTTTTATTTTAAATAATAAATTTTCATTTAATTTTATTTAAGACTTTTTCATTCTATATTACTTATGCTCTTATTATTTCATTATACTTATAACTATGTCATATTGTTTTACTTATGACATTCTCATTCTGTTTTACATAAAAAAACATTATTCTGTTTTACTTTCAATTCTGTCTTACCGATTTAAAAAATAATATATGAGACAAATTTTGTAGTTCTTTTATCTTTATTATAATACCGTTTCTCATGATACGAATACAGGTAAAAATGTCATATCGACTTTATGATACCTGCACCAAAAAATAGTAAAACTGTTTTCTCAATCTGATTTGTGTTTTCTTAAGAACTAGTTTTCTTGATAATGATAGAGTTGTTTAACGTATCATTCCAAAGTTATCGGATTCTATGTGTTCTTATACTTAACATTTATTGTAAACTGAACATTGTTTCACATGATTCATTATATTAAACGAGGTCATACAATATGTAATAAACTAACTATTGTCTGTTTTACAAGTGTCTAGGTCCTTCCTAAATTTATGAAAAATATGACCATTGGAGTGGAGCCGACCGTTGAGAAGTTTCGCCTATAAATAAGAGTTCATTTGAATGATCTAAGGGGTGGATGAATTTGATAGATGTAATAATTTCTTTGAAGTGATCTGATTTTGTAATGTGATTTCGAGATAGAGAGTCTTATAACTCTAAGTGCTTCATGGTGAAATCGTGAACAACTTGTTCAAGAATGAAAAACTTGTTCAAATATGATTTGTGCAGACTCTGATCGTGAGGATCGTCGGATTCTGGCTTTGGAAGAAAGTGGTTCTAATTTCCTTCTAAATCAAGGGCTTGTAGGGATATCAAGAGAGATATCGATCTTTAGATTGATGTCTTACCTGGTTTTTTGTAAGACATACTTTCTTGAAAGTAAAAATCAAGGAACCATTATCAATAGTGGTTGCATACCCTTCTCTTTTGGTTAAAATATTCTTATTGTTACTTGTTTTCTATTTCAAGATGTTCTTTACTCTACATCAAGTAAAATTTTGTAATGTTAGATAGTTTAACTATCTTATACTTTCAAATTCTTTTACTCTGCTATATTAACAATTTTATACTCTTTAAAGTAGAATCATTAATTTAATGAAATCTACCTTAAGTTTTTATCTTATGGTTTTAATGTTTATGAACAAATTTCATTAAGAGGGTTTGTGAATTTTTTTTAACATTGTTAAAATTATTTTTCTTATATTTAAAAGCTATATTTAAGAAAAAGATTCCATTAAGGTTAAGAAACATTCCTTAAGAATGTTTTATACCTACTTTTAAGGTTCCAATGTAATTTTTAAAGATTATAATCCACCCCCCTTGTATTTGATCATCTCATTATACTATTCGATTCTACAATTGGTTCAGAGACAATAGATTTGATATACTTATACATTACATTTGGTATCATAGGTTCGTTTCTAAAATACTCATACTCGTGCATAAGTATTCTTTCTTTTTTTAATAATTTACTTCATGAATATTTTGGAGAGAAACATGTTTTTTTATGCTGGGCATTATTTTTGGTTCTTTATATAATATCAATCCCACTAGACCACCGATCTTAGATGAAAATGATTATGATTACTGGAGAGACAGAATAAATACCTCTGTGATAAAAACAGGGGAGGAAAACTACATTATGTTAACTAGATATTATAATATTTCTGATAAGGAACTTAGAACCTTCATTAATCCTGAAATGGAGGAATTTCAGCTGTACATTAAGGTACAAAATAATTTTCTTTATTTCATGAGGAGAAATATATATATTGAAATTTCATCTTGTGAATCTACAAATAGAATTTGGATGAAGCTCGAAGTAACTCACATAAAAACATCTAATGTCATTGAAACTAGACGAGTCATGCTTAGAGTTGAGTATCATGTTTTTTTCCTTATGGAGAACCCATATGTATGTAACAACAACGATTCCTGAATATCATCAACATATTACAAAGAATGGGTGGGAAATATCTAGATGATGTGAATCTTTTGATAAGATCATATACATCATGCCTAACGAATGGGAATCCTAGAGGACAACTATATATGAGAATTGGAATGTTACTCAGATTTCTCTGGATGAGCTATTTAGAACTATTCTCAAACATGAAACCAGAATGAAGAGAAATAATGATAATATTAAGAAGATGAATGGAAATGGAGGTGTTTCTCTTACAAATACTTCAAGTCAAATGAAATCCAATACTCTTGAGAGTGTTACAAGATTTAGTTCTAATAGGGTTCTTATTCAATGAAAATCTAGTGAAAGTGAAGCTTCTGAAAATGAGCTATCCAATATTTCTCAGATGAAAAATAATGTTTTTGGGAAAAATAGCATTCAATATATATACAAGAAGAATGATTTAAATGAAAATAAATATGGAGAATTGACATGTTGGGAATGAAGAATACCCAATTATATTAGTCCTGATTGTCCGTTGCTTAAGAAAATAGACAAGAAGGATATGAATTCTGAAATAAATAAGATGAATTTATATAGATCAAATCTAAAGAATATCTTTAAAGCCAATGAAACATGGAGTGCCAGTGGAGGAGACTATTCAGATGACTCTTCATAATATGAATCTTATGAGGAAGAGAATACTGGTCTAATAACCAGAGCCCCATTTCAAAACAGTTGTCATATAGATAAGGTACAAACTAATGAATCATTAACCAATATCTCTTTAAGTAGAAATTTTATTGATAAAGGTTTTTCTTTAGATGAATAAACCACTTCATCAGACAATAATAATTATTTACCTTTATACGAGGAAGTTTTTAATTTTATAAGTAGCATGGAATGAAAAATTTTATTGTTTCTAGGAATCATGAAAAGAAAATTCTAGAGAATTTATTTTATCAATATAAATTTTGGATCATATCAAAGATCATGATAAGAAAAATAATGGTTTATGGAATCATTCAATGAAACATAAAGTTATGAAATTTTAGAAGGATAAGATTTCTAAGGATCTTAAAAATCAGAATATAAAAAAAATGCTTTAGAGGACAATCATAACTGTAAATCAATTATTCTAGGGGATAAGAATTTAGACTTGAGGCTAAAATATCATATATTTTCCATGAAGAAAATTCTTTCAAATTTAACATCTGGTAAGGAATATTTTAACAAGATGTATTCTCAGATCTGACCACATGTTAATAATCAAGAAGTAGGTTATTATCATGAAAATCCTATTTTTAGAAAAAATTAATTCTTTCCATCAAGAGATCCTTTTTGCACTAAATTTCAAAGTGTTGGGAATTTGAAGATTAATTATTCATTAAATAATTTTCAATCCCTTTGGTTACATAAATCATAATTTTATAAACAAATGTGGATACCAAATATTTTATTATCTAACAATTTCGAATCCAAGAAAGTTTAGATTATGAAAACCTAACTCTTTATTTTTTAGGATAATAGAAGAAGTACCAAAAACATATGGTTCATGGATTGTGGATGTTCCTCACACATGATTGGTAACAAATACTATTTCTAAAATATTCTTAAGAATAAAGGTGGAAAACTATCATTTGGAGATAACTCTCAAGAAGAAATTATCGGTATAGCTAACATTACCCTTCTTAGTAAAGCTATTATTTCAAATGTTTATTTTGTAAAAGGTATTAAGAACAAATTCATTAGAATAATCCAATTATTTTATGAAGGTTACCTTTTAAATTTTAGAAATGACAAAGGTTTAGTTCACAATTCCATGGATGATTCTATTAACTCTGCCCATCAGAGCCTAGAAGACCTTAGAAGTCAATATCTATCTATCCATAGTGAAATTGAAGACCAATATTGTCTTTAGAATAGAAGACTAGGATATTGTATCTTAATGAATCTTAGTAAACATTCTAATAAATGACTAGTTAAGGGCCTACCAGATCTGAAGCTTGATTACTAAAAAGTATGTAATCCTTGTCAATATGGGAAGAAACATTAATCAAGATTGAAATTTGTAAGTGATTCTTCAACATATAATTCCTTACATTTGGTGGACATGGATTTATTATGTC
The DNA here is from genome assembly GCA_963277665.1 of Viscum album. Classification (NCBI taxonomy): domain Eukaryota; kingdom Viridiplantae; phylum Streptophyta; class Magnoliopsida; order Santalales; family Viscaceae; genus Viscum; species Viscum album. The sequence goes on along the minus strand of OY728150.1, from coordinate 369,228,987 downwards.
TAACAAAAATAAGAAGTATTAGAGGAAAATTTTATGTGATTGTCTTAGTTGATGATACACTATATTTGCATGGGTCTATTTTCTTTCCAGTAAATATGATGATTTTTCATATTTCAAAAACATTATAGCTAATGTTAAAAATGAGAAAACCCTAAATTTGATAACTATTCATAGTTATCAGGGTGGAGATTTTAATTATTCAAACTTTGAAACTTTTTTTAGTAAAAAAGGTATTACTCAAAAATTTTCATCTCCAAGAAATCCTCAACAAAATGGTATTTCCAAATAAAGAAATTGTATTATTCAAGAGATGACTAGAATATTTTTGACTGAATATTTTTTAGCTAAAACGTTTTGGCCTGAAGCTATAAGTACTGTAAGATATACTATAAATTGAGTTTTAATAAGACATTTTCATAATAAAATACCTTACGGGTTACATACTGGATGAAAATCAAAAGTTTATTACATCAATGTTTTTGGTTGGAAGCTATTCATCATGAATACTAAAGATAACTTAAATAATTTTTCACCAAAATCTGGTGAACGAAATCTCATAGGTTACTCTACTAACTCAAAGGCATGTAGAGTTTTTAATAAAAACACTTCTACTATGGAATAAACTGTATATGAAAAAATTGATCAAACTAATCCCGTTGTTTTCAAATATTCTGAATTTATTTCTAATATATTTTCTAAAACTGATCATCAAAATTTGACAGACAATCCTTCAGAAAAAGAAAATGATGAAAAAAATATTTCTAAGACATTTACCACAAAATATATTTTACCCTATGTTGATGAATAATTTTTACGAAACCTAAATCCTTTGTTACATAGGAATCATCCTAGTGAAAATATCAATGGTAATGTTAATAAACAAATAAGATCAAGAAGTTCCTTACGGAATGAAGTTCAACATGTTTCTTTCCTTTCCCAGTTTGAACCTAAGACTCCAAATGAAGCCATGGGTGATGAAGATTGGATAATGAACATGCATGATGAACTCAATTAATTCATATGGAATCAAGTTTGGACCATGGTTGAATAACCTAAGGAAAATTATGTTATTAGAGTAAAATGGGTTTATAGAAATAAATCCAATGAAAATTAAATTATTGTTATAAATAAGGAAAGATTAGTTTATAAAGGATATAACTATTAGGAAGTTATAGACTATGAAGAAACCTATGATCCTAGAGAAATACTGGAATCTATCTGTATTCTTCTATATTTTATAGCATTATCTAATTTCAGACGTCATCAAATGGATATGAAGTGTGCTTTCCTCAATAGTTATGTATAGAAGGAGGTCTATGTAGACAAACCTCATGGTTTTGAAGATAGAAAATATCCTAATCATGTTTATAAACTTACCAGAGCTTTATATGGACATAAGCAAGCCCCTAGAGCTTGGTATGATAGACTTATAAGATTTTTCCTTCAAAATAACTATGTTGAGGGAACTGCGGATCCAACCCTTTTCATTAAGAAAGAAAATAAAGATGTTTTGATTGTTCAAATTTATGTTAGAGACATCATGTTCTAATCAACTAATAAATCCTTATTTGATTCCTTTGTAAATCTTTTGAAATCTGAATTTGAGATGAGTATGATGGGTGATATTTATCACTTTTTTTAAAATATCTCAAAAAAAGAATGAACATACATATCTCAACATAAGTGTATCAAATAAAATCTTAAGAAATTTTGGTATGAAAATAATAAGAGTATAAGTACTCCTATAGAAACCTATAACACTCTTGATATTGATGAAGTAGGAAACCTGTGGATCAAACATCTTATAGGTGAATGATAGTAAGTTTACATAAACTAACTTCTAGTCGACCTGAATTAATGTTTTCATGATGCTTATGTTCAAGATACCATGAAAATTCTAAATAATCACATTTAAAGGATGTAAAAAAAGAATTTTTCAGTATTTAAATAGAAATTTAGATTTGGGACTATTTTATTCTTCTAGAAATGATTTTGAACATAAAATTTTATTGGATGCTAACTTTTGTGGTTGCAAAATGGATTGGAAAAGTACACCTGAAACATGTCATTTCATAGAAGATTTCTTATTTTCTTGGCCTTATAAGAAACAACATTCTATAGCACCTTCCCCTACTGATGATGACTATGTAGAAGTTGGAATTTTTTGTGATCATGTGTTGTGGATGCAATGAACACTCACTGACTATGGTATGTGTTTTTACTAAAACTCAATTAATTTTTGATAACACAAGTTCCATTTCCCTATGTAAAAAAATTCACATCACTCTCATGCAAAGCACATATATATTAGACATCACTTTCTTATAGATCACTCAATTAATGGAGATATTATTCTTTAATTCATCCGAATAAAAAAAGAACATGTTGATATTTTTTAAAAACCATTACCTTCGAATAGATTTGTATACATTAAACCGAATCTAGGAATGATCATTGAAAAGTAATCACCTGTATCTACTTTTTGTTTATATCATCTCCTATCATTAAGATACTCTTTATTTCAAGGGGAGTGCATATGTTTATTCTTTTTCATTTTTTCTTTTAGACAATATATCTCTCTCTAAAAACATTTTTCTTTAAAAACTAAATGAATGGAAATTCACAAAATGGAAATTCACGAAATCTTAAACATCCAAGAGAATTCTTATAAAACCAATAAATTCTTCAGATTATCCTCTAAGGTACATATTCATAATTTTATTTTTTTGATTTTGATATTTAATTTGTTGGTATTCCAAAAAAAGGTTTTTAATGTTTTTTTAAAATTTATTTTTGACTTTACCTCAATAGATCAGATATCATATTTTCTACAATCATCCTAAATAATTAGATCACATCAGATTAATTTCATCTGTTTGATTATCTTATTTATATTGAAAGGTCACTACTATGCCTATATAAAGTGTTCCTTGTTTATGATAATCACATAGTCTTCTCTTCTCTCCATGATGAAGTTTTTTTCTTTAAAAGTATTCATTATGATTCCTTAGCGTCTTACATTCTGAATGACTCTTGAATCCTCTGTAGATCAGATATTGTTTTTCAAGGTAGTAATGGATTGGTTGATATTTAGGGAAAGACTGGTATTCCCTAATTTATTTTCAAAGTACGCCTCCCTCATTTCTACTGTCATAATAACTTACAGTTGTGAAAGTGTTTGTATATCTAAGGAGAAAATTCAGGATCCGTTTTACCCTAGAGTAGTCATAAAATTCTATGAATATGTTATTTCCTTTGAAAAGGATGGAAATTCCATGTTTAAGTTCAAATATGATGATAATACTTATACAATTCCTTACAAGAAGGGGGAAAATTTTCTCAAGATACATTATCAAAGATAATCTATTATATGCTCTTATAGACTTCAGATGAAAAAAGTTTCTTTTGAGAAAGACAAGGCTCTAGATTATCTTGGTCTTAATAATATTAAGCATCCAAATATTACTAATCTAATAACTAATCACAAACTGGTAGCCCTTTGAATGCAAGGTTTTCTTATTCCAGGGAAAGGGGATAAGGACACTTTAATGATATGTGATATCATTTTATTATATTTCTTGTAAATGTAATGAACATCAACTTGATCAAATATATCTTCCTCACAATCCATGAAAAAAAGGTAGGACTATCAATTACAATATATTTATGTATCTGAAAACTATCTATAGGATTATCATACTATGCCTTAAAGTGTTGAATGTCCCTTGTTAATCAATCTCTAAGCTATTATAGATTTTGTTACTCAATGATGATAATCTAAGGAGAATGAAGGTAGTGTTTTTACCGGATTCCAATTTTTTTGAATAAATGGTTTTCCAAAACAAGGATGATGTTTTGGAACCTTCAAAATCAATTCATAAAAAAACATGAAGAACCTAGCTTACTAGAACTGGTTCCTGCCAACCAGTTATCAGCAACTCCTCCTGTAAATAATCCAATAATCCTATTCTAATGCAACAGTTTCAAAATAGGGAGAGATGGATGCTACCTAAAAGGAAGGTTATCCGTCCTTTGGATAAAATACTGTAGAGGCTTAAACCATTAAAATTAATAATGCTAAAAAAATATAAAGAATGAAATAAATGAGATGAATTAAAATAAAAAATCCTTAAAAGCTCAAGTGTCTCATCCATTATTAAAACAAACAGACAAGAAATCTCAATAGATACAAGAATCTCATGTTTTTTTTATGAAACTAGTTTTCACTCTGAAAACCAAGAAAGTGAATAATGTCTTAACAATATCCGCACCTATTCAAGAAATGTAAGATCATATTATTCAAGAAGATAGTGATGATTTTTAAGGTATTTGGAAGTGTATAACGAAACACCTCAGACCTCAATTTCTAAATCTGTTTATGAAGAACAAGAGATTAAATAAGAAGTTGAAGAAGAAGTTTACGATTAAGTTGAAAAATAATAACAATTAAAGGTTGAACAACAAGATGATGAAGGGGAAGAGCTCCTAGAAGAATAATGGAAAGAAGGAACTCAAGAAGAAGAGATTAAAGGGGAAGAAGTTGAACAGGGAGATCTTAATGTTATCCATGTATCTGATGAACAAAACCCTGTTCAAAATTTGGACAATGGAAAGAGTGTTTTGGTTGCTTCGTCTAGTAAAGAAACGCATTAAAATTATTCTGAAATGATATAGAAAAGTAATTTTATAACTCCAAGAGGAACTGATAAAGTAAAATATGATTTAGTCTTTAAGTCAATATACTATTTTGACCATGACTTCGTAATGATTTCCATAAAAAATTTGGTCAGCACTATTCCGTTTCTTGCAAATATAGATTCTCGGAATAAAATGTTGCAAGAGACCCAGAACCAAAAGATGGAATCTACTAATATACTAATAGACATCGGGGTTAACTAGGAAGAAGACTTCAAAAATATTTTGATTGATTATAATTCTCACAAGGTAACTTGATAGAATGCATTTATCCGCACCAAAACCATGAATGAAAATCTTATACATTTTAGCGACTTCATGGATTCAACAAACTGATCTTTCAATACATGTGAATCTAAGTTCAACAAAGTCAGAGCATCCATATCTAATAAAGTAAGCCAAATCAATTATGTTGCTTGGTTTGTATGAAGTGAAAAGGAAGTTAGAGAAAAATTAGTGAAAAAGCTATATTCTCAAGAGGACTTCATTAAAATTAATGATGATTGAATCAAAGCTCCTGAAGAAAGGATCGTGTCCTTAGAAAATATAAACCAGAATCAAGGGATATTGTTGAAAAATATTCACGAATATTATAAGGAAGTGAATAAGGTTAAAGCCTTAATAATTAAAATTTTATCAGAGTAGAAGAAGTATTGTTGAATATTTTATTACATTCAAATATTTTTTTATAACCTAAAAATTCTATTTCAGAATTTCTTTAATAAAATTATTATTTCATATCTTTATTTTATTTTCTCATGTATGTTTCCTTAATATTACAGGTACATCCTATACTTATCCATTACTTTTTGAAAATAACTAACGGGGTGAATTTATTTCAGGGATGAATATAATGAAGTCTTCAAAGAGGGAGAATCTATTAAGGGGGAGATAATAATGCCCATGTAAGGGGGAGATATTACTTTATCAAATAAAAACTGTTACTAAAGATCAAGAATATGATCCATAGGAAACATAAACTAAGTAAGAGTTAGTCATATTGATCTTAAATCTTATTCCAAGGGATAGATATGTTTTACTTAATTATTTAACAAAGTTAATATATTCTTCCTTAGTAATGTACATTTTGTTTTCCAAAATGGGGGAGATTGTTTAGTCAATAAGGTTCTCTTATGAATTCTCTATTCTGTATGGTTGTATGTTTTGAAAATCAAACAATTTTTTATAGGTTCTGTTTTACTTGATACATTGTCGTTCCATTTTACTTATGACAATGTCATTTCGTTTTACTTTATATTTTTTCATTCCGAGTTACTTATTATTTTATTATTCCATTATACTTATAGCTATGTCATATTGTTTTACTTATGACATTGTCATTATGTTTTAATTACAATTTTTTCATTCTGGTTTACATACAAATTTTTTATTCCATTTTGACTTAAAAATTTTCATTTTGTTTTACATTGAATTATGTCATGTCGATTTACATAAGAATCAGTGATACATATTTTGTAGTTCTGTTTTCATTATCATAATACAAATTTTCCTGATACCGATACCTATAAAAATATCATACCAACATTTAGAAACTCGTACCCAAAAATAGTAATATTGTTATCTCAATCTAATTTTCATTTTATTAAGAATTTGTTCTCTTGATAATGTTAGATTTTTTTAATGTATCATTCCAATATTATCAGATTTTAAGCTTTCTTATACATAACATTTATCTTAAACTGAACATAGTTTCACATGATTCCTTATATAAAAAGAGGTCGTGCAATATGTTATAAACTAATCTTTGTTTGTTTGAAATATGTCTAGCTCCCTCGAAAATTTAAGGAAAATATGACCATTCGATTGGAGCTGACCATTGATAAGTTTTTCATATAAATAAGAGTACATTTGAATGATCAGTGGGGTGAATGAATTTGAAAGATGTAAAAATGTTTGTGAAGTGATCTGATGCTGTAAAGTAAATTATAGAGAGAGTGTCTCTTAAAAATCATAGTGCTTCGTTAATTTGTCATGAACAAATTGTTCAGGAATGAACAACTTGTTCAGACTGTCTTGTTGAAGACTTTGATGATGCTGATCGTGGGATTCCATGTTTGGAAGACAGAGGTTCTAGTTTCCTTTTAAATCTAGTGCCCGCATGGATAAGAATACATATACTGATCTTCAGTGTAAGGGCTTACTTGGGTTTTGGTAATACATGATTTCATGAAATTAAAATTCAAGTAACCTTTATCTGAGGTTGTTGGATACCCTTCTCTTTGGGTTAAAATAATCATATTGTTACTTTTTTTTATTTCAAGTTGTTTTTTTTGCTATAATTTCAATTTTATTGTGTTTTACAATATATCTTTCTTATACATTCTAATTCTTTTACTCTGATTATATTAAAGATTATATAAGCATTAAGGTATAATCATTCTTTTAATAAAATATTCGTTATGTTTTTATCATAGCGATGTAATGTTTATGAAAATGTTTCTTTAATAGGGTTTGTGAATTTGGTTTAACATTGTTAAAATTAATTTTCTTAAAGTTAAAATCTAATATTAAGTAAAGGATTCTCTGATGGTTAAGAAACCATCCTTAAGAAAGTTTTATACCAAATGTAATGGTTCCAAAATATTTTTTAAAGAGTACAATTCACCCTCCACTTGTGTTTGAGCATCTCATTATACTATTTGATCCTACAATTGGTATCAAAGCCAGAATCTCTTCCATACTTATACATTACACATTAATTTCCCATTTGATGGATATTTGGATGGATATTGATTATCAAATAGTAATAATAACATTTTATCCAAAACACTTAACGGATTTTATTACTTTATTATGAATAGTATTGACTTATAGAAGGTATAGGAAATAATAAATTGAAAGTGTTCGGTTTAGATACTGTCTTCCTCTTTGGGAGAAATCCTTTTGATCCCTTCATAATAACAATTAGTATTCTGTATTATATTGTTTAGAATATAAATTATTTTGTTATAAAATTTTACAAAAGAATTTTTATGGTTTAGGAAATATATGTTGCTCAATGTGGTGGAATGAATTGAAATTATGCATGTCCCTTTATTGGTGGGGGATGGACATGCCTTGAATATTTTTAAGGATTAATACAATATTATGTTATATTGAAGAAAAATTATTCCAAATGGAAAATGACTAAAATTTAGCATAATTTGGTGACACAATATGTCCATACAATGGGATTTATATAAATGTTTTTTAGAAATATTGGCTTTATCTCTTGGTTTTACCACTGGTAAACTAGTTTTAAACTTAAATGTGGAAACACATGTTTACTATTTTAATGATTCATTATGGGAAAAATTTTAAATTATCCTCAATTTTTAAAACATAAATTATGACAAATAATATTGGATCTATTTTATCAATTTCAATCCCTATAAGTATTTGAAATTATTTTTCATATAATCTGATAAAAATAATAAAAAATTAGGTTTTTGAGAAAATGTATTCAATGATTTAAAAGTATTTTTTAAAAAAGTTAATTTATAATATTGATCAAAAGGTATAAAAAATATAAATTTTTTAAATAATAAAAATATAATATTTTGAAGCCAATCCAAATCAAAACTGGTCTTTGTAAATACTAAAATATAAATCAATTATTTTTATTCAATATTATTTTCACAATTCATCCCAAAATGATCTGTTTTAGAAATATCCAAAAACATAAACCTATGATTATTTTTATGTTATTATTTAAATAATTATATCCACTTTATTATATTATTTTATCAATTTATTGGAAAATAATTTTAATATCCATGAGTAAAATGAAATTGAATTTGTTTTGGAAGAAAAAATATTCTTGAAGCATAAAAGGAGTTTACTAAAAATTGAATACATATTTATTAAGAATAAATATATTATAATTAAGAAAAAAAGTTATATATATTTATCATACTATTGTTAATCCTCTTCATACTCTCCAATATAATGGCTAGGTGATTACTAACACATTAAATAATTATATTTTAATAGTTCATCATATTTTATTCAAACATACTATTGTGTATAAATAACGGTATTAATGTAATAAATTCTATTCAAATGAGTTCATTTAAAAAATATATTCTGTTGTTACATTACATCCCCCTTTTAATAAATTTTCCTTGAAATTTCATCAATCTATTAAATACATATGGGGATACTTTTACCTCATCGTATCCTTCAGTTCCCATGTGGCTTCATTGAATTTCTACTTCCACCATATAAAACTAATCATAATACTAGAATTATTTCATAGAAAATTATCTCTATGATATATTTTTAAAAATATTTATTATTCATATAAAACATTATTCCCCATCTATAAAACCTCTTATTTAATTACCTGTGAATTACTATGTATTTGTTATCTCATGAAGGATACGTGGAACACAATGAGATCTTGATAGAGGTTTGGGGGAAGATCCATGTGATAGGTTACAAACCCTAATCAATCATGAATAAAGAAGGGACCACTATTCCTAGTGATCAAAACATTTATTATTCCAAATATCATAACCATATTCTATAGAGAAATTTACAAAAATACCTTCATACCAACTTTGAATTCTAGATCTGATCAATGTTTTTTAGAAAAACGTTCTGTTGACACCATGTTGCCTTGATGTTCTTCATAATCTCTCTAATTTTCAATCGGAATTCATTGGGTAGCATAGACCCCATTATTATCCATTATATAACATTATATTAGTGTAAAATATTTCTTCACTACTGTTTGTATATGTCTTTATATCAAACGATACGAATGCTAGAGTTAAAGTGATCAGTTCAAGAGAAACCAACAAGAGGAAGGTGTTGATCCTAACCACATATGATATATATAGAATATGATATTGTAAGAACTCAGACCTTCATTTTAGGTATGTTTTTTCTTTTTCTGGAGTTTTTGAGAAAAGTGGAGTTTCTGGAAATTTTTTAAGTGCACGTTGTGTACTCCTTTTCCGCTTGAGGCCTTGTGTCAGTCATATCATAGCCACACACACATAGCCTTGTGGGGGTGATTTAGAGGCTACTTAAAGAAGATTAAGGAAAAGCCTAGTACACGTCGTGTACTCCAAAAGTACACGCCGTGTACTTTCTTTTTTCATTAAATGGACCAGGGTTGCTTCTTAACCCCAGAACCGTCTTCTTATCCAGTTTCTTTGACTGATAGAGTCTTGTATGGACGTGAATCTCCTCCGATCCCCCGGTCCTCCATCCGTTCTCTGAATCGACCGTCGTCGATTGCGTTGGAACAGCAATAGTGAGATATTCCTTCTCCTCAAACTTATTTTTCTAATTCCTCATATTTTACATGTTTTCATGGGTTGAACGTTTTGTGTGTTTTCATGGATATATGAATTTATAAGGAGATTAAATCATTTTGGATCTTGTATATTGATCTCCGAGAATCAAGGCAGGTGGTTTGTGCCTTTTTGTTCTAAGTTCTTGAGTTTTAGACGCAAATTCCACCAATACCTGTGAACGGGGTATTGTGTGTTTACTATATTCCCCTGTTGTTTTCCTTCCTTGATTGTATGCTTGTGTACAGGTAATTTGGATCTTTATAAAGATAATTTCCATGCTTTGATGTCTTTCCCATGCTTTTATGTCTTTCCCAGGCCTTGTTCTATTTACGACCATTTGGTCTTGTTCATCCTTTGTCCATTATACCTGTTTTCGATGCCTTGTGACCGTAGGATAGAGTGTTGTCCTCTAACATGCTTGTTATGCTGTAGACTCGTTAGCCAAGACACTATGTAGGTTTACTTTGGCCTTATAGCATTATTATGCACTGACTGGAACGGAACCCTGGGAACCTGGTGCAATAGACTATAAGGGGATATACCGAGTGAGCTTCCTTAGAGAGTCTAGGATATTATAGATTATTGGGGATAGACTGAGTGAGCTTCCTAGAGAGTCGTGAATATTATAGACTATAGGAGGATGGACTGAGTGAGTTTCCTTAGAGATTCTTGAGCTTTATAGACTATATGGGGGTAGACCGAGTGAGATTCCTCGGAGTGTCTTTGTTTTGTTTGAATTTCATTAAACTATTCCATGCTATAGGATGACTTGACCGAGTGAGTTTCTTCAGAGAGTATGTGATATACCTGAGGCTAAAGGAGGAATTGACTGAGTGAGCTTCTTCAGAGAGTCTCTCAACCTTGGGGCTATAAGGGGATTAGATCGCATGATCTTCCTCAGTGAGTCCCTAACTACCTAGACTATAAGGGGAATTGACTGAACGTGCTTCCTCAGGGAGTCTTAAAATTTCTTATGACTAAACCACAGGGGTTAGGATGAGTGTACTTCCTAGAGGGTTATTGTTACTTCATGGATAGGACCAGAGTGGATGGAAATGAGTACTTCCCAGAAGGATTCCTATTTGTGGTTAGTTGTTTTCTTCACTGCTGTTTGTTGATCTGTGGATTGTTTACTGTGTGTATTATCTTTTTTATTGTTACTGTTTACTACCTACTATACTATTACCTATTATATGCTCACTGACTGTTAGGAATAGATATTCAGGTGGTTGGCTACTGGGATTTAGTCTGACACCCTTTTGGTCCATTCTCTTGGGCCCAAACTGATTATATTGTTGCAATTATAGACAAGGGTATGTGGCCTACGAGTTCAGGTACCCGATTCCATTGGAACAGGAGAGCATGGGACCAAGCAGAGGCATGTGATGCTGAGGAGTCGTTAATCTATTTTATTTTATAATTGTTTTTAGTATTTCTTGTATTTCTAGCATTATGTTTTGTATGGATGCTTTCCTAGACATATGTATCATGCATCATTTATAAATATGTTTTATCCAGTTGTTTATGGTTTTATCCTTCTGTTGTTTACTTGTGTATGGATCTTTTACCGTTTCCAATATTTTTTACTGTTTCTCTTCTGCTATGTACTCGGCCAATGAGGGTATATTTTCCCCACTATCACACCCAAGGCCCTCGCTGCCAGTTGGTAGCCTCTGGCGTTCGGGGAAATGCACTTGAGGCCATGTGACCAACCAGGTACGGGGCGCCTCTAGGTGGATTCTAGAACCAGGATGTTACAAAGTGGTATCAGAGGGAATCTTTTCTATTGACTTACTGGTTAGAGCCTATATCCTGGGATAGGACGGAATATGTACTTGGTAATAAGTTGTGCCTGGGAGTAGCTAACTCGTGTACAGGGAAAATCCATACTACCTCGTTTATTGCAGTTTTACTGGTTTTATACTTTTATAGTTTATTTGATTTCACAGTTGGGTGATTAACATGATTTTTTCTGTTATCGTTGTTGTTATTGCGGTTCTATTTTTGTTGCAGCCAGATAGGATGAGGTTATTCCATCTCATGCATCATATAAGAACTTGTTAGAAATCACATTCCATGCATTATTTCCATGCCATCTAGGATAAATTAGCGATTTCATGTTGTTGTGATAAATGTTGTATAGATTACGCATTTTTTTTTGTTCAATGATTTGATAGAATCTATGCAGTTTGATAGAGAATTGTTTGTATAGTACTTTTCTTAAATGGATGCCAAACATTGGTTCCTGATGTGTTATGGGCCCTCATGGACTGGAATTTGGTGGATCATTTCCTGTTTTCTTGGTTATAACTTGTATAAGATTCAAATCATTGATTCATAGGGAATATGGGCCCTAACGGATCGAAACTTGGCACCTTAACTCTTGTTTTCTGTGTTTTCTGGGTTTCGGTGCAGTTTCGGAGCTACTGCCTGAAAAATCCCAGAATATACTGCGTGTACTTTATTAATACACTTCGCGTAGTTTTTAAACCCTGTCATTGTCTGTGTGGGAAGAAACATGGTGCTATGAAAAAGTATCAAGAACATGACATGTATGGTACATACACTCCATGTTGATGTGACCGTGTGTCTACCCATGTGGCTAACGACATAAATGGCTGAAACCTTGACTTTAGAGATCATGTCCTGTTATCACACGTCGTGCCTTGTAACCTAAGTACCTGGTCATGTCACAAAAAAACACGGGTTGGGGAAAACATTCATGTACACACTGTGTTCTCATGGACCGCACTGTGTAAGAGTGAGTCGTGTTGTCGGTCGTGTAACTAACAACAAGAGACGTTGAAACCATGTCTAGTACACGACGTGCCCTTCATGAACACTCCGTGTAGTCTTGGATTAGGAGGACCAGGTGGGTTAGCCATCTAAGGAGACTCAAGAAGGGGATTAGATTTCAATTACATGCCATTTGTAGGGACAACACACCGTGTGGTTGGGGCATTATATGACCAGTTGTGGAAAAAGAACATGCCCATGAGAATGTCTTAAAAGAACATGTCGTGTAGTTTCTATACACAATCTGTAGTCATGTTTTATAAAACATGAATGTTTCTTTCTCTTGTTCCCATCTTATACTCTTGTGTTATCAGGTTTTGATAATCCTGATTTATGGTGTGCGCTTGACCTTGAGGAGTCATGCCACCGAGATGTCATCCGGTTGTGCCAGTCTTGGCACTAGCTGTCATTCCAGACACATGTACTGATGCACAGTTCCAAGTGGGTTTTATAAGGATCATGAAGACCTCCTGAGTAGGTGGGATGCATCTTCCAGTCGCCAGGTAGTTTGCTACCAGTGCAGAAGGAGCGGGCATAATATGCCACGTAGCTCGAGATACCCAATGGAGTGGCGATCCTGCGGCAGGATGGGCCATCTCCAGCATTTCTGTCAGTTTTTCCCTCCAGTACTCGGAGACCTAGGTGTTATTCTATGAATCCGCGTTTGGGAGCATCATCTCCAGTTTCTCACCAGTTTGGGAACTAGAGTTCTTCTGGTTGTTCGGGCTGAGGTAGAGGTCGCAGTTGTGGTGGTCAGTCACCTGGTTACCAGCGACAGTAGAGTGGATCAGCTCAGGGTGGTTATCCAGGGTCGTAGGGCTGCAGTACAGGCCAGAATTGTTTTGTAGAGAAGACCCATCATGAGCAGGATCCCAGACCCTCCATAGTTCAAGGTACAATCTTAGTAGCCTCATTTTTATCTTTTTCCCTTTTCGATACTGGTGCTATGCATAACTGTATCAATATTGTTGTTGTGGAGAGCCTTGGGCTCTGTATCATTTTACTGCCAACATGTTGACTCTAGCCACACAGTTGGGAACGAGGAAATCTAGCCTATTTCAATGCAGAGTGTTCCCTCTTAAGGTTGCATAGTGTACATCTTATATGACCTCTATATTCTAGAGATGATAGGCTTTGATGTCATTCTCGGGATGGACTGGTTAGTTCGAATCCATGAATTTGTAGACTATTATCACTGTAGAGTGAGTTTCATATGACCATAGGGTGGATCTATTCTTCATAAGCGTGAGTGGGATTTCTAGACAAGAAGAGAGGGTCCAGAGCATCATGGGCTATGTGGAGTTACAACCCAGATTTCCAGTCTATATATGGATGACCAGGGGACTTCACAGTTATACATTCCTCCAGTAGTGGATCATTTGAGGGATGTCTTTCCAGAGGAATTTTCATGTTTTCTTCCAAAGCGTGAGGTAGACTTTTCTAGTGATCTCATGCCAGGAGTGACACCAGTGTCCATTTCTCCCTATAGTATGGCTACACCTGAGTTATAGGATCTCAAGAAGTAGTTGGAGGAGTTGTAGGCCAAGGGTTTCATCTGACGCAACACTTCTCCTTGGGGTTCACCTGTACTATTTGTAAAGAAGGAAGAGAGTACCCTTAATCTTTGTGTGGACTATCGTATGTTGAACCAGTTGACAGTCAAGAACCGGTATCCCTTTCTGAGGATCGATGATCTCTTTGATCAGCTTCGAGGAGTCCGAGTTTTCTTGAAGATTAACTTGAGATCTGGTTATCATCAGTTGTGTGTTAGACCATCTGATATACCTCTTACAACTTTTTGGAGAAGGTATGGTCTATACGAGTATATGGTCATGATGTTCGGTCTCACGAACACGCCTCCAGTTTTTATGGCACTGATGAACTGAGTGTTCCATCCACACTTGGATTCCTTCCTTGTTGTTTTTGTGGATGGAATCTTGGTGTACTCTCACACACGATACGACCATGCTACCCATCTTGAGATCATTCTGAGTACACTGAGAAAGAATCAGTTATATGATAAGCTCTCAAAATTCCACTTTTGGATGGATCAGATTCACTTCTTGGGTCATGTTATCTCAGAGACACGAGTAGCAGATGACACAGAGAAAGTGAGAGCAGTAGTTTCCTGGGAGAAAACAAATAAGGTCTTTGAGATATAGAGTTTCCTAGGGCTCTATGGATACTATAGTCAATTCATATGAAACTTTTCATGCCTAGATGCAACACTGATAGGTTTGACCAAGAAAGGGGTGAAATTATTATTGTCAGATTCATCTATGTAAGCCTTTCAGGAGCTGAAAGGGAGGTTGACGTCAGCACCGATACTAGTCTTTATAGGGCCTGGAAATATCTACACCATCTACTGTGATGCCTCTGGTATCGGTCTGGGAGTTGTGCATATGTAGAAAGATAGAGTCATTGCGTACGAGTCTCAGCAGTTGAGGAAAAACGAGAGGAATTTCCTGACACACAATCTGGAGTTGGTAGCTTTTGTTCATGCCTTACACTATTGGAGACATTATCTTCTAGGAGATCACTTTGTGGTGTTCACTGACCACAAGAGTCTCAAGTACATCTTCACTCAGCATGATTTGAATCTGAGACAGTGCAGGTGGTTTGAGTACCTATAGTCCATTGACATTGAGCCTGCCTATACGCCGGGAAAGGGCAATGCAGTGGATGACTTGTTGAGAAAAAGGAATTAGATACATGCAGTTTGGGAAGCCAGAAGTTAGTGGAAGCTTATGTCTCTGTTCTATGAGATGCATTTGGAGGTTCACGACAAAAAAGGGCAGATCATTCTATATTCTCTTGATGTTTCCTCTACACTTCTTGATTGGGTTTGGATGAGGTAGTTATTAGACTTAGAAGGCCCAGTCCTGTGGGAGAGTGTGTTATGAGAGGACCCTCTTCCTGGATGGACAGTGGGAAAGGATGAGATCTTCCGTTTCCAGGGACACGTATGGGTTCCATCGGACATACGTGAGGAGATAATGCAATATTTTCATACCTCAGTTTGGGAATTTCATCTAGGAATCACCTAAATGTATCGTGATCTACACTACTAGTATTGGTGTCCAGGTATGAAGAGAGATGTTACTGGTTTTTTCATGAGGTGTTACACTCGTCAGTAGTTGAAAGTAGAGGATCAGTGACAAAAAAGTCTTTTTCAGCAGTTACACATTCCTAAGTGGAAGTGGAACGATGCCGCGATAGACTTCGTGACTAGTTTTCCAAGGTCACCTTGACGGAATGATGATGTCTGGGTTGTCATGAACAGGCTTACAAAGGTTTCTCACTTCAAAATGATCAAAGAGACCATCAGTGTTCATGATCTAGGACGGTTGTACAATTGGGAGATTGTACGTCCACACGGAGTTCCTACTACATTGATTCAGATAGGGATGTATGTTTTACTTCTCTTGTCTAGCAAGGGCTTCAGAATGTGTTGGGAACATAGGTACTGTTGAGTACATCATTCCATCCCCAGAAAGATGGCCAGTCTGAGCGTACGATTCAGGTGCTTGAGGATATGCTGCGAGCATACATTTTAGACTTTGGAGGTTCTTGGGAGAAGCATATACCCCTTGTGGAGTTCACCTACAAAAACAGTTTTCAGGTGACTATTCAGATGGAACCTTATGAGGCTTTGTACGGAAGGCAATGTCATTCACCTTTATGCTGTCTAGAGGTAGGAGAGGAAGCTTATCTTGGACATCGTCTTGTTCAGGAGACCTCAGAGCAGATTGAATTGATTTGGAAGAGGATGGATGTAGCATAGTCTTGACAGAAGTCTTATGCTGATCAGCAGAGACGACCTCTGGTGTTCGATGTTGGGGATCAGGTTTTCCTACATGTCACATTGAATCTGGGACACAAGAGGATTCAATGATAGGGTAATATTTCACTATGGTATGTCAGGCTGTTTGAGGAGTTGGAGAGAGTTGGTCGGTTGCCTATCAGTTGCAATTACCTCAGAGGTATCGGGCTATGCATGGCGTCTTCCATGTTTCTCAACTACGACATTACTTTTCAGACCCATATCAAGTCATTCAACCTGAGGATGTTGAGCTAGAATCAAATGAATCTTTTTAGGAGCATCTGATCCAGATTGTCGATCACAGTAGAAAGATTCTTCGTGGCTGGTCTGTTCCTCTGGTATGAGTGCTATGGCAGTACATGTGAGTATATGATGAGACTTGGGAGAGGGAGGCCGATGTACGATCGTAGTGGCCAGAGCAGTTAGGGTTTTCTTCTTCCACTCCTCTCTAGGGATATTTGGGGATGAATTTCATTATGGGAGGAAATTTATAAGATCCCGAACCATTGTTTCAAGTATGTTTTTTCTTTTTCTGTTTTTTTGTTAAATGATGAGTTTCTGGAAATTTTTGAAGTACACTTCATGTAATTTATGAGTACACGACGTGTACTCCTTTTCCATTCGAGGCCATGTGCTGGAAGTGTTATGGCTACACACACGACCATGTAGGGGTGATGTGGAGGCTACATAAAGCGGAGTATGGAAAATCCTAGTACACACAGTACACTCAAAAAGTACATACAATGTACTTTCCTTTTTTTCATTAAACGGACTGGGGTCACGTCTTAACCCCAGAAAATTCTTCTTCTCTAGCTTCTTCGACCGAGAGCATCCCGTACAACTGAGAATCTCCTCTAATCCCCCGAGCCTCTATCCGTTCTCTGAATCTACCATATTCTATTGGATTGGAACAGCAGTGGTAAGCTCTTCCTTCTCCTAAAGATTCATTTTTCAATTCCTTATCTTTTCGAAGTTATTGTGGGTTGTACATTTTGAGAATTTTCATAGATCTACTATGTTCTAAAGAGATTCACGCCTCTTGGTTCAGGTATATTGATATCCTAGCATCAAGGTAGTTGGTTTGTGCCTTTCTGTTCGATGTCCTTGAGTTTTATGCTTAAATTCCACCAATTCCCGGGAACGAGGTATTGCTTGTTTACTATTTTTCCCCTGTTGTTTTCCTTCCTTTCTTGTATTCTTTTTTAGAGGTAATTGGGCTGTTTATAAGGATAATTTCCATGCTTGGATTCTTTTCCCATGACTTGTTCTATTTATGATCTTTTGGTCTTGTTCAGCCTTTGGCCGTTATACTTGTTTTCCTTGCCGTGTTACTGTAGGAAGAAGTGTTGTTCTCTGACATGCTTGTTATGTTGTAGACTGGTTAGCCAGGTAGCTCTATAGGTTTACTTTGGCCTTATAGAATTATTCTGCACTGACAGTCATGGGGCCGTGAGAACCTGGTGCTATATACTATAAGGGATAGACCGAGTGAGCTTCCTCAGAGAGTCTTGGATATTATAGACTATAGGGGATAGACCGAATGAGCTTTCCTTAGAGTCTTTAATATTATACACTACAAGTGGATGGACTGAGTGAGCTTCCTCATAGATTATTGAGCTTTATAGAATATACCGGGGTAGACCGAGTGAAATTCCTCTAAGAGTCTGCGTTTGTTTTGAATTTTCTTAAACCATTCCAGGCTATAGGAGGAATTGACCGAGTGAGATTCCTCAGATAGTCTCTAGACCATGGGGCTATAAGGGAATTAGATTGAGTGATCTTCCTTAGAGGGTCCCTGACTACCTAGACTATAAGGGTATTTGACTGAGTGTACTTCCTTAGAGAGTCTTAATATTTCGTCTGACCAAACCAAAGGGGTTAGGCTAAGTGTACTACTCAAAGGGTTGTTGGTACTTGATGGATAGATCCAGAGGGTATGTAAATGAGTACATCCCAGAGGGATTCCTATTTGTGGTTAGATATTTTCTTCACTGCTGTTTGTTTATCTATCGATTGTCTACTATGTGTATCATCTTGTTTACTGTTACTGTTTATTACTAATAGTAATATTACCTGCCATATGCTCACTGACTATTAGGCACAGATCTTTGGGTGGTTTCCTACTAGGATTTAGTCTCACAACCTGTTTGGGTCGTTCTTTTGGGCCCAAACATATTATACTATTGCATTAATATACAAGGGTAAACACCCTTCGAGTTCAGGTACCTGATTGCATTGGAGTAGGAGAGCATGGACCAAGTTGAGGCTTGTGATGATGAGGAGCCGTTTATCAATTTTCTTTTGTACTTTTTTTAGTATAGCTTGTATTTATAGAATTGTGACATGTTTGGATGCTTTCCTGGATATATGTATCTTGCATAATTTATATATATGTTTGGTCCAGTTGTTTATTGTTTTAGCATTGCCCTGTTTACTTGTGTATGGATCATTTACCATTTCCGCTATTTTTTATTGTTTCTCTTCTGCTATGTACTCTTCCAATGAGGGCATAGTTTCCCCACTATCACACCCAAGGCCCTCGTTGCTAGTCGAAAGCCTCTGGTGTTCAGGGAAATGCGCTTGAGGCCATGTGACCAACCGGGTACGGGGTGCCTTTGGGTGGCCTCTAGAACCGGGACGTTACAGATATCAATATAGATTCAATGTTTTTATTGTTTCCCTCAAACTAACCATCATTAAAATTATTGTAATAATTATAGAAAAATAAAATTTGCATCATGAGTATGCTGAAGGATTCAATAAAAATTTTACGTAAACCTTTGATCACGGTCAGATAATGTTGAATTTGGTAAAATTTACATCCATAAAAATTCTTTACTATATATCATGGAGTGATAATAAAGAGGGTAGTATACTTTGATAGAAATGAATTATGAAAAAAATTAAGCTGATAAGCTATAACCTAGATAGCATTATAGACTGTAGAAATATTAGGGATCCCCATGATGGAAAATTTGGTGATTATTTCCCATTTTCATTAGTGTATGGGTAATTTCTATAACAATCCCTTATAATTTTATCTCATATAATTTACTTGATGACATACAATTCACTGATATATATGAAATGAAACATCTCTATTAGTTTTGTCCCACCATAAATACCATTTTAGATCTCTGCACATCTCCACACATCCATGATTTATATATAATTGGGGGATACAATCTCAATCCAATAGTACCTTCATCATGTATGCTCACAATCATGGTTGAACTCAATATCATATAGCACCTTCATTTTCAACATAACATATTCTTTTTTGTGACTATTTATTCATTACATAGATATATTTTTTAATTCTTATTTAAGAAATATAAAATTTCTCTTCGTACTTAAAGACTCAGATTTCATACATTGTAAATTAAGAAATATTGGATCTTTTGTGATCATCGGAAATGATTTTATAGCATAGTCTTTTTGGATCAATGCATCATCCACCTAGTTCACTTTCTTGGGTTGGTAATATGATGATTATTCATAAAATTTAATCGACTCTAAACATCTTCTTTATCACATATTCAACAATTTATAGTTGAATATGTACATTTATATTTAATGATTATATTATATGTCACACATTTCCATATACTGATAATTATGCCATATCATCAATGTAAATATTTCTCATGATATATTTAGGTCATGATTTTGGTAATTATGTATGTGAATATTCAATTGGAACGAGTCTTATAATATCACAATATTATTTTACATGAGAACACATCCTAGCCCCTTTTTTGATATATCACTATAAATCACAAACCCTTATCCATTGAATATTATTGTAATTAATAGTAAGCTAACCAACCTTCTTTTAGTTCATTGATATTTTTTTCAAATTCATTTTCCCAGAGAAACTTGGGCTCCATTCTGAGGTACTCAATTGAGTGGATTAGATTTTCATAAAACATTTTCAACAAATCAACAATAATCTTCTTCCCAACCAAGAGAAAATGATATCCCAGTCAACATTATTGTTATACGATAGTTCTTAAAAAATATAGTTTTTATAGTCCCATAAATATACCCTCTGTAGATATTATATGACCACAAAATGAAACATTCTATAAAAAAAATTATCACACTATAAATTTTTTATATTTTTTCTCCTTCCATAAGGTGTTCAATAAAATCCTCACCCGATCATCCTGATCATCCATAATAAGGAATATATATTAATATTTTTGATAAATATTAAAAAAAATTGATCAATATAATCACAAAATACTATAATATTTATATATCTAATTATATTAGTGTAATTAGTTAGCCCAAATGATATCATTATAAATTCATAGTTAACATTCCATTTGTGAAATGATTTCTATGGAATGCCTTTGATTTTGACCCTCAGTTGATAATATCTTGAATGAAGTTCAATCAACTAAAATTTATTGAGAAACTTGTAATTAATTGAAAAATATTTCAATATGTGGAAGAGGATAGTTTTTCTTGACTGTGATCATATACATATCATGATTATCAATAGAGATTCACATTGATATATCTTTCTTCATAATAAAAATGCAAGGTGAATAATATAATCATGAATTTGGACAAACTAATCCCATAAAAAGATTCTCTAAGAGTTTCTTCTCTAATTACTACAACAAAATCTACTTGAATCTTTATGGAGTCTTGGAAATAGTTGTACCACTATGTATGAGTTCAATTGGATACTGAACATCATAATTCAGTTGATGACTAGGAAAATCTAGTTGAAAAACCTAAAAACACTATAATACAATGGTATATATTCAATATGGAGTATTACTCCCACTATATGAGATAAATAGCACTTTGGAGTAGGAATCAAGACCCATAAAATAGTTCTAATTTTCTTTTTACACACATTTGTATACTCCCACTGATATAAGATCATTGGTTTTTTAATACATTCAAATGGGTGTTCTCATCCATGTAAATTTATTTAGTATTTATATAAAAAAATCTAATCTATTCCTATAAACAATTAATCTAGAGGGTGAATATAAATATTTTAATGATATAACATCCCAAAACATTAATTAATATTGATTCATAGTCATGATATCTTCTCACAATTCCATTAAGTGGATTCCCTACAAATTTGATAAAAAATCATTGTACTAGGGTTTTGATAGCCTTAGAAAATTACTAAGATACAAAAATGTTTATAGATATATAACCATTTAAGAAAATTATAGTTCAATAGTGGATGGTTTTTTTCCTTTAATCACTTATTTATCATACCCCACATTATTAATAGGTATCAAAAGATATTTCCCTTTCCCTCTATGCTTATGAGGTTTCCAACATCGATCACTATCATTAACCTTGGAATTTTATCTCTAGTTTACATAATTATCTTACTATTTTGACACACACAATTAAATAATAAATTATAAAATTAAAATATATTAATTTTATTCCTTACATGGATAGTTATAACATTAATATTTAATGGATTTTTATTTGTTTAATGGATAAAAAACATTAATGAAAAGCATAAAATGGAGAAAAAAAATCAATTTTTTAATTGGAAGAGGAATATCAATGATTTATGATGTTAATGGGATGCTTCCAATGGTAAAAAATAAAAAAACAATCTAAAACAAAGGTTTCTATACAGGAAACTACATATTAAGTTTGTGTAACATGTTTATGGAAATAAATTAATTTAAGGAGTAAAGTAACTTTAGAGAAAAAAGAGAATAATAAAAAAATAAGGGAACAAAATTTTCACAGCATGACATCGTAATTCACACCATGAAAATTACTATAAAAACACCAATTTTTATTTTCTTTATGGTAAATGTCTACATAAATTGAAAACATTGACTTAGAATGACAATTTAACACATGGTATTGACTAGAGATTCATTAATAGTTTCACTGCTAATGAATAAAATACAATCTAAGAACCCTTAAAGATATGTAAACAGATGGTTAATACTCTTCTTCTAGGGAACGATCTGTAGAAAATCATGTGGATAGAATGTTTCACTATGTTGGGTCCTACACTAGTCTACAAATTCACTTTTCATTCATGATTTCTTTTTTGTTTATCTTTTTCCATTACTCCTTCATCATAAGTATGAGGGGATATCTCCCTCCATGTTATTGGGAGATGTAGAAGAAGGGGGAAGGATAATTGTATTTTATTCATTATTTTTTCTTATCTTAGGGTTGCCCCAATCTCAATTAATAATGTCCAATCATATTATTATTTCTTATACACGATCATTGAGGGATGACTATAGAAACTGATATTAAATTGTGAATCTAATTACCCGAAATTTGGTAAAACAACTGTCAAATCCATTATAATAATATTTAACTATGGTATCAGTATAAAAAATTCATTAACATCCCTCATTATTTAAACATGATAAATAATATATTTTTATTATAAGGATGACATACATTCCTTGCAACACCCTGTCCCTTCCTTATTAGATTGAAAAGACGACGAGGATTTAATAGGAATTAAGAGATGTTCCCAATCATTCAATGTAAAGACCCAGAAATTTCAAGGAAATTTTTTTCTTAAATACTTTGGAATTTTTCGAGTCCGTGATTTCTGAAGGCACTTGATTCTGAGGCCCGGTGTGCCCAGAATCAATTACCAAAGTTTAGCTTGGGTACATTCAGTGAACAAACGAGCGGGTTTTTCTAAATTTTGATCCAATTCTCAGAATTGAAATCTGAGGGCACCGATGAACTCGCAGAGCCGGTAATTTCTTAAGAGGACTTTTACCGCAGATGCATTTTCACGGGAATTGAAGTTAAAAATGTTTGGATTAAATGAGAAGTAAATAAAATTGTGGTACAATTTTATTTTTATATCTCATGTGGTTATATCCTACATGGGGGAGATGGGATGGGACCCACAAGATCCTAACTACCCAAGTGAGGATAACTGTGAGGTGGGGCCCACACGAGCCCCAGCCTTTCACATTAGCTAAACCCCTTAAACTCCCCATTAAACTCATTTGTTTAATGTTGACACCTTCCCTTGATTTTATTTGAGTAACTCTTCCTCTCCCCTCTCTCCCTCCTTAAAACATGCAAACCTATCACTTAATTAATTAGACAACTCATGGTTTAATTAATTTAGTGAATTGGAATTTAAATTTTGTAAATTTGTATGCATGGCATGATTTAATAAAATCAGGAGAATCCTTTTTTTAATTTTGGTGGCTTGTTGTGTTGAGATTTTGGGGAGAGAGATCTTGAGTTTTGAAGAATGATTCATCTCCTTTGTTGAAGAACACCAACTCTCCGACAAAGAACATCAACTCGGCGACCCCAAATTCTCCTTCTTCTTCTTCCTCCGTGACAATGCAGGAGACACCGATGTGGGAACTTGCCAACGACGTCACGCCTTGTTTTCATCTCTCAGTAATAAAAAGGGGAGACACCACTTCCTCCTCTGAAACTCTCTGTTGACGTCTATGAATCCTTATCTCATGATTCCGACATTCGTCAACTTTTGTTGAGGTAGGGGTTTATTCTTGAAATTGGATGTTTACATACCCCGTTCTTATTGGAAATCGTTGTTAAATATGGATGACTTCTATCGTTTTACGTGGAGGGTGCGGGCCGAGTGAACATGGCCTGACAACCCTCTGTTGTTCTCATTTAATTATTCTAGAATCGGAAATCGAAGGTGGAAGAGGCGTGACGCCGTCACGCCGTGCCAGGAACGCGACAAAGGAGGTCGACGCCATCATGCCGATTGTGTGGGAAGAACAAGGCCCACTACACAGGCCGCTTCGGCAGAAGAACCGGCTGGCCCGTCAGCCGTCTGGGCGAATAGGAGCCACGGTGCCAGGAGGGCACTATGCTAAAGGACCGTCCGGACCGTCGGCCGACTGGGTGGAGCTAGTCCGCGACACTAGGAGGGCGCCACTCTAGAAGACCGGTGACCCACCCATGAAGGCCGCGTGCGCAGAAGACCGGCCAGTTTGGGGAAGGGAGGAGCCGCCTGTGTGGAAAACCCCCCGCCCCTTTAGAACCCGATCGGCTTCAAACGAGCCGCTCGGACATCCGGTCGAGCCAGCCGGGGCGCGCGCCCAACCGGGTCGTGCCGGGCCACGCTCCGCCGGGTCGGTCCATGCCACTTCGGGTCGGGCGGCGCCATCTCGGGCTGGGCTGAGTCCCTTCGTGCTGAGTTGAGTATTTTCTTTAGACTGGTCTGACACCCCTGTTGGGCCGGACCCATCAAACTGGATCAACCCGACTCCTCGGCCCACTGTGGCTAAATGGGTCAGACCTGTTAATCAGTTAAATGGGAATAACATAAAGACCGTGCGTCCGATCGACATGCCATATGCGGCACTAGGACACTTTCGACGATACGATTCTTTTTCAATACTCTAAGAGAGTTTTGGATGACTAAGGATATCGACTGGGTTAGAAACAAGTGTATTTCTAACCATGCCCCTGGAACGGAAAAGCCAATATCTCTCAGACCGGGCTTCCGATTGACGCAACGTCTGTTGCGTTGATTTCCCATTGACGATACATAACTTTGGGATACATCAACTCTAGAATTTTTGACAGTTGATGTATCGACCCCCTGGCTTGGGGAGTGGACACTCCCGAAATTGAGCGTACTGTGTGCGGGAAACCTAGAGATGGCTGCGACTGTGATGACGTTGATGATTGTACTTGGATCCTACGTGGGATCGGCAGTGAGGACGACTGTACTTGGATTCTCCATGGGTTTAGTAGAGATGAATACTGTACATGGATCATGCATGGATTCAGTAGCGATGGTTACTGTACTTGGATCTTATGTGGGTTCGGTAGTGACGACTTCTGTACTTGGATCCTATGTGGGTTCGGCAGGGGAGATGATTCAGAGGCTACATCTATCATCTCCACCCCTCTTCGTGAGTAGTATATCTGGGTGACCCGAGTCTTGACTTTCAGTCATTATCATTGATGTGATTGAATTACTTTTTTGTGTAGACTAGGTTGTGTTTTCCTTTGGGGAATGGGTTGTACTTGGGCTCTTGAGTTGGAGTCAAAATGGAATTGATGAATTAGGTATATGTATGGGTATATACCTAAGTAGAGTTGGTTGATACTTCGTGTTTGTATCTTTCCTTTGTGGTATATCCTTTGTGGATTCTGGGAGACCTTCGGGAGTCTTGGGGTCCATACTGAGTATCGTATACTCACCCCTGCACAGGCTATTCCCACACTATGTTGTTTTGGATGAAGACGACAAACATCACCGATCGAGGTGGAGTCTTGTGGAGCTGGACGGTACCTGGAGGTGGACCACTTGGCGGGTCGTACACGGAGCGGATGACCGGACCCGAGGAGCTGAGAAGACAATTTGTACCCACCCTTCTGGTGGGATATTTGGAGGAAGACTCATTAGTTGGTGGTGTACTTTACTGCAGCTGTTCTTTCTTTACTATTGTACTGTACTTTTAGTTGGATTTGTATTCTGGCCCATTTACTTTCCAGCACTTACTTTGGTACTCATTTTAATTAGTGTTTACTATAGTGTGCATACTCTGTTGTGTTTTTTTACTTATATAAAGCCAATGTCTTCCCTTTTTATTGGGATTTAAGACCTTGGTGATAGTCTCCATCCCCTAGCCTATGAAAGGAGGGCTTTGGGTAGTCACGACACGGGCCCCGAGGACGGGTCATGACAAATTGGTATCAGAGGAGTAGTTATAATATAGAACTTAGGACTCTGGTAATTTCTTCCTGTGAAGCAATCATGTTAAGTGTATTGAGTGAGGTTATCAGTCTAGGGAGTCCAGTGTTGGTGCGACGGCTGATGTATCCATACACTAGGACCCTGACTTCTGATTTCCGACTCAGTGAATGAAAACATTGATTTCATTTGTGTTTCAAAAAGTTTCCTTAGTGATTACTTTGTGTCAGCTCACCAGGAATATTGTATTAACCATGACACACCTGTTTCTTTTCAGGATGGCCTCATGATGGCAGCCAGCTAGGGCTCCCAGTTACATGCGAGATGGCAGCCCACCGAGAGACGAGGCCTTGGTACAGGGCCCCATTACAGCGGAGGCACCAGCGGTACCTCTACCCGCTGGGCCACCAATATCACCCGCCCCAGTAGTGGAGAGTGCACACCACCTGAGTGCGCTGCCTGAGTTTCAGCGACAGAGGCCACCCAGGTTCCGTGGAGAGACGGACCCTCAGGCAGTGAAGGATTGGCTGGAGGCTATTGTCTTAATCTTCAGATTGGTAGGGAGACCAGAATATCTAATGGCGATCATTTCCGCGAGTCTCTTGCACGTAGCAGCTGGTAGATGGTGGAGCCTGATTCTCCAGGTGAACGAAGAGGGATCTATACTTTGGACGGACTTTTATAGCCTCTTCCGCTCGGAGTTCGTTCCAGCCACCCTCCATGCAGTGCGCATCCAGGAGTTACTACAGCTTCGACAGGGCATCATGACAGTAGCCCAGTACTCGACGAGATTTACAGACCTCTCACGCTACTCCACGGACAAGGTACGAGACCCATTCTTCCAGGACCAGACCTTTGAGAAGGGAATGAGGCATGAGATCAGGGCTTCGATGATATCCCTCAGCATCCCGATGTAGGAAGGAGTACTGGAGAAAGACCTACTTGTGGATAGCTTCCTTGTTGAGCTTATTCCAGCAGCAAGGCCTACAGTAGGGCGACACGTAGCGGAGTCTTCTGCAGCCGGCAGTAGAAATATGTCGCAGTGGTCCAAGAGGACCATGACATTAGGTGGGTGACCTCAGGATACTCATTCGGAGTTGCGGGGAACACGCAGCAGAGCCAGTCATACGAGAGGCATGCAGTGCTATGCATGCGTCGGGCAAGGCCACATGGCTCGTGACTGCCTGACCCACCATGCAGTGGAGAAGCAGATGGTTGAGTGACCACCCCAGCAGAGGAAGAGTTTTGACCGTGGTGGTCTGCAGGGAGTAGGCGGAAGAGGTAGAGTAGTTGGCCGACCAGCGGGTGGTGGGCAACGCTTTGAGGCTCTACCACCACCACCACCCGGAGGTTCACCCCGACCACAGGGAGCTGGAAGATAGAGGCAAGCTCAGCTTCAGGCAGTGGAGGCTTACGACCACGGTTCACCTGAGATGATTCAAGGTACTATCTGTGTCTACTACACCCTTGCTGTAGTTCTTATAGACACAGTAGCAAGTTATTCTTTTATTACTGCTGCCCTTGTTCGGAGCTCGGAGATTTTGACATAGCTGTTGTCTTGATCCTTACAACAAGAGACTGCTAAGGGAGAAGACTCGACGATTACACACTAGTGTCGGCCGTGTGAGCTTACTCTAGGAGGTTAGAGCTTCGGCTGGGATCTTCTTGTAGCAGCGTCGAGGCCATATGATGTCATCTTGTGTATGGACTGGTTATCTACTGTCCATGCCCATATTGATTATATTAGGTGCAATGTTCGGTGTGTCTGCACATATGGGAGTAGGTTAACCTTCACCAGCAATAAGGGAGCCTTTGCAGTGCAGGATGGAATTACGTAGAGGAGAGGGCAGCGGATCACACATCAGTTGGAAAGTCTCATTCTTGGAGCAGTTGATGTGCAGAGTCTGAGTTTTCCTGTTGTGGTGGATCAGTATGTAGATGTTTTTCCGGACGACGTTCCATGACTAACTCCTCATAGAGAGGTAGACTTCTACATTAACCTATACCCTAGGACAACCCCAATATCTACTCCAGCATATCTGATCGCTCCTGCTGAGCTTCGTGAGCTGCTGGTACAGCTGGAAGACTTGCAGAGCAAGGGATTCATCCGACCCAGTGTTTCACCCTGGGCTTCTCCGATTTTATTCGCCAAGAAGGTGGATGTGAGCTTATGACTATGTGTCGACTACCGTCTCCTGAATCAGTTGACCGTAAAGAACAAGTATCCACTCCCGAGGATTGACGCCCTCATTGATCAGCTCATGGGAGCACGATGGTTCTCAAATATAGACCTCAGGTGAGGCTATCATCTGCTTAGAGTTCAAGATATGGATGTGCAGAAGACGACCTTCAGGTGTCAGTATAGCCACTATGTGTTCTTATTTATGCCTTTCGGGGTAACCAATGCTCTAGTAGTGTTCATGAGTCTCATGAACAGGATATTCTAGCCTTACCATGATCGATTTGTTGTATTCTTCATCGATAGCATACTGATTTACTCGACTACTGAGAAGGATAACTCCAACCACTTGTGGGTTGTACAGGAAACACTCTGAGAGCACCATCATTATGGTAATCTCTTGAAGTGACAGTTCTAGATTATAGAGGTACATTTCTTGTGGCACGTCATCTCTGAGTCTAGAGTTTCTTTGGATCCTGCTAAGATCAAGGCAGTACTGGCTTAGGATCCACCCAGGAGCGTGACGGAGGTTCAGAGTTTCCTTGGTCTGGCTGGGTACTATCGGAGATTTGTGCCAATCTTCTCCAGAGTTCCAGCACAACTTTAAACTTTGAAGAAGAAGGGGAAACCATTCGTATGGTCAGATAGATGACAGCAGAGCTTCCAGGAGTAGAGGTAGAGATTGAACAGTGCACCCATCTTGAGGCTACCAGAGGAACACATAGGGTACGTAGTTTACTGCGATGCATCAGGAACCAAACTCGGGTGTGTCCTGATGTAGGAGCGAGCAGTGATCGCTTATGGTTCACAACAGTTGAGTCAGCATGAGAAGAACTACTCCACCCATGACCTGGAGTTAGCAACAGTGGTCTTCGCCTTTCAGATGTGGTGGCACAATCTGATGGGTGATCCCTTCACAATCTACTCTAACCACCATATTCTCAGGTACATCTTCTCACAGAAGGACCTGAACCTGAGACTTTGGCGATGGCTTGATTTCCTTCTGGACTATTACTTTGAGATAGTCTATACTCCTAGGAAGCGGAATATAGTAGCTAATTATCTCAGCAGAAGATCGGGCATCCAACTACTTGGAGAGGCGGCGGAGCAGCTAGCCACGTCGCAGATATCCTTCATAGATAGAGATGGAGAAGCCTTTCTATGGTCACTCACAATCACTCCTCAACTACAACAGTGGGTCAGAGAGGCACAACATGGGGACATTGATTCTAAGACGCGACATGCACAGATATTCGCAGGACAGAAACCTGATGGATTTTCTGTAGGAGGAGAGTACGTCATCCTCTTTAGGGGACGTAACATGGTACCAGTTGCATTACAAGAGGAAGTGGTGATGGTGTTTCACACGTCCCCTTTTGAGGTATATCCAGGAGTAGCGAAGATGTACCAAGATATTAGAAGATAACACTAGCGGCCGGGTATGAAGAAGGTTGTGGCAGAGTTTGTTTCAAGATGCCTCACCCGCCCGCAGTTGAAGGTGGAGCACCAGGTTTCGGCAGGCTTGGTGCCACCCTTAGAGGTCCCAGAGTGGAAGTGGTATGGGATATCTATGGATTTTATGAAGGGATCCCTCGTACTTCCAGAGCACTCAACTATATATGGATGATTGTCGACCGACTCACCAAGTCAGCACAACTCCTACCTATCAGAGGGCAGAGCTTAGTGGAGAGCTTGGGACACCTCTACGTTCAGGAGATCGTACAGCTTCATGGTGTGCCATCATCTATCATCTCCGATTGAGATGCTCATTTTACTTCTTATCTTTGGAAGGGGTTGCAAAAGGATTTTGGGACGCAAATACACCTAAGCACTGCCTTTCATCCTCAGACAGATGGCCAAATAGAGAGGACCATTCAGACTCTCGAGGACAAGCTCCATGCATGTGTTATCGACTTTGGTCATATCTGGGAGGATCACCTACATTTGGTGGAGTTTGCGTACAACAACATATACCACTCCACCATCGGGATGGCACCATATGAGGCACTGTATGGCCGACCAGGAAGATCACCTCTATGCTGGACTGACCCTAGGGAGTTAGCACTTGTAAGACCAGAGATGGTCTAGCCTACGACGGAGAAGGTGCAGATCATCCAGGAGTGGATGAGGACTGCACAGAGCAGACAGAAATCCTATCCTGATAGGAGATGGATACCACTAGAGTTTGAGGATGGAAACCACGTTTTCTTATAGGTCTCACCTCGACGTGGATTACAGAGATTTGGTCGGGGTAGCAAGTTATCTTCACGCTTCATCAGACCATTCCAGGTTCACAACAGGGTAGGTGAGGTGGAATATCGCCTGACCCTTCCCCCTCAGTTTCACTGGGTGCACGACATCTTCCTCGTATCTCAGATGAGGAGATAGTGCATGACCCGACACACATCATTGATCCTAGGAAGCTGGACATCGATGACGGGGCGACATGGGCGGAGGTCCCAGTGGAGATCGAGGATCGGAAGGAGCGTCTCCTACGAGGATGGTCGATTCATCTGGTGCACATTTGTTGGCATCACGGGAACCTTCACGAGAGCACACGGTAGTGGGAGGCTCAGATGTGTGTGCATTACCCTCATTTGTTTCCCTAGTTTATGATGTAGCTTTACAGGGACGTTAATCCCTGAGGTGGGAGTAAAGTAAAGACCCCAAAATTTCAATAAATTTTTTTTCATAAATACTTTAGAATTATTCATGTCTATGACTTCTAACGACATTTGATTCCGAGGCCCAGTGTGCCTAGAATCAATTACCGAATTTTATCTCGGGTATATTCAGTGAATGAATGAGCGGGTTTTTCTATCTTTTGATCAGGTGCATGGAATTGAAATCTGAGGGAACCGATAAACTCACAACGCTTGTAATTTCTCAAGAGGACTTTTACCGTAGATGAGTTTGTGTGGGAAGAGATGTTAAAAATTTGTGGATTAAATAAAAATTAAATAAAACTTTGGTACAATTTTATTTTTATATCTTATGTGGTTATATCCTATATGTGGGAGTTGGGATGGGACCCACAGGCTCCTAACTACCCATGTGAGGATAATTGTGAGGTGGGTCCCACACTAGCCCCAACCTTTCACATTCCCTAAACCCCTTAAAATCCCCATTAAACTCCTTTGTTTAATGTTAACACCTTCCTTTGAATTTATTTGAGTAACTCTTCCTCTCCCCTCTCTCCCTCATTAAAACTTTCCAACCTATAACTTAATTAATTAGACAAGTCATTGTTTAATTAATTAAGTGAATTGGAATATGAATTTTTTAAATTTGAATGCATGGAATGATTTAATAAAATAAGGATAAGCTATATTTTATTTTTGGTTGGCTTGTTGTGTTGAGATTTTGGGGAGAGATCTCTTGAGTTTTGAAGAACTCTTCATCTCCATTGTTGAAAAATGTCAACTCTCCGACGAAGAACCTCGACTCGGCAACCCCGAATTCTCCGTCCTCTTCTTCCTCTGCGACATGGGAGGAGACACCGATGCGGAAACTCGCCAAAGATGTCACGCCTTGTTTTCTTCTCTCCATGATAAAAAGGGGTGACACCGCTTCCTCCTTGGATGCTCTCCGTTGACCTCTATGAATCTTTATCTCATGACGCCGTCAACTATGATGTCGACGTTCGTCATCCTTTGTTGAGGAAGGGGTGTATTCTTGAAAATGGATGTTTACATACCCCGTTCTCGTGGAAAATTGTTGTCAAATATGGCTGATTGTTATCATTTTAAACGGAGGGTGAGGGCCGATCAAACAAGGCCCGACAACCCTTCGTTGTTCTTGTTTAATTATTCTAGAATCGGTAATCAAAGGCGGAGGAGACACAACACCGTTGCGCTATTCCAGGAACATGACAAAGGAGGCTGACGCCGTCACGCCGGTTGTGTGGGAAGAACCGCGACCTGCTACACGGGCCCCTTCGGCGGAAGAACCGGCCGGCCCGTCGGCTGGCTGGGCGAAGAGGAGTCGCGGCGCCAGGAGGGCGCTGCGCTAGAGGACCGGCCAATCTAGATGGCCATCTTGGGGATGGGCGGTGCCGCCGGTGCGGAAAACCGGGCCCCCTAGAACCCTCCTGGCTTCGGCAGGGTCGCGCCGAGCCCGACCGAGCCATGCAGCGCCAGGCTGGGCCAGGCCGCGCCATCTCGGGTTAGGCCACCTACCTTCAGGCCGATTTGAGTATTTTATTTGGACCGGTCCGACAACCCTGCTAGGTCGGACCTGTCAAACTGGGTCAACCCGAACAGTCGACCCACTGGGGCTAAACGGGTCGGGCCTATTAATCACTTAAACGGGCATAATATAAAGACCGAGCGTCCGATCGACGCGCCCTATGTTGCACTAGGACCCTTTAGACGAGACGGTTCTTTTGTGATACTCTAAGTGAGTTTTGGACGACTAAGGATATCGACCGGGTTTGAAATGAGTGTATTTCTAACTGGGATACTGGAACGGAAAAGCCAATATCTCTCAGACCGGGCATCCTATTGATGCACCTTTTGTTGTGTTTTGTTCTTATTGATGAGACAGAACTTCAGGATACATCAACTATAGACATTGTGACAGTTCATGTATCGACCCCCCATGGCTCATGGAGTGGACCCTCTAAGAATCGAGCATATTGTGTGCGGAAACCCTAGATCTGGCTGCGACTGCGATGAAGATGACAACTGTACTTGGATCCTATGTGGGTTCGGCACCGAGGACGACTATACTTTGATCCTCTGTGGGTTTGGTAGCGATGATGACTATACATGGATCCTACATGGATTTGGCAGCGATGGTTACTATACTAAGAACATACATGGGTTCGGCAGTGATGACTTTTGTACTTGGATCCTACGTGGTTTCGGCAGGGGAGACGATTCGGAGGTTACATCTATCATCTCCACCCCTCTTCGTGAGTAGTATACCTGTGTGATATGAATCTTGACTTTCCATCATTATCATCGATGAAATTGACTTACATTACTGTGTGTACTGGGTTTTGCATTCCTGTGTGGACTGGGTTGTATTTGGGCTCTTGAATTGGAGTCGAACTCAAATTGATTACTTAGGTATATGTATGGGCATATACCTATGTAGAGTTGTTTGATACTTCGTGTTTGTATCTTTTTTTGTGGTTTATCCTTTATGGATTCTAGGAGGCCTTCGAGAGTCTAGGGGTCCCTTCTGTGTATCGTATACTCACCCCTGCACGGGCTATTCCCGCACTACGTTTTGTTGGATGAAGACGAAAGAAAGCACTGATCGAGGTGGAGTCTTGTGGATCGGGACGATACCAGGAGGTGGACCACATGTAGGGTCGCACGCGGAGCAGATGGCCGGACCCGAGGAGCTGAGGAGACCATTTTTAAACCCCCTTCAGGTGGGATATCCGGAGGATGACTCAGTGGTTTGTGGTTTACTTTACTGCAACTATTCTTTCTTTACAGTTGTACTGTACATTCAGTTGGGTTTTGATTCTGGCCCATTTAATTTCCATCACGTACTTTTGTACTCAGTTTTCATAGTGTTTACTACAGCTTGTGTACTCTATTGTGTTTTTTTACTTATATAAAGGCAATTCCTTCCCTTTTTATCGGGATTTACACCTTTGGTGCTAGTCGCCAGCCCCTAGCCTATGGATGGCAGTCCTGGGGTAGTCACGGCACGGGCCCCGAGGACGGGTAGTGGCATCCAAAGGCTCGAAATAATTTCCGAGGGATTCAAGAATAAATTAAGGAATGATTTGCTCATGAGATAAACCATCCAACAAAACAAAACATTACCAAAAAAACTACATGATGCATGTTAACATAGCCACATGAACTATATAGTACCAAAATACAACCAAAATGATCCCTGACAATTCCAAAAAACCAATACAACAAAACCAAAATCAGAGAAATTAAAGGAAGATTAGACAAGAGACCCAAATTAAACCAAGACACCCTTCACTTCTCACAACAAGCTCTATGCGCGAAGTACCACCAAAAAACCCAAGAATCATGAAGAGCCACTAGAAAAATGATATCTATTACTCTTACTTATGTCCTAGAATATGACATCTACAAAATAAAAAAAGCTCCAAAGTAGGGGTGAGTAATAATAATCATTAGGATTTCCCCAAATGAATTTCCAACACAAGCCACTAGGATAAAAACTTTATCACAATTATATAAAACACATTATATAATAAAATACAAAAATTATTAATAATCCAAACACACCCTTATCATCTCATGTCAAAAAAAAGTAAATCCACAATTATTCCATAATACATCTCACTATCACCT
Source organism: Viscum album (assembly GCA_963277665.1). Classification (NCBI taxonomy): domain Eukaryota; kingdom Viridiplantae; phylum Streptophyta; class Magnoliopsida; order Santalales; family Viscaceae; genus Viscum; species Viscum album. Next base: position 369,194,210 of record OY728150.1, on the reverse strand, counting down.
GTTAGCATGACCTATTTCCATATTGAAAAGAAACACACTATATGGAAAACAACCACGGTGAAACTTTCTATCCAAACCCATTTACTACATTTCAAAACTATTGGTACCTCCTGACCAATAATAAATAGTAGTGGCCCTTCCATCCACTATCCATCACCTTTTATAGTGATACTCTTATCCAACTTCAACACAATCAGCACAAGCTGTAATACTTAACCAACCAAAACCATAAAGCACCAAGGCTACACATTATGCACCCAACTACTTCCAACACAAACCAATCACTTCAATATATCACCCGTTTATTGAAAGCAACCTCTAACAATTTTCCATGCAAAATTAAATTTAAATAAACCAAATTATTGTTGAAAACTGTTTTCCTCAACCATTTCATAATCCAAACCAAGCAACCAATTTCTGAATCTAAATTTTATAATCAGACAACAATCCCCTTTTTGCAACAATTTCCTATTTCAACCAAAATCCCAAAATAACCACCCAATGGGTTTCCATAATGATTTTAACATCATATTTACAATTAATTTCATTAAAAACTAATTAATTGAAAACAATTCATCTTGTTTTAATATGGTGTAATTGAGAGATATGCTAACAACCGTTAGGGTTTCGGAAAAATTGACCCACAAGTAACAACACCACCAATCCTGATGAATGATACACCAAAGCCACTCAATATCCCCTTTCCGATCATCAAAATTCCTTAAAATCAACACTTTTGGCTACCACAATCCTAGATATACATGAAATAGATGAAGATCTAGAAAACCAAGAGAGGGAAGAGAAAAGATCTAAGGACAACCACAATAAAACCAAAAGAGAAGACTTACCTGAGATGAACCACCATCAAACCACCTTGAAACATACTTAAAATCCCTTACATAACATGTGGGCGAGAAACCATATCCTTTGAAGTGATGAAATCTTATATAGGGTTCGTATGAGAGAAGAAATGGGTGAGTTAAGGAAAATCCCGACTAGCCCCATTTAAAAAAAATCATTTTTAATGGACCACACAATTACCTCACACGATTTGACAAACCTTGCTCAAACCGTACATATGATACTATCTGAAATGTGGTATATTTCATAGTTACCTAATATTCGTGCATGGTTTACCCTAACCCTTCTCAAACCATGTAGCCTAAAAAAGTCTTCTTAAACATTCCAAAACCATTCCAAACTCTACCAAATTCTCCCAAACATTACCCAACCACTTCATAAACATAGATAGGTATAAAAAGTGGTCTCATACCCCAAACTGGGGATTTTACATTCTCCACTCCATGGGAAATTCCATCCATGTAATGTAAAGAACTGTATCATTTTCAAAAGAGATAGGGCCATTTTCTGGCCATCTCTATCTCCTACTCCTATGAATCCTCCTAAATTTGACCATGTTTCCACAAAACCCACACTAGTACAATGTTGTTCCAATTCTAGAATTTCTCTTGCCTATCCACAATATGTGTAGGAACATGCACTAAAGAAGGATATGACTCCAACTCGACATGAATCAATCGAATCACAAGGCCATGATATGGCTGATACTCTTTCAACCATGATAAATGAAACTTATTGTGCACCGCACTAAACGATTGTGAAAAATCCAACTGATAAGTAACCTCTCCAATCCTTTAAAGTATCTCAAGAAGACCAATATACCTCAAAGATAACTGAACCTTCTTTCAAAACTGACGATGGCCCAACATAGGAGAGATTCTAAAAAACACATGATCACTGACCTCAGAGGACAATGGTAGTCGATGAAGGTCCTCATGTTACTTTTGAAAACTTTGAGCCATCTCTATACTATTTATGAAAAACATGATCTTCTCTATAGTCTCTTGGACAAGGCTACGTCTAATCATTAATGTCCCGCCCGTTTCTACCCAACATAGTAGAGAATGACATGGATTCCCATAAACTGCCTCAAACATGTACATTTTATTGAATCCTTATAACTCTTATGATAGGATAACTCCAAAAACAGTAATATCTCCCCCCATGAACCACCAAAATCTTTAACACAAGACCTTAGAATATCCTCCAATGTTTATATCATCATGTCAGATTGGACATCCATATAAGGGTGAGATGATGTACTCATCGTCAACTATGTTCCAATGGACTACTTCAAGGATTTCCAAAAACAATATGTGATACATGGATCACTATCTGATACAATCAAAATTAGAACATGATGCCTCATTACCATTTCCCTTATATATATTTTTATTGATCCCCCACCGTATGTGATTCATGAAGAAGGTTGAAATGAGATGACTTTGTGATTCTATCCACAATCACCATTATAATGTTTCCTTATCAATCTCAGGAGGCCTGTCACAAAATCCAACGCTATTTCTTACCACCTCCACACTAGAATAGTAAAATATTGCAACATTCAGGCTGAAAGCTGCTACTCTACATTGATTTATTGACAAGTAAAGCATCTCTAGAAAGATAGGGCCACATATTTTTTCATACCAACCCACCAAAACTACTATTTCAAAACCTTAAACATATTCTAAATTCTAGGATGGATATCCCACCTAGAAAGATGATAATCCATTAGAAGTACCTCCTGGCGTTCCACTGGAACCACCATCCGATTTTAAAAACACAAAATTCAATTCACATTCAATTCCCCCACCCTTAATGGTCTCCCAAACACTGAGTTTCGACATCATCACCATACGCTCGTAATCAGATCTATGTGCATATTTAACCATGAAAACCAAGTCAGTAAGCAAAGAAAATGCAAAGGTAACCACTCTGTGACCCCATTCTTCACATTCCAACTGCATGTCGGCTTTGACTGACATCAACTGCCATAGATCTAATTCTTGTTTCACCACCATAGAATATGATTTTCTACTTAATGCATATGGTACAAAATTTCCTTTACCTGATGTGTACATGAAGTCAAAATCAAACATCTGTAGATACTCCATCGATATTTGTTATCTCATGTTTAAATATCTTTTTGATAAAATAAGCTTTGATCTATTATGATCGGTAAACACTCTTAATTTCTCACTGAATAGATAATGAAGCCACATTACCAAATCATGAACCACAACCACAAAATCCAAATCATGTGATAGATAGTTCTTATCATGAAACCTCAATAGTTATGATCCATATGAAACCACATGATCATCATGCATGAGATCACAACCCAACCTTGATCCCGATGCATTACAATACACCACGTACCCTTTCCGTGGTTCTGAAAAAACCACGATTTGTGCATATGTATGGAAAACCATTAGCTCTTCAAAAAATGTCTAACACAGCTCTTCCCAATGAAATGGAAAATTATTTGTTTTCAAAGCTGTCATTGGTTAGACCGATTGTGATAAATCACGAACTAAAAACCAATAATACCCAACTAGACCAAATAATCGTTGAATCACAAAAAAATTATTTAGCAGTTTCCATGAGATAAGAGCTTCTATCTTTTACAAATCAACTAAAACACCATTATTAGAAATAAACACACCATAGAAATAGACCTCAAATATCAAAAAATAGCACGTTGATAATTTCGAATACAACTGATTATCCCTGAAGATCCCCATCACTATTTGCAAGTAATTCTTATTCTCTACCCTGGTTCTCGAATACACTGGTATATCATCAAAATATTCCACCATAGAAGAATACATATAATTCTGAAATATCTGATTCATCAATTATATCAACATTGTTTGTGTGTTTGTTATAAAAAAGGTTATAACCACATACATACAATGGAAATAGGTAATTCTGAAATCTATTTTGGGAATATCCACCTTCCTCACCAACAATTGATGATATCTAGACCTCATGTCAATCTTAGAGAACCAAAGAGCTCCCCTCAACTGGTCAAAAAAATTATCAATGCATGGAAGTGGATATCAATTATTTATTGTACCTTGGTTAAGTCTATGATAATCAACAGTGATCCATAGATTTATATCCGCCTTTTTAGAAAACAAAATGGCCACTGCACACAAAGATGTGATATGATGGATGAGACAATTGATCTCTAGGTCCTCTAACTACAACTAAAATTCATTCAATTCTGTTGGTGTCGTCTGGTAAGATTAAAGATAGAAAAGATTGGTCCCCAAATAGAGATCAATAATAATCTCCACTACTTTAATTGGTGGAAAACCTGAGAATTAATTTTGAAATAAATCCCTAAATTAATCCTCAACTACCGGAAGTACACTCTTCTCAACACCTTCCACTGATTCCAATGAAAATGATGCTAATTGATTTGTGATCATGCCCACAAATTTGTTGCACCAAGATTTTCATTCTTCTCCTCTCTAAAGAGGTGTTTAACACCATCCTCTTACGTAAAAATAAAAGTTCATGCATAGAAATCAATGTGGACATTTGACATTTCCAACTAATCCATTTCCAGGATTATATCATAAGCATCCATCTCCAGCAATGAGACATCACACATCAATTTAATGTCATCCAAAACTAAAAAACATAATTTTCATAGGAAGGCTCGACACTCTCTTTGACCAAGAGGAGTTTAATGTTTTATAACAGAAGGCACCATTTCCCCAGTATGACCTAGAAAACTAATAACCTAATAAGCATGAAAAGAGTGGGAAGCACTCATATCAAACATAGAAATCATAAAAGTTGAATTCAAAAGAACCTTAACTTGCACCATGGATGGTCCTGACTGATCATCCATCACAACTTGTTAGCCTGTTGACAACATATTTTTACCACACTCTACTCATTATTACCATACATAGGTGTAAAGGTATTTATATAATTACCCTGAATAACATGGAACTACTGATGAGGAGTATGCTACTACCCTCATCCCATTGATGAATTGGATTCATACAACCCCTGAGAAGTGTCACAAACACCCAACATCATAGCATTATAGAAAAACCAATAAATATGTCCAGTCTTCATATAGATAGGATATGATTAAGGTTATATATTACAATCCCCCTTTACGGGTCCCATAGAACCACACTAAAAACATCCCATCTTACTCTTAGGCTATGGAGGAAGATTCACCGATATTGCCATCAAATTTAGAGTCATACTCCCACCATATAAATATGTGTCCCTCTTCTGCTGAAACCCAGCATTAGAGTTCCCACCATTTCTCATGGGTACCAAAACACTTCCATTGCATGTATCCCCCAAAATATCTCATGCATCCGCTATATCTCTATTCAACATTTCTGTGTAATGATATATACATAGAACTGTATTATTGAAAAATAGAATCTTACCTAAAACTATCTTAAAAAATACATGATTTCAATGCTTTAAAACCCACCACCTTGAGTGAAAACTGAACTACGTTCATAAACCTGGATGTATATTCCTTTACCGAAAGGTTATCCTTCGTCAAATAGATGAAATCCTTTGGGTGCTAAATTTTGAATGTATGATGGTAGAATTTTTTTATTATACAATTCCTCCAAATCCTCCCATGTCAAAGCTTGTTATATCCTAGCTTGGACTGCCAGCTCCCATATCTGAAGGGAATGATCTTCTAACATTTATGAGGCTAAAGTTTCCCTCAGCTCTTCCATTGTTCCCAATAATTTGAGTATCATGTTCATTATTTTCAACCATTCCTCAACCCTTTCTGGCTCCATATCCCCCCAAAAAATGGGTGGATTCTGCTTTTGAAAATGAACTTCTTGATCCACATGCCTTGGTTCATCCTCTTAACTCCCACATTCCACATCATGGAAATATTTCACTATACTCTACACTACTTTTTTGTTCAAATGAGACTCAAGTACAACCATATTTTCAGTATCCTCCTCTAGTTGGTCTCTATGACACCCACTCGATGCCATTTCTATCAACGTAAAAACAAAAATAAGTCACACATCCATAGGAAGAAACGACTTATGATCACAATTAAATTACATAAAAACTATCACAATTAGGATTTCTACAAGTTCAAATTTCTCATGTTTCACTATTTTGAAAAATCATCCATGTTTTCAAAATCAACCCATTTTCAAAATATCACACCCATTCACATTTCAAATCCACACTTTTGAAATAATCTCCATTTTTTCCTCACATCCATATATTCATACCAGATCTAATCTATTATAAGAAATGAAATATTCATCTTAGAAGAAATTATGTTCTACCATGAATTCCAAGATCATCACCTTGGCTACACCCATGACAATGAGATATCCAATTCCTATAAATGTCTCCAAAAAAATTATGTACCCAAAAACCATAGTAACATGAAGTTCATCATAAAATATTTAGATACATAATTTTATTCTATAAATTCTATGTTACAACCATCCTACTCCTTATTACCAACCAGAATCAACGAATTGACCAAGAATGAATGTCAACACCGAGGCCAATAATTAACGCCAAAAGGATTGAAAAAACTGATACTAGTTGTAATGCCCCGTATATCGGCCCATACATTACATGTAGATATTAATTCAACATTGAAGAATGTTTATTACATTACATATCAAATTCCATGACAGGATTGTATAGGTTTAGTGTCATTAAAAACTGGGAAACATATATAACTGGTTTATAAAACACCAACATTGTCTCCCACTTATTTCTTCAAAACTAGACTCATTTTTGAAATATCATACTTAATACCCTTCATTATGATCTGTGGAAAACAAACATATAAATGAGTGTTTTCAAATTCTCATTAAGGGTAAAAAAGGGAAATGTCAATCAAATTTTAAGAACATAACATTTGAAATTATTATCATGCATTTAAAAGAATAGAATATCATATCATTAGATAAATCATAAAAGTGAAATGTAATTGTAATAGTCATAACATAGTGCAAGGAATTTCCTGGCGTACATACATAATCATAGAAAATCATTTCATATTAGTCAAGGATCATCTCCAAGACCATCATAGTTGACAAAGTCAATTACTGTACTGTGTTCACTCCTCGTTCAAGCAATGTATTGTTGAACCATATTTACTTGTCGTTCCATCCATGTATATCTCATGAGATAGAAATAATTACACAATGCATTGGAAGGAGATATTGGTTCCACCCATATTATAATGAAAACATTCTTACGTGTGCCACTAAAACATAAATCATTTATCATATCATAACCCATGAAATAAAATGGGATTCTTAAACATAATTCCATCATAATCCATTTAAAATAAATGGATTTCATAAATATAATTCCACCATAACCACAATCAAATCAAAGTAATAATAGGGATGGAAACATAATCATTTGTCATCTAATATGGAAAATAAATATGATAAATCACTTAAAATTAATTCTTGAAGAAAATACCATTTCTTTTTCAAAAATGTTTTCATTTCCCAACATGCCACATAATTTTAAAAGAAAAGAATTTAGTTGAAAATAATATTCAAATAAAGTAGAGTAAGTTTCATGGAAATACAATTTCATGTAATTGTATGATTCCATTCATGTCATATAAGTTAAAAAATTCTCCTCTTACCTTTTCCAGAAATGTCAATAAAGTACCTCAAATTGAATAATGACAAAAGATTCCTTTCATACCATTTAATAAAAACTCACTAAAGGGTAAAATTAAATATAATCAATTTTATAAGAATATAAATAATATTTCATAATAGGGAAACATGAATTTGGATTATAAATATACCCCATTAAATACATACTGATAAAGAATCTCAGATAAAAATGAGATTGTAAATTTATCTGTTATCTTCAGTCCGATATCATTCGTATGTATCTGAGCCTCATTTATAATGATTTACATAATTTTATTTAATTACTATAGAATCATAATCATTTTTATGATATAATATATGATTATATTATCTATTTTCTATATGTAACATTTCATTTTCAATCGTTATTTAGAAATTAACTACTTTATGTTCTTATGCAAGATTTGCCGTATACGCCCCTTTTACACTTCTTAGGATAGAGTTAAATAATTTACATAATGATATTTTTATAATATATATCATATTTGTCCATTAAATTAATGTATATAATCATGTATAAATGAAGATCATGTAGAATAAATCACATCGCATCCTGGAGATGGTAGGTCGTACGTACTCACGAGCGATGATACCATTCCGAAAATTATAGAATGGTATTCAAGTGGTTGCTGTATATTATTTCAGGATAAGATAAATTTTATAATAATAATATATAGTTATTATTTCCATAATTATACCCATCCAAGTATGTTGGTGTTGAATAACAGAGTACTCCACAACATGGAGAATGTACGTTGTACATACGTACTCGTGATGATTTCGTTTTTCAGAGGATGGATAGAATGCGAATTATGGTTGTTTCATATTTATAATTACATATCAGTATATTATTGATACTTATGTTATTACTTTATAATGAAAAATATAAGTAATATTTAGTTTAAGAATCAATAATTTTGAAAGAATCGGTAGAAGAAATTACCACATTCTTGTCATGTTACCTCTAAACCTCTTCTTAGAGCACTAGAGTTGGTCTTTGAAGATGACTAGAACATCTAGAATGAAAATATGGATGTTTATAAAAGAATAGGGAAGGTTATGGATGAGCGTGAAGTCACATAAATAAGTATAGAGTTGAGGGAGGAGGTTCCATTTTATAATTAAAGTGAAGGTCACTTTTGGAAAATCAATAAATAATAAATAATAATAAATTTAAAACCTACAAAAAACATCTAAAATGTCCCAATTTATATGATAAGATTCCATATGGTTGTAATATTATTAACGAGTACTTTTGGACAAGTTAATTTTTCAAATTAAACCATATCATTTTAATTGATACTTAGTTATTCAATTTAATTTTTAGTTGTAGAAATAAAATTCTAAATATTTAATTATTATAAATATTGACTTATATATAGTTAATTGACCATAAATTTATATTTTATGACATTGGGGACCTTATAATGATTAGTTTATAATTTTTAAATTTTTTTATTTTTAAATAATTTAATAAAATGTTATTTTAATAAAACATCAATGGTGTCAATTTTCACACTATTCAATTATTTGAGTTTAAATAAAATACGCAACAAATAAAAATTGAAAAAAATACTTAATACACAAAAAAAATCATAGTCACCTATAAAATTCAGAAAGTACATTAATTAGATCCTATGATATTTCTTTTAAGATTTTTAAAACATTTTTTATATTTCTATTAATAAAATAATTACTATATCACTATTCTTTCATAATTAATGGTTATTATTTAATCACTAAAAATTATAAATAAATATATATGATGTAGGTAAATAATTTTAATTTTCAGTGTCTATATATAGACCATATTAACTCATAATTATCATTATATTAAAATTAATATACTTATATAAAATAAGATTGTTACATTTTGTCACATTCATTAGTTTTTATTATATTCATGTATTATTCATAGGTAAGTGGCCATTAAGTTATTACATTTCGAAAAATAAATGATAAGGGTATAATTTAGTCATCCAAATGGATTTTTATAGGTGTTAAGGTAATTGTATAATGTTATTTTAACCTTTAATTACCCAATTTACCTTTAACCATGGTAAGATGAATAATTATCAATGTTACAATTCATAATAACCAAAAATAGAAGGATAATATAAACATAATTTTAGTCTAATGATTCAAAATATAGAATTTATTTTTAAATATTCCAAATACAGAAGTTAGGGTAATTAATTTGAAGTTAATCCCGTTGCAGAAATGAGAAAATGGGTTCTAAAAGTAAAAATAATAGAAAAGGTTGAAATGTTTTTAAATATGAATTTAATGTACAAATAATTCCAATGAAACATATTATATTAAATTGTAAAAATATATTCTATTTATAAATTAAAACCATTAAATAATATAATATAATTATATAATTTATTTCAATGAAAAAAAATTTATTTTTAAATAAAATTTAGAGTTTTTTACTATTCATCAAAACGTGAATGTTTTTATAAAAATATCAGAAACCATCCAATGTAAATTTTTATATACTTATTAAAAGTAAAATTTTAATTGTCTCGTATAAAAATTATTAATGTGTCAAAATATTAATTTAAAATGGGTTTTCCATTGAATGGTGTAAAATTAAACTTTTAAAAAAAATATGTTTTTATACATCAAATTGGGTTTTATTCATACCCTATGACTAATATATACATTGTATGAATATAGAAAATATTCTATTAAGTATATTATACATATATATCAAATTAATTTCATTACCAAAATTAATTCACTTAAAAATACTAATAACTTATTTAATTATATATTTCATAAATAATTGATAGCCAATTAATTCAGAATGCATTTTCTTTAGTTAGTTATAAATATTACCTCTAACCAAAGTACTAGGAAATAATGGTATCTTTATAATAAGGGTGTCTCAAGTTTCTTATAAACTAATGAGTAAGTGTAAATCAATCTACAGAAGGAAAAAAATATTTAATGAAAATATTTCATAAAAACATCATGGTGTTACGCCCCACCCCTTCCTCATTGGTTTGAGAAGGCGATGTGGTGCTACTAGGCCATTAGATAAATTATCAAGATTCCAAAGTCTAGAAATTAATGTTGAGTGATTCAAGAGTAATTTGGGGAATGATATTCCATTGAGATAAACCAAAAAAGAAAACAAGCCATTACCAAAAAGCTATATGATGTATGTTGACATAGTAACCCGAACTATATAGTACCAAAAGGAAACCAAACTAATCTATAACAATTCCTAGAGACCAATACAACCAAACCAAAATCAAACAAAAATCATACCACAAATAAGAATACTAGAAAAAATACCCAAGCTAAACCTAGACACCCTCCACTACTCCACAACAAGCTCCATGCTCCAAGAACCACCAAACCACCAAAGCCTCACGAAGAACCTCTAGAAAAATTAGATTCCTTACTCTTACAAGTGTCTTGATATATGAAATATACTATAGAACCAAAGATACAAAGTAGGGGTGAGTAATAAAACTCAGTAGTATTTCCCCAAATTACTTCCCTACACAAACCACTTGGATAAAACTATTTTCATAACTATATAAAACAATTTATATAAAATAAAAAGTAGTTCACCAATTACCGGTAATCAAAACACACCGTTACCAAGACATGTAAAGTCACAATTATTATATAATACATCTCACCATCACACATTAGTATGATCAATTTCAATCTTTCATTGAAATACACAACAAGGCACACAACCATGGTGGAACTTCTCGTCCAAACCTGTTTACAACTTTTCCAAACTAGTAGTACATCCGAACCACATATACATATTGGTGGAAATTACATCATCTATTCATCATCTGTTATAATTAAACTTATCTCCCACATCAAAAAAATCAACACAATCCATTATACATGAAGAACCAAAATTATAAAGCACTCAGGCCACACATTATGCACACAATAATTTCAAACACATTCCAATCACTTCAATAAATCACCCCTTTATTGAAAACATCCTTTTACCATTTTCCATGACAAAATACCTTTCAATAAACCACATTATTATTTAAAACAATTTTCATGCTCCAAAATCAGCAATAAATTTTTAAATCATCATTTTAAAATCACACAACTAATCCCTTTATGTAACAATATCCCATTTCACCCAAAATCTTCAAATCATGACCCAATGGATTTAAAAATCAAATTTCACATCATAATAAAAATTAATTTCAAGGAAAAAAGTAATTGAAAAAAATTAATCACATTCTTATAAAGTGGAATCGAGAGAGAATCCACCATCCTTTTGGGTTCCAGCGAAATCGACCCCACAAGAAAATTCACCAAAAATCTGCACAAATGCTCTACCATAACCACTCTAGATAACCTTCTTTATCATTGAGAAACCTTAAAATCAACAAATTATTCTATAAAAACCCTATATATACATGTAATAGATGTATATCTTGAAAACCAAGACAGGGAAAATTGAATATCTTGATAAAACCATAATGAAACAAAATGAGTAGACTTAACATAGATGAAATTCATTCATACCAAATTGAATTCCCTTTCAATCCATTCTAATAATAGTGGGAGAGAACCCCTAGGAATTAAGAAGAATAAATACCACAGAGGGTCTGTATGGGAGAATAAATTGTGGATTTAAGGAATATACCAACTAACCCAATTTTAAAAATCAATTTTTAATTTTCTGCACAGTTAGCTCGCACGGTTTCAAAAACTGTGCGCTAACTCTAATGATTCTACTATCTAAATAGTGTCATATTGTATATTTAGTTGGGATTCTCACATGGTTTCCCCTAACCTGTCTCAAATAGTGAAGCCATAAAAAGACCTCCAAAATATTCCAAAACTATTCCAAACTCTCCAAAACTGTCCAAAACATTACCCTACCACTTCATATTCATAAAAATGTATTAAAAAATCCCATACCTCAACATAGGGGTCCTACACTCAAAATTAGATCGTCCTAATTATAAATTCAACACCAATATTGAACAATCAATTTAATTTCATAATCTAATATAACATAATCATTAAAATATAGAAAATCCTAGAATGATTTTATAAATTTATTTCCAAATGACTAATATACATTTTATTATATTTTCTTTAAACTTCATTCAAAACAATCCTCCTTTCCCCTACTCTTCTTTAACTCAAATCAAGAGAATTTCTTCTATTAAAAACCAAATTTATTATTTTCACTATCACTATTGGTTTAAAAATGAATAATTATATAATAAATTTTAATAAATTATTCACAATTTTCTATGTTTCAAAAATTTTTAATTTTAGTATGCCCGATATTGAATTAATTATGACCCATGAGAGATCGAAAATGGGTTGACACCTACCATATTCTAGGGTGATGTAGATGAATGGGGAATATGTGTGGGATTTTATCCATTATTTTTGTACATCTATTATGGGTCTTGATATCTAAAATAATAAATTTTAAATATATTATTCTTATTATTAAACAATGTACATTGATTGATAAATATCTAGAGTGATTTCCAATTGTGAAACTAATGATCCTTAATTAGGCATGACCATTTTTCAAATTTAGGTTCATTTCATTTATATACACTTTTATGACATTATTAATGCACTAAAATACTAAATTTTTGGAAAAAAAATGAAATTGGGTATTGTAATAATAAGGAAGGGACACTAATACCATCAGATCATCCTCATCCTGACATAGACACTATTATAGAACTATCAATTTAATTTTATAATCATGTTTCACCTAAAAATTTACAATATAAAAAACTATAACACACTTTTCTCAAATGATTCATATATATATATATATATATATATCATTGTTTCTTTATTTTTTCAAACTTATTTGAAATAAATATCATACTTTATCCACCCATTTTTATAATCATATCCAATTAAATTGTATTATTTTAATTCCTTAAATAAAAAATTTCACCATATTTCTGGGTTCAGCCTCATCTTCTTATATACTACATTTTAATTAATTACTCCCAGTTATTTATGTAATAATTTTTTTAAAAATTTTATCACTATAGTTAAATAATGATTCACTATGGTACATCAAAACCAATATAGTATTGTGGAATTTTTAATATATTTATTAGGATTTAAAAAAATTCAATTTATTATATTTCATTACTGTTTAATTTTAATTTCTCTATTTTACACAAGGATATTTTTTTTCGTGATGGTTGAGATTTTGAGAAAATTTACTATAAAGGGTATGTTAAAATTCTTTTAGAAGGATTTTATGGAGAAAATTAATGAAATTAAATTGATAATGATTTAATTAAATGAGTTATAACAACCATACCCAATATTTAAAAATAAATACTAGAGTCAATTAAACCAAATTAAGAAGTGCAATATCATAATAAATAGATCATGTAAAATGATTAAAATGTATGTCGGACTTTAATATATGACATTGATCATAATCCTTATTCCTCTTGATTTTCTAGGTTCATAGGATAATGAAAAAAATTTATGTTTTTATAGATCTTGAATGAGATTATTCACAATTAATCAAATCATGTAAAGATTAAGAATAAGGAAAATAATTAGATATCTTTATTCATTATATTTTTATAAATTACTTTAAAAGGTGGTATCAGTGCATAAGAAAGAGGTTAAAAGTTAGGAAATGTGAAAAAAAATGAAACTTGACAACAACAACAACAAAAAATCCAATTTTGTTTTGTGGTACATGTGTTCCACTAGAACAAAAAAAGTTGATATACCCATATTCACAGAATTTTTAACAGAATAAGATAAATAAGGAAATATGGTTATGAATCCTAATGGGAACATTAATGAAATTCAACAGATGTTTGTAACATATTAATTTGAAAAATTTTAACATGTATAATTTATACCAACTTCTTAATTCAAACCATTTTTAAATACATATTTTTTTCACTTTACCCACTTAAAACATATATTTCCTTGATAAATACAACAGATGAGAAGAATGAAAAAAAATCAAAATTTGGATAACCCTAGATAGGTAGCCTTGTATCATATGATAATCAGCTACCTAGGTATGGTCAAGATAAATGACCACTAAAAATAGATTATTCCATAGTGAATCTAGGAGTATGTATGATATTATTGGAATTTATATTTATTATTTTCTTAGTATTTATTTTATATTATTATTTTGTTTCAATTCATCTTTCTCTTGGAGAATAATTGAATGGGCCTGTAATTTCACTTGTTTCTTTTAATTTTCTATATTATAAAGGCACTGGTAGGGAATCAGTAGAAAAGAAGTGAATAACAAATATAGCCTGAAAAGAAATCTTAATTGAATGTAGAGAATTTTTTTTTAAATTAATTATTATACAACTGTATTCCCTAAATTTAATTGTTTGGGAGTTTGACCTACCAATTGTATTCCCTTATATGGTTATTTATTTAATAAATTGAACTTGGAAACATTGACTGGTTATGAAAATTTCATTCCATGTTTTATATTGCACTGTAATCAAATATTATTGATAAAAATTATCAAAATAAATATTAGACATAAGGGTGTGTTTAATGATTTACCAAATAAAGATTTAGCAGGAATATAAATTTTAAAAAATGATATTTTCTATGATTTGGGGTGCCTTGAAATTTTGATATTTTCATTTATTGATTTTATTATTTGTATATGTTTTCATGAGTTTTTATCTCAGCAATTCATCTTATTCTAGATAAACTCTCTTACACAATATTTACCCCTCCATCTATATTATATTTCTTATTGTCTCAGGAATGTTCTATTCTAGAACATTCAAGTAATCATATAAAATTTATGAAAGAATATAATCAGTTTGAATATGTTTGAGGAATATTTTTTATCCATTTATCCATAGAACCAGTATAAATTAATATTTTTTAAGCCTATAAAATCCATGATTGACGCTGTTAGGAAACAAATATTTTCTATAAGAAAACTATATCCATTACATCCCTACTCTTGTCATAGTTCAATAAATTTACAATAATAAGTGTAGGGTAGACAATGTCCTTAGTGGATCAGGATACAATATAATTATTTTTCATTCCAGGTGGTTTGATTATTAATTGACGAGGTTCCATGGTTTATTCATTTAACTTTTTATTTACCACTATTTTGAGAAAATTAAATTAAAAATTAAAAATTATTAAAAAAATGTGGTAGATAGTAGGAGGATAACAAATCACCATTTTCATATTGACATTTCTCTAATTGAATGTGGTTATATGGTTGATGTACGATTCTTTTTAATCATAACTTTTGAAAAAAACATTAAGAGGGGATTCATTCTTTATTATTACTTTATGTATGATCAATCATTGATATTTTTGGGGAAGAGATAGGTAATGTCAATAAAGTGATATTTTCATTTTACATAACATTTATATATCATGCATTATGATTTCTATTCAAAACTACCGTTTTACCTTTAATTAATTTTACAATATTACCCTTATATCATAAAGCCTCAGAGTAATTCTGTCCTAATGTTAAAGACCTTAGTATTATTTAAGATTCAATCTTTATATCGTAGAGATGATTGATGACTTTCAATATTATGGTATGTGACATGTTCTAATGGTAATTATTGAACAATATTTATGAGTTTATGATGATGATGAGAGGAAATATTAATGTGATGTAAATTGAAAACGGAATGCTTATTAGAAATGAATTAATAACCAATAAATGAAGAATGAAAATTCTTAGTTTTTTAAAGAATAAATGTAAAATACATGATTGTTTTTGTTCATGGAAAAGTGAGAGTCTGATGAATTTTCCTATTATATGTTCATATATTTAATTTCCCAATTTTGTTACTAGATTATATTGACATTTAATTTCAAGCATGTTATAGTTAATGTACTTTATTATATAGTGAGATTCCATCCTTGAGGATAAGACTAAATAGAATTATGGGGGATTCAATATTTACATTTTGTGAATACATTTATTTATTAAAATAAATTATATTTATGAATTAAATGACTCATTATTTCTTGAGAATTTGACATATTTGTTTATATTTTTATGGATAGAACAATATACGAAAAAAATAATATGGATCCAAAATGGATAAAATTTCCCACAAATAAGAGTTTCAATAATATTTGATGTCAATTTGATTCTTTAAGGATTACAAACTAATAAACCTAGATAAAACAGAAGTTCTAGAATTATAACTTTGAGATTCATATTGTGAATCATGTTTAAGATGTGAAAACAATTAATGGTGTGAAGTAATTTTGTATCCTAATGAGATTAGCTCAAAAAAGAGGGGGCAAACATTTTTATTGTGTGACATAAAAAGTCACACCATGAACCTATCATTATACACCTATTTTAGATCATTTTATAGGAAATTTAAATAGAATCCCAAAATAAGGTCATGGAATTAATATTTATCTAACAATATTGACTTGAGACTCCTTAGTGGATTCATTATGAGGAATAAAAGTCAACCCAAGAACCCATAAAGATCAATAAATTAATGTTTATTGTGTTTTTGTAAGGAATATATCTAGAAACAATTCTTGGGGATAAAAGATACATTGTGTAGGGTCCACATATAGTATATGTCTCCACAATTCATTCAGGATTTTTTAGTTTTATCCATCCCCCTTACTTTAACATCATTAGGATGTAAGGATAACACCATCCATGTTCTTTGGTGATTTTGATGAAGGGGGAATTTGTGTTCTATTTTATACATTATTTCATTCATCTATTATGGTTTCTAAAATATCAACTACAAAATTCCAATATCTTTTTTCATCTAAATTCATTACCATTGATTGATAAATCTACAATGTTCTTTTTCATTTGGAAATAAAATTAGCCAAAATTAGGAATTACCATTGTTAAATTTAAAGTGATTAGTTTTAAATAATGTATTTGGAAAAAAATAGCATATTAAAACCCTAAATTACCTTATCAAGTGATATATTGTATTTTATAAAATAGATGGGATAAAATTATTTTTGAATCATCCTCATCCTAATTTCATCCAAAATACTAAACAATCAATGTGATTTCATAATCAAATTTCACTGAAACCATAAAATATACAAAAACCTATATTACCTTTCTTAATTGGTTTGAAAATAATAAATATAACTTTATTTATTTATTTCATCAATTTTTATTCACAAAAAAACTATTTATTAATCCCATCTCTAATTTAAATCAATTTTTGGGAATATTTTTTCATTTTTGTAATAATTTGTAAATATCTGTATGGTAAAGAAATTATTGAAGTGGTGGTGACTCAAGAATTATTATTGACCCAGTGAGAGGACTACTTTGATTATCGATTGTATTTGTTGAATTAATGTCTTTCTTGGATATTATCCGTTACAAAATCTGATGATTACTTGTGTTGATCATTAAGGACCAATAAAAGTGTTAAGGAGAACACATTGTTTACTTCCGCATTTCCATGAGTTGTGATTCAATTCATGAGGAGTTGAAGAATATATTCATCCATTGATGGTTAAAGTAAGATGATTAAAGTGATTGGGAATTCATTTTCCTAAAGGAATATAAGAAGAGGAGAAGAGAAATAATGCATGGGTTTGGGATATACTATGTCTCAGAGGTCCATGTACATGATTTTATATTTCAAATATGGTTTTTAAACTAGTGAATTTTTAATTGGATTAAAAAAAATTTCCAACCATGTAAGCTAGTTAACGGCCTCAATAATAAGAAACATGTGTTAAATAGGGTAGATCGCACGCTAAGGGAGGACAGTTGAGTTAGCGCACCAGAGGCATTAGTGGGTCATGTGTAATTCCTCTGGAGTACATTGGGGTAATCCAAAGAATAATGCAGGACACAGGCCACGAAGGGTGGGTGTAGGGCACACATGCAATAGAACACAGTATGGGGCATTACAGTGGATGGGGAAGGATTAATCTAGGGTGAGGGAGGTGATATTTGATTAATATACTACATGCCATACATGTTTTGGATTTATTGTGGGAAAAATGAATGAGGGTACTCTTCAGTATTTAAAAACATGGAAACAATCCCAACCATCTAGTTAATCTCACATGAAATCTCGAACGCACATATAATCCCCATCCCACCATCTAATCTCCTCTATCCATATATGATCAAAGCTGATCCAACAGATGGTGAGACGCTACGTCGTTGACTCCAACCTCTGATCACCTGATATAAACTAGCATACAGTAGATGAAGTCGAGCCTCCTTGATCGAACTCTAGCCACAATTATAGATCGATCATACAATATAAAGATCTTCTAGAAGTCGTGATACAGTTGATGCAATTACATTTGAACTCATGAATATATAATTAAGAACACATGTTGGCTGAGGGAAATGAAGTTACTAGAGGCCTTGTCCTTTCAAGTGTTCGATAAGAAGTGTTTCATGCTTCTCCAAATGCATGCATGTGAGGAATACATTGCAAAGATGGAGTCCAAGATCAAATGAAAATATCCCATGATTCTCACCTAATATATTACCTAGAGATTACAAATTTTGAAGCCAAAGATATCTAACATTCAAAGATCTGATCTCATGGAATATCCTATGGTATTTGAATGCGGTGCGACATAGTGATCCACTCTTATAAATAGAGATCCTTTGATTGAGGGTTTTGCTGTAGAGAAAACTGAGATTTTTTTATTTCTAAAAGAATAGAGAACATTGTAGAGAATCTCTGCAAATCTATTTCTTGCATGAGTAAGGCATGCCTCCTCATGATAATCCTATGTGAAGGAGATGTCTTCCATGAGAACTCAACCAGTGAATTTCATTCGTGAGTTGCTTCATGAAGAAATTATTTGTGAATCCATACAGGGACAGTACGTAGCACCTCCCTTATTTTTTTCTACACAACCAAAACCAAAAAACTGTACTAGTTTATATATTAGGTTGAGATATTCACGAGACAGTCATGAAAAAGGATACATACATGCAAAGATGGTAGTGCATGTTTTTGTGAGAAAGTAGGAAACATTGTTTGTACATATAGAAATTATACTCATTCGGGTTTTCAGTGGAAGATGTTGAGAATTTGAGAATACTTGAGGTAGTAAACATATACACTACCCCTTGAGAATAAGACGAATCCATGCACAACACTACCTATACTCATTTGGGTTTGTGAACAATATGTAGTAGGCCAAATGACTAAATGATTGTATTTTGATTTGTGCTTATTATATTTTAACTAAAAAGTGGGTGTCAAACAAGAAAGGAATGAATAGAGTTTGCATAAACCCATTCTAAACATGCATACATTCATGAATGTTCATACACATAAACAAGGATTTTTTTGTATTGAAGAAGGAGAAACTAATTGGATTGTACATTTGTAAACATATATAAAACACAGATAATGAAACTAAACAACTTACTCTTATGATCAATGTGTTTTTTGGTTTACAAGAAAAAATATATACATGAATGAAATCATACATATTCAAATTCACATGTGATATGTAATTAAGATATTAAAATCAAGAAGTTTTGAATGCCATGAAACCCATGCATGATGTGGATTTGAATTAAGACTAAATCTGGGCATATTTATAGATAACCTTATTTCTGATTTGATAGTGCTTGAGAATTCCAGAATATTGACATAACTCATCTTGTGCAAGAACATTTGTGAATATTAATATTTTTTAAAAAGTTTTATACACCATCTACACACATATAAGTGAGGTCTGGTCTTCATAGTAAAATAAGGAATTTCCCGAGCATTGTTGCCCTGACGAAACTGATTATCACAAGTTTTCATAATTGTTAAGAATGGTCAAATAACATTACCAAGAGGTTGTTGAAGATTATTGAATAGGTACATGAGATAGTGTGATTCTTCAAGCTCATGGTGAAAGGTAATATGATCAATCTATATTCAATCAAAATAATTCAAAGGAGGAAGCTACACATGTGATTTGAGAGCAAGGAGTATCCTATAAGACTCCAGAGCAGAAAAATTTAGTGAGACTCTAGATAATTCTAGAGAGACTCTAAATCATGCCTGTGACACTCTAGTAGCTCTATGAGATGCAGTATAAAGATCCTCTTGTGTGAATCAAGAGAGATATAATTTGAATTTGTATCAACCATTTTAATTTTTCATACAATTATAATGGAGAATCTATGTTGGGGAAAAATACCAACATAGTAAGTAGTAGTTCAATAACCCGAACCAGGTAAATCATTTTATTCAGTGCCATTATATTTATAGCATCGTTTGAGGTAAGGTTGAGAGACACAAGAATATTGTATTGAGGCTTTAACCACTCATAGGGTTCAAATTGAAGGATCCCATTTTTAAAAAGTTTAAATGGATCACTGGTTCACCCCCTCCCCTTATTAAGGATTCAATGTTGATTTGGGAAATTCAATTGGTATCAGAGTGAAGGTCACCTCTAAAAGATCCAAGGGAGTCATTATGAGCTGCAGATTTGAGGAAATGAGTTAGAAACCACAAATGGAGATATATACCAATACTCAAATGAATTGGATGAAGAAACAGTCAAGGAATATATATAAGAATCATATATCTAATGGGGATACACCTTCTACTAAGGGTAATCTAGAAGGGTCAACATGTGATAATTATATTTATTATTATTACTCTTATTATGAATCCGGGTCAAGCTGTGATGAAGATAGATCAATTAGTTATCATTAGTATTCTCTCAAAGAACCTCTAAATAATGCTCCAAGAGAATCTACAAGATATATTTTCACAATAATCAATGTTCTTTGAGATGAGAAATTACAGATTGAAGAAGAATTTGATGTTGTGGAAGAGGCATTGACTAAATGGGATTGTCTGTCCAACACTCTCCAAAAAGATGTTAAATCAAAGGAAGAAAAAAAATATGTTTTCAATGAATGATGTGTTGAATTTACTGATGAATTGCAAGGAATTATTATTGAGAAATAATTCTTCGAGATTGTATATTTCAAATCCTTTCATTCACATGAAAATTTTAACAAAGTTTCGATGGTTGTCAATGGAACTCATCTAAAGAAAACGATAACAAGGTAAAGGAGCTTGAAATTTATTTTCAAGAATTAAGAAATGTTCATGAATTAGAAATGATAAAGATGAAGGAGAATTGGTAAAGTAAGTTGAGATTAGGTGAGGATGAGAAGAACTCGTTCAATATGAATTGTTTGGAGATAGATGGGAAATGGAAGAATCAACAATCACCCCAAGATGGAACATCGAAAACAACTTCAAGAAGAAATGATGCCACTCACGATTTCATAAAGGACTAGGATTATAAGAGTAGTATTAGATCGTCTTCAAATATGATGGAAACATCCTCTAAGAAGAAGGTATCCTATAAACTAGTTTTTTTTGTTTCTACTTATGCAGTTTCATCTACATGTACAGGTTCAAAGATAAAGGTGGGAAGATGAGGATTGATAAAAAATATTTTATGTGCGTAAAACATCAAAGGTGGATATTGTAATGATTAAGAATAATAACACCCAAATGGATTCTCCAGAAAATAAAGAAAATTCTTGAAACAACAATGCACTAAATCTAGTGAGACTGTTACTACAAGAAAAGGAAGGATATTTATTAGCAACAGTTGGTGTTGTTGGATGTTTGGGAATCGAGCCAATAGTTTCTAGATTAATGTTTCAGCATATGAAAATTATATAAGGCCTATATTTAGGGAATTTATAAGTAATTAAATAAATCATAGTAAAACACTAAAACTGTAGACACAAATTAATAAGAATCTCTCTTTCATGAACAAATTTGAATATCTTGATGAATTTTATGAAAATTTCTACAGAAGTGGTAACAGTTTTAATGAATGTTGTTTTCTTCCAACGATGCATCATCCATATGTAGATATTCCGAAAAGGCAATAACAATAGAAGAATAAAGGAACTTTTTTTTAAATTCTTCCATTAGGAATATTCAAAACAATGAATTCAAGAAAACTGTGAAAGATAATATTCCCTAAAAGATGTATAATTTGTATTCCAAGTGTTTCATCTCTACTAATTAATGACGATTCTACTATGGAAAGCAAGAACATACAATGGATCACTGCAAAAACACCATGGAAATGAATGGAATCAAGATAAAATTAAAGTAATAATCAATGCAGAAGTAGATATGATTGATTAAATACATTCCTTAAGATGAGTTTGATATGATTCCTAAGAACAGAAACTTGAAAGAATTGAAGAGTCCATGTGGAATCTCCAAAAAAAATATGTTAAGGAGTGTTTACTTATCTAGCCTAATCAATTGGATGTTTTTAAAGAACTAAAAAAATAAAAAGATGAAGTACTATATAATTCCATGGAAAAGTGGAAAAAAAATAATTCCACACAAAGAAGAATTCAAATTTCATGAGATATTTTCAATACATGAAAAATAATGTGTCTCAAATGTAATTTGTGGAATGTTCAAGTATGATGGACATAATGAAAAAAAAATGTTTAACTATCTTACAACTCAAACTAAGATATGGAAAATTGGAAAATATGCACTAGTGGAAGCCACTAAACTACTATTAGATGAAAGGAAAAACAATCCACACAAGTTAAAGGTGAATGTATGTAAAGCTTCCATCTTAACAATGAAAGATCAAAATGTTAAATAGAGAGAAGAAATCAGAGTGAAGAATACTACACACATTAGAGCTACTCGGAAAGGAGTTCTTTGGTTGGGAGGAAATTCTCAATCATGTATCTCCTATTAATAATCTCACATGTGTTATATCATATTCCATTATACTTTTGTTGTATATGTGTGCTTAAATTGCAGTGAATTTAAGGTTAAGGTATTTATCAAAATGATAATTGAATGGAAAAACCAGAGAACATAAATTTGGACTAATTATTCATGATTTTATAATTACATGGAATTTGCTACAATGGAAGATAATCAACATGAATATCTTGTATATTTTTTGATGATATTTTACACAATGTTAAATCAAAGGTATTTTACCCCTTTAGGGGAAAAGTATGAAATAGATGTTATCAAGTATTATTTCATGAAAAATATTGACATTCATATCATCTCTATAAGTTGAAACTTGAGGTATTCCAATCACACTTCCATCTCTTGTTCTTAATTTTATTTATCTTGTTAATTAAAGGTGAGTGCTTGATTAATGATAAGATGAAATTTGGGGGATTAATTATCCATTCATTTGAACTCTTTTATATGTTTGTAAGGTATGGGAAGGATTTATCAATTCATTGATAAATCAAACTATTTCAAAATCTGTGGTTAGGAATTGATAAATTCAGAGAATGATTTCACATGCATGGATGTTTATGGAAAGCATTAAATACCATGGTCATATCTCTATTATTTTATACAATATGTTAGAACTAGTGGACATAGTGTTGATTAACTAAAGGATATTTTCTAAGTGAACCCTGTGACATCATCCCTCTCTTAGAAATATTCAAGAATATATTTTGTAATGGGAGGAGAAAATATTTTTGAAGAACCCACTAAACCTTTTCATTTAATTTACCATAATTTAGAGAAAATTTTGGGACACATATTGACACTTAGATAGTGTTTTTAGGAGATATTGATAACAAAACACAATGGGGATATTTTTTGGAATAATATTTATTTTTTGTCAATAATGTGTCCATATGTGTATGGCAAAGATATGATTGAAGTGGGGGTGAATAAATAATTTTTATTGATCTTGTGAGAAGCCCAATTTAATTATGGATTGTACTTTTTGAATGAATTTCATTCTTGGACATTCTCCATAACAAAATCAGATAATTGCTTGTGCTCATATTCAAGGAACAACACATATGTTATGGAGAACACATTGTTTACTACAATGTATACATGCACTGTATTTCCATGCATGAGGAGATTAAGAAGAGCGTCATCCATGGTTGGATGAATTAGGATTATTAAAGTGATTTTGAATTCATATTCTCAAAGAAATTGAACAAGAGGAAAAGATAAAGCATTAATGGGATTAGAATGTACTAAGTGAAAGATTTTTATTCAGTTGATATTATTTTTCACATTTGGTTTTTAACTAAGTGAATTTTTAATTGGCTTAAAAAAATAAATGGGCCTACCATGCATGCTGAGTTGCATCCTCAACATTAAGGCACATATGGGACACATGGTCAACCACGCATAAGAAAGGATAGATAATTCATCCAATAAGAGGTATGATCGGGCCGTGTGTAAGCTCATTGGAGCACATGGGGGTAAGCCAGCGCATAGTGCGGGCCTAGGGCCGAGAAGGGTGGGTGCAGAGAACGCCCACAAGAGTACATGGTACAACGCAGTACCATGGAGTGGGAAGGAGTAATTTGGGGTGAGGGTGGAAATAATTAATTGATATACCACACGTTAGACATGTTTCAGATTTGATGTGTGAAAATTGAAAGTGGAAATTTTTCATCATTTAAAAAACATGGAATCAATCCCCTTGATCCATTTATTCTCACATGACATCTAGGCCGACCATCTAATCTACATACTTCAATCTAAAATTCATCATCCATATCCAATTTGAGCTGATCTAGTAGATGATGAGAGGACAATCCTTCATATTCAACCTTCGATCCCTTGATGAAAAACCTGCATGTTGGAGATGAAGTTGAGCCTCCTTGATCGAACTTCGGCCACCATTATAGTTCGAACATACTATATGAGGATCTTATAGACTATATGATACCATGCATGAAATTACATTTTCATACATGAAATTTTAATGAATAACATGTGTGGGATGAGGAAAATGATGTGGACAAAACCCATGTCATTCCATTTGTTCACGAAGGCTAGTTACTTGTTCTTGAAAATGCATGCATGTGAGGACTACATCACAAATAAAGAGTCCATGATCAAAAGAAAATATCCTACGATTCTTGTATTATCTTTTACCCACATATTAGAAATTTTGATCCCAATTATCATAGGCTTTTAAATACCCTATCTGATTGAATATATTATGAGATTCGAACATGGTGAGAATCAGTGATAATCATCTATAAATAGAGAGCCCTTGAATGAGAGTTTTGGTGTGGAGAAAATTGAGAAAGATCTTATTCTTGAAAGAAAAGAGCACCGTGCAGAGAATATTTTCAAATATATTGCTTGTGTGAGGAAGGTAGGCCTCCTCATGATAATCCTATGAAATGGAAAAGGCTCCCACGATCACTCAACGAGTTCATTTGACTCTTGAGTTCCTTCGTGAAGAACTAGTTTTTGAAGCCATACATGGAAAGTGTGTAGCTCCTCCCTTTTTTGTGGGAAAAATCCAGAACCATGAACATATCCTAGGCCATGTGTTTGGTTGATATATTCACAAGAAAATATGGAATAAGGAGACTTAAACACACATATGGCAGTGTAGGTTTTTTTGTAAGGAAGGAAACATTTTTAAACATACAAAACCTATACCCATTCTGGTTTGGAGTATAGTAGGATGAATCTTTATGAATCCTCAAGGTAGTGCACATATGCGGTTCCCCCTTGTGAATAAGAAGAATCCATGAACCACACTACCCATACTCATATGGGTTTTCAAATAAGAGGTCGTAGCCCACACACCTATGTAAGCCTTTCTTGATTTGTGTTTAAGAGATTTTAACTAAATAGTGGGTGTGCAAGAAGTATGGAATGAAGAGTGTGTGTATAAAACCTATAAAAATTTTGTATGAATTCATAAATTTACATAAACACTTTAAGACAGATTTTTTCGTATTAATGAAGATGAAATTGAGCAGACTATACATTTGAAAACATATATTTAACACACACATTGAAGCTAAACCATTGATTCAAGTGAACAATGAGTGTTTGGGATTCCAAGAAACACATTATACATGCCTGAAATCATACATAATAACATGTATGTGAGAGATTTAATTGATTTATTCAAGTAAAAAATCATTTTATCCCATGAAACCCATTCATAAAGTGGATTTTAATTGAGACTTAAGCTAGTTAGACTTACAAAAGACCTTATATCCAAGTTAACAGTGCATGAGAATTTAAGAAGATAAACATATATGATATTGTGAAAGATTATTCATAAATATTAATATACTTGAGGACGTTGTGCTCAGAATATACACATATATAAGTGTGGAAGGGTCTTACTCAAAAGAACAAATAATTTCCCAATCATTATGGCACCGAGACAACATATCCGAACAAGTGATAAGAAATTTTGAGCAAGGCCAACATGCCATAACAAAAGGATGTTTAAGATTATTTAACAATTATATGGGTATGTGTAATTCAGAATTCTGGTAGGGGAAGAGAATAAGATCAATCTATAGCGAATAAAATAAATTTTAAGGTGTAATATACTCATTTGATTCGAGTGAAAGGAGTATCAAGTGGGACTTAGGAGCAAAAGATTTCATTGAGACTCTAGAGTATACCAGTGAGACTATGGTAACACTATGGGATGAAGTATAAAGATCCTTCAGTGGGACTCAGGAGAGGTACAATGTGACTCTGTATCATCCATTGTAATTTTTCATCTATTTATAGTGGATAATCTTTTTTGGGGAGAATAACCAACAATACAAGGAGTAGGTCATTGAACCGAACCTTGTAAATCCTTCTTTTCCGGGCCATTATATTTACAGCTTCATTCAAGGTAAGGATGAGAGACCCAAGAAGACTATATGAAGGCATTAACCACCCATATAGGTTTAATTATAATGACTCAATTTTTAATAAGAATAAATGGATCACTGATTCAACGCTCACACTTTCTGTGATTCGACATTGATATGGGAATATCAAATTTTGTAATATTTTAAAAAAAAACCTAAATTAAAAATTTCAATATAAATATGGGGTTGACCGTGATAGGTTTTATACTAAATTTTAATTAATTTACTAAAATTGTTTGAGTTTTATAAATAAATTATTGTCATATCCTTATAGAAAATTAGAAATTACTCATGGTATATCATCCTTCCAAAGAAAATATTAATGTTTGAGTGGTGAATTTTATTTATATTTCATCCCATTAAGATAAATATCTAACATAATATTATAAAATAGATGTTTATTTCACACTATTCATCCTTTAAACGCTTAAATCATTTACTAGTATCCTTAAGATAATTTCTTATATGTTTCCTTCTATACTATGACAAAAAATTAAAGATTATATTCTCCACTCTTTGATTTTTATTATTATAAATTCCTCTGAATTCCCTCCTTCATTTCATATAAAAACCACATTATTTAATGGTAATAAAAATATATCTTTATACCATATTATCACATCAAATTATTTCTTCGCAAAATTTTAAATCCCTTATGGATAACTCCCTTAAGATATTTAGTTTAAATACACTGAAAAACTGATCAATCTTATTATACAATTCAATGATAACATTAGAATCATACATCAGAGGTATTATAATTTTATCCACAAATACACTAATGGATTCATCGTACTTATAGTTTAGTAGCAATAATTATTTTTCAATTTTAATAATATGTATAATAAGAATGTACTTGTTAAATAATGACTATATATACTCATACCACTAAGCAGAGTTTATTTATTCATGTTTCATAAAATTATCAATAAGAGACCACCATTGATCTAATTTTCCTAAAAAATGATAAATATTTGAAATAACATATTCATCACCCAAATATTGGAGAATGCAAAAAATCATTTCACGTTTAAAAATCTGTCACATGGTAACCTGTTGATCAGTATAGTCACTAAAATAAGGTAGATGTTTCTATATGATGGACTCAATATAACATTTTACCACATTTTCATTCTTATAATATCATCATGATTTATGTATTTAGGTTTTTTAGTTTGATAAAAAACAATATTTCTCCTTTCAGATCACATAAAAATGGGTTTTTGTAAGGAAATCAATGCATTTTGCATCAACCATAGTGATAACATGGTACCTTCATATTCAATCCATTAAATTAAACCTAAAATCATAATATGGGAATGAATAATAATAACTTGAGTCCATATAATCTTTAAAAATAATTTATAGGATGTCTTCTTCATTATACCTTTCATTCAATATATGTCCTATTTTCTGTGGCATAGGACATCATTGGATATCATTTATTAAAATTATTAATAATGATTCATATGGAATGTTTGAGTTAACCAATCATATCCATTGAGGATTTAAAACCCAGTGCATAGTAAGGGTAAATTCACATTGCACTAGAATAATGGATGAAATATTCTAGACCAACTATTATTGTAATTATTACCCCAAGATCCATCTATACCGAAACCACATATTATTTTAGTATCTGGAAATGTATTTTGTTAGGGGAACCACCTCATATTTACCTTAAAACAATATTAAGATGTAATCTTATAAAATGACTTTTCCCTAGGGATTCCAAAAAAAATAATTAATTATAATATTTAATAATTACCTAAACCTTACTTTGATACCAGCAATACTAACCATTCCATTTCATATAAATATATTAATTCATATTACTTTAATATATATTATATAGAATTATGTTCCATGCCACAAATGTAATGGATTGGTGTGCTCTGAATCATCGATAAATAAAATACTCATATATAAAACATTTACAGCACTTCCTTCATAGTTATTCAAAAGTAGAACCCTTTTGAGATATTTAATACATAAAACCATTCTCTATATCCTAAGGAATAAAAAATATAATTATGGTGTGAAAAAATATTAAATAAAAGCAAAATAAGGGATCTTTTACTTAATTTAATGAAAAAATTATGAATATGTTTATAAGAACAAGATATAATCATTTAATGACCATAACGAGTAATAAATAGATCACTGTACTGAATGATGTCATAAATGATGGTAATCTATAAGACATTAATCATAACAGAGTCAAATTACCAGTGCATTTAGTTCATAACATTATAATAAGATCAAGTCACAAAAATGTGGCTTTAATTTTGGGATATCATAATCAAAGGAAACTTATATCAAGGATACCCACCAAGACATTCCTCACATGTTAGGTATGGGGTAAGAACCAGTGTTCCAACATTGGTATTTAGATAAATTATATTTAACCTTTACTTAAGCTTTGGATAACCCCTAATGTTCTATATGTTTTAGGCTTTGGATAACTTACTATATCCCCTTTGAGATAATAAAACAATAATATTTCCCAAATAAATTGTAGTGAAATTTAATTCCAGTACCACCCATCACAAATTATTAATTAATTTATATTAATTCTATAATATAATGAGATCATTCATTAAGACAGAACTCATAGAAATGAAAATTTATTTAATTTATATTTCATCATCATAAACATAGACCATAAATTGAAATAACAAGGATGTTATCATAAAATTACATTCCCTATGAAACATAATTAATATTTAGGATTTCATCATAGATTAATAGTTTCAATAAATGATCACTGTAAGATTTATTAAGGAAAATTATTTTTTCATTTTGTAATATCATTTTAAAATATAAAAAAGTTAAAAATAATTTTTAAATTAATTTCCTAGAAAACAACCTAGAAAATGTGTAATTGAATCAATCAGGAAATGAGTTCTCATTATGATGGGAAATTACATTCATGACATGTATATTAAAAGTGTGATTCATTCCATAATTTTTTTAATGATTGAAAAGTAACATTAATGGAAAAAATGATTTCATAAAAAAAATTTATAAAATGTATGTAATGGGTAAAAAATAAATTAAACAATCATTCAAGATTATTAAATACATCCATGAATTTTTTTATGAAACATGGACATACAAGAAAATGGATTTCTGAACAAAGATACAATTACAATCATTTTTTTTAATTCACTTTTTCATTTTCTTGAGTATATAATGAGAGGAAAGTCAATGGAAAACATTATTTTCTGGAATTAAGTTCATGATAACAAAAAAGATAATATATAGTAATAAAATACCATATAATTTCATTATTCATCAATTAAGAATAAATAATACCAGTAAAATGAGACTTAAACATAAAACCCAAAACATAATTTTGAGTTTCTTTGGAAGTGAACAACACTCCTATATAATAAATATAAATTCATTATACATCTATAACAGAGAATTATTAAAATATTATATATGATCAACTTATAACATTTAATCAAAACTTTATCACTAAATCCTATTTTTAACCATCGATTTAGGGTGTTAACTATTTTCCATGATATATTTTGTTGACTGTCCCAGTCCTTGAATTTTGATCAGGGTTACATTGTCTCCATAATTTTCGCCAAGATATTAATTTAATCTTTATTAAATTTATATGTATAAAGAATCATCCATAAATGGTATATATAGAAAAATGAATTACATCATTATTGAAAATGGTATTTCGTACATATGCATGAATGATGTTTTCATTTTATAATTAAACTAATGAAAGAAGGAAAATAATATATAATATAGTATAACCATAATTATAACATTAATATCATATATAAACACTAAATCCTTTATAATATATTAAAATGATAGATGATGATGGAAAATGAATTATATTACTACGTGGATGTAGTATTGCACAAGTATACACTAGGGATACTTTCATTTTAGTATATGAAGAAAAAGATAGTGGAAAATAGTCACAACATAATCATAATATTATTAATGTATATTTGGGATACTTAATATACTATTATTGTTATTAATACAATAGATATAAAGGAGTAATACAAATAAATAAATTGAAAGAGTATGGGTAAGGATATTACTGCTAATTCGGTCGACCTCAATTTAATCCCTTATTATTGAAATATGAAATTTTATTTTAGGAAAACTAACTCATAAAATTCATGGATATAGAATTTGAGAAGTGAATTTTGCAGGTTTTGGTCATCGTAAGTGTCTTAAATAGGTATAAATTTGATAAAGGATGGGTTTCCTTTTTAAGTGGATGGAGGGATGCACCTAGAATATTTTAAGGGATTAAAATGTTATTAAGTCATATTCTAGAAACATTATTCTAAGTTGAAAAGAATTAAAACTCAGGAAAATATTAGGTTTAAATATTTCATTTCAATATGATTTTTATATGTTCAACTTGTAATCATGCACATTTTACTTTTTGTAAGACATAATAAACTCATTTTAACTTTAACTATGTTAACAATGTTTTTTCCATTTACTATTCAATATTAGAAAAAATGATAGGCGCCTAAAATTATTTTTGGAAATTATAATTCAAAAAATTGAATACATTTTACAATATTCTATCTATATATATAGTACAAATTACTTTTAAATTAAACCCATAAAATGCATAAAATGGTATATTAAAATTATTTGTTTAATTCTAGAAGGTTTTTTATACCATGATCCAAAATAATATTTATAAAAAGAATTAAATAAAAATATTTTTAATAAAAATAATCTAATTAAATTTTAAAACAAATTTATTAAAAATGGAGATTTTAGAAATTTATAAATAACAATACATGTTTTCATAAATTGTATATTAACAATTCAACCAGAAATATAATTTTTTATTAAATTCCCAAACATTATCCTTAAGATAAATGTAATATTAAAATTTCATAAATGATATCATTTTTATAAAATTAAATTTGTAAATATTGTAGAAAATCATTATAAAATTTATACACATAATTTTATAAAAACCAATTTTTAAATAAAAAATACTTTATTAAATATGGATTACATGTTTATTATAATTTAATCAATAAATTATAATGAACTATAATATTTTGATATTTTTTCCATAATGTGGTCAACCCTATGAATTCCCAACAATCAATTGTCAAGTAGATAATGGTCACACTAATAAATATATTTTAATATTATATCATCGTCAGTTTACTCTAAAGTTACAAGTAAAAAAAGCCTTCAAATAAATTTAATTTATATAAAGAGAAATATATCATTAAATATTATGGTTATAATTAAAATTTTTGAGGACTAACTAAAAAATTAAAATGATACTTATATATATATTTATTGATTACAATCGAATCCTTTATGGGGAGAGGGATTTTATCAGGTGGAAGAGGAAAAATTATCTTTATTATTTATATAATTAGAGAGAGTGTTATCTATGCCTTGATAAAATACACTCTACAATTTTTTTTTTACAAAGAAAGAATATGGCTTGGTCTACTGGAAAATGTCAAAACTGAGTTTAAATAGATCTAGTGTTAAAAATAATAATTTACCATTGACCCTTTCTACTTTTTTATATCCCATTTAACCCCATGTCTAAATAATAATAGAATTATTATTATTTGACTTACATGTTATAAAATCAGGCATAAAATAAATAACATTTTCCTTGAATAAAAAACTAAATATTTATTCAAATAATATTTAACATGAAATTTCTCACTAGACCATTATAACAGATTCTCTAATCATCCTCATAAAATATACGAACATGAATAATAAACCTTTAATTATTTAAATATATATCACTATATTATTCACCAATAACTATATAGATATTATTTTTAATGAATTTGTGAATATATATTTATTTAATGTTCTATCAACTAAATAAATTAATATTTTAATACATTTTAATAAACTAAAAATGAATGAATATTATGTATTTACATAATTAAATAATTAATTATTTAGTGAATTTTTTTTTATAAAACATTCAATTCACATCTATATTCTATTAATATATTTTTTATTAAATATTTATGATCAAACCAAAATGAATAATTATTAAACCACCTGAAAAAATAATATTTATAAATCATGTTAAATTCATATGGAATTTAACTGAGGGCCCACATTCATAGAGTGTGTAACCCTATAGTGACCTTTCTATATGGAATTAGGCTAATCCACTGAATTTCCAAGGTCAGTATCGAGAAACAAACCAATGCTCCAATATTAAACATAGTTAGGGTTGTAATCCATGTAATGTCATACAAATATTCACAGTTTAATATATTCCCATTGTCTTAACATCAAATTTTAAATGGGATTCATGTTGGGGTAATCACCAAATATTCTCAATGTGTTTTTCCATTTTTTTCTAAATATGAACTCAAAAATATAACTCTATGGATACATACCTAATTCGATAGTTAAATTTACATCAATAGGTATGTGATATCAAATTTCATTCAATAATATAAGGGTAAATATTTTCTCACATTTTTTATTAACACATTGTCATTCGTGAGGCACCAAACAAATCTTACAGCACTATGATAATATTTTTTCATGATTTACATCAATATATCTATTTAAAAAACTCATTACTTGAATTAATATAAATATTAATGTATGAAGATCAATACAAAAAACCCACTCTAGATATAACTATTAAAAAATATAACTTTTGGTTTCGTAAAATTATATCATGTTTTTGTAACAACATACACTAATCATTATCTATGGAATACACCATATGAATGTTTCTCAAAGTCCTCCCTAATATATTTTTATCATTTTATTCACCCAAAGGATATAGTTCAGGTGTGGAAATTATATTTTAGAATACTCCCATGGAACTTCTAGGTTCTCATCATTATGGGTAATTTCTAAAACCTATTAGTGTGTCGTGTACCCTTAGGACATTATCTCATACTCTATCATAGTAAAGATTTATCATGATTTGATAATAACCTATTCTTAATATATAAAAATGAATAATTTAATTTATAAAATGCATATAATTTGGTTCTAGGGGAGAATCTTTTATGGTTAGGGAAAAGGGTAAACGTCAATGGAGTTTGGGATTTTATCAATAAATTTTCTTTAAGGAATGATATTCTATTCTAAGGGATGATTTAGTGATTCATAGAAGTTTATGTGAATAGTATCACTACCAAAATCCATAGATAATGTAAAATTATTTTAATTAATTTTTTTGGTGGATTTCAGGAAATTCCATGGGTAATGTCTATTCATCCTTTTATATCCAATGTCATGCACATAAGAAACTTTAGAGATAATTTAACTTATCACCCTCATAATAAAAACTTATAGCACAAAAAAATTTTTGTGGTACACAGACATTATATTTGATTAGTTTTTCTAATATTCCATATATTCCCACTCATATATGAAGAAAAAATAGAGGTATGCATTGCTTTTTTTGATGAACCAAAATAGAGAATATATTTAGAAAATAAATAATTTTCGTTATTAAATTTAATTCAAATGTTCTATGATCCCAGAATTTAGATGGAAATGATTTTTCGATCAATATTCTGATGTTTCTCCCCAATCTCACATTTTTATCTCCTATCAATAAAGACTGGTGTGTAGAAACGTCCTTAAGGAACTCTCTATATCACAGAATATAATTTACAGTATCTTCTCTAGAATGTAAACATTATATTTTTTGAATATTTTTATTTAGATCTATTTAGTTTTAGTTTATTTTGATTCCCTGGGAAGGGTTAGGTTTTCTGCAATGAATGGAGAATTGTTGGGTTAGGTAAATTATTCAAATACAAACTATTTATTTGATATGATTATCTTAAGATAAGTATTTTCATTATTTATTTCTTTATGTATTTATGACATGGTTGTTTCCTCATGTGTAATTAATCTAAGGGAGGTTTTATTTTTAATTTATTATTTTTTTTCTTCTATGAAGTGTATTTAAATAGAAATTTTCTTCATCTCTAGGCATGAATATTTGTTGTGAATGATGTTCTCCAATCCTATTACATTGGATTTCGTTAACTATGTTCTCATGTTGGATTATTTTATTTCGTTTATTTTACAATTTAGTATGTTATTTTTTAGAATTTGAGATTATATCCGGTTATTTGACTAATTTTATATTTTATGATATGCTTTGATATTAAAGGTGTCTATTTGATATTCCTTTTTGCTAGTTGGGGAATTTTGGATAGTTGTGGATAATGATTTCCTTACCTAGTGAGCTTAAATAACTATAGGAGTTGGTGGGAATACCCCAACTCTCTTATTTGGATGGATTTTATTCCATTCAAAATTGGATGCATGGTGAGATTATTTCCTAATAATATGATTTAATGGCCTCTCTTAGAAAATTGAAGCAAAAAAATTATAAGGGTATCTCAGTTTTTCGCATTATTCAGAATCATAGGAGTTAGTGGCACTGATATACTAAGGAACTAGAGGGGGGTGTTAGGATTCCCATTAGAAAAGATAATTTTGTTGATTTACCATACCTACCAATTTGAAATATATGCCCAAATTCTTTTAAAAATAAATAAAATTGAATATCATGGACTCCACTTATGAGTATTTTAGACCTCCAACTAAACTAATGAGTGTTTTATACTATCTGTTAGAGTAGGGTCTCTATAGTGATCAATGTCTTATCCACTACAGAACCTACTATAGTGAAATCAATCATATTATAACCCATATTTATATGAAAAAAAATACAATTATTATATTGGTATTTTTTCATTAATGTGTTCATAAGGGATGGTTTCACATAACCATTTAATGTATTCCTTGTAATAATTTAATTATCCCCATTTTGTTTGTCTTCTATCAAATATTTATTATCCTATAATTTCCTTATGCAATCCTATGATATATGTTTCATGAAAATAGTTATTTATATATACAAAACCTATAATTAGGTTTTTACATTGTTTAACGTGTACTTTTATTATTATATTATATAGAATATAAAAGACATATGATTTATAGATTCATCCACCACACCAATAGATTTTAATGTTGACCACATAGCATAGAATAACATACTATACTATTTTGGTCTTCTCCATAATATATATGGAATTTTGGAAATAAATAAATTATACAACATCTTATTTTGATGTTTTTATCTTTTTTCATGAATTTGAATAAATATTGGTTGAATATATATATCAATATAAGTTATTTCCTTTAATGATTGGTTATTTTCTACCACGTTATACATTTTTACTTCATTTTATCATTTTTTCAAAAATATGAATAATTTTTTATAAGAGTATAATTATCTTTTGTGTAATTATTTAGAGAATGATTCAATATGAATCATTATAGATAATGAAAATTACTCTCTAGTTCAATATCAAAAAAATGAATTTTCCTCGAATTAAAATGATTCATGAACACAACATACACAAAAAAAATTAGAACACAATTGTATAAACAAATGTTTTAGAGTGGAATATAAAATATATATACATATATTAAATTAAAGTGTTCACCTAAAAAAACATAGTCAAATCATATATTGATCCCAAACAATGATTTCAGAATTTTAATTTGATATCATAACTCTTATAATAAATTATTTTAAAAGAGGATTTATAGAACATGGCTCATAATTGGACAAATAACAAGTAAATTGAATGCCCCACCATTAGTTGTGGGGTGGTTAGGGCTTGGGGTGAGGTGCAGGTCTTGGGGTAAATCCCCATTGCTTGTGTGTTTATTGCATTTTCTTTCCTTGCATTGTGTTCAGTGGTGGTAGATGTAACCGACCTTATATAACAAGTAGGATTAAATGTTTTAGTGTATTAATTTTAAATATGATATATGAATATGTTTCGAATAAAATAATATTGAAAATAACATAAAAAATTTATGATGTAAATAATTTTTTCAGAAAGATAAGATTAGTTTATGATGTAATTTTTAATATAAATATTTTCATTCATTCATATTTGAGGTTCATTTAGGATTGAAATAATTATTTGGTTGAGGTTTATAGGAATCATAACAACCCTATTACCCCTTAAATTGATGAAACTAGACATGGTTCTTGGTATGATAATAATTAAAAAAATTCCCAAAACATACACATGGTTTGCGACTACTAAAGAACAAAATAATATAATGAATATTGGATATAAATATATTGCTATATTGTACAATTAAAATAATAATAATTCTTCCCACATATAATAATATTACTGATAACTTAAGAGAACACATTACTTTTTTGAAAGAAACTAGATATAATAGTTCTATCAAAAAATACACAATTAAAAAAATAAATTAAATGATTATTACACCAATAAATATATCAAATAATCATATATTTTATTGTGTAAAAACAACCTTGGCATGAAAATGATAGGATTTAACTAAAATGATAGGATTTCACATTCTTAGTCAAACATGAAAATGATGTTCCCATGGTTCCAATGCATTGGCATTGGCAAATGTGGTTTTGGAACCTTATTTTTGAATTACCATGGAATTGGTATTTAGGCTAGTATAATGTCTTATATTGATTTTTATAAATAAAAAAATTTGTTTCCAAACTTCTTAAATACATGTACAAAAAATTGTGAAGAAATTGGATTTCTAGATAAAAATACATATCTGAAATACTGATGTTTCTTTGAGATTATTAGGAGTAAAGATTCCAACAAAATTATTAAATAGTTGGGTCCATAAAATGGTTATTTAAGATTAATTATCTTATAAAAAGATATTATTTTGGGATTATCTATAAGAAATTCCATTTGAATGGGTTTTAGAGAGTTATTGAAATTTATATTCCATTCCACATGTGTGCTTGGGCTGTAAATAATGTTTAAATAATTATTCTTTAATTTCATCATAGACATCCCAAAAACCCTAGACCTATAAGAAAACATTACAAAATGTGAAATTTTCATTTTTAAATATATTTAAAATTATATTATTTTTGAAAATGGAAAATGAAATTAATTATATTTATTTAAAATATAAAATACATAATTATTTTAAAATAATTTAATGATGATGGAATAATATATTGAATCACAATGTGGCCATAAGAAATACTCCATCATTGGCCATTAAAATACCACACAAGTTCATACATATTCCCAACTACCCTCTGTTGAGCTCAACCCCATGTATTCTTTAATAAAAGTATCCAATTATAATTGATCACATGTATGATAACTTATAAACCAAATTTAATGGGTATTATATTGAAACACACACCACCAGTATACTAATTACACTCTGTATCTATTTAGTCTTTTTTAGCCTTGTTTAGTCTCATTTTGATCATAACATAACACAGCCAACATCATATTTCAATGAATATCACCATTCAGATGTATCATAGATGTTTATCTCTAAGGGTTTAATTAAAATTTAATTCACATGATTTTATTCTTATATCAATGTGTAATAAAAAATTAAATTAATTTATATAACATGTTGCATTATTATATTATAATAATTTTATAGTATATATAAAAGAAAACATATACATCAGTGTCATTCCCATTACATCTGAATATTAAAAAACATTATATAAACGTATAATTTTTTTAATGTTTATATCAAAAGATATAATATCACTATAAAAATAATGATGAATAATAATGTATTTATATACTACACCATTATGTAGCAATATAAATAACTGCACCTCTCAATATATTA
The DNA here is from genome assembly GCA_963277665.1 of Viscum album. Lineage (NCBI taxonomy): Eukaryota > Viridiplantae > Streptophyta > Magnoliopsida > Santalales > Viscaceae > Viscum > Viscum album. The sequence goes on along the minus strand of OY728150.1, from coordinate 369,155,327 downwards.
TTAAGAGAGATCATATAGATAAAAAATTATAGGTTTATTAATTTTGATATTATGATTCTCAATAATTTTGTTAAAAACAATATTATTATTTCTAAATTACATTAAATTATATTTTCAAACATAATAATATATTTTAAACAATTATTATTTAAAATGGGAAACACTTAGATCTTGTAGAATAATTTTAACTTCCACTATTTTTAATTTAAAATTTTTTATTTTATAAATATAAATACTCATTATGATCACTTAAAAATATATCAGAAATTTATTCAACCCTTATATTAATTTATATTTTGTATATACCATATTTTCTAGAGTTCTAATATATTTTATTTTTGGAATTTAGTTTAATTAAACAGGTAACACAGACATATATATTAATATAATTTTTATTTGCATTCATAAATTTTAACATCCCCAAGACCAATATTAACTCATACTATAAAATTAGAAAATATAATTACTGAAAATATTATTATTCAAAAAACAAACCATTTTATTACAATAGAAAATAACATTATTTTTCAATTATAGTATTTTCATCAAAAAATTACAAATGATGTTTAATATGAAATTATTAAAATTAATATAATTTAAATTTGTATTAACTATATGAAAAATTGAAATATAAATAATTTTTTTTGTTTTAAAATATATATAAATTGTTTTTATCTCTTTGCTAATTTATAATACTTTTATTTATATATTTTTTTCATATTATATTGTAAATTAGAATATAAAATCATGAAATAAATTATAAAACCCCCATTTATAAATTATTCTTATGATTCAATTTCAGGGGCCCATTTGGTTATTTTCTCATGGAGGTGGATGTTGGTATAAAAGGGATAATATGATAGCCCATCTAATAGAGGATCCTCTTATATTTTATATTTCACACTTATAGATATAACCATGTTTTTTAAATTCATCACTATAATAGTATCAACAATATTTTTAATGAAATATTTTGATTACAAATATGAAATTGATGTAATTTTATACATGGGATTTATGTTTTCTAAACTTTTATACAAATTATTAATTATTTTAAGATTTTAATTCATATAATAAGGAACTCTGTAATTTAAATCCATCCGTGGAGATAAATGGTGTTATAATAGTGGGATTGGATTTCACAAACAAGCTCAACATATAGTGAACACATGACACCCACCTTCACTATTTTAAGATAATGATACTTGCATTGAGTAATCCTCACTGATATGGGAGACATTACTTCACATCAATATTATTAATACTTCTATAAGCTAAAAAAATAAATAATACCAAACAAACAATATCTACATATTTAGAGCATGGAACACATGACATTAAAACTATATGAATCCAAAAAAATAACCCAATAATATTTCCCAACCCAATTATAAAATTGAATTAACACTATAACATGACCAAAAAATACTATAAGGGAATGTTTTTTGAAAACCACTCCATTGTCTTTACCCCACTTCTTCTCTAATGATCCCCTAAAGTTCACCTAAAGAACAACATGGAAACATGTAAAAGTGGTCATGGGAACCTATAGGGTTTAGTAAAAAAGAAATATATTTTCATTCTAATAAATGGATCGGCTCCTTAATAAAAATAAACTATACATCCAATAATATATTATAATTGGAAAATAAGGGCGTGAAAAACACACCATATTAACCATTCATATATCGTAACTAGATTATATAAAATACCATTGGATATATTTTATTAAATCCCTAAATAACCAAAATATAAAATTGCATAATCATACACACCCCTTCTAAATGTTCTTCATACAAAACATCACCCAATAAGAACAAAACTGCATATTGGTGGAAAACAAATCTCTTCTTATCAATTAAATTTAGGAGTAATTAATGTTTTTATTATTTGTGATGATATATCATGATAGTGGATAAAATATATTTATCCAGGGATATACAGGTAATATTTAATGTTATAGGAAATGATAATAACTATAATTATTCTAATATAACTAAATCACTTGATCCAATTATTGCTGATATAAGATAATAAAATATGGTGGATCAGTATCCACTTCTGGAAAGAGAGTTGTATGGGTTACTTGACTCTAATAGATATCATGTTGCTAAGATGAATCGTTATCAATATGATTATCACTAAATCATCCCACATTATTTTGGGGATTAAGATTATAGACTACGACACCATCAGTTGCATCTAAATTATACCAATAGGTTGAGTACGGAATGGTCACCTGTAGTCATTATTTTATACATTCCTTAGTCAATCATAAAAATATATAATTAGTCATAATATATAGAGGGTTTACCTATGTGAAATATATTTCATTATCATAATTGATTTACATTAGATTCCTTTAAGGTTATAGATAAAATAACCAATAAACTAAACAAACCAAAATTATATTATTTATAAAAATGGTAAACAAATTTTAAATTTAGGGGATCGTTTATATTTAATATTTTAGAAAATTATGAAAAACTAAAACTTATCAGACATATAAAATAATAATTGTAAAAAACAAATATATTTCTAAATTTTTACAAATAAATTATTCTTTAATATATACTAATATTTAATTCAAAAAACAAATTATGGTCAGAAAATTTATTTTTGTTCTATTATATCCCTACATTCATTAAGATATCCCCACATGGAAACCTAGGGAATTGAAAACAAAATAAATGATGGGTATATGTTCTTATTAATTGACATATTAAAATAAAAGATATCATTAAATAAAATAAGCATTAAGTACGTGTAATTGATAAAAAATTGGAAAATATGCCATATTACAAATTTCAAAAAGGGGGATATATATGTTTATGGAATAAGATAAAAAATTTATCATATGGATAATAAAAACTTTTTTAAAAATGATGGAACTAAATTTTTTTAATATCCTAATAATATGATTATTTATTTTTTCCAATAAAACATAAACACATAATCAGGGCCTCCTACAAAGACCTCTTCAATAATTAGGGAGGCATACACCAAATACCCAGAATTGTTTGACTATGATTTTCACTATTTCATTAAGGGTATATTATTGGTCCTTCCTATCACTTACCATGTATGATTCCTTAATCATTTGAATTTGTTGAATAAAAAAAATTCATATATAGTAATATTATCTATTTTCAAGAATGTACATATGGAGTGCTAATATTTTTTCCAGACAAAAAAAAATATCATGAAAATAATTCCATTATAATAATATAGTTGATTTTATCATAAGATTATAGTCTTATAAATAATAATATCTGTTAAAAGGATGTTGTAAATTTTGAAAATAATTTTAACAGAACATTCGAACCATTATTTGAAAACATTATAAACATACTTTTTTTTTAAAATATTTAATAATTTCTATAATATTGAGTAAATGATATTATTTGAATATTAAGATGGAAACATGTAAAATAATATCAATGTAATTAATGATTAAAACTATAAGAAAATAAATTTTTGTGGAAAATGATAAAATAAATAATCTCATCACACATTTGGTAAATTTCAAAAGCACCAGGTTTTGATAATGATAAAAATATATATTTTAAAACATTGAATATAATTTAAAATATTTTTCAAATTTAATTAAATTATAATTTTATCATTTAAAATAATATTTTAAAAAAAACTTATTAATCATGGATATGGATGAAAATGTTCAATGTCCAAAGTTGGCAAAATGTATATTTTTATAAAAATAGTTTTCTCAATATGATTTTGTACTGAAGAGAGGAAAATGAATAAAAAAATATGTAAAATCATTAGTTAAAAATATAATAAAAATCAATATATATTTTAGTATAGAAATATCTAATAATTTCAATTATTATTAATTTAAAACATATAATTTTTAAACATGAAATTATTGAATAAACTCTTATATCTTTTATAAATTTTGACACAAAGGACATTGTAGAGGAGAACAAGAAATGGAATTATAAGCCACATTAATGTTGTAAAATAAAACATAAATGATATTCATATGGATGTTAATATTCCACTAAATATTCTTATGGTGAAAATGTTATATGTCTCCAGGACCAAAAATTTAAATGATAAATCCCTTACCTCACATCTGATTTACTATGTATATACTTTATCACATGTATAATAAACATATCATAATTTAATAATTTCATAAAAAATATACCTATATATCTTTATTTTAATCTTATTTTTTCCATAAATTATCATTCATTATTTTGTTTTTAAATTATTTAACTTCATGTCAAATATCTTGAGGATGTTCAATTCATAATCCCCAAAAATATTCGATAGTTTGACCATGGTAAGATGGGTCATTGTTATACCATTTCAATAATATTAATCATGATATAATTATAATGTTTATAAATTTAGTTCAATTTCATAATCATTCATCAATGGTACATATAATAAATTAATCACATTGTTTGCTGAGGTGGTAGTGAACATGTATGCATGAACAATTATACGATTTTTAACTAGTGGAGATGCAAGAAGTTAGCTAATATATTATTATTGTTATGGAATAATAATAATATAATAAATCAAACATATATTAATTAAATCCATCATCATAAATATTTGTAATGAACTAGAAATTACATGTATTTTTTTAATTAAATGGTAATTTTATGAGTCTACCAAAATTGACGATGCATGATTCTGAGGCCCGGTTTTCCCAGAGTGAATTTCTAAAAAAAATTGGGTACGTTCAGTAAATGTGAAAGCGGGTTTTGGTAACTTATGAACCATTGCTCAGAATTGAAATATGAGGACACCGTTGAACTCACAACACCAGTATTCAGTTAAAGAGACCGTCACCTCGACCACAGTAGGTCGAGGGTGAAAGTTAGTTTTCAAGTTTTATGTGGAAATAAAAATAAAATAAAGAACAGGTTTTATTTTATTTTTATTGAAACCTATCTACATAGGTTATGGTGGTGGAGACCACCTAAACCCTTTTAAATTGGAGAAAAACATTCCACTCCCTATTTAATTAGTTGAGCCAACAAAAATTTATTAAATGTGTAAATATTTAATTGTACCAATGTATATTAATTGTTTAAACCTATCAAATACTAAGTAAAAATGTCACTAGAATTTTGGAAGGATTCTATTAAATTAACATTTATAAATTCCACGATCGTTACTTACCCTCCCCCTCTGCTATTTATATAAATCTTAGGGGGATGATTTTCCACGGTTTCACAGAGTGACAATGCTCTGTTAATGTTCCACGATGCCTGAAAATAGGGGGATGAAGCCGGTTCATTGGGGAAGTGACAAGCATACCCGAACAATGAAATGAAGAATGAGGAACTAACCCCGATTCCAGATCGGATGCTCCTTATGGAGATGATGAACACTGGCATTCTTTAACGACTTCGTATTCTTCCTCACACCTCCTCCTTTGTAACCGTCATGGTAGGGGTGTGTTTTTTACTAATCTTCATTGATTTTTATTTTACGTCAAAACTCACCCCCTGAGCTACTTGCTACCACTCTAATGTGAAGGGTGTGGGCCAATTGAACATGGCCTGACCACTCTGCCATCCTTGTGATTTTTTGTGCGTTTTATAAGATAGAGGGGAATGACGACTGGTGCCAGTGACAGACACCTGTGAGGCTCAAGAACGGCGCACAACACTCCGGCCGGCCCTGTGAAGGGTGGAGGCGTGTGTCCGCACTGCCGGAGAGAGAAGAACCACGACCTTGTGCCACAGAGGGAAAGGAAAGGGTGGGCGGCTCATTACCGGCTACCGGTGCTGGCGCGTCGCATGACCGCACCGCGCGAAAGAGCCACTGGCCATCCGGCTAGCTTTGAGTGACAAAGCGATCCGCCCTAGCAGACCGCAGCATGGGCCTCCGTGGGCCACCCCACCACGGGCCGCCGCACCGCGGCCCAGTTCAGACCCAGGGAAATACCTAGTCTGACCCGAACCAGGTCGGGTCAGCCTAGGCCAGGTCGGGCAGGGACGGTCCGACCAGGTCGGACCAGACCCAGATCAACTTAGACCCATTTTAGCTCTTTTGGCCATATCTTGAGCAATAAGCACATGTTTGACCAAACTCTAGTGGTGCCAGAATCATTGGAGATAGAAAGACATTTTGATATACCCCACATGATTTTTGGTTAATGATGGGGTATAGATAGGTTGGATCGAACACGAATCCACCTGGGCCCTCAGGACTAAAAGGCCAATAACATAAAGACATGATGTCTGATCGACCCAATGTTTGTTGTGATGAGACCAATTTTACGTGGCGGTCCTTTGGGATACATCTTCATGGGACTTCATGGATGTTGTAGTATCAAATTGTGGCTTAAGAAGAAGATCCTCCTAGAATCAAGTATTCTTAGTGTGGGAACACTATAGATGGTTGTAACATGAGAAAGGGATCCTTCATGGGTCTGTGCTCGCAGATCTTACATGGATCCACTCTAGGAATACATGTGGGACTACTCTAAGATCATGTGTGGGTCTACTGTACTAGGATCATTTGTGGGTCTGATGATGTTCTAGGATATTCTGTGGGCCTGTTGTACAAGGATCTTCTGTGGGTCTGATGATGTACTTGGATCCTTTGTGTGTATGTTGTACAATGATCATATGTGGGTCTGATGATGTACTAGGATCCAATGTGGGTCTGATGATTTAGGAACCTACATGGTTCTGCCTTTTAACATAGTAAGATGATTCATTAGTTACATCTAATCATCTCTACTATTGTACAAAATTTATACCTGGTGTGAGCTAAGTCTTTAAAGATATGGTATTCTTTTGTGTGGTATACCTGTGTGGTACTTACCTTCATGGTAACCTTTCCTTCATGGAACAGTGGTACAATGGAAATGGATTTGGGCCTTTTTTTTCCTCATGAATGATATGGGTAAAATTTTATAACTTAATTATATGTATGTGCATATACCTAAGTAGGGTTGTCACTAGTTTACATGATTTTTGGTTTATCTTTTGTGGATTTTGTGACACATTAAGGGTTTCAGGGTCCCGGCATACTATCGTTATACTCACCCATTTCATGGATTTTTCCCACACCATGTTTTGTTTGGTGTAGAAAACATACAGTGTTGATCAAGGCTGAGGGTACCAAGACTGGAGGGTCCACAGAGGTGGAACATACTGTGTGTCAGTACATAGAGGAGACGGGCGGACGAGGAGTGGTTAGGAGGTGATCTGTACCTACCCTTCAGGTAGGAACCTCAGAGGACGACCTAGTAGCTATCGTTTTCTTTCTTCAGTGGTATTGTATTTCCAGTAATACTTGTACCTTTACTTTTGGGCTTGTATTATGACCCCTCTTACTTTCATCACTCTTTTTTCAATAAAATTTACTTGTGTTTGTATCTTGTTGTTTTTTTTGAGTGTGTTTAAATGATATAAAGCCAATGCCTTCCCGGTTTTAAGGGGTACACCTTTTTTGCTAGTCTCCAGCCCCTAACCAGTGGAATTCGGGCTTGGGGTAGTCACAGAATGGGCCCCGGGGGATGGTTCGGGACAAATTGGTATTAGAGGAGTCATTTCTACCATAGAACATTAGACTTTCATCTTTTTAAAGGAAATAGTGTTAAGTGTAGTGAGTGTGGTTATCAGTTTAAGGAATCTAGTGTTGGGGCGGTGGCCGACGTATCCATACACCAGGACCATGAATTCCGATTTCGGACTATGTTCACAAAAACACATATTACGCGTGTGCTTAGAAAAGTTTTCTTTGTGATCTTTTTGAGTCTACTCACCAGGTATAACTTATTGACCGTGGAACAACTTTTTTTTAGGATTCCTCCACGCAGACAGTGAGCTAGGGTTCCAGGTGTAGTACATGATGATAGCCCACTAAGCGAAAAGGCCCCAGTGAGGGGCCCTCTATCAGTAGAGGCACCAGCGGAGGCACCAGCGGTACCTTTACCGATTGAGACACCAATGACACCAGCCCTAGCAGTAGATGGTGCACACCTCTTTAGCACGTTGCATGACTTCTAGTGCTAGATGCCACCCAGGTTCAGGGGAGAGACAAACCCATAGGTGGTTGACGATTGGCTAGAGGTCGTGGTGAGAGTCTTCTGACTAGTTGGGACACCATCTGATCTCGTGGTGATCCTTGCCGCCAGTCTTCTATAAGAAATAGTAGCCAGATGGTGGAGCATGATGCTCCATGTTCACGATAAGGTGGCACTTCTCTAGGAAAACATTGAGAGCCTGTTTTGGGCAGAGTTTGTCCCATCTACCATTCGTGCAGTGAAAATATAGGAGCTTCTTCATCAATAGTAGGGAAGCATGAATGTGGCTCAGTACTCGGCGAGGTTCATCTACCTCTCGTGCTACTACACTAATATGCTATGGAACCCATTCTTCAGGGCCCGGACCATCGATCAAGGGCTCTATTTGGAGATCTGAGCTTTAATTATTTCTCTCAGCATCTCGATGCTGGCCAGTTTGTTAGATCAATCCCTCTTAGTGGAGAGTTTTCTTGAAGAGTAGTCACCACCAATGAGACCCACCACCGGGCGTCATGTAGTGGAGTCTTCTGCAGCTAGTAGCGGAAAGATTTCACAGAGGTCCAAGAGGACCAAACCTATAGGTGGACGACTGCAGGATTCAGGGTCTGTTGTGTGGGGCACCAGAGACAAATATAGTCATGTGATGAGCAGACAGTGTTTCACATGCGGCGGGCAGGGTCACATGGCTCGTGATTGTCTGACCCACCATATGAATGATCAAAATATGGTTGAAGGACCACCCAGGTAGAGACAGAGGTTCGACCAAGGAGGTCCATAGGGTGCAAGAAGACGTGGTAGAGTATCCGGCCGTGCAGCTGGTTGTGGGTGACGATTCAAGATGTTACTGCCACCACCACCAGGTGGTCCACCCTGACCAAATGGAGTAGGTGGACAGGGGCGAGCTCAACACCAAGCAACTCAGGACTATGACCATTTAACTCCGGAGATGATATGTTGTACAATCTTTGTCTACTCCACCTCAACTACAGTACTTATAGATAGAGGTGCCAATCAATCTTTTATTTCCACTACCCGCGTTCAGAGCTTGGAGATTTCAGTGGAGCCGTTGGATCGATCCTTATGTCTAGTGACTCCGAATGGATAATATTAAATGATTAACCATATGTGCCACCAGTGTGATCTTACTCTAGGAGGTATGTTCTTCATCCGTGATCTCCTAATATCAGCGTCGAGGAATTATGAAATCATCTTGGTTATGGACTGGTTATCTACAGTTCATGCCCAGATCGACTCTCTTAGGCACAAAGTGTGGGGCGTCCACAAGGATGAGACTAGGTTTAACTTCACCAGAGAGAAGGGAACCTCTGCATCACAGGATGGACTTTCCCGGAGGAGAGTGTATCCAATCACTCATCAGTTAGATAGCTTTACCCTTGGAGTGGTTGATGTAGAGAGTCTGAGTTATCTTGTAGTGGTGGATTAGTATGTGGATGTCTTTATTGATGATGTTCTTGGTCTACCTTAATACAGTGGAGGGGTGGAGGACTTTTTCATTGACTTATACTCTAGGATAGTACTGATATCTAAACCAACATATCAGAGGGCTCCAGTGGAGTTTCATGAGCTGCGGGTATAGCTGGAGGACTTATACGGAAGGGGTTCATCTGGCCTAGTATTTTTTCTTGGGAAGCCCCGATTTTGTTCTCCAAGAAGGAGGATGGTAGCTTGATACTTTATGTGGACTATTGGTTCCTAAATCAGGTGATCGTGAAGAACAATTACCCACTTCCGAGGATTGACGAACTCTTTGATCAGCTGAAGGGAGCACGATGGTTCTTGAAGATAGGGCTCCGAGCATGCTATCACCAGCTCAGAGTACGATATGAGGATGTGTAGAAGATGGATTTCAGATGATGGTATGACCATTATGAGTTCTTTCATATTCTATTTGGTGTGATCAATAGTCCATTAGTCTTCATGGGACTCATGAATGGGATATTTCAACAAAACCATGACCATTTTTTAGTAGTCTTCATTGATGACATTCTGATCTACTCGGCTACTGAAGAAGAACATACCAATCACTTGCATGTAGTTCTGAACACACTCCGAGAGCACTATCTTTATTGTAATCTCATGAAATGCTAGTTCTAGATCCGAGAGGTTCAATTTCTGGGGAACTTCATCTCAGAGGCTAGCGTTTAGTGGATCCAGCGAAGATTGAGGTGGTATTTTTTTGGGAGCCACCCAGGATTGTGACGGAGGTACAATGTTTCTTGGGTTTATCTAGATACTACCGGAGGATTGTGTCAGATTTTTCCAGATATGCAACACCGTTATCAACATTTAAAAAGAAGGGGAAACCCTCCGTGTGGTCAGAGATATGCCAATGGAGTTTTCAGGAGAAGATATAGAGTCTGACTAGTGCCCCCATCATGAGGCTTCTAGAGGAGGGCATTGGGTACATAGTCTACTGTGACTCATCAAGGATAAGACTCGGATGTGTCCTGATGAAAGAGTGATCATTTATCGCATATTGTTCTTAACAGCTGAGACAACATGAGTATAACTAAGATACCCTTGACCTAGAGTTAGCAGCGGTGGTCTTCGCCTTGGAGATGTGGCGACATTACTTCATGGAGATCATTTTACATTTTACACTAATCATAAGAGCCATAGGTTTATATTTTATCAGAAGTACCTAAACCTGATATAGAAAAATTGGATCGAGTCCTTCCAAGATTAAGACTTCGAGATATTCTATACTCATGAGAAGGGGAATGTTGTTGTAGTTGCACTATGATGGAGATCTGGTATACAGCTTCTTGGTGAGGTGACGGAGCATCTGGCCACTTTGCCGATATCCTTTGTGGATCGATATGGATCATCTTTTCTTCAATATCTTACAGTCACTCCCCCACTTCTTTATCGAGTTAGGGAGGCGCAATGTTGGGACACTGACTGCGAGACTCAACGTGCTCAGATATCCACAGGATAGGCACCTGATGGATTTTATGAAGGTGGGGAGCACATTATCCTTTTGAGATGATGTACCATGGAACCAGTGTCACATTAAGAAGAAGTGTTGTGGTATTTCCACACATCCCCTCTAGAGGTAGATAGAGGAGTGGGGAAGATGTATCAGGATCCCTAACAATATCATTGGTGGCCAGGAATGAAGAAATCAATAGCAGGGCTTGTCTCTCAGTGCCTCACTTTTCAGCAACTGAAGGTGGAGAATCAGGTACCAGTATGATTTGTGTAGCCTTTAGAGGATCCATAGAGTAAGTGGGCCGAGATATCCATGGACTTCATGATATGACATCCATGTACATCCAAGAGTCATGACTCTATCTGGGTGATCGTTGACTGACTCACCATGTCGGCCCACAACCTACCGATCAGAGAGCAGGGTTCAGTAGAGGGCTTGTGACGCCTCTATGTGTAGCTGATTGTAATGGGACATGGAGTAACCTTGATGATTGTATCTGATCATGATGAACATTTCACTTCCCGGATATGGAAGGGGATGCAGGAGGATTTCAGGATGCAACTTCATTTGAGCACCGCCTTCCATCCTCAGACGGATGGCCAGACTGAGCGGACCATTTAGACCCTCAGGGACTTGCTGTATTTTTATGTCCTCAGCTTCGGTCATAGCTGGGGGGAACACTTGACATTATTGAAGTTTTCATACAAAAAAAGTTATCATTCCACCATTGGGATGTCACCATTCGTGGCTCTGTACGACTGACCTTGCAGATCGCCTTTGTGCTGGTCTGACATTTTGGAGTCTACACTCATGGGACCAGAGATGATACGGGATACCATGGAGAAGGTGAAGATCATCCATGAGTAGATGAAGATTGCACAAATCAGGCATAAGTCTTATGCCGGTAGGAGACGGAGTCCTCGGGTGTTCGAGAATCGTAACCACGTCTTTCTACACATATCACCCCGATGAGGTTTGCAGAGATTTGGTTGGGGAGGCAAGTTATCTCTAATGTTCGTTGGACCCTTTCAGGTCCTCAGTAGAGTTGGCAAGGTAGATTACAACCTAGAACATCCCCTTTAGTTTCACCAGGTGCATGAAAATTTCCACGTATCCCAGATGAGGAGATAGGTGCATGACCCATCACACGTCATCGTCCACAGAAAGCTGGACATCCATGATGGGGTGACATTTACAAAGGTTCCCGTAGATATTGAGGATCGACAAGAGAGAGTCCTTAATGGGTGATCGAAACCTTTGGTGCGCGTACATTGGCAACACGGGAACCTCCAGGGGAGCACATGGGTGTAGGAGGCTCAAATTCATGCTTAGTACCCCCACTTTATTTCTTAGTTTTTGTGATCTGGATTTCGGGGAGGCAAAGCCTTGCAGTGGGGAGAATATAAAGACCCAAAAATTCCATGTATTTTTTTTAATTATATGGGAACATTATCAGTCTGTGAAAATTAACGGTATATGATTAAGAGGCCCAGTGTGCCCAGAGTGAATTTCTGAAAAAGAAAATTGGGTACGTTTAGTAGACGTGCGATCCGGTTTTTTTAACATATGAACCGGTGCTCAGAATTGAAATCTGAGGACACTGTTGAACTCGCAGTGCCTGAATTTACTTATAGAGACATTCAACTCAACTGCAGTAGTTCGAGGGTGAAAGTTAGTTTTCATGTTTTAGTGGAAATAAAAATAAAATTAAGAACATGTTTTATTTTATTTTTATTGAAACCTCTCTACATGGGTTATGGTGGTGAGGACCACCCATACCCTCTTTAATGGGAGAAAACATTTCAACTCCCCATTTAATTTGTTGATCCAATTAAAATTTATTAAATGTGCCAACACTTAATTGTGCCAATGTAAATTAATTGTTTAAACCTATCAAATACTATGTAACAATATCTTCGTAATTTATGAAGGTTCCTATTAAATGAACCTTCATAAATTCTACGACCATTACATACACTCCCCCACTCCTATTTATATGTAGATTGGGGGAGTATTTGGCATGGATTCACCAGGCCATGAAGCTCTAGTAAACTGTCATGATGCCAGACACATGGAGGACGGAGCCGGTTACAGCGGTCGATGATGAGAAACCTTGAACTACAAAATGAAGAATGAGGAACCAACCCTAAGCTCGGATCGTAAGCACCTTGAGGAGACAACGAATGCCGATGTTCATAAATGACTTTTTCATCTTCCTCAAGCCTCCTCATTCAGAATTGTGAAAATAGGTGTGTGTTTTTTTATTAATATTCATTGATTTTTCTTTTACGTTGAATCCCTCCCCATGAGCCGCTTGCTACTGCTCTAACATGGAGGGTCCGGGCAAAACGAACATGGCTCAACCACTCTGCAATCCTTGTGATTTTCGGTGCGTTCTACGCGATAGAGGAGGACGATGACCGGTGCAAGCGACCAGCACTGGCGGGGCTCAAGAATGGTGGTTGGCACTCTGGTAGGTGATGATAAAGGCAACATCCCAACCGCACCGCCAGATAAGTGCCACCGCCCGTCGGCCATGGAAGAGCAAGGGCGTCCGCCGGCCGCGTGACGGGTGGCAGCGCGCTTCCACGTCATCCAGCGGAGAAAAACTGCTGCATTTTGCTGTGGTGGCGAGGAAAGGGTGTTCATCTTGCTGTCGGCTACCGGCGATGGCACGACACGCGACTGGGCTGCATGGAGGAGCGGCTGGCCATCAGACCAGCCGGGTGTGACCAAGCGGTATGTCATAGCGGACTGCACCACAGGTCGTCGCGAACCACTACACCGCGGGATGCCCAGCTGGTCGGGCTGCACCGGATAGCCGGGCCGGACCCATTGGGCCGGGAAAAACCTATATATCCTTGTTGGATCTCGCGCATCATATCCAACCCAGGTCCATACCCGGGTCTGTCCGACTAGGTCGGACCGAACCCAGACCAACATCGACCCATTTTCGCTCTTTCGGCCATATCTTCAACTACGACCGTCCGTTTGACGAACCTCCAGTGGTTCCAGAAACTATAGAGTGAGAAAAACCTTTTGGTATACCCAACTTGAGTTTTTATTAAAGTTAGGGTAAAGCCGAGTTGGATCGAACACGAATCCAACCAGGAACTCGGGACTAAAAGGTCAATAACTTACAGACCGGGCGTCCGATTGACGTACCATTTGTTATGATGAGACCCCATTAACGTGGTGGTATTTTGTGATATTTCTTCGTGGGACTTCATGGTAGTTGGAGTATCTATCTATGGCTTGAGGAGCAGATCCTCTCGTAATAAAGAAATCTTAGTGTAGGAACCCCGTATCTCGGTATAACATTTGAAAGGGATCCTTCAAGGGTCTGTGCTCGAGGATCCCACATAGATCCTCTCATGGAATCAATGTGGGACTAATCTAGGATATTGTGTGAGTCTTATGTACTAAGATCATGTGTGGGTCTGATGATGTACTAGGATCATGTGTGGGTCGGCTGTACTAGTATCACGTGTGGGTCTGATGATGTACTAGGATCTTGTGTGGGTCTGATGTACTAGGATCCAGTGTGGGTGTAATGATGTACTAGGATCCTGTGTGGGTCGGTTGTACTAGGATCCTGTTTGTGTCTAATGATGTACTAGGATCCTCTGTGGGTCTGCTGTACTAGGATCCTATGTGGGTTTAATGATTTACTATGTTCCTGTGTGGGTCTGATGACTTAGGAACCTATGTGGCTCTGACTCTTAATAGAGTAAGATGATTCAATAGTTATATCTAATCATCTCTACTACTTTTCCTAAGTTATAACTGTTGTGAGATGAGTCTTTTCCTTTTTTGTATTCTTCTGTGTTGTGTGCCTGCATGGTACATGTCTTCTAGGTAACCTTTCCTTCATGGAAGAGTTGTACTTTGGCTAAGGAGTTGGGCCTTGTGTATCCTAATGAACGAGATGGGTAATATTTGATAACTTAGGTATTTGTTTGGGCATATACCTAAATAGGGATATCACTGGTTTACATGATTTTTGGTTTATCCTTTGTGGATTTTGTATGACATTGAGGGTCTTAGGGTCACTGCGATGTATCATTATACTCACCCATGCACGGTCTTCACCAACACCTTGTTGTGTTTGGTGCAAATGACGGACATCTCAGATCAGGGCTGAGGGTTCTAGGACGGGATGGTGCTTGGAGGTGGATTGTATGGCGTGTCAGTATGTAGAGGAGATGGGCGGGCATAGAGTGCTGACGAGGCGATCTGTACCTACCGTGCAGGTAGGAACCTCAGAGGATGACCCAGTAACTATCTTTCTCTTTCTTCAGTTGTATTGTATTTCTAGTTGTACTTTTGCATTTACTATTGATATTGTAATCCAGCCCCTCTTACATTCATCACTCTTTTTTATATACAGTGTATTTGTGTTCATATCTAGTTGTGTGCTTGGTGGAGTGTGTTTACAGGATATAAAGGCAATTCCTACCCGGTTTTAGTGGATACACCTTTCGGTGCTAGTCGCCAGCCCCTAGCCAATTGAAGGTGGTCTTGGGGTAGTCATGAAACATGCCCCGGGGGATGGGTCATGACAATAACCTTTGGATGTAGTGATGAAAATTGAAACACATCGCTCTTTCGAGGTGTTAGTGTAGACATAAGAACATGTGATGTCTTTATTTATCATAAGATAGATATTTTAGTGAATAAGGATTATGATAAAATATAATAACATATCATAATATTATGCATTTTTTTGTAATTATATCTTTATGGAAATTAAATAACATATTATGGAAAAAGACTAAATAAATAGAAATAACATGGTTAAGAGTTATACACCTTCTTTGGGAAACCTCCTCTAAAATACACATTAGGCCTTATATGTTGATATTTTTGTGAGAAAAAAGCCTTCAGGATATGTAATGGATGGTTTGAAATGGATTCTAGTAAATCATGGTAATTCTAAATGGGTTAAATAGTGTATGGAATACATGAGAGGGGGCTCTATATTATAATTGAGGGGTGTGATAGATTTATAAATATTAATATATTTAAAATATAATAAATATCAAAATCATTTGATGTTAATCTAAATGGACTCAAAATTGAAATTAGTAACCAATAAAGATTAAATTCCATCAACCAATAAATGTTTAGAAATGTTTACATTTAATTTTAATACTTATTTATGATTTAACCCCTTCATTAACTCATTTAAACAATAACTATGGTTTCAAATTATTCACTCTATATGGGATATAAATTTATATGTTAGGTGTAATGTGGATTATAAATGGTACATGGATGAAAATTAAAACCATCTATTACCTCACTTGTTGTATTAAAATACTTGTTTAAATATTAAATCCATAAAACAAAATTTCAAACTACAATTTCATTAAAGTCATTTTTTGACTATTCATTTAATATGTCCTAAAAGGATTCAAGATAAAAATTAACATGGAATATAAAAAACCTTACCAATAAATATATTTTATAATTACCTATGGTATTGTTTGTAATATCATAATTTATTAAAAAAATTAATTATATTTTTTATAAAATCATTTACAATAATTTTTCTACTACATTTTGAAATTTTATATTGTTTTCATGTAATCGATTAAGATAAATACATCATCTCTAAAATTTAAAAATAAAATAATATTAAAAAAATTAGGAAATTAATTTCAAATTAATATTTTATATTCATTCTTAAAATCATTTTAACCCCAATGAAAACATACTATTGAAAATTGATGTGTGAGAGTGACATTTCATTATTTTCCATCTACATATTTTAATATAATGAGTTTTATTAGATAAATGCTTCCAAAAAAATCCAAACATCTTGAATATTTAATGTTTATTCCCAAAAAACTAATCATAGAAAATAAATAAAACTATCGTAATTTTTTTTCAATATCTAATTATTATGTCCTTCTCTTTCCTATTTTACCCTTATCCAGGTGACAACATTTTAACCATGATTTTTATTCATAATAGAAAATTTTAAAAGAAACCTATTTAAAAAATATGGCACAATAATTCAACATATGAATTAAAATTATCAAGAATAAGTTTATAAAAGCCACGCAAATCATTTTTTACAAAAAATGTATAAAACAAATTAAATTTCTCTTTTAAAAAACAATGTTGTTCCTAAAAATGAGAACACACATAGATTGGATAATAGGTCATACTATTTTTTATGAAGACAAACACTGGTTAACTACAATTTGGGAATTCTGAAAATCAAGTAATCATGTGCCTCTTAGTGGAGCCTATTCCTTATGAAATAATGGATTGGATGGTCTCTCCGAATGACATTTCTATTTTTTTCGTATCAATTTCTATATAAAGATTATTATATTTATTTATCGACATTGAATATGGATTCATTAGTGTATAATGATTTTCTAAAACTAATGGTTGGACTTCTGTTCCCTCAATGGGGTTTCATCCCTTCTTTATAATGGAGTTATATTCAAGGATATTGGGGCCTCTATATGGAAGTACAATCATTTTAATCAAATAATTGGTTCATATACCTCATGAGGTGTTTCATTGACATTTTTTAATGTATTATGGATTTAGATTAGTGTTTTAGGTTATGAATATATAAGATGTGTTATGAATTTGTAATTTGTATTGATGGGGCCAAATATTTTTTGGAGGCCTTTAGTTAGACTCAATAGATTGAAGATTCATTGAATTGACACAATTTAAATTTTTTATAAGTTTAATTTTTTTCTTAAGGATACCAATAATTATTTAATGGGTGGATTCCAACATGGTAGATATCAATATAGTTAGTTAAATATTTCTTGTATGTTTAGTTTCTTATTGGTTATATGTTGTGTTTAAGAGTGAGTAGTTGAAGAGTAAAAATATATGATTTATGCATTGATCCACTCCAATAGTCTATTCATTTTGTTGATTCCAATCATTCCTTGGTTTTATATAGACTAATTTATGGGAGTACTCATATAATGGAACTCTTTTCTCTTATTCAATTAGATTTGAATTGAGTGAAATTTGTGCCCTTTTTTACGGAAAATAATTATATAGGTCTAAATAATTATTTATTCATTCAAAGTCATATTTTTAAGAGTTTGAGATTACATTTTATCCATTAGACAGACCTTGTAAAGTTAAATATTTTCCATAGTTGAAAATAATATTTATTCACCCCTTCTACTAAAGTGAATTTGTATATGTCGAAGAAATAGGTCTTACATTAGATTTATTCATGGATGATATGATATTTAGTGGTAACTACTAAGGTATTAATCGTTTACTAATTTCTTGTTTTTTGAAATGATATATATTGAATTAAAATAGTGGTTTCAATATTATAAGTCGAATGAAACCCACAAATTTGTGGTGATAAAAGCCCACCCACAAGAAAATGTAGTGAAAATTGTTAAGAATGTCAATAAGTTCCATGTAAATAGATGAGGGATCATGTCCTATGTCTATATAGGGATGTACAAATTATATCTATGGTTGACCGAAGGGTTTTCATTGATTTCATACTAATTTAAAAATTCACTAGTATTATAGAGATTGATTTCTAGTTTTTCTAAGTGAAATGATAGAAGAAACCATTCCTAGATGTAGTTATTAGTGGAGGTTCTTATATATTTAAGTAATTTCCCTCACCATACCAAGATGTAAGAATTTTGAATACAATCCTAGATGGTGGATGATTTGAATAAGGTAGTATAAGAATTGTTTGGTGGACAATTACCTATTATTTAGACTATATGTATATATAATGGATGTGTTTACTGGGTTTCTATAAGAAATATAACATTCATTAAATATAGATCCCCCAATATCTAACATTAATATGAGGATTTTATGGAATACATTAATTAGTTAATTAATAATTAAGTAATCATAAATACTAGACCTAAATCTTCCAATTATATTCATCATTAACCTACCAATCTCTAGAGTATGTCACCAAAAATTTTATCATGATAGAGAGGGAGAGGCAAAGGGGAGGATATCTTTTGGGAACAATGTTTATCCAATGATTTTTCTAGATGAGTAATTTCCAATGATTCTCAACACAAACTTTGTCTTCATTGGATATCAATCCATTGGTGAGGTAGGTCTTGTTACTTAAATTTAGATCCATTATTTACATAAATTATAAGTTATAATTGTGAATTTAAAACCCATTTATTGAATCAAGATTCAAATTACCATGATTTTTTAGGGTAGAATGATTCATCACTAGCTTTTATTTTTATTGGTTATAATTAATCTTATGTTATAATAGTTGAAAGGATATAGGTAGATTGGATCATGACCATAGATTAATATGTCCACACACATAGTGTGTTCCCATAGACTCCAAACATCCTATTCCATCACTCATCTAATTGATGAAAAGAATAATATTGAGCTAAGATGACGAAAGGATGAAAAAAATACATGGATAATGGTTGAATAGGTCACGTACATGTGGTGTGAGATGGTTAATGGGGGATTAAATATCTCGTAACATGGTGGTATGTAATTGAAAATATTGGGTAGGATATTTATTTTAACAAAACTATAGTTTTGGAGGGGGTTATTAGAATGTTGTAGTTTTGGATGGTGTCTATGAC
Source organism: Viscum album (assembly GCA_963277665.1). Classification (NCBI taxonomy): domain Eukaryota; kingdom Viridiplantae; phylum Streptophyta; class Magnoliopsida; order Santalales; family Viscaceae; genus Viscum; species Viscum album. Next base: position 369,135,754 of record OY728150.1, on the reverse strand, counting down.
GTGGAAGGAGATGTTTGTAGAAGAAGCCTACAATGTCAACTCAAGTGACCAGAACTCAATAAAAGGGATTGGGTAGATAGGTTTCCATATTTATTTATCTAATTCATCCTGATAATATGGTTTTAATCGTTCCACATAGATTTTAGGGGTGCAATGAGCATGCTGTCCTGAGTATACATCGAGGTTGGGGCCAAATCCATGTTAGTTTATCCTGACATAACATATGTAGAAGTGCATTTTTTCCAAAAGTTGAAAAACATTTCTCATACTCTGTCTTACAAAACAAGGGTAAAACATTATAACCAACCATATTTTTCTATTTAGAACATCCAGGGTCAACACATGGCCTACTTTAACCAATGTGGTGTCCCTTTGACATATATTTTACCATGTATTATTTTTGTGAAAAGAATGTGCATTTCATGATTTCTATCCACATATATTTCATTTTAATGGTATATTTGGTCGTCCATTGATTTTTAATAGATGGGATATGTTATTTAAATATTTTTACCTATAGGTATGATGTTAGGGATCATTCATTGATATTTCAGTATTTGTGGTGTATGTACTCTATTGGGGATGTGTTTTAGTCCAGGGGAGATTCCCCTATATCTTACAGAAGTTTTATATAACGACTCCTAATTTTCATAAATAAATATATCATAAAAATAGAATAATTTTCATTACAAAGACATAACAAAAACACTAAAAGACAATATAGGTTTAGTGTCCTTAAAAACTGGTAAACATAAAAAAATTTCTCAAAAAACATTTATATCATATCCCAATTATTCCTTCATAACATGAACCCATTTTGGTCACATATTAATTAATACCCTTCTATATATCTATTGGAAAATAAACATAATAAATAGTGATATTTGATACTTATTAATTGTAAAAATGATGATTTTAATAAAGTTATAATCATGGGATATAATAATATTATATAAACATTTGAAAATCATATCCTTCATATCAAAGATCATGATCAAATGTCATCCAATAAATCACAAATGTTTATAAGGAATATATTTTAGGAGATCATAACATAAGACATAAAATTGTTGAATATAAATAGGCATATTAAATAATTTTAATTTTAGTTTAGCCTCATTTCCCTCACAATCATAGTGTATAATTTCATTTACTAAATTGATTTCACTCCTCATTTCGGCCCTATGTTATTGAAATAGGTTTTATTCCCTTTCAAGCCCTATATTGCTGAATTAACATCATTTCTAGTTCTATTAATTTCTATCTCATGAGAAATAAATCATTACCAACTCTATTGGAAGGATATATAGGTCTGAACCATAACATAATGAAAACCATACATATGTGTTCCATAAAATCCTAAATCATTCATCCTATCAGAACACATAGAATGAAATGGGTTTCATAATCATTAATCAATCATAACATAACCCATAGAAAATAACTGAATTTTATAAATATCATTTCGTCATAAAAATAACCCAAATATGGGAAACATAGAGATAATATTCTTGAAACAATAACCCTATTAGAGTATAAGTAAAATATAATAGTGTTATTTTATATGGAAAATAATTTCTATAGAACACTTGATAATAATACCTGAGTAAAATATCATTTTTGTTTTTAAATTGTTTTTCTTTCTTAAAATTCCATGAAATTTTAAAGAAAAAACATAATCTTAGAAAATAACCTTGTAATATTATAAATAAATCTTCAATTAATTAATGTTTATATCATCATCTTGGATTATCCTCTAATGTTTATATCATCATCTCAGAATGGCCATCCATCTAAGGATGAGATTCTATACTCATCGTCAACAGTGCCCCAAGGGATTGCTTCAAGGATTTACAAAAACAAGATGTGATACTTAGATCACTATCTGATACAATAAAAATTAGAACATGATGCCTCATTACAATTTCCCTTATTTATATTTGTGATAGATCCTCCACCGTATGTAATTCATGAAGCGGGACGAAATGAACTGGCTTTGTGAGTCGATCCACAATCACCATTATAATGTTTCCTTATTGTTCTTAGGAGGCCGGTCACAAAATCCAACACCATTTATTACCACCTCCACACTAGAATAATAATAGATTTCAACATTCATGCTGGATGCTGCTACTCTACCTTGATGTGTTGACATTTCAATCATCTCAAAAAATATATGGCCACATAAATTTTTATACCAACCCACCAAAACTACTCTTTCAACAACTTATACATATTCTAAATTTTAGGATGGATATCCCACCCAGAATGGTGATAATCCATGGGATGTTCCTCTTGACATGCCACTGGAACCACCATCCGATTTCAAAAACAAAAAAATGAATTCACATCGAGGTCCCAACCCTCAAGGGTCTCCCAAACACTGAGTTTCGACATCATCACCATACGCTCGGAATCAGATCTATGTGCCTATTTAACCATGAAAACCAAGTGATAAAGAAAAGAAAAATCAAAGATAAACGCTCTGTGACCCCAATCATCACATTCCTACCACATATAGGCTATGACTGACATCAACTACCATAGATATAATTCTTGTTTCACCACCATAGCATATGATATTATACTAAATGCATCTTCCACTGTATTTTCTTTACTCGATGGTTACATTAAGTCAAAATCAAACATCTAGAAATAATTCATCAATATTGGTTACCTCATGTTTAAATCTCTTTTTGATAAAATATGCTTTAAACTCTTATGATCAGTAAACACTGTGAATTTATCAATGAATAGATAAGGACGCCACATTTTCAAATCATGAACCACAGACACCAAATAAAAATCATGTGATGGGTAGTTCTTGTCATGAAACCTCAATAGTTATTAGCCATGTGAAACCACCTGATCTTCATGCATGAGAACACAACCCAACCTTGATCCCGACACATTACAATACACCACGTACCCTTTCCATGGTTATGGAAAAACCACGATTTGAGATTTTGTATGGTGACCCATTAGCTCTTCAAAACATATCTAACACAGATCTTCCCAATGAAATGGAAAATTATTTGTTGTCAAAGTTTTCATTGGTGAGACCAATTGTGGTAAATAATGGACGAAACACCAATAATACCCAACTAGACCAAAGAATATCTGAATCACGAAAAAATTCTTTAGCGGTTTCCATTAGATAGTAGCCTATATCTTTTACAAATCAACTGAAACACACTTATTACAAATAACAAGGCCACAGAGAAAAACCTCAAATATCAAAAAATCTCACTTTGAAAATTTGGTATACAGGTGATTATCCCTGAAGATCCCCAGCACTATTTCTAAGTAATTATTATTCTCTACCCTTATTCTCGAATACACTAATATATCATCATAAAAACCCACCATAAAAGAATCCATATAATTCTGAAATATCTGATTCATCATTTATATCAACATTGTTTGTGCATTAATTATAAAAAAGGGTATAAACACATACTTACAATGGACATAGCTACTTTTGAAATCTATTTTGGGAATATCCTCCTTCCTCAACCACAATTGATGATATCTGGACCTCCTGTAAATTTTGGAGAACAAAAGAGCTCCCCTCAAATGGTCAAAAAATTAACAATGCATGGAAGTGGATATAGATTATTTATTGTAACATGATTATGTCTATGATAATAAACAATGATCCATAGATTTATATCTTCTTTTTTAGCAAACAAAACAGCCACTGCCCACAAATATGTGATATGATGGATGAGCCCTTTGATCTCAAGCTCCTTTAACTACACCTACAATTCATTCAATTATGTTAGTGTCATCTGGTAAGATGAATGTTAGATAAGATTGGTCCCCAAATGGAGATCAATAATAATCTCCACTTCTCTAATAGGTGGAAAACCTGAGAATTAATTTTTACAGACATCCCCATATTAATCCACAAATATCGAAAGAACACTCTTCTTAACACCTTCTACTTATTCCAATGATAAAGCTGCTAACTAATATATGATCATGCCAACAAATTTGTTGCACCAAGATTTTCGTTCTTCTCCTCTATAAAGAAGTGTTCAACACCATCATCCAATGTAAAAATAACCATTCATGAATAGAAATCAATGTGGACCTTTAACATTTCCAACTAATCCATTCCTAGGATTATATCATAAGCATCCATCTCAAGAACTGAGACATCCCACATCAATTCAATGTCATCCAAAACTAAAAAAGTCAATTTACATAGGAAGCCTCAACACTCTCTTTGACCTAGAAGGGTTTAATGTTTTATAATAGAAGGCATCATTTCCCCAGTTAGACCCAGAAAACTAATAAAAAGATAAGCATGAAAAGAGTGGGAAGAACTCATATCAAACAAATATTTTATAAAATTGTAATTCAAAAGAACCATACATTGCACCATGGATAGTCCAGACTGATCATCCATCACAACCTTTTAGCCTATTGACAAATTCTTTTTTCTCACACTCTACTCATTATTAATATACTTATTTGTAAAGGTATTTCTATAATTACCATGAATAACATGGATCTACTGATGAGGAGTATACTACTACCCCGATCCCATTGAGGCATAGGATTCCTGAAACCCATGAGAAGTGTCAGGAACACCCGAATTCAGATAATTTTGGAAATAACACTAATGATGTAAAATCTTCTAACAGTTAGGACATGATTATGGTTATGTATTACAATCCCTCTTTGTGGGTCCCATAGAACCACACTAAAAACATACCATATTACTCTGAGTCTATGGAGGAAGATTCACCGATCTTGCCATCAGATTCTGAGTCGCACTCCCACCATGTAAATATGTGTCGCTCTTTTGTTGAAACCTGACGTTAGAGTTCCCACCACTTCTCATGTGTACCAACACACTTCCCTTGCCTTTATCCTCCAAAAGATATCGCTCAGCCTCCATATCTCTATTCACCATTTCTGTGTAATGATATATACATAGCACCGAATTCCTGAAAAACAAATTCCTACCTTAAACTATCTTAAAAAATACGCGATTTCAATGATTTAATACCCACCACCTTGGGTGAAAATTTTAGTATGTTGATAAACCTGGCCGTATATTCTTTTACTGAAAGGTTCTCCTTCTTCAAATAGATGAAACACTTTGTGTGCTAAATTCTGAATGTATGAGGGTATAATATTTTTATTAAAAATTTCCTCCAAATACTCCCATGAAAAAGCTTATTATATGCTATCTTGGATCAACATCTCCCACATCAGAGGGGCATGAACTTCTAAAATTCATGAGGCTAACGTCGCCTTCATCTCTTCCAATGTTACCAAGAATTAAAATATCCTATTCATTATGTTCAACCATTCCTAATCTAATTCTAGCTCCATATCACCCAAAATAATTAGTGGATTCTCGTTTTGAAAATGAACTGCATGATCCACATGCCTAGGTTCATCCTCTTCACACCCAAATTCCACTGCTTTGAAATATTTCACAATACTCTACACTACTTGTTGTTTCACATGAGTCTCAGGTACAACAGTATTTTCAGAAACCTCCTCTAGTTGGTCTCTACGACGCTTACGCGATACTATTTCTATCAACACAAAAAAAGGTCCAACATACATAGAAAGAAATGACTTCTGATACCAATTAAATTACATAAAAACTATCACAATTAGGATTTCTACAAGTTCACATTTCTCATGATTCACTATTTTGAAAATTCAACAATTTTTTCAAAATCGAACCATTTCCCAAATATCACACCAATTTAAATTTTAAATCTGCACTTTTGAAATAATCTCCATTTTTTCCTCACATCCATATATTCATACCATAACATAATCCATTATAAAAAAAGAAATATTCATCCTATAAAGAATTATGTTCTACCATACATTCCATGAATATCTAATTGGCTACACCCATAACAAATGGGATATCCAATTCATATAAATGTCTCCAAAACACTTATGTACCCAACTCCCTGGTAACATGAAGTTCATAATAATATAGTTAGATACATACTTTTATTCTATAAATTCTATGTTCCAAACAATACTAATCCTTGATTCCAACCTGACTCCAAGAATGGACCAAGAATGAGTTTCCACACCGAGACCAACAATTAATGCCAAAAAGACCGAACAAACTGATACTGGTTGTAATGGCCCATATATTGGCCCATAATTTACATGTATATATTAATTCAAAATTGAAGAATATTTATTACATTACATATCAAATACCATGACAAGACATTATAGGTTTAGTGTATTTAAAAATTGGGAATCATATACAACTGGTTTATAAAACATCAACATTGTCTCCCGCTTATTTCTTCAAAACTAGACTCCTTGTTGACATATCATACTTAATACCCTTCTTTATGATCTGGGGAAATGAAACATTTGAATGAGTGATCTCCAATTCTCAATAAGGGTTAACAAGGGAAAATTTCAATCATATTTTAGGAACATATCATTTGAAATTATTATAATGAATTTAAAAGAATAGAATATCATGTCATGGGATAAATCATAAAAGTGCAATGTAATCCCAATATTCATAACATAGGGCATGGATTTTCATGGAATGTATAAATAATAAGAGAAAATCATTTCATATTAATCAAGGATCATCTCCAAGACCATCATAGTGGACAAAATCCATTACTGAACTCTGTTCACTCCTCATTCATGCCATGTATTGTTAAACCATATTAATTTTTTGTTCCAGCCATGACCATCTCATGAGATAGAAATCATTACACAATTCATTAGAAGGAGATATTGGTTCCACACATATCTTAATGAAACCATTCTTATGTGTGACACTGAAAAAAAAATCATTAATCATAGCATAGACAATGAAATAAAATTGGTTTCTTAAACATCATTCTATCATAATCCCTTTAAAATAAATGGATTTCATAAATCTAATTCCATCATAATCACAATAAAATCAATGTAATAATAGTTATGGAAACATAACCATATGTCAACTTATATGGAAAACAATTTTGATAAATCACTTGAACATAATTCTTGAAGAAAATACCCTTTCTTTTTCAAAAGTTTTTCCTTTTCCCAACATGCCACATAATTGTAAATGAGAAGAATTTAGTTGAAATAATCTTCAAATAATGCAGAGTAAGTTTCAATGAAATACAATTTCTCAAAATTGTAAAATTCCGTTCATGTCATATAAGTTAAAAAATTCATTCTCCTCCTACCTTTTCCAGAAAAGTCAATAAAGTACCTCAAATTGAATAATGACAAAAGATTCCTTTCATAACATTTAACAAAAACTCACCAAAGGGTAAAATTAAATTTAAATAATTTTTTTAGAATAGAAATAATATTTCATAATTGTGAAAAATTAATGTGGATTATAAATATACCCCATTAAATACTTACGGATAAACAATCTCAGATAAAAATGACATTGTAAATTTATCTATTATCTTAGGTCTGATATCCTTCGTATATATCCGAGCCTCTTGTATATTGATTAAAATAATTTTACTGAATTATTACAGAATAATAATCATTTTTATGATATCATATATCATTTTATTTTCATTTTTCTGTAAGTAACATTTCATTGTCACTCATTATTTAAAAATTAACTACTTTATTTTCTTATGCAAGATTTTTCATATAAGTTCAAGTTACACTTCTTAGGATAGAGTTAAATAATTTATATAATGATATTTGAATAATATATATCATATTTTTACATTAAATGAATGTATATAATCGTGGTTTAATCAATATCATGTATAATGAATCACATCGCATTGTGGAGATGGTTGGTCAAACGTATGCACGAGCGATGATATCATTCCAAAAACAGAAGAATGGTATTCAAGTAGATGTTGAATATTATTTCAGGATATGTAACATTTTATAATAATAATATATAGTTATTTTTTCCATAGTTATACCCATCCATGTATGTTGGTGGTGAATAGTAGAGTACACCACATCATGGAGAAGGTAAGTTGTACGTACGCACGCGCTGTGATTTCGTTTTTCATAGGATGGATATAATGTGAAATATGGTTGTTTCATATTTATGATAACATATCAGTATATTATTTATTCTTATGTTATTAATTTATTATGAAACATCTAAGTAATATTTAGTTCAAGAATAAATAATTTTGAAAGAATCCGTAGAAGAGATTACCACATTCTTGTCATGCTACCTCTAAACCTCTTCTTAGAGCACTATAGTTGGTATTTGAAGATGACCAGAACATCTAGAATGAAAGTAGGGATGTTTAGAAGGAAAATGGGAAGGGGATAGCTCAGTTTGATGGCACAAAATGAAATTTAGAGGCGAGGGATGAGGTTCCCTTTTATAATTAAAGTGAGGGGCCCGTTAGGAAACTAAATAAATAATAATTTATAATAAATTCAAACCCTAGAAAAAACATTGACAATATCCCAATTTATATGATAAGATGACATATGGTTGTAATATTATTAACCAATAATTTTTGGACAATGTAATTTTCCAAATTAAACCATAAATTTTTAATTGATACATTTTAATTCTGTTTAATTTTTAATTGTAGTAATAAAATTCTTAATATTTAATGGATATAAATATTAACTTATATAGTTTTAATTGACCACAAATGGATATTTTATGAAATTAGGGACCTTATAATGATCACCTTATAATTTTTAAATATTTTTTCTATTTTTAAAAAATTTAATAAAATTTTATTTTAATAAAACATCAATGGTGTCAATTTTTGCACTATTCATTTATTAGAGTTTAAATAAAATCCTCAAACAATATAAATTTAAAAAATATTTAATACAATACAAAACTATCATAGTCACCTATAAAATTAATGAAGTACATTAATTAGATCATATGATATTTCTTTTAATATTTTTAAAACCATTTTTATATTTCTATTAATAAAATAATTACTATATCACTATTGAGTCATAATTAATGGTTATTATTTAATAACTAAAATTTTTAAATAAATATATATGATGTAGGTAATTAATTTTAATTTTAATTGACTATCTATAGGCCGTATTAACTCCTTGTTATCACTATATTAAAATTAATATGCTTAAATAAAACGAGATTGTTACTTTTTATCACATTTGTTAGTTTTTTTATATTCAAGTATTATTAATAGGTAAGTGGCCATTAAGATATTCCATTTCGAAAAATAAATGATAAGGGTATAATTTAGTCATCCAATTGGATTTTTATAGGTGTTAAGGTAATTGTATAATATTATTTTAACCTTTAATTACCCAATTTACCTTTAACCATGGTAAGAAAAATAATTACCGACGTTACAATTTCTAATGACCAAAAAAAGTATCATATAAACCTAATTTCTTCTAATGATTCAAAATATGGAATTTATTTTTAAAAATTCAAATTACAGAAGTTATGATAATTAATTTACAATTAATCCCATTGTAGAAATGAGAAAATGGGTTCTAAAAGTAATAATAATACAAAAGATTGAAATTTTTTTAAATAAGAATGTAATGTAAAATCAATTCCGATGAACTATATTATTTTAAATTGTAAAAATATATTTAATTAATATTTTAAAACCATTAAATAAGTTAATATAATTATATAATTTATTTCAGCGAAAAAATGTTACTCTCAATTAAAATTTACAGTATTTTCACTATTTATCAAACATAAATGTTTTTATAAATATATAAGAAAACCATCCACAGAAAATTTTTATATCCTTATTAAAAATAAAATGTTAATTTTATCATGTAAAAATTATTAATGTGTAAACATATTAATTTAAAATGGGTTCTCCATTCCATGGTGTAAAATTAAACTTTCAAAAAAAATTGTTTTTGTACATCAAATTGGGTTTTATTCATACTCTATGACTAAAATATCTATTGTATGAATACAAAACACATTTTATTAAGTATATAACACATATATATAAAATTAATTTCATTACCAAAAGTAATTTACTTAAAAATACTAATATCTGATTTATTTATATATTTCATAAATAATTTATAGCTAATTAATTCGCAATGCATTTTCATTAGTTAATTATAATTATTCCCTCTAACCTAAATGCTAGGATATGATGGTAACATTGTAATAAAGGTGTCTCAGGGTTCCTATAAATTTATGATTGAGTTTAAATAAATGTACTGATGAATAAAATTGTTTAATGAAAATATTTCATAAAAACATCTGGGTGTTACGCCCCACCCCTTCCTCATTGGTTTGAGAAGGTGATGTGGTGATACAAGGCCTTAAGATACATTCCCAAGATTCCAAAGTCTAGAAATTAATGTTGAGGGTTTCAAGAATAATTTCAGGAATGATATTCCATTGATATAAACCAACCAAGAAAACAAGCAATTACCAACAAAACTACCTGATGTATGTTAACATAGCAACCCGAACTATATAGTATTTAAAGGAAACCAAACTAATACAAATAAATTCCTAGAAACAAATAAAACAAAACTAAAATCAATCAAAAATCATATCAAAAAGATGAAGACTAGAAAAGATACCAATGTTAAACCAAGACACCCTCCACTACTACACAATAAGCTCCATGCTCCAACAACCACCAAACCATCAAAGTATCACGAAGAACCACTAGAAAAATTATATGCCTTACTTTTACATGTGTCCTGATATATGACATATACAATAGAACCAATGTTCCAATGTATGGGTGAGTAAAAATACTTAGTAAGATTTTCCCAAATTACTTCCCTACACACACCACTTGGATAAAACTGTTAGCATAACTATATAAAACAAATTATATTTAACAAAAAATAGTTAACCAACTACTGGTAATCCAAACACACCATTACCAAGCCATGTAAATTCACAATAATTCTATAATCCATCTCACCATCACACATTAGTATGACCAATTTCCCTCTTTCATAGAAACACACAACAACACAAACAACTATGGTGGAACATCCCATCCAAACCTGTTTACTACTTTTCTAAACTAGTAGTACATCCCGACCGCATATACATATTGGTGGCCATTACATCCACTACACATCATCTTTTATATTGAAACTTATCTCCCACATAAAAAAAATAAACACAATACATTATTCATAACCAACCAATATAACATAATCATTAAAATCTAAAAAATCCTAGAATGATTTTATAAATTTATTTCCGAATAAATAATCTAAATTTTATTATATTTTATTTAAACTTTTTTCAAAACAATACTCATTTACCCCACACTTATTTAACTCAAATTAATATAATTTCTTCTATTAAAAACCAATATAATTATGTTCACCATCACCATTTGTTTAAAAATTACTAATTATATAATAATTTTTAATTAATTGATCACAATTTTCTATGTTTCAAAAAAGTTTAATTTTAGTATTCCCGATATGGAATTAATTATGACCCATGAGAGTAAAAAATTGGTTTACACCTACCATATTCTTGGGTTATGTAGATAAATGGGGAATATGTGTGGGATTTTATCCATTGTTTTTGAAAATCTATTATGGGTCTTGATATTTAAAATAATAAATTTTAAATATATTATTCTTATTATTAAACCCTGTCCATTGGTTGATAAATATCTATAGTGATTTCCAATTTTGAAACTAATGATCCTTAATTAGGCATGAACATTTCTCAAATTTAGGTTCATTAGGTTTTTATACACATTTATGACATAATTAATGAACTAAAATACTTACTTTTTGGAAAAAATAGGAAATATGGTATTTGAATTATAATGAAGGAACACTATGACCATCAGATCCTTCTCATCCTGAAATTTACACTAGTAAATAATAATCAATTTAATTTTTTAATATAAATTTCACCTAAAAATTTACAATATAAAAAACTATAACACACTTTTCACAAATGATTCAAATATATATATATATATATATTTGTTTCTTTCATTCATTAAACTTATTTGAAATAAATATCATACTTTATCCACCAATTTTTTTAATTATATTCAATTAAATTATCTTTTATAAATTGCTTAAATTACTAATTTCACCATATTTCTGGGTTCAACATCATCTCCTTATGTACTAAATTTTAATTAATTAATCCAATTTATTTATGTTTTAAATTTTTTTAAAAAATTTATCACTATTGGGAAATAATGATTCACTATGGGATATCAAAACCAATGTTGTATTTGGAGATTTTTAATATATTTTTTAGGTTTAAAAAAATCAATTAATTATATATCATTACTGTTTAATTTTAATTTCTCTATTTGAGACATGGTTATTTTTTGTTGTGATAGTTGAGATTTTGAGAAAATTAACTATAAATGGTATGTTCAATTTCTTTTAGATGAATTTCATGGGGAAAATTAATGAAATTAAATTGATAATGATTTAATTAAAAGAGTACTAACAACTTTACCCAATATTTAAAATTAAATACTAGATACACTAAAACCAAATTGTGATGGAGAATATCATAATAAATAGATCATGTAAAATAATGAAATTGTATGTATGACTTCAATATATGACATTGATCATGGTCATTATGCCTCTGATTTTCCAAGTTCATAGGATAATGATAAAAAGTGATGTTTTTATAGATCTTGAGTGGGATAATTAAAAATTAATCAAATCATGTAATGATTAAGAATAACGAAAATAATTATATATCTATATTTTTTATATTTTTTATTAATTAATTTGAAAGTTGGTATCATTACAAAAGAAAGAGGTAAAAAGTGAGGAAATGTTAAAAAAAATGGAACATGACAACAGCAACAACAAAATCCAATTTGTTATGTTATAAGTCTATTCCAGTGGAACAAAAAGAAGATCATATACCCATATTCACTGAATTTGAAAATGAAAAAGAAAAATAAGAAAATATGGTTATGAATCATGATAGGAATATTAATGAAATTCAATAGATGTTTGCTACATTTTAATTTGAATAATTTTAACATGTTATAATGTATACTGAATTCTTAATTCACAGCATTGTTCAATCAATATTTTTGTCACATTCCCCGCATAACACATATATTTCCTTGAGAAATACAACGGTCGAGAAGAATGAAAAAAAATAAATATTTGGATAACCATAGATAGTTAGCCTTGTATCATATGATAATAAGCTACCTAGGTATGGTCGGGATAAATAACCACTAAAAATAGATTATTCCATGGGGAATCTAAGAGTTTATACTATATTATTGGAATTTATATTTATTGTTTTCTTAGTATTTATTTTATTTTATTATTTTGTTTCAATTCTACTTTATCTTTGAGAATCATTGAATGGGCTGTCAATTTTACTTGTTTCCTTTCATTTTTCTATCCCATTAAAAAACTAGTAGGGAATCGGTGGAAAATAAGTGAATAACCAATATATCCCAAATAGAAATTTTAAATGAAAGTAGATAATTTTTTAAATTTAATTATTGTACTATTTTATTCCCTTCATTTAATTTTTTGCGAGTTTGACCATCCAATTGTATTCCCTTATATAATTATTTATTTAATAAAGTTTACTAGGAAACATTGACTGCACATGAAAATTTTATTCCATGTTTTAAATTTCATTGTAAACAAATTTGATTGACAAAAATTATCAAAAGAGATATTGGACATAAGGGTGTGTTTGATGATTTACCCAATAAATATTTACTGGGAATATAAATTTTAGTAAATGTAATTTTTATATAATATGAAGTGCCTTGAAATTTTGATATTTTCTTTGATTGATTTTATTTTTTATATATGTTTTAATGATTTTTTATCTCAACCATTCATCTTATTCCATATATAAACTCTTACATAATATTTCCCTATCCATCTACAGTATATTTCTTACAGTCTCAGTCATGTTCCCTTCTAGAACATCCATGTAATCTTATAAAATTTATGAAATAATAGAATCAGTTTTAATATGTTCGTGGAAATATTTTTATCCATTTATCCTTAGGACCAGTATAAATTAATATTTTTTAATCCTGTAGAATCCATGAATGCCCCTATTACCAAACAAATATTTTCGATAAGACAACTATACCCATTACTACCCTACTCTTGTCATAGTTTAATAAATTTACAATAATAAGTGTAGGGGAGACAATGTCCTTAGTGGATTAGGATATAATACAATGATGCTTCATTCCAGGCGGTTTTATTATTATTTGGCGAGATTCCATGGTTTATTCATTTTAATTGTTATTCACCTCTATTTAAGAAAAATTAGATAAAAAATTATAAATTATTTAAAAAAATGGGTTTGATCGAAGGAGGATATCAAATCGCCATTTTCATATTGACATTCCTCTAATTGAATGTGGTTATATGGTTGCTGTACAATTCTTTTTAATCATAAATTTTGAAAAAAAACATTAAGAGGTTAATTCATACTCTATTATTAATATATGTATGATCAAACATTGATATTTTTGGGGAATAGAGACATAAATTTAATAAAGTGATATTTTCATTTTACATATTTCTTAGATATCATGCATTATGATTTTGATTCAAACCTACTATTTTATCTATAATTATGTTTACAATATTACCCTTTTATCATAAAGCCTCAGAGTAATTTTAACCTAATGTTAAAGACCTTAGTATTATTTAAGATTATATCTTTACGTGGTAGAGATGCTTCATGACCTACAAGGTTATGGTATGTGACATTTTATAATGATAATTATTGAACTAAATTTATAATTGTATGATGATTATGAGAGGAAAGATTAATGTGATGTAAATTGAAAATTTAATGCTTATTAAAATGGAATTAATAACCAATAAATAAAGAATCAAAATGATTCATTTTTTTAAAGAATAAAAGTAAAATATATGATTGATTTTTTTCTATGAAAAGTGAGAGGCTGATGAATTTTCCTATTATATGTTCGTATGTTTAATGTCCCAATTTGATAACTTGATTATATTAACATTTAATTTCAAGAATGTTAGAGTGAATTTCCTCTATTTATACGTTGAGATTCCATCCATGAGGATAAGACTAAATAGAAGTGCGGGGGATTCAATATGTACATTTCATGCATACATTTATGTATTAAAATACATTAAATTTATGAATTAAATTACTCATTATTTCTTTAGTATTTGACATATTTGTTTATATTTTTATGGACAGAACAATTTGTGAAAAAAAAAATATGCATCCAAAATGGATCAAATTTCCAAAAAATAGAAGTTTTAATAATATATGATGTCAATAGGATTATTAAAGGATTCCAATCTAACCAACCCATATAAAACAGTGGTTATAGAATTAGAACATTGAGCTTCATGTTGTGAATCATGTTAATGATGTGAAAACAATGAATGGTGTGAAGTAATTTTGTATCTTAAAGTGATTACCTCCAAAAAAAGAAGGGGTAAAAAATTTCAGGGTGTGACATCAAAAGTCAGACCATGACCCTATCATGATACACCTATTTTAGATCAATTTTATAGGAAATTTAATATAATCACAAAATAATGACGTGGAATTAATATTTATCTAACAATATTGACCTAAGACTCCTTTGTAGATTTGTTATGAGGAATTAAAGTCAACCCAAGAACCCATTAAGATCAATAAATTAATGTTTATTTTGTTTTTGTAAGTTTTATATTTAGAGAAAATTCTTTGGTATAAAATAAACATTGTATAGGGTCCACATATAGTATATGTCTCCATGATTCATTCATGATTTTTTTATTTTTATCCATCCCCCTTACTTCAACATCATTAAGATGTGGGGATAACTCCTTCCATGTTCTATGGTGATGTTGATGAAGGGGGAATTTGTGTTGTATTTTATACATTATTTCATTCATCTATTAGGGTTTCTAAAATATTAATTACAAAATTACAATATCTTTTCTCATTTAAATTCATTACCATAGATTGATGAATCTGAAATGTTATTTTTCATTTGGAAATCAAATTAGCCAAAATTATGCATGAAAATTGTTAAATTTAATGTGATTAGTTTTAAATAATGTATTTGGACAAAAATAACATATTAAAACCTTAAATTACCTTATTAGTGGATATATGGTATTTTATGAAATAGAGGGGATACCATGACTATTGGATTATCCTCACCCTAATTTCATCCAAAATAATAAAACATCAATGTGATTTCATAATCATATTGATCTAAAACCATAAAATATAAAAAACCCAATATTTCCTTCGTCAATTGGTTTGAAAATAATGAATCTAAATTTATTTATTTATTCCATCAATTTTCATTCGAAACAAAACAATTTATTAATCCCATATCTAATTTAAATCAATTTTTTTGGCCATAGTTTGTCATTATTAGTTAATAATATGTAAATATGTGTATGGTAATGAAATTATTGAAGTGGTGGTGATTCACGAATTATTATTAACCCAATTAGAGGACCACTTTGATTATGGATTTTACTTTTTGAATGAATGTAATTGTTGGACATTATCCGTAACAAAATCCGATGATTAGTTGTGCTGATCATGAAGGACCAAGACAAGTGTTAAAGAGAACACATTGTTTTCTTCAACATTTACATGCATTGTGATTCAATGTATGAGGAGTTTAAGAAGAGATTCATCTATGGTGGGTTAAAGGAATATCATTAATGTGATTGGGAATTCATGTTCCTAACGTAATAGAAGAAGAGGACAAGATAAAGAATGCATGGGTTTGGGATATAATAAGTCCAAGTGGTCAATGTACTTTATTTTATATTTCCAATTTGTTTTTTAAACAAGTGAATTTTTAATTGGATTAAAAAAAATTGTCCAAACATGTAATATGGTTAGTGGACTAAATATTTAAAAACACTTGTTAAATTGGGAAGATCGCGCGCTAAGGGAGGCCAGTTGATTCATCCTGCAAGAGGCATGAGTGGGCCATGTGTAATTCTACTGGAGTACGTTGGGGTAATCAAATGCATAATGCAGGACACAGGCCATGAAGTGTGGGCGTAGAGAACACATGAAAAAGAACACAGTATTAGGTAGTAGTGTGGATGGGGAAGGAGTAATCTATGGTGTGGGAGGTTATCTTTTATGGATATAATTCATGCCATCCGTGTATTGGATTTTTTGTGGGAAAAATTAATGAGGATACTCTTCATTATTTAAAAAAATGGAAGCAATCCCACCATCTATTTAATCTCCCATGAAATCTCGAACACACATCTAATCTCCATCCCTCCATCTAATCTCCATCCCTCCATCTAATCTCTGTTATCCATATATGATCTGAGCTGATCGAAAAGATGATGAGAGGCTACATCGTCGTCTCCATTCTCCTATCAGTTAATACAAACTAGCATACATGAGATGAAGTTGAGCCTCCTTGATCGAACTGTAACCACCATTATAGGTATATCATACAGCAAGAAGATCTTCTATACATCATGATATAGTTTATGAAATTACATTTGAATGTATGAATATATAATTAAGAACACATGTCGGATGAGGGAAATGACGTTATCAGAGGCCTTGTCTTTTCGGTTGTTCAAGAAGATGAGTTTCATGCTTCTCCAAATGCATGCATGTGAGGAATACATCACCAATATGGAGTCCATGATGAAATGAAAATCTCCCATGATTCATAGCTTATATTTTACCTATAGATTACAAATTTTGAAGCTAGAGATCTCTGACATTCAAAGCACTGATCTCATGGAATATCCTACAGTATTTGACTGCAGTGCGACATGGTGATCCTCTCTTATAAATAGAGATCCTTTGATTGAGGGATTTAGTGTTGAGAAAATTGGGAATTCTCTTATTCCTGAAAGAATAGTGCACAATGTAGAGAATCTCTGCAGATCTCTTTCTTTCATGAGTATGGAATGCCTCCTCATTATAATCCTTTGTGAAGGAGAAGTCTCCCATGAGCACTCAACAAGTGCATTTCATTCTTGAGTTTCTTCTTGAATAAATTGTTTTTGAATACATACAGGGATAGTGTGTAAAACCTCCCTTATATTTTCTACACAAATAAGACCCAAAAACTATACTAGTTCATGTATTGAGTTGAGATATTCACGAGACAGTCATGACGATGGTGACATACATACAAAGAAGGTACTGCAGGTTTTTGCGAGCAAGTAGGTATCATTGTTTGTTCATATATAACTTATACTCATTCAGGTTTTAAGTGGAAGATGTTGAGAATTTTATAATACTTGAGGTAGTAAACATAAACACTACCCCATGAGAATAATACTAATACAATCGCAACACTACCCATACTCATATGGGTTTGTGAAAAATATTTAATAGGCCACACACATAGATGATTCTATTTTGATTTGTGCTTAAGTTATTTTAACTAAAACGTGGGTGTCAAAGAAGTAAGGAATTAATAGAGTGTGAATAAACCCATTCTAAACATGCATACATTCACGAATTTCCATACACATAAATAAGGATTTGTGTGTATTGAGAAAGAATAAACTGATTCGATTGTACATGTGTAAACATATATAAAACACACATAATGAACCTAAACCACTTATTCTTATGATCAATTTTTGTTTGGGTTTAGAAGATAAACAATATACATGATTGCAATAATACATATTCAAATTCACATGTGATATGTAATTGATATATTTAAACAAGATGTTTTGAATTCCTTGCAACACATGCATTTTGTGGATTTGAATTGAGACTAAAGTCGAGGAGATTTATAGATGATCTTATTTTAGATTTGATAGTTCATGAGAATTCCAGAATATTGACATAAATCATATTGTTCAGGATGATTTTTGAATATTAGTATTATTTAAAAAATTGTGTGTACTATTTTCACACACATAAGTGAGGTCTGGTCTTCATAAAAAAATAAGGAATTTCTCGAGCATTGTTGCACTGATGAAACTAATTAACACAAGTGATCAGAATTTTTAAGAATGGGAAACAAACATTACAAAGAGGTTGTTGATGATTCTTGAATAGGAACACGAGATAATGTGATTCTGCAAGCTCAAGGTGAAATAGAATAATATCAATCTATACTGAATCAAAATAATTCATAGGAGTAAGATACTCATGTGATTCGAGAGAAAATAGAATCCTATGAGACTCAGGAGAAAAAGGATTTAATGAGACTCTAGAGCATGCCAGTGAGACTCTGGAGCATGCCCATGAGACTTTGTTAGCATCATGAGATGCATTATAAAGAACCTCTTGTGGGAATCTAGAGAGATATAATGTTAATTTGTATCAACCATTGTAGTTTTTCATTCGATTATAATGGGGAATCTATGTTGGGAAGAATTCCAAACATAGTAAGTAGTAGGTCAATTAACTGAACCATGTAAATCCTTTTGTTCAGTGCCATTATATTTATAACAACATTTTACATAAGACTGAGAGTCACAAGAATTGTGTATTGATGCTTTAACCATTCATAGGGTTCAAATTGAAAGAATCAATTTTTAAAAAGTTTAAATGGATCACTGGTTCACCCCCTCCCCTTATCAGTGATTCAACGTTGATATGGGAACATCAATTGGTATCAGAGTGAAGTTCACCTCTAAAAGATCCAACAGAGTCTTTATGAAGTGAATATTTGAGGAAATGAGTGAGAAACCTCAAATAAAGATATATAACAATACTCAAAATAATATGATGATGAAACAGGAATGGAAGATGAAGAATAATCATAACACTAATGGGGATACACCTTCTACTAATGGTAATCTAGAAGGTTCAACATGTGATAATTATTTTTATTATTAGGACTCTTTTGATGAATCCTGGTTAAGCTGTGACAAAGTTAGATCAATCAGATATCTATAGTCTTTAATCAAAGAACATATAGATAATATTCCAAGATTATATACAAGACATATTTCCACAGGAATCAATTTTCCTTGAGATGAGAAATTATAGATGGAAGAAGAAGCTGATGTCGTGGAAGAGGCATTGCCAAAATGGGTTGGTATGTTCGAAAATATCACAAAACATGTTAAATCAATGGAAGAAAAAATTTCTCTTTTCACTAAAATATGTGTTGAATTTACTGAATAATGGAAAGGAAGTATTTTTGAGAAATAATTCTTTGAGATTGTATTTTTAGAAACCTTACGTGCACTTGAATGTTTTCACAATGTTTCTATGGTTGTCAAAGGTACTCAACTGATGAAAAAGATAACAAGGTAAAGGGGCTTGAAATTTATTTTCAAGAATAATGAAATATGCATGAATTTGAAACGATAAAGCTATAGGTGAATTGGTAAATTAAGTTAAGATCAAGTGAGGATGGGAAGAACTCTCCCAACATGATGTGTTTGGAGATAGATGGGAAATGGAAGAATCAACAATCACCTCAAGATAGAACATCCAAAACAACTAGAAGAAGAGATGACCCACTCACAATTTCATAGATGACTAGGATTCTAAAAGGAATATTAGATCATATTATAATATTATGGAAACATCCTTTAAGAAGAAGGTATCCCATAAGCTAGATATTTTTGTTTCTACTAATTCAGTTTCATCTAAATGTACAGGTTCAATGATAATGGTAGGAAGATGAGGATTGATAAAAAATGATGTGACCACAAAAAATCCAAGGTGGATATTGTAATTATTAATTATAATAACACCCAAATAGATGCTCCAAAAAAAGAAAGACAAATCCTGAAACAACAATGCACTAAATCTAGTCAGACTGTTACTACAAAAAAAGGAAGGATATTTATTAGCAACTATTGGTGTTGTTGAATGTTTGGGAATTGAGCCAATAGTTTCTGGATTAAGGTTTCAGCATATGAAAATTACAAAAGGCCTATATTTTGGGAATTTAGTTTTAATGAAATAAATAATACTCTGGCACTAATACTATATACACAAATTAATAAGAATCTGTCTATCAATAACAAATTTGAATATCTTGAAGACTTTTATGAAAATCACAACAGAAGTGATAACAGTTACAACGAATGTTGTTTTCTTACAACAATGCATCATCCCTATGTAGATAAGCCGAAAAGGATATAACAATAGCAGAATAAAGGAAAACTTGTTGTAAAGTATTTCATTGGTAATATTCAAAACAATGAAGTCAAGAAAACTGTGCAAGATAATATTCCCAAAAAGAGAATAATTTTTATTCCAAGAGTTTCATCCCAACTAATAAATGATGAATCTACTATTGAAAAAAGACATACCATGGATCATTATAAACAAGCCATGGAAATGAATGGAAGAAATTTAAAATTAAAATCATAATCAATCCAAAAGAGGATATGATTGATTAAAAACATTCCTTTAGAGGAGTTTGATAAGATTCCTTAGAAAGGAAACATGAAAGATTTGAAGAGTCCGTGTGGAATGTCCAAACCAAAATATGTTAAGGAGTGTTTACTTATCTAGACTAATCAATTGGATGTTTTTAGAGAACTAAAAAATAAAAAGATTAATTACTAGTTAATGCCATGGAAAAGTGGTAACAAATTTTTTCACACAAAGAAGAATTCTAATTTAATGAGATATTTTCAACACATGAAAATTCATGTGTCAAAAAAGTAATTTGTGGAAGGATCAAGTAGGATGGACATAATTCAAAACAATATATAACTATCATACAGTTCAAACGGAGATATGAAAAATTGGAAAACATGCACTAGTGGAAGCCACTTAACTACTATTATATGTAAGGACAAAAAATCCACAAAAGATGAGGGTGATTGTATGTAAAGGTTCCATCTTGACAATGAAGGATCAAAATGTTAAATACAGAGAAGAAATCATCATGAAGGATACCGGACACATTAGAGCTACCCGGAAAGGAGTTCTATGGTTGGTAGAAAATTATCAATCATGTTTCTCCTATTAATAATCTCACATGTGTTCTATCATATTCCCTTATACTTTTTTTGTATATTTGTTCATAAATTTAAGTGAATTTAAGGTGATGGTATTTCTAAAAATGATAATTGAATGAAAAAAGTGGAGAACATAAATTTGGACTGATTATTCATGATTTGATAATTACTTAGAATGTTCTACAATGGTAGATAATCAACATGAATATCATGAAGACTATTTGATGATATTTTACACCATGTTAAATCAAAGGGATTGAACCCCTTGAGGGGAAAATTATGAAGGATATGTTATCAAGGATTATTTCATGGAAAATATTGAAATTCATATCATCTCAAAAAGTTATCACTTGAGGTATCCCAATCACACTACCATCTCTTGTTCTTAATTTTATTTATATTGTTAACTGAATTTGAGTGATTGATTGATGATAAGATGAAATTTAGGGGTTGAATTATCCATTCATTTGAACTCTTTAATATATTTGTCGGGTATGGTCAGGATTTAGCAATTCATTGATAAATCTAACTATTTCCAACTATGTAGTTAGGAATTGATAAATTATGAGCATGATTTCACATGCATGGCTGTTTATGGAAATCATTAAATACCATGGTCATATCTCTATTATATTCTACACTAGGTTAGAACAATTAGAAATAGTGTTGATTAACAAAAGGATATTTTCTAAGTAAACCAATTGACATCATCCCTCTCTTAGAAATATTCAAGAATATATTTTTAATGGCAGGAGAACATATTTTTGAAGAGACCCCACTAAAACATTGCATTTAGTTTACAATAAGTTGGAGAAAATATTGGAACACATATTGACACTTATATAGTGTTTTTAGGAGATACTGATAACAAAATAAAAAGGGGATATTGGTCGGAATAGTGTTGCATTTTTGTTAATAATGTGTCCATATGTGTATGTTAAGAAATGATTGAAGTGGTGGTGATTCAAGAATTTTTATTGACCTTGTGAGAAGCCCAATTTATTTATGGAATGTACTTGTTGAATGAATTTCATGCTTTTATATTCTACATGAAAAAATAAGATAATTTATTGTGCTGATATTCAAGGAACTAAACATATGTTAAAGAAAACACATTGTTTACTACAATGTATCCATGCACTGTATTTCAATGCATGAGGAGTTTAAGAAGAGCTTCATCCATGGTTTGATGAATGAAGATGCTTAAAGTGATTTGGAATTCATGTTCCCAAAGAAATAGAAGATGAGGAAAAGATAATACATGCGTGGGTTTGGGATTTTTCTAAGTGAAATATGGGTTTTCAGTTGACATTATTTTGCACATTTGGTTTTTAACTAAGTGAGTTTTTAATTGGATTAAAAAAATAAATGGCCCTACCATGCATTCTAAGTTCTATACTCAACCTTAAGGCACATATATGACACATGGTCAACCATGCATAAGAAAGGACAGCTAATTCAACCTGCAAGAGGAATGAGCGGGCCGTGTGTAAGCCCATTGGAGCACATGGGGTTAAGCCAGCACATAGTGCGGGCTATGGGCTGAGAAGGGTGGACACAGAGCATGCCCACAAGAGTACATGGTATAAGGTGGTACCATGGAGGGGGAACGAGTAATTTGGGGTGAGGGTGGAATGCATTAATTAATATACCACACACTAGCCATGTTTCCGATTCGATGTGCGAAAAATGAATGTGGAAATTGTTCGTCATTTAAAAAACATGGAATCAATCCCCTTGATCCATTTATTCTCGCACGACATCTAGGTCGCACATCTAATCTGCATCCTTCCATAAAAAATTCATCATCCATATCCAATTTGAGCTGATCTAGCAGATGATGAGAGGTCAAGCCTTCATCTTTAACCTCTGATCCCTCAATGCTAAACCTGCATGCCTGAGATTAAGTTGATCCTCCTTGATTGAACATCAGCCACCATTGTAGATCGAACATACTGCACGATGATCTTCTATACTCCATGATACCATGCATTAAATTTCCTTTTCATACATGAAATTATAATGAAGAACAAGTGTGTCCTGGGGAAAATTAAGTGGATAAAGGCCATTCATTCCAAGTGTTCAAGAAGGCTAGTTAAAGTTTCTTGCTAATGCATACATGTGAGGACTACAACACAAAGATGGATTCCACGGTAAAAATAAAATATCCCACAATTCTCATCTTATCTTTTACCCGCATCTTATAAATTTTGATTCCAATGATCATAGGCTTTTAAAGACCCTATCTCATTGAATATCATAAGAGATTTGAACTTGGTAAGAAACAGTGATCATCATCAATAAATAGAGATCCCTTGATTGATAGTTTTGGTGTTGAGAAAATTGAGAAAGATTTTATTTTTTAAAGAAAAGAGCACTGAGTAGAGAGGCTTTTAAAATATATTTTCTTGCATGAGAAAGGTAGGCCTCCTCTTTATAATCCTATGTAATATAAAAGGCTCCCATGAGCTCTCAAGATGTTCTTTTCACTCATAATTTCCTTCGTGTAGAACTAGTTTGTGAAGCCATACATGGTCAGTGTGTAGCACCTCCCTTGTTTATGCAACACATCCAGAACCATGAACCTATCCTAGGCCATGTGTTTTGTTGAGATATTAATGGTAAAATATTGAATAAGTAGACTTACACACACATAAGTTTGTGTATGTTTTTATTATAAATAAGGAAACATTTTTTCACATACAAAACCTATACCCATTTAGGTTTTGAGTGTAAGAGGCAGAGTCTTTACGAATCCTCATGGATGTGCGCATATACTGTTCCCCCTTGTGAATAATAAGAATCCATGAACAACACAACCCATACTCATATGGGTTTTAAAATATGAGGTAGTATGAAGCACACCTACGTGAGCCTATCTTGATTTGTGTTTAAGAGATTTGAACTAAACAGTGGGTGTGTAAGAAGCAAGGAATGAAGAGTGTGTGCATAAAACCTATAAAAATTTGTATGAATTAATGAATTTACATACACACATTATGAATTATTTTAGCGTATTAATAAAGATTTAATTGAGCATACTATACATGGGAAAACATATATGACACCCACACATTGAAGCTAAACCACTAATTCAAGTGAACAATGAGTGTTTGGGATTCCAAGAAACACATTATACATGCATGAAATCATACATAATAACATGTAAGTGGGAGAAGTAATTATGGTATTCAAGTAAAAAATATTTGAATTCCATGGAACCCATGCATAAAGTGGATTTGAATTGAGACTTAATCTTGGTAGAGTTA
Organism: Viscum album; assembly: GCA_963277665.1. Lineage (NCBI taxonomy): Eukaryota > Viridiplantae > Streptophyta > Magnoliopsida > Santalales > Viscaceae > Viscum > Viscum album. The sequence goes on along the minus strand of OY728150.1, from coordinate 369,110,651 downwards.
CAGAAGACCTTATATCCGAGTTGACATTGCTTGAGAATTTAAGAAGATTAACATAGACGATATTGTGCAAGATCATTCATAAATATTAATATACTTGAGGAATTTTTTCTCACTATAAACACATATATAACTGAGGTAGGTCCTTACTCAGAAGACGATATAATTTCCTGATCATTATGGAACTGAGAAAACATATCAGAACGAGTGATAAGATATTTTGAGCAAGCTCAACGGGCCTTAACAAAAGGATGTTGAAGAGTGTTTAACATGTATATGGGTATATGTGATTCATAAGGCTCATAGGGGAAGAGAATAAGATCAATATACATTGAATAAAATAAATTCAAAGGTGTAATATAATCATGTGATTCTAGTGAAAGGAGTGTCATGTGAGACTCAGGAGAAAAAGATTTCGTTGATACTCTAGGGTAGGCCAGTGAGATTATGGTAACACTATGAGATGAAGTATAAAGAACCTTCAGTAGGACTCAATATAGATACATTGTGGCTCTGTGTCGACCATTGTAATTTGTCATCTAATTATAGTGGAGAACCTATGTTGGGGAGAATAACCAACCATACAAGGAGTAGGTCATTGAACCGAACCTTGTAAATCCTTCTTTTTCGTGCCATTATATTTACAGCATCATTTGAGGTAAGGATTGTAGACAAAACAAGAATGTATTGAGGCTTTAACCACTCATATAGGCTTAATTTTAATGAATCAATTTTTAATAAGAATAAATGGATTACTGATTCAACCCTCACACTCTCTGTGATTGGACACTGATATGGGAAAATCAAATTTTATAATTTCTTTTTTAAAAAAGATATTTTAAAAATTTCACTATAAATATGTGGTTGACCATGATAGGTTTCATACTAAATTTTAATTAATTAACTATAGTTGTTTGAGTTTTATAATAAAATTATTTTCATATCCTTATAGAAAATTAGAAATTCTCAGGGTATATCATCCTTCCAAAGAAAATATTGATGTTTGGGTGGTGAATTTTATTTATATTTCTTCCCATTAAGATAATTATCTAACATAATATTGTCAAATAGATATTTTATTTCACACTGGTCATCCTTTACACACTTAAATCATTTACTAGTATCCTTAAGATAATTTCTTTTATGTTTCCTTCTATACTAGGACCAAAATTTAAAGATTATATTATTCTATCCATGATTTTTATTGTTATAAATTTCTCTGAATTCCATCTTTCATTTCATATAAAAACCACATTATTTAATTATAAAACAAATATATATTTATACCATATTATCACGTCAAATTATTTCTTCACAAAAATTTAAATCCCATATAGATAACTCCCTTAAGAGATTTAGTTTAAATCCACTGAAAAACTGATCAATCTTATTCTACAATTCAATGATAACATTAGATGCATAAGTCATAGGTCTTATAATTTTTTCCACAAATACACTAATGGATTCATTATACTTATAGTTTAGTAGAAATAATTCATTCTGAGTTTTTGTAAGAAGTATAATCAGAATTTACTTGTTCGATAATGACTGTATATAATCATACACTCGGAAGATTTTATTTCATCATGTTTTCTAATATTATCGATAAGAGACCACCAAAGATATACTTTTCCTAAAAAATGATAAATATTGAAAATAACTTATTCATGACCCAAACAATGGAGAAAGGATAAAATAATGTCATTTTTAAAAATAAGTCACTTGGTAACCTATTGATCAGTATATTCACAAACATAAGGCATATGTTTCTATATGATGGACTCAATATAACATTTTCCCACATTTTCATGATTATAATATCATCATAATTTATGGATTTAGATTTTTTCATTAAAAAAAACAATATTTTTCATTTCAGATCACATAAAAATGGGTTTTCTGTTAGGAAATATATGCAACATTCATCATACATAGTTCTAACATGGTACCTTCATATTCGATCCATTAAATGAATCTAAAAATCATAATTTGGGAATCAATAATTATAGAATGAGTCCATATAATCTTGAAAAATAATTTATAGGATGTATTATTTATTATACCTTTCTTTCAATATATGTCATATTTTCTGTGGCATAGGCCATCCTTGGAAATCATTTATTCAAATTATTCGTAACGATTCATATGGAATATGTGAGTTAACCAATCATATCCATTGTGTATTTCAAACCTAGTGTATTGTAAGGGTAAATTCACATGACACTAGAATAATGGATGAAATATGTTAGACAAACTCTTTTTTCCATTATTACCACAAGATCCATCTATACAAAAACCACATCTTATTTTAGTATCTTGACATGTATTTTTTTCTAGGGTAACCACCTCATCATTAACTTACCAAAATATTAATATGTTTTCTTATAAAATGAATTATCCCTCGGGATTCCAAAAAAGATGATTAATTGTAATATTTAATGATTACATAAACCTTACTCTAATTCCAACAATACTAACCATTACATTTCATATAAATATATTACATTATATTACTTTAATATATCTTATATAGAATTATGTTCCATGCCAAAAATGTAATGGCTTAGTATCCTCTGAATCATTGATAAATAAAATACTAATATATAAAACATTTAAATCACTTACTTATTAGATATTCAAAACTGGAACCCTTATAAGATATTTAATACATAAAATCATTCTCTATATCCTAGGGAATAAAAAACATAATAAAGGGTGAGAAAACATATTAAAAAAAGGGAAAATAAGGGATCTTTTACTGAATTTTAAAAAAAAACTGAGAATAAGTTTATAAGAACAAGATATTATCATTTAATGACCATAAAAAATAATAAATAGATCATTATAGTGAAGGATGTCATAAATGATAGTAATTTGTAATACATTAATCATAACAGAGTCAAATTACCAGTTCCTTTAGTTCAAAACATTAGAATGATATTAAGTAATAAAAATGTGGCATTAATTCTAGAATATCATAATCAATGAAAACTTATATCAAGGATACCCACCAAGACAATCCTCACATGTTAGGTATGGGATAACCACCAGTGTACTAACATCGGTATTTGGATAAATTCAGTTATACATTTATTTGGCCTTTGGATAACCCCTAATGTTCTATATGTTTTGGTCTTGGGATAACATACTATGTCACCTTTGAGATAATAAACCAAAAATATTTCCAAAACAAATTGTAGTGTAATTTAATTCTAGTCCCACCCAACATAAATTAATAATTAATTTATATTAATTCTATAATATAATGAATCATTCATTAAGACATAACTCATAGAAAAGAAAATTTATTTCATTTATATTTCATCATCATAAAAATAAACCATAAATTGAAATAATACAGATTTTATAATAGAATTACATTCCCCATGAAACATATTTAATATTTAGGATGTCATCATAGATGAATAGTTCCACTAAATTATCAATGTAATATTTATTAAGGAAAATTCTTCTTTCATTTTGAGTCTAATTTTTAAATATAAAAAAGATAAAAAATTTATGTAAATTATTTTTTTAGAAAACAACCTAGTAAATGTTTAATGGAATCAATCAGGAATTGATTAGTCATGATGATGGTAAATTACTTCCATGACATGTATATTAAAACTGTGATTCATTCCTTATTTTTTTTAATGAGTGAAAAGTACCTTATATAAAAAATAAATGATTCCATCAAAACATTTTATAAAATGTATGTAATGGGTAAAACATAAATTAAACAATCATTCTATATTATTATATGCATCCATGAAATTTTTTAAAAAACATGGACATATATGAAAATGGATTTCTGAAAAAAGTTACAATTACAATCATTTTTTTAATTCACTCTTTCAGTTTCATTAGTATATAATGAGGGGAAACTGAAAGGAAAACATTATTTTCTGGAATTAAGTTCATGATAATAAAAAAATTAATATATAGTAATAAAACACCATATAATTTCATTATTATTCAATTATGAATAAATAATACAGATACAAATGATACTTAAACATAAAACCCAAAACATAATTTTGAGTTTCTTTGTAACTGAACTACACTCATATATAAATAATATAAATTCATTATACATCTATAATAGAGAATTATTATGATATCAAATATGATCCAGTTACAACATTCAACCAAAACTTTATTACTAATTCTTATTTTAAATCATTGATTTAGGGTGTTAACTATTTTTCGTGATATATTTGGTTTGACAGTCCCAGTCCTTGTATTCTGTTCATTGTTATATTGTCTCCAAAATTTTCATCATGATATTAATTTAATATTTATTAAATACATATGTATTCAAAATCATCCATAAAAGGTATATCTAGAAAAATTAATTACATCATTATTTAAAATGTTAGTTCATACATATGCATGAATGATGTTTTCATATTCTAATGAAACTAAAGAAACAAAGAAAAAAGAATATTATATAGCATAACCATAATTATAAAATTAATTTCATATATAAACATTAAATCCTTTATAACATATTAAAATAATAAATGATGATTGAAAATGAATTATATTACTACGTGGAGGTAGTAGTGCACAAGTATACACGAGTGATACTTTCATTTTAATATTTGGTGCAAAATATGGTGGATAATAATCGTAAGATAATTAAAATAATATTAATGTATATTTGGGATAATTAATATAATATTATTATTATTAATACAATAGATATAGAGGAGTTATAAGAAGAAATAAATTGAAGGAGTATGGGTAAGGATATTACTTCTAATTCAGTCAACCTCCATTTAATCCCTTATTAAGGAAACATGAATTTTTATTTTAGGAAAACTATCACATAAAATTCATGGATAAAGAATTTGAGAAGAGAATTTTGCAGGTTGTGGTCATTGTAAGTGTCCCAAATAGGTCTAAATATGATAAATGATGGGTTTACTTTAATAATTAGAGGGTGGGATTCACCTAGAATATTTTAAGGGATTAAAATGTCATTAAGTCATATTATAGAAATATTCTTCTAAGTGGACAAGAATTAAAATTCAGGAAAATATTAGATTTAAATATTTATTTTCAATATGGTTTTTATATATTTAACTGGTAATCAGGCACATGTCACTTTCTGTAAGACCTAGTAAACTCATTTTAACTTTAACTATTGTAACAATGATTTTCTACTTTTACTAATCAATATTAGCTAAAATGATAGGCGCCTAAAAAGAAAATTTAGAAATTATAATTCAAAAAATGGAATCCATTTTACAATATTCAATCTCTATATATAGTAGAAATTACTTTTAAACTAAACCCATAAAATGCGTCAAAAATTGTGGATTAAATTTTTTTTTAATGATAAGAGTTTTTTTATACCAAAATCCAAAATAATATTTAAACAGAGAAATAAATAAAATTATTTTTAATAAAAATAATCTTATTAAATTTTAAAACAAATCTAATTTAAAATTGTGATTTTAAAAAATTATAAATGACAACATATGTTTTCTTAAATGTTATATTAAAAATTCAATCAGAGATATATTTATTTATAAAATTCCAAAAAATTATCCTTATGATAAATGTAATATTATGATTTCATAAATAATAGCATTTTTATAAAATTAAATTTTTAAATGTTATTGAAATTCATTATAAAATTTATACACATTATTTTATAAAACCAATTTCTAAATAAAAAAGTTCTTTATTAAATATGGATTACATGTTTATTATAATTTAATCAATAAATTATAATGAACTATTATATTTTGATATTTTGTCCATAATTTTGTTAACCCTACTCATTTCCAACAATCGATTGTCTAGTTGATAAGGGTAACACTAATAAATATAATTTAATATTATATCATCATCAGTTTTCACTCAAGATACATGTAAATAAAGCCATCAAATAAATTGAATTTATATAAAGGGAAATATATCATTAAATATTGTGGATATAACTAAAATTTTGAGGTATAACTAACCAAGTTATATATTTTCCTAGTAAACACATAGTGTTCATTAGATTAACCCCATGTATGTACTTTGTGGTGGTTTGTGTATCCTATGATATTTCTATGTGTTTTGAACCTCAGTACACAACTTCTACATTTGGTCACAATCCATGTATCTATATTTAGTGGTTGGAATCCTCATAAACCTTAATTGGAATCTCCAACAATTATTCATATATTATTACTCGCTTTGTGATAATTTATACTTAAATGATGAGTACTAATAGAATAACAACATATTATAATTATTTTGGATTAAATAAATAATAAGGAAGATGTGAAAAAACTAAAAACTATTTCCTGTAATTGATTAGTGAATAATAAATACTTTTGAATTTCTGTTTTACCCATTAGATATGACATGATTATTTTGGACGTTATATATGTTCAATTTGTGTAGTTTCTAACAAATATTTTTTTCATTACAGAAGAATGGTCTATCATGTACATGATGAAGAATAATCATTTCTGAAAGTATTAATATCAAGATAAGTTGATAAAAACCTGAAACCAATAAGGTGGAATATTTTCCCAAATAATTTATAATTAATTTATTTATTTAATTTGTTACATTATGATGAATTTTTATTCATTATCTACTATAAAAACATAACTCTTATTCTAACGTTAGTACAAAAGAGGAATCAGGGTAATATTTTAACTAGGGGCTATCCGCATGTGCTTCATGAACATCTGATTATCACTATAGAATCCAACAGGTTCCATCATAAATTAATATGAGGCTTATATATATCTTTATTGATTAAAACTGAATCCTTCAAGGGGAGAGGGATTTTCTTAGGTGGTAGAGGAAAAATTATCTTCATTATTTATACAATTATAGAGAGAGTTCTCTATGTCTTGATATAATACACGCTAAATTTTTTTTCATAAATAAAGATTATGGCTTGGTCTATTGGAAAATGTCAAAACTAAGTTTAAATAGATCTAGTGTTAAAAATAATAATTTACAATTGGCCATTTTTACTTTTGTATGTCCCATTGAACCCCATGTCTAAATAATAATATAATTATTATTATTTGTCTTACATGTTATAAAATCATGCGTAAAATAAATTACATTTTCCTTGAATAAAAAACTAATTATTTATTCAAATAATATTTAACATAAAATTTCTCAATAGGTCATTATAACATATTCTCCAATCATCCTCAAAAATATATGAACATGAATAATAAACATTTAATTGTTTAAATAAATATCACTACTTAATTCACAAAAAATTATATGAATATTATTTTTAATGAATTTGTGAGTATATATTTATATAATGTTATATTACCTAAATACATAAATATTTTAATACATTGTTAAAAAACTAAGAATTAATTAATATTATATATTTAAATAATTAAATAATTAATTATTTGGTGAATATTTTTATATAAAAAATTCAACCCACATCTATATTCTATTAATATATTTTTATTGAATATTTAGGGTCAAACCAACATAAATAATTATTAAACCACCTGAAAAAATAATATTTATACATCATGTTAAATTCATATGGAATTTAACTGAGGGCCCACAATGATATAGTGTGTAACCCTATTTTGACCTTTATATGTGGAATTAGGCCAATCCACTGAATTTACAAGGTCAGTATCGAGAAACCTGCCAATGCCCCCATATTAAACATAGTTAAGGTTGTAATGGCATTTAATGTCCTAAAAATATACATAGTTTAATATATTCCCATTATCTTAACATCCATTTTAAATAGGATTCATGTTTGAGTAATCACTAAATATTCTCGATCTGACTTTCATTTTTTTCTAAAAATGAACTCAAAAATATAACTCTATAGACACATACCAAATTCGATAGTTAAATTTACACCAATATGTATGTGATATCAAATTTCATTCTTTAATATAAGAGGAAATATTTTCTCACAATTTTTATTAACACGTTTTCAGTCGTGATTCACCATACATATCTTACATCACTGTGATATTAATTTTTCATGATTCACATAAATATATTAATTTAGAAAACTCATTACATGAATTAATAAAAATATTAATTAATTAAGATCAATACACAAAACCAAATCTAGTAATATCCAATATAAAATATATCTTTTGGTTTCATAAAAGTATATCTTGTTTTTCTAACAACATACACTAAGGATTATAAATGGAATACACCATATGAATGTGTCTCAACGTCCTCCCAAATATATTGTTATCATTTTTATCCACCCAAAGGATATAGTTCAGCTGTAGAAATTATATTTAAGAATACTACCATGGAACTACTTACTTCTCATCATTATGGGGAATTTATATAACATATTAGTGTGTTGTGTAACCTTAGCACATTATCTCATACTATGCTATAGTAAAGATTTATCATGATTTTTTTAGAAACTATTGTTAATATTTAAAAATGAATGATGGAATTTTTAAAATGCATATAATTTGGTTCTAGGGTAGAATATTTTATGGTTAGGGGAAAGGGTAAATTTTGATGGAGTTAGGGATTTTATCAATAAATTTTCTAGAAGCAATGATATTCTATTCTATGGGGTGATTGAGGGATTCATTAAAGTTTTTGTGAATAGTATCCCTACCAAAATTCATAGATAATGTAAAATTATTTTAATTAAAGTTTTTGGTGGATTTCAAGATATTACATGGGGTGTGTCTATTCATCCTTTTATATCTAATATCATGTATATAAGAAACATTAGAGATAATTGAATTTTTCACCCTAATAAGAAAAACTTCTATCACAACAACTATTTTTGTGGTACTCATGCATTATATTTGATTAGTAATTCTAATATTCCATATATTCCCACTTATATATGAAGAAAAAATAGAGTTAATCATTACATTTTTTGATGAACCATAATTAATAATATACCCAGAAAGTCTGAACCAGGCGAAAGCCTGATCCTGCAAATTTATAGAAGAAAAAGTGCAAGTAAAGACAGCAGAAAGAAAAGACGTTACATTATATAAAATTCATAAGCACCCCTTTCCCCATCATCAAATAACTCATCATCAAGGTTAGCTGACTCCCATTCAGAAGACTCGTATTTGTGCATCATCTCAAGATACATGTTTTTCTTCCTGAGAATTTCTTCAGACAATTTCTCCTTGATCGGCCGCTTCCCACTGATCCCTTTGTCCGTCTTTGGGTACCCTCCTCTTCTTTTTCCATTGTACCCATTTACAATGACAGTTTCTTGTGACCCCACATTCTTGTGTGCAAACCTTGTCACCATTGATTTGGGTAGGTCTGTATAGTCTCTCCTTGGCTTTTTCCTGCTCTGTGTTTTTTCCTCCACTTCCTTTCTTAGTGTCTCATGAATTCAATACTTAACTGCATCCCTATAGGATGTTTTTTACTATGGGGATCTTCTTCATCTTCAAGTCTATCCGCTCACTTATTTTTATGGGCCAAAGGAGGACTGACATTTCCATCCATCCCACCCTCCATTTGAGGTATCATGATTGTGTCATCATCACAGGGGCTTTTACATTCCTCACTCAATCCACCGAGGCTAACATTTCCCTCTTTCTCTCCAACTTCCTCTGCCATATCACTCTCCTTTGTCTCATTTTCTTCAACATCAACCAGCGCTGCAAATTTGTTTATAGAATAGTTAAAAAATTCATTAGGATTTACTTGCACCATGACATCAGGTGTGCTCCTCTGTTCAGACACCAGTTCCACAGGTTTAGAATTGTCCTGCCTCAATGAAAACCCCTGCCAATGTACTGAAAGTCAGTGTTTGATCTCTCCATCTCATGATAAGCCTTGGATTCAGTATTCATAGATCCTGCCATCTTATGTAGATCTGAATCTTCTATCACCTTCATATGTGTGTGAGACTCAATCAAAATTGATTCCCCAGGCTAAGACATAGCCACTCCACTTTTGCCCAGTTGGGTTCCCCTAGCACCATCCACAGGAATCTGCCCAGATCCAGTAGTCCAAGAGGTTCCATTCATCAAACCCCCTGATGATATTCACTGCTGCATGATAGTAGTGACAGCCGAATGAGATTCATCTTCAAGGTGTGCACTTGGGACATGATCAACCAAAGCTGTGCAGGCATCCACTCATCATGCAACTGTGCCACTCTTTCGACAATCATCCCTCTCATGCCCTGCTTATGACAAAAGGAGCAGAATGACATCCAAGACTCATAGTAAATCTTTTGTGCATACTTGTACTCACCCTCCACCACGATCCAGACAGTACCAGGTGGCTTCTTTGAGAGATCCATATCCACACAGATTCGTGCAGATGCAGGGTTACCCATTGAGGTTGTCCTCTGATCAGAGCAAATGAAGCACCTGATGGAGTTGCCTATCAACTTCAGAAGCCCGAGGTTCTGGAACGGGAGATGAATTCCTGGCAACTGCAACCAGATGACAAGATTTATGGAATCCCGATTCATATGATGTTCAAAATACCACCAAAGAAGATGAAACGGGGAGGCTTTCCTTGGTCTAGACCATTCTCTCCCCAAGTCATCCTCATCAGAGAAGATGATGAGGATCTGCTAAGGCCCAAAGATCCTGACCGACGCCAGATTCTTTAAACCCCAATCTTCATTCGCCATTTTTCCAAAATCCCCAATCAAAGGGCGACGCCGCACAAACCTTGCGATTAAGGCTGTGGAAAGCATCTAAGTAGCTTCGGAAAACTCTCGAATTGAGACTGGAACGATGGGATGACCAGAAATGCATCCTGGAACCCTCGGCGCTACCTTTATCTCAGGAAAGAAAAAACCAGATTCAAACATACCTCTATTTGTGAAACTATAAGACGAAGAAACCCCTCCCCCCGCTGCGTGAGGAGGGGACACATCAACCGCCATCGACGATCTAGGTTTTCATCTCGATTCGCCATCGGGGGAGGCCTCGGTAGCATTGGGAGTAGATTTCGTCCTTTGTTTGGTAATTGAATTAGGAATACCATAATTAATAATATAATTAGAAAATAAATACTTTCCATTAGTAAATTAAATTGAGAATGTTATATGATCCCAGAATTTATATGGAAATGATTTTTGGATCAATATTCTGATGGTTCTCCCCATACTCACATTTTTATCTCCTCTTAGTAAATATTGGTTTGTAGAAATGTACTTAATGAACTCTCTTTATCATGGAATATAATTCATAGTATCTTCTTGAAAATGTAAACATTATATTTTTTGAATGTTTTTATTTATCTCTATTTAGTTTTAGTTTCTTTTGATTCCCTTGGAAGGGTTTGGTTTTCTACAATTAATGGAGAATGGTTGGTTTAGGTAAATTATTCAAATACACACTATTTATTTGATATGATTCTCTTTAGATATGTATTTTCATTAATTAGTTCTTTATGTATTTTGACATGGTTGTTTCCTCAAGATATAATGAATCTAAGGGAGGTTTTATTTTTAATTTATTATTTTTACCTCTATGAAGTGTATTCAAATAGATATTTTCCTTATCTTTAGGCCTGAATATTAGTTGGGAATGATGTTCTCCAATATTGTTACATTGGATTTATTTCACTATGTTCTCATGTTGGCTTATTTTATATCTATTATTTTACAATTTAGTTTGTTATTTTTTAGAATTTTAGATTATATCCTATTATTTGACTAATTTCATATTTTATGATATGCTTTGATATTATATGTGTCTATTTGATATTACTTTTTGGTTGTTGGGGATTTTTGGGAGGTGGTTGATAATGATTTCCTTACCCAGTGAGTTTCAATAACTATAGGAGTTTGTTGGAATACCCAAACATTCTTATTTGGATGGATTTCATTCCATTCATAGTTGGATGGATGGTGAGATTATTTTATAATTTTATGATTTAATGGTCTTCCTTGGAAAATTGAATCAAACTAATTATAAGGGTATCTTAGTTTTTAGCGTTATTCAGAATCTTGGGGGTTAGTGTCATTGATATCCTAAGGAACTAGAGTGGGATATTAAGATTCCCATTAGAAAAGAATTTTTATTTATTTATCATACATACCTTTTTAAAATATATGCCCAAATTATTTTAAAAATAAATAAAATTGAATATCATGGACTCCACTTATGAGTATTTTAGACCTCCATCTAAACTGATGAGTGTTTTATGCCATCTTTTATACAAGGTTCTTTATAGTTATAAATGTATTATCCACTAAAAAACCACCTATAGTGAAATCAATCATATTATAACACATATTTAAAAGAAAATAATACAATTATTCTATTAGTATTTTTTCAGTAATGTGTTAATAAGTGATTCTTTCACATAACTATTTAATGTATTCCTTTTAATCATATAATGACTCCCCCTTTTGGTTGTCTTCATTCAAATATTTATTTTCATATAATTTCTTTTTGGAATTATAGGATATATTTTTCATGAAATTTTGATTTATATATACAAAACCTATAATTAGGTTTTTACACAGTTTAACATGTACCTATCTTATTATATTATCTAGAATATAAAAGACAAATGCTTTATAGATTCATCCACCATACCAACAGATTTTAATTTTGACCCCATATCCTAGGATAACTTAATGGATTATTTTATAATTCTCTATAATATATATGGAATTTTGGAAATAAATAAATTATACTGCATCTTATATTGATTTTTTGATCTTTTTCATGTATTTGAATAAATATTGGTTGAATATCAATATCAATATAAGTTATTTACTTTAATTATTGGTTATTTTCTACCATGTTATACATTTTTATTTCAATTTAACTTTTAGTTAAAAAAGAAGAATAATGGTTTATAAGAGTATAATTATATTTTGTGTCATTCTTTAGAGAATGATTCTGCATGAATCATTATAGATAATGAATATTCCTCTCTATTTCAATATCAAAAGGAGGGCTTTTCTTTGATTTAAAATGATTCATGAACACAACATGCACAAAAAATAAATTATAACAAAATTTTATAAACAAATATGTTGGAGTGGAATAGAAAATATATATACATATATTAAATTAAAGTGTTCACCTAAAAACACATTGTCAAAATATATAGTGATCCCCATTAATAATTTCAGAATTTTAATTTGATATCATAACTCCAATAATTATTTATTTTGAAATAGGATTTATAGAAAAGGGAATATACTTGGCCAAATAACAAGTAAATTGAAGGCCCCACCATTGGTAGTGGGGTGGTTAGGTCTTGGGGGTGAGGGGCAGGTCGTGGGGTCAAGCCCCATGGATTTTGTGTTTATTGAAATTTATTTCCTTGCATTGGGTTTAGTGGTGGCAGATGTAACTGATCATATATAACATGTAGGATTAAAGGTTTTAATGTATTAATTTTTAATATTATCTATGAATATGTTTTGAATAAAATAATATTGAAAATAACAAAAATAATTTATGATGTTAAGAAGGATTTTATAAAGATAAGAGAAGTTTATGATGGAATTTTTTCTTTGAAACTCTTCATTCATTCATATCAAATGTTCATTTAGGTTTGAATTAATTTTTTGTTTGATGTTTATAGGAATCCTAACCACCTATTACCACTTAAATTGATGAAACTTGACATGGTTCTTGGTATAATAATAATTTAAACAAATCCCAAAACATACACAAGGTTTGTGATTACCAAATAATAAAATAATAGAATGAATATTGGATATAAATATATTTCTATATTGTACAATTGAAAGAATAATACTACTTTCCACCTATAATAATAGTACTTATAACATAGTAGAACACAATATTTTGTTAAAGAAACTAAATATAATAGTTCTATGAAAAAATAAACTAGTAATAAAATAAATTAAATGGTCAACACCCCAAGAAATATATCAAATCATCATAGATTTTATAGTCTAAAAACATCCTTGTCATGTTTTTATCTTCCTTTCAATAAATATTCTCTATTTATCTCTCCATTTAGAGGAGGATAATGATTTATTGAATATCCTTATTCATTTAATCTCCCCCTATAATAATTGAGAGATCTGATATTTCTAGTATCATTAGATGACTCATATAGATCTCTAAAATTATAGGATTTCAAATCCTTAGTCCAACATGAAAATGAGGTGCCCATGGTTGCAATGCATTGGCATTGGTGAATGTGGTTTTGGAACCTTATTTTTGAATTACCATGGAATCAGTATTTGGGCTAGTATAATATGTTATATGGATTTTTATAAATCAAAACATTTGTTTCCAAACATCTTAAATAAATGTATAAAAAATTGTGAATAAATGGGATTTCTAGAAATAAAATACATATCTGAATTACTGATGTTTCCTTGATATTATGTAGAGTAAAGATTCCATCAAAATTCATAAATTTTTTGGTCCATAAAAAGGATATTTAAGATTAATTATCTTATAAAAAATTATTATTTTGGGAATGGCTATATGAAATTTCATTTTTATTGGTTTTATAGACTTATTGAAATTTATATTCCAGTCCACGTGTGTGCTTGGACTGTAAAACATGTTTAAGTAGTTATGCTTGTATTTCATAATGCGCTTACCAAAAAACCTCCACCTATAATAAAACATTAAAAAATGTGAAATTTGAACTTTTAATTATATTTAAAATTATATTATTTTTAAAAATTAAAAATGAAATTAATTATATTTATTTAAAATATAAAATAACTAATTAGTTTAAAATAATTTAATGATGATGGAATAATATAGTGAATCCCAAAGTGGCCATTAGAAATACTCCATCATTGGCCATAAAAATGCAACAAAAGTTCATCCACATTCCCAACCACCCCCTATTGAGCTCAACCCCAAGGATTGTTTAAGAAATGTATCCAATTATAATTTATCAGATCTATGATACCTTATTAAGAAAATATAATGGGTATTATATTTCAACACAAAACACCAGTAAAATAATTACACTCGGTATCTATTTAGTCTTTATTTAGCCTTGTTTAGACTCATATTGATCATAACATTGCACAACAAACATCACCTTCTGATGAAGATCATCATTCAGATATATCATAGATGTTTATCTATAAGGGTTTAATTAAAATTCAATTCCCATGATTTTTTCCTTATATCAATGTGTAATAAAAAATTATATTAATTTATATAACATGATGCATTATTATATTATATTATTTTTTAGTATATATAATAGAAAACATATACATCAGTGTCATTCCCATTGCATTCGAATATTAAATAACATTATATAAACATATACATTATTTATTTTAATGGTCATATCAAAAAATATTATATCACTATAAAAATAATGATGAATAATAAAGTAGTTATCTACTCCACTACTATGTAGAAATCTAAAGAACTACACCTCCCAAAATATTATTTAGAGAGATAATATAGATAAATAATTATAGTTATATTAATTTTGATATTATGATTCTCAATGGTTATGTTAAATACAATAAAATTATTTCTAAATTACGTTAAATTATAATTTCAAAAATAATAAAGTATTTTAAACAATGATTATTTAAAATGGGTAAAATGTAGATCCTGTAGAATAATTTTAACTTCCACCATTTTTAATTCAAATTTTTTTATTTTACAAATATAAATACTCATTATGATTTCTTAACACTATATCAAAAATTAATTAGAAACTTATTTTAATTGATATTATGTATATCCCTTATTTTTATCAAGTTCTAATATATATTATTTTCGACATTTAGTTGATTTAAACAGGTAACATATACATATATATAAATATATTTTTTATTTGCATTCATAAATTTGAATATCCCCAAGACCAATATTAACTCCTACTATAATATTAGAAAATATAATTACTAAAAATATTATTATTCCAAAAAAATCCATTATATTACAGTAGAAACTGACATTAATTTTCTCTTATAGGATTTTTATCAAAAAATTTCAAATGATGGTTAATATGAATATATTAAATTTAATATCATTTAAATTTATATTAACAATATGAAAATTGAAATACAAGAAAATTTCATGACTTAAAATATATATAAATTGTTTTTATCTCTTTGATAATCAATAATACTATCATTTATATTTTTTATTTCATACTATATTGTAAATTAGAATATAAAATCATGAAATAAATGAGACAAAACTCATTCTTTAAACTATTCTTATGATTCAATTTCATGGGCCCATTTGGTTATTTTCTCATGGAGGTGGATGTTGGTAAAAAAGGGATAATAAGATAGACCATATAACAGAGGATACTCTTATATTTTATAGTTCACACTTATACATATCAACGTCGTTTTTAAATTCATCACAATAACAATATCAATATTATTTTTAATGAAATATTTTGATTAAAAATATGAAATTAATGTAATTTTATGCATGGAAACTACGTTGTCTAACCTTTTATCCCAATTATTTATTATATTAAGATTTTAATTCATTTGATAAGGAACTCTGTAATTTAACTCCATCCATGGAGATGAATGGTGTTATAATAGTGGGATTTGATTTCACAAACAAGTTCATCATATAGTGAACACCTGACACCCACCTTCACTATGTTAGGTGAAATATACTTGCATTGAGTATTCCTCACTAATATGGGAGGCATTACTTCACATAAATATTATTAATCAATCTATAAGGTAAAAAAAATACCAAACAAACAATATCTACATATATACAGCACGGAACACAAGACATAAAAACTATAAGAAACCTAAAAAATAACCCAATAATATTTCCCAACCCTATAATAAAATAAAAATTACACTATAACATGACAAAAAAAATACTATAATGGAATGTTTTTTTAAAACCACTCCATTGTCTCTACCCCACTTCTTCTCCACTGATCCCCTAAAGTTCACTTAAAGAACAACATGGAAACACGTAAAAGATTTCAGGGGAACCTATAGGGTTCTGTAAAAAAGATCTATATTTTCATTCTCATAAATTAATAGACTCATTAATACAAATAAACAATACATCTAATAATATTTTATAATTGGAAAATAAGGGGTTGAAAAACAAACCATATTAACCATTCATATATCGTAACTAGATTCATTAAAATACACTTGGATATATTTTATTAAATCCCGAAATAACCACAATATAAAATAACATAATATTTCATACCCCTTCTATATGTTCTTCAAACAAAACATCACCTAATAAGAACAAAACTGCATATTGGTGGAAAACAAATATATTATTATAAATTGAATTTAGGGGTAATTAACATTATTATTAATTATGATGATATATCGAGATAGTGGATAAAATATGTTTATCCAGTGATATATAGGTAATATTTAGTGTTATAGGAAATGATAACCACCATAATTATTCCAATATAACTAAATCTCTTGATCCAATTATTATTGTTATAAGATAATAAAATTTGGTGCATCAGTATCCACTTCCGGAAAGAAAGTTGTATGTGTTACTGGACTCTAATAGATAACATGTTGACAAGATTAATCATTATCAATATTATTATCACTAAATCATCCCACAAAATTATGGGGATAAAGATTATAGACGTTGACACCATCAATTGCTTCTAAATTATACCAACAGGTTGAGTATATAATAGTCGCCTATAGTCAATATTTTATACATTCATTAGTCAATCATAAGAATATATATATAGTCGTAACATATTGAGTTTTTTCCTATGTGAAATATATTTCCATCTCATAATTGATTTACATTGGATTCCTTTAAGGTTATAGTTAAAACAACCAACAAACTAAACAAACGAAAATTATATTATATATAAAAATGGTAAACTATTATTAAATTTGGAGGATCATTTATATTTACTATTTTTGATAATTATGAAAAACTAAAACTTATCAAACATGTACAATAATAATTTCAAAATCAAATATATTTATAAATTTTCATAGATAAATTATTCTTTAATTTTTACTCATATTTCATTCAAAAAACAAATTCTAGTGAGAAAATTTATTTTTATTCTATTATATCCGTACATTCATTAAGATATGCCTACCTGGAAACACAGGGAATTTAAAACAAAATAAATAATGGGTATAGGTTCCTATAAATGGATATATTTCAATAAATGATATAATTAAATAAATTTAGCATGAACTACTCGGCATTGATAAAAAATGATAAAATCTGACATATTACAAATTTCATAAAAGGGAGATATATAAATTTATGGGAAAAGATAAAAAATTAATCATATGGATAATACTAACTATTTTTAAAATGATTGAACTCATAATTATCAATATCCTAATAATATTATTATTACTTTTCTCCAATAAATCATAAACACATAATCAAGGCCTCCTACAAAGACAACACCAATAACTAGGTAGGCATGCACCAAATACCCAGAATTGTTTGACTATGATATACATTATCTCATTAAGGGGATATTATGGGTCCTTCCTATCACTAACCATGTCTGATGCATTAATCATTTGAATGTGGTGAATAATAAAAAAAAAATACACATACAAAAAGAGTATCTATATTCAAAAACGTTCATACGGAGTACTAGTATTTTCCCCAGATAAAAAACAAAACATCATTAAAATAATTCCATAAGAATAATATAGAGGATGTTATCATAAGATTATAATCATATAAATAACAATACTTGTTATATGATGTTGACAAATTTGATATTAATTTTAAAAGAACATTCAAACTATTATTTGAAAAAATCATAATTTTAAAAAAAATATGTAATAATTTCTATAATATTGAGTAAATTAAATTATTTGAATATTGAAATGGAAACATGTAAAATAATATCAATGTAATTAATGATTAAAACTATAGGAAAATAAATTTTTGTGGAAAATGAAAAAATAAAGTATCTCTTCACACATTTGGTAAATTTAAAAAGCACCATGCTTTTATAATGATATGAATATACATTTTAGAACATCGAATATAATTTCACATATTTTTTAAATTAAATTCAATTATAATTTTATCATTCAAAATAATATTTTTGAAAAGTATTTATTAAACATTGATATAGATGAAAATTTTCAAAGTCCAAAGTTGAAAAAATGTCACTTTTCATAAAAATTGTATTCTCAATAAGATTTTTTAATGAAGAGAGGAAAATAAATAAAAAATAAGTAAAATAATTAGTTAAAAATATAATAAAAATCAATATGGTTTTTAATATATAAATATCTTATAATTTACAAAATTATTAATTTAAAAAATATAATTAAAAAAATGAAATTATTGAATAAACACTTATAGCTTTTATAAATTTGGACACAATGGAAATTGAAGAGGAGAACATGAAATGGATTTATAAAACACATTAATGTTAGAAAATAAAACATAATTGATATTTATATAGTTGTTAATATTCCCATCAAAAATATTATGGTGAAAATGTTATATGTCTCTATGAATAGAAATTTAAAAGAGAAATCACATACATCACGTCTGATTCACTATGTATATGCTTTATCACATGTATATTAAACATATATTAATTTAATAATTTCAAAAAAATACCTATATATATTTATTTTAATCTTATTTTTCCATATATTACCATTCCTTATTTTGTTTTTAAATAAGTTAACTTCTTGTCGAATATCTTGAGGATGTTTGATTCATAATCCCCAAAAATATTCTGTAGTTTGACCTTGGTAAGACGGGTCATTGCTCTTCCATTTCAATAATATTAATCATGATATAATTATAATGTTTATATATTTAATTCAATTTCATAATAATTCATCAATGGTACATATGGTAAATGAATCACATTGTTTGCTGAGGTGGTAGTGCACATGTACGCATGAACGATTATATGATTTTTAAGAGGAGGTAATGTAAGAAGATAACTAATATATTATTATTATTATGGACTAATAATAATGTAATATATCAAATATATATTAATTAAATCCATCATAATAAATATTTGTAAAGACACATAAATTCCATATAATTTTTTTAATTATATTGGAATTTTACGAGTATGCCAAAATTGACGGTGCATGATTCTGAGGCCCGGTTTTTTCAGAGTGAATTTATAAAAATAGATTTGGTTACATTCAGTAAACGTGCAAGTGGGTTTTGATAACGTTTAAACTGGTGCTCGGAATTTAAATCTGAGGACACCGATGAACTCACTGCACCAATATTCTCTTAAGGAGACCTTCAGCTCGACCACAGTAGGTCGAGGGTGAATGGTAGTTTTCATGTTTTATGTGGAAATAAAAATAAAATAAAGAAAAGGTTTTATTTTATTATTATTGAAACTTCTCTACAAGGGGTATGGTGGTGGGGACCACCCAAACACTCTTTAATGGGAGAAAACCTTTCAACTCCCCATTTAATTAGTTGAGCCAAGGAAAATTTATTAGATGTGTCAACATTTTCATATGCCAATATATATTAATTGTGTAAACCTATCATATACTAAGTAACAATGTTGTTAGAATTTTGGAAGGTTCATATTAAATGAACCTTCATATATTCCATGATCGTTACTTACCCCCACCCTCTCCTATTTATATAGAGCTTGGGGGGAGGATTTTCCACAGCTTCAACAAGTGATGAAACTCTGGTAAAGTGTCGTGATGCCCAACACTTGGAGGACGTAGCCGGTTCCAGCAGTTGGGGACAAGCGACCCCAAACAACAAAATGAAGAACGAGGAACTAACCCCGATCCGGGATCTGATTTGCCTTATGGAGATGATGAACGCCAACATTCTTCAATGACTTCGTCTTCTTCCTCACGCATCCTCCTTCATAACTTTCATGGTAGGGGTGTGTTTTTTATTAATCTTCATTGATTTTTATTTTACGTTGAAACTCACCCCATGAGCAGCATTCAACCGCTCTAACACGGAGGTTGTGGGCCAAATGAACATGGCCCAACAACTCCGCAATCCTTGTGATTTTTTGTGCGTTCCATGTGATGGAAGGGGATGATGACTAGTGCCAGCAACCGACACTGGTGGGGCTCGAGAATGGTGGTCGGCACTCCAGCCGGCCCTGTGAAGGGTGGAGGCGTGCATCTGCACCGCCCAATGGAGAAGAGCCACATCATTGTGTCACGACAGAAAGGATACGACAGCCATATGTTAGTGCTAGGGTGCAGTGTGTGACCGCACCGCACGAATGAGAGACTGGCCATCTGGCCATCTTGGGGCGACCAAGCGATCCGCCCTAGTGGACTGTACGACGGTCCTCCATGGGCCGCCCCACCGCGGGCAGCCGCATTGCAGGCCGAGTCGGATCCCACGGGCTGGGTCCAACCCAGGGCCGAACCCAGTTCAGCCCTGGTCGACCTGAACTGGGTTGGGTCGGCCCAAGCCAGGTCAGGCAGGGTCGGTCCGACCAGGTCGGACTAGACCCAGACTGACTTCGACCCATTTTCGCTCTTTCAGTCATATCTTGAGATACAGGTGTCCGTTTGACCAAACGCCAGTGGCACCGGAATCCTTGGATAGAGACAGACCTTTTGGTGTATCCCACATGAGTTTTGGTTAATTTTTGGTGTGTAAAAGTTGGATCGAACACGAATCAACCTGGGCCCTCAGGACTAACAAGAAAATAACTTAAATATCGGTCATCTGATTGACGCATTGTTAGTTGTGTTGAGACCCATTTTACGTGGCGGTCCCTTGGTATACATTTTTTTGGGTCTTCGTTGAAGTTGGAGTATTGAATTGTGTCTTGAGGATAAGATCCTCCCAGAATCAAGCGTGCATAGTGCGGGAACCCTAAATATGGTTCTAACATGAGAAAGGTATCCTTCATGGGTCTGTGCTCTTGGATAACACATTGAACCTCTCTAGAAAACCATGCGGGAATAATCTAGGATCTTGTGTTGGTCTGTTGTACTAAGATCTTGTGTGGGTCTGATGATGTACTAGGATCCTGTGTGGGTCTACTAGACTAGGATCTTGTGTGAGTCTGATGATGTACTAGGATCCTGTGTGGTTCTGCTGTACTAGGATCCTATGTGGGTCTGATGATGTACTAGGATCCTATGTGGGTTTGATGATTTATGATCCTACGTGGGTCTTACTTTTAACAGAGTAAGATGATTTAGTAGTTACATCTAATCATCTCTACTACTGTAAAAAAGTTATACCTATTGTGAGTTAAGTCTTTACCTTTGTGGTATTCTTCTGTGTGGCATACATGTGTGGTACTAACCGTTGTGGTTACCTTTCCTTAATGAAACAGTTGTACTTTGGAAAAGGATTGGGGCCTTTTGTTTCCTCATGAATGATATGGGTAATATTTGATAACATAATTATATGTATGTGTATATACCCAAGTAGGGTTGTCACTGATTTACTTGCATTGTGGTTTATCCTTTGTGGATTTTGTGACACCTTGAGGGTCTCAGAGTACCCACATAGTATCTTTATAATCACCCCTTCATGTTTTTTCCCGCACCTTGTTGTGTTTGGTGCAGACGACGAATATCTTTGATCGGGGCTGAGGGTACCAAGACTGGACGGTCCACCGAGGTGGATCGTATGACATGTCGGTACACAGAGGAGACGGGCGGACAGGGAGTGCTATGGAGGTGATTTGTACCTACCCTTCCGGTAGGAATATCATAGTAAGACCTAGTAGCTATCTATCTCATTCTTTAGTGGTATTTTATTTCTAGTAGTACTTGTACCATTACTTTTGGGATATTATTCTGACCCCTCTTACTTTCTGCACACATTTGGCTATACAGATTACTTGTGTTCGTATCTTCCTGTGTGCTTGTTTGAGTGTGTTTACATGATATAAAGGCAATGACTTCATGGTTTTAAGGGATACGACTTTAGATACTAGTCACCAACCCCTATCCTATGGAAGGTGGGCTTGGGGTAGTAATGGCATGGGCCCCATGGGACGGGTTGTGACAAATTAGTATCAGAGGAGTCGGTTCTATTGTAGTACATTAGACTCTGATATTTTTAACGGAAATAGTGTTATGTTTAGTGACTGTGGTTATCAGTTTACAGAATCCTGTGATGGTGCGGAAGCCGACATATCCATACAGCAGGACCATGAATTTTTATTTCAGACTAAGTGCACGAAAACACTTTTTTCGTGTGTTCGTAGAAAAGTTTTCTTTGTAATCTTTTTGAGTCAACTCACCAGGTATAAATTATTGACCGTGGCGCACCTGTATTGTTTTTTAGGATTCCTCCACGCAGACAGCGAGCTAGGGTTACATGTTTAGTATGTGTTGATAGCCTATAGAGTGACAGGGCCCCGATGTAGATCCATCTTTTAGTAGAGGCACTAGTGGATGCACCAATTGTACCTTTACACATTGGGAAACCGATGCCACCAGCCCCAGTAAGAGAGGGTGCACACAACTTGAGTGTGTTGCATGAGTTCCAGTGCCAGAGGCCACCCAGGTTCAGGGGAGAGATGGACCCATAGGTGGGTGAGGATTTGCAATAGGTCGTGGTGAGCGTCTTCTGACTATTAGGCACACCATCTGATCTCATGTTGATCCTTGCCACAAGTCTTCTACAAGAAGCAGCAGGAAGATGGTGGATCTTTATGCTCTAGGTTCACGACGAGTTGACACTTATCTGGCTAGAATTTAAGAGCCTGTTTCGAGTAGAGTTAGTCCCAATGACCCTTTGTGTAGTGCACACATAGGAGATTCTTCATCTGTTGCAGGGAAGCATGACTGTGGCTCAATACTCGGTGAGGTTCAACCACCTCTCTCGCTACTCCACTGATATGGTTCGGAACCATTATTTAGGGCCCGGACCTTTGAGAAGGGGATCTGGATGGAGATGAGGGCTTCAATTATTTCTCTCAGCATCTCGATGCAGGTCAGGGTGTTAGGGTGATCCCTCTTAGTGGAGAGTTTTCTTGCAGAGCAGTCACCAGCAACACGACCCACCACCGGGCGTCACGTAGTGGAATATTCTACAGTTGGTAGTAGACAGATGTCACAGTAGTCCAAGACGACCAGGACTATAGGTGGACAACTGTAGGATTATGGGTCAGTTATGCGGGGCACTGGAGAAAGAACTAGTCATGCGAGGAGTAGACATTGTTTCACATGCGGCGGGTTGGGTCACATGGGTCATGACTACCCAACCTGCTATACGTATGATGGTCATACGGTTGAAGGACCTCCCAAGTAGAGACAGAGGTTTGACCAAGGAGGTCCGTAGGATGAAGGACGATGTGGTAGAGGTGCAGGCCATACAGCTGGCAGTGGGCGACGATTCAAGATGGTAACGCCACCACCACTAGGTGGTCCACCCTGACTAGAGGGAGATAGTGGACATGGGTGAGCTCAACACCAAGAAACTGATTCCTATGACCATGGAAATTTGGAGATGATATGTTGTATTAACTTTTTCTACTCCACCTTAACTATAGAACTTATATACATAGGTTCCAGTCATTATTTTATTTCCACTCCCCTCGTTCGGATCTTAGATATTTTGGTGGAGCCTTTGGCTCGATCCTTATGGATTGAGACTCCTACGAGAGTATATTCAATGATTACCTACTAGTTCCAGAAGTGTGAGCTTACTCTAGGATAAGAGATATTTGGATGAGATATCCTAGTAGTAGCATCAAGGCCATACAACGTCATCTTGGGTATGGACATGTTATATAGAGTTCATGCCCAAAATGACTGTATAAGGTACAAAGTGTGCTGCGTCTGCATGTATGGTACTAATTTAACCTACATCGGTGAGAAGGGAACCATTGGAGCACATGATGGACTTACCCGAAGGAGAGTGTAGTCGATCAATCATCTGTTAGATAGCTTTACCCTTGGAGCGGTTGATGTGAAGACTCTGAGTTATTATTTAGTGGTGGATCAGTATGAGAATGTCTTTCCAGATGATGTTTCGGGTCTACCTCCATGTAGAGGGGGGTCTTCTGAATTTACATATACCCCGGGATGGTACCGATATCTAAACCAGTGTATCAAATGGCTCCCGCAGAGCTTCGTGAGCTGCAGGTATAGCTAGAGGACTTGTAGGGGAAGGGGTTCATCCGACCTAGTATTTCTCCTTAGGCAGCCCCAATTTTGTTTTCCAAGAAGGCAGATGGGAGTTTGAGACTTTATGTTGACTATTGGCGCCTAAATAAGGTGACCGTGAAGAACAAGTACCCACTTACAAGGATTCATGGACTCCTTCATCAGCAGAATGGAGAATGGTGGTTCTCGAAGATAGGTCTCAGAGCAGGCTATCACCAGCTCGGAGTACGATATGAGGATCTATTGAATACGGCTTTCAGATGTTAGTATGACTATTATGAGTTCAGGGTTATTCTATTTGGCATGACCAACACTCTAGTAGTGTTCATGGGACTCATGAATAGGATGTTTCAGCAATACCATTACCACATTGTCGTAGTCTTCATCGAAGATATCCTGATATACTCGACTAATGAGGAGGAGCATGCTTATCACTTGCAGGTAGTTATAGACACACTTCGAGATCACCGGATTTATGGTAAGATCATGAAGTGTTAGTTCTAGATCCGAGAGGTTCAATTTCTAGGACACATCACATCAGAGGATAGAGTTGTAGTGGGTCCAGTGATTGAGTGTGATGGAGATACAGACTTTCCTAGGATTAGTTGGATACTACTAGAGGATTGTGTTAGATTTTTCTTGATTTGTAGAACCTTTATTAGCATTAACGAAGAAGGGGAAACCCTTCTTGTGGTCGGAGATATTCCAGTGGAGTTTGTAGGAGCAGAGGCAGAGGATGACTAGTGACCCCTTCTTGAAGCTTTTAGATGAGGGCGTTGGGTACATAGTCTACTGCGACACGTAAGGGACCAGAATCAGATGTGTCCTGATGCAGGAGCGATCAGTTATCACATATTTTTCTCGACATCTGAGACTTTATGAGATGAAATAAGATACCCTTGACCTAGAGTTAGCAGTATTGGTCTTCACCTTGAAGATGTGGTGACTTTTCTTAATGGTCGAGCATTTTACAGTTTTCAATGTAGCTGGATATATCATTAAAATGTGATCCTTCATGGGTCTGTGCTCAAGGATTCCACGTATATCCGCTCTAGGAATCCATGTGGGACTACTCTAGGATCTTTTGTGGGTATTTTGTACTAGGATCTTCTACGGGTCTGATGATGTACTAGGATCATGTGTGGGTCTGCTATACTAGGATCATGTGTGGGACTGAGGATGTACTAGGATCCTGTGTGGGTCTGATGTACTAGGATCCAGTGTGGGTCTGATGATTTACTAGGATCCTATGTGGGTCTGCTATACTAGTATCCTATGTTTGTCTAATGATGTACTAGGATCCTATGTGGGTTTGCTGTACTAGGGTCCAATGTGGGTCTGAGGAGGTACTAGGATCCTGTGTGGGTATGATGATTTCAGATCATATGTGGGCCTGCCTCTTAACAGGGTAAGATAATTAAGTAGTTACATCTAATCATCTCTACTATTGTTCCTATGTTATACCTGGTGTGATATGAGTCTTTACCTTTGGGGTATTCTTCTGTGTTGCATACCTATGCAGTACTTTCCTTCATGGTACCCTTTCCTTCATGGAACAGTTGTACATTGTCTAAGGAGTTGGTCCTTCTGTATCCTCATGAATGAGATGGGTAATATTTGATAACTTAGGTATATGTATGGGCATATACCTAAGTAGGGTTGTCACTGGTTTAAATGATTTTTGGTTTATTATTTGTGGATTTAGTATGACATTGAGGGTCTTAGGGTCACTACAGAGTATCGTTATACTCACCCCTACACGGGCATTGCCCACACCTTGTTGTGTTTGGTACAGATGACAGACAATGATAATCGGGGCTGAGGAGGTGTACCATACGGCATGTCGGTATGCAGAGGAGATGGGTGGACGTGGAGTGCTAAGGAGGTGATCTGAACCTACCCTTCAGGTAGGAACCTCGGAGGATGACCTAGTAATTTTATTTCTCTTTCTTTAGTTGTATTGTATTTCTAGTTGTACTTACGCATTTACTGTTGGGATTATATTCTCGCCCCTCTTACTTTCAACACACTTTTTTATATACAGTTTACTTTTGTTCACATCTAGTTGTGTGCTTGGTTGAGTGTGTTTATAGGATATAAAGGCAATGTCTTCCCAGTGTTAGAGGATACTCCTTTCGTTGTTAGTCACCAGCCCTCAGACAATGGAAGGTGGGCTTGGGGTAGTCACAGCACAGGCCCCATAGAATGGGTTATGAAAATATCCTTTGGAGGTAGTGATGATAATTGAAACACATCGCTCTTTGGAGGTGGTAGTGTAGACATAAGCACATGTGATGTCTTTATTTATCCTAACATAGAGATTTTAGCGAATAAGGATTATGAAAAAACAGAAAAACATATCATAATATTATATATATTTGTGTAATTATATTGTTATTAAACTTAAATAACATATTACGGAAAAAGACTAAATAAATAGAAATAACAAGGTTAAGAGTTATACACCTTCTTTGGGAAACCTCCTCTAAAAGACACGTTAGGCCTTATATGTTGCTATTGTTGTGAGAAAAAAACCTTCAGGACACTTAATGGATGGTTTAAATAGATTATAGTAAATCTTGGTAATGCTAAATGGGTCAAATGGTGTAAGGAAGACATGAGTGGGGGGTCTATATTATAATTTAGGGGAGTGGTAGAATTATAAATATTAAGATATTTAAAATATAATAAATATCATAATCATTTCATGTTAAACAAAATTGACTAAAAAATGAAATTAGTTACCAATAAAGTTGAAATTCCATCAACCAATAAATGTTTAGAAATATTTACATTTAATTTTAATAATTATTTATGATTTAACCCCTTCATTGACCCATTTTAACAATAACTATGGTATCAAATTATCCACTCTATATGGGATATAAATTTATATGTTATGTGTAATGTGGATTATAAATAGTACATGGATGAAAATTTAAACCATCTTTCAACGCACTTGTTGTATTTCAATACTTGTTTAAATATTAAATCCTCTAAAAAATATTTTTTGAACTAAAATATAATTAAAGTAATTTTTTTTACTATACATTTAATAAGTCTTAAAAGGAATCAAGATAGAAATTAACATGGAATATAAAAAACCTTACCAATAAATATATATTATAGTTGCCTATGATTTTTTTTGGAATATAATAATTTATTAAAAAAAATTAATTATATTTTTTATAAAATCATTTAAAGTTATTTTTCTACAACTTTCTGAAGTTTTATATTGTTTTCGTGTAATAATTTAAGCTAAATACATCATCTCTCAAATTTAAATATAAATTAAAATAAAAAAATTTAGTAAATTAATTTAAAATTAATATTTTATATTCATTCATAAAATCATTTTAATCCCAATGACAACATACAACAGAAAATCGAGGTGTGAGAGTGACCTTTAATTATTTTCCTTCTACATAATTTAATATAATGAGTTTTATTAGAGAAATGATTCCAAAAAAATCCAAAATTCATGGATATTTAATGTTTATTGTCAGAAAAACTAATCACATAAAATAAATAAAACTCTCATGATTTTTCCATATCTAATTATTATGGACTTCTCTCGCCTATTTTCCCCTTATCCAGGTGACAACATTTTAACCATGATTATTATTCATAATAGAAAATTTTAAAAGAAACCTATTTAAAACATATGGCACAATGATTCCACATGAATTAAAATAATCAAAAATAAGTTTATAAAAGTCAGATAAATCAATTTTTACAAAAATTTATAAAAAATAATAATTTTTTCCATTGAAAAAACAATGTTTTTCCTAAAAATGAGAACACACATAGAGTGGATAATAGTTACTAATATTTTTAATGATGATAAAAATTGGTTAAATACAATTTGGGCATTCTGAAAATCATGGCATCATGTGTCTCTTAGTGGAGCCTATTCCTTATAAAATAAAGGATTGGACGGTCTATGAGAATGACATTTCTATATTTTTTGTTATCAATTTCCATATAAATATTATTATATTGAATTATCAACATGGAATATGGAGTCATTATTTGATAATTATTTTCGAAAACTATTGGTTGGACTTATCTTCCATCATTGTGGTTTCCTCACTTCTTTATAATGAAGTTATATTCAAGGATGTTGGGGTCCCTACGTGGTAGTACTATCATTCTAATCTAATAATTGGTTCATATACCTCAAGAGGTTTTTCATTGATATGTTTTAATGTAGGATGGATTGAGATTAATGGTTTAGGATATAAATCTATAGGATTTGTTATCAATTTTTAGTTTGTATTCATGGGGCCAAAATTCATTTGGGGACCTTTAGTTAGACTTAATAGATTAATGATTCATGGAATTGACATAATTTAGATTTTGTAGAAGGTTAATGTTTTTCATGAGGATACCGATAATGATTTCATGGGTGGATTCCAACATGGGAGATAATAATATAGTTAGTTACATCTTTCTTGTATGATTAGTTTCTTATTCAGAATATGTTGGGTTGAAGAGTGAGTAGTTCAAGAGTAATAATAGATGATTGATGCATTGATCTACTCCAATAGTCAATTCCTTTTGTTGATTCATATCATTCATTCGATTCATATAGATGAATATATGGTAATACTCACATAATGGAACACTTTTATCTTATTCCAATAGATTTGAATTATAGTACAATCTGTGCCCTCTTTAAAGGGAAAATAATTATATTTTTCCAAGTAATTATTTATTCATTCCAAATCATATTTTTTTAGAGTTTGAGATTCCATTTTAACCCTTAGCCTGACCCTAATATGTTAAATTTTTTCGGTAGTTGAAAAAAACATTCACTCACCCATTATACTAATGTGAATGTATATACGTCGAAGAAGTAGGTCTTAAATCAGATTCATTCATGGATGATATGATATTTAGCGGTACCTTCCATGGTATTAATTATTTACTAATTTCTAGGGTTTTTAAATGATATATATTGTATTAAAGTGGTGGTTTCAATATTCTAAATCGAATGAAACCCACAAATGTGTGGTGATAAGATCCCATCCAAAAGAAAATGTAGTCAGAAATGTTAAGAATTCAAATACGTTCCATGTACATAGATGAGGTATCTTGTCCAATGTCTGTACGAGGATTCACAAATTATATCTATAGTTGACCCAAGGGTTTTCATTAATTTCAGACCAATGTATAAATTCACTAGTATTCTAGAGATTTATTTCTAGTTTTTCTATGTTAAATGATAGACCAAACCATTCCTAGAAACAGTTATTAGTGGATATTCTTATACATTTAATTAATTTATGTCACTTTACCAACATGTAGTAGTTTGGAATACATTCATAGATGGTAAATGATTTCATTAGAGTAGTACAAGAATGGTTTGGTGGGAAATTCACTATTATTTGGACCATATGTCTACATAATGGATGTTTATCTTGAGTGTCTACAAGAAATATAACATTCATTCAATATAGATCCCCTAATAACTAACATCAATATGAGGAATTTACTAAATATATTAATAAGTTAATTAATAATTAAGTAATCATCAATACTAAACAGAAATATTCAAATTATATTCATCATTAACCTACCTATCTCTAGAGTAAGTGACCAAAACGTTTATAATGATAGGGAGGGAGAGACAAAGCGGAGGATATCCTTTGGGAACAATGTTGATCCAATAATTGTTCTAAATGAGTAATTTCCAATGATGCTCAACACAGACTTGATCTTCATCCAAAATCGATCCCATAGTGAGGTAGGTCTTGTTAGATAATTTTTGATCCATTATTTACATAAATTATAAGATATAATTGTGATCTTAAACCCATTTCTTGATTCAAGATTCCTATTACCATGATTTTTTAGGGTAGAATGATTAATTCCTAGATTTTCTTTTTTATTGGTTATAATTAATGTTTTCTTATAATAGTTCAAAGGATATAGGTATATTGGTGTATGACCATAGATTAATATGTCCATATACATAGTGTGTTCCCTTAGACCCCAAACATACTATTCCATAACTCTTATAATTGATCAAAAGAATAATAGTGAGCTAGGGAAGCGAGAGGATGAAAACAATCCATGGATGATGTTAGAATATGGCACGTACATATGGGGTGAGTTTGTTCATGGGGGATTAAATATCTTGAAACAAGGTGGTATGTAATTTAAAATCTATGGTAGGATATTTATTTTAACTAAACTATAGTGTTGAGGAGGTTATTGGAATGTTTTAGTTTTGGAAGGTGTCTATGACGTGGAAGGAGATGTTTGTAGAAGCCTACAGTGTCAAGTCCGGTTACCATAACTTAATGAAAAGGGATAGGGTAGATAGTTTTCCATATTTATTTATCTAATCCATCATGATAATATGGTTTTAATCCTTACACATGTATTTTAGGGGTATAGTGATCATGTTATCCTGAGTATGCATCGAGGTTGGGGCCAAATCCTTGTTAGTTTTTCAAGACATAACATATGTAGATGTGCATTTTTTTCATAAGTTCGAAAAAATCTCTCATACTCCATCATACACAATAAGGGTGAAACATTATAACCCAGAATAGTGTTCTATTTAGAACATCTAGGGTCAACACATGGCCTACTTTAACAAATGTGGTGTCCCTTTGACATATATTTCACCAAGTATTATTTTTGTGAAAACAAGGTGTATTTCATTATTTTTTCCACATAGATTTCATTTTAATGGTATATTTGGTAATCAATTTATTTTTAATAGGTGGTATATTTAATTTAAGTATATGTACCTATAGGTATGATGTTAGGGATTATACATTGATATTTGTGTATTTGTGGTGTATGTACTCCCTTGGGGATGTGTTTAAGTCCAAGGTAGATTCCCCTATATCTTAAATAAGTTTTATATAACGGCTCCTAATTTCCATACATAAATATATATTAAAAATAGAATAATTTTCATTACAAAAACATAACAAAAACACTAAAAGACCGTATAGGTTTAGTGTCATTAGAAATTGGGAAACATAAAAAATTGGCTCAAAAACATTTACATCATCTCCCAGTTATTCCTTCAAAACATGAGCCCATTTTGGTCACATTTTAATTAAGACCATTCTATATATACATTGGAAAATAAACATAATAAATAGTGATATTAGATACTTATTAATTGTAAAAATGAAAATTTTAATCATATCAAAATAATGGGATCTAATAATAGAAGATAAACATTTGAAAATCATATCCTTCATATCAAAGATCATGATAAAATGTTGTCGAATAGATCACAAAAGTTTATAGGGAATATATTTCATGGGATAATAACATAAGACATAAAATTGTGGAATATAAATAAGCACATAAAATAATTTCCATTTTAGTTTAGGCTCATTTCCATCACCATCATAGTGTATAATTTCGTTTTCTAAATTGATTTCACTCCTCGTTCAAACCCTATGTTATTGAACTAGGTTTTAATCCCTTTACAACCCTCTATTTCTGAATTAACATCATTTCTAGTTCCATTCATTTATATCTCATGAGATATAAATCATTAGCTAATCCATTGGAAGGATATATAGGTCCCAACCATAACATAATGAAAATCATTCATATGTGTTCCATAAAAACCTAAATCATTAATTATATCAGAACCCATAGAATGAAATGGGTTTCATAATCATTAATCAATGAAAACATAACCCATAGAAAATAAATGAATTTTACAAATATCATTTCGTCATAAATATAACCCAAATATGGGAAACATATAGGTAATATTCTTAAAACAATAACCCTATTAGAGTATAAGGAAAATAAAATAGTGTTATTGTATATGGAAAATAATTTCTATAGAACACTTTAAAATAATACTTGAGGAAAATAATTTTTTTGAAATAGTTTTTCCTTCTTAAAATGCCCTGAAATTTTAAAGAAAGAATATATTCTTAGAAAATAACCTTGTAATATTATAAATATATCATAAATTAATTAATGTGTAATAAATTTTAAAAAAACTATTCATGTTTTATATGTTAAATTAAAACATTATCTATATACTTTTTACAAAACAGTCTGAAAGTACCTCGTTAGGAATTAGACAAAAAGATTCTTTCAATACACTTTAGTAAAAAATTATACGTGGGTGAAAATTTATTTAAACAGTTTTAGAAGAATATAAAAAATATTATAAATAATCAGAAACATTGAAATGGATGATAAATATTCCATAGTAAATACATACATATAAAAAATTCCTTAAAATAATTATTTTTTGAAATTAACTCTGACCTTAGGTTTGATTTTTTTCACACATATTTGAAAATAATTTATAATGGATTATACAATTTTATTAAATTTTTCGAAAACCATATTAATATTTATGATAACATATATGATCATATTATCACCCATTTGTTAATAATATTTCAGTATTACTCTTCTTTCAGTTGTTAACTACCTCATTTTTTATGCATATTTTATCGTGCAAGTCCTGATTCTTGTTCATTTGATAAAGTTCCATAATCTCTAGATTGATATTAATGTAATATACACATCATATTTATTCATTATATAAATTTATATAATCCTTCTTGAATGGTGAATATGGAAAATGAATTGCATCGCATCATGGAGCTGGTAGGTCGTTAGTACGCATGATCGGTGGTATCATTACCCTAATAGTATAAAGGTAATGAAGTGGATGTTGTATATATTGTTACATAATTAATATCATGTTATAATATATATATATATATATATATATATATATTTATTTATTTATTATTTCCATCATTATACCCATCCAAATTAGTTGGTGATGAAAAACATATTGAACTATCACGTGGAGACGATAAGTCGTACATATGCACACGTGGTACTTTCATTTTTTATAGAATGGAAAAAAGGATAAATATTGTAATTCCATTATCGTAATAACATGTCATGGTATATTTTTTACTAGATTAGTAATTTTATATTGAAAAAAAACACATAATAGTAATTATAAGAATAAATAATCTAAAAATAGTTGGTAAAGGATATTATCTCTTCTTCAGCAAGCTCCCTCTAGATCTCTACTTAGTGACACTAGAGTTTCCCATTTGATAATATAAAACCTTTATAATATTAATATATAATCTTATGATGTAAATATTCTGGGGTTGGTTGAGATTGGATGCTCAAATTTGTGGAAGAGGTACCCTTCTATAAATGATGTTAAGGGGATTTCAGAATTTCTAAAAATATTAACCTATAATAAATTAAATATGAGTTAAAAAACCTC
This sequence comes from Viscum album, assembly GCA_963277665.1. Lineage (NCBI taxonomy): Eukaryota > Viridiplantae > Streptophyta > Magnoliopsida > Santalales > Viscaceae > Viscum > Viscum album. The sequence continues at coordinate 369,076,395 of OY728150.1, read as the reverse complement.
GAAAATACATATATTCTAATATTATATGATAAAATTTGGATATATAATCATCCAATATATTTTTTAATATTTTTTTTTTATTTTAATCCTTACCATTTTGATTAACCCATACTTAACAAATTTTAGTTTTAACTAAGGTAACAAGTTATCTATATTATACAGTTTTAATATTTATATATATTATATATATTAGAACAAAAATGTAAAATACATATCATTTTAGACCATATTAAAATTATTTTTTATTTTATAATATGTTTTATGATTTTTAAATAATTTAATAAAACATTTTTTATTATATATCTATAATGTCAATTTTGTCACTATTTATTTCATGGTTTTTTAAAAGTATCATGATAACAAAAAAAATTAATGATAAATATTTTATTCTAAACGAAAAATGTAATGGTACTCTATAGATTTTTTTTATAAATTAATTATCTAAAATTAGTTTTATTTTAAAATTTTTAATAATAATTCTTTGATATTTCTATTATTAAAGTAATTATTTTTAGTGTTTTTTAATTATTTAATATTCATTTTTATTCACTAAAAATTAAAAATAAATTACTTTTATTAATATTTATCTTTTATATTTAATTATAATATTCTTAGTCTAATATATATATATATATTTTGTATCCCAATATTAAAAATGATATGTTTGTTAAAACCTGAATGTGACATCTTCTAATTTTTGTTAAATAAAATATTATATATTTATCATAATTTCACCGAAGTGGTTGAAAACATCAAAAAAAAATATATATTGAAAATATATTTATAAATTCAAAAAAAATACATTGGCATCCATTCATTACATAAATTTTTTCCACGTGAACACATAAATGATATTTAATATAAAAAAGATGACATTGTGTGTCATTCTTTGATTTAAATATTACAAACGAAATTTTCATGGAAATGATTCTATTAAATGAATTAATTACAATCCTTAAATGTTAATGGTGGAATTTAATTCATCAAATAAACTTTTTCTATGGGTCATTTTATAGTCTTCATAATTTTAGTTTTAACCTAAATTACCTAATTTACCCTTTACCATGGTAACAAAATAAACCATCTTTTCTATTTATATTAGATAAAAGAGGAACCTACATACTTAATTTAGAAATTTTTATTCCAAAATTTGAAGCCCATCATTTGAAAATAAAAACACATAAGTTATTTGATTTAATATAATATTAAGTAGGTAAATTACCATGAAAAACAGTTTGTTCTGAAAAATTCCATTTTAAAATATAAAATGTTTTTATAATAAGTTCATGTATAAAATAATTTTCAAAAATAATAATTGGTCTATTTTAAATCAAAATGTATAGTTAAAATTTAAAACTAATCTAAATTATAATTTAACATTGTAATGACTAAGAAATTATAATTTTCAATAAAAATTAGTATTTTAACTATTCCTTTTAAAAAAAATATTTTCATAAAGATTGAAATTTAATATAAATTTGACTTGATGAATTTGAAAATATTTTTCTTTAAATTCCATTTTCTATTACTGTAAAAAAAACATTCCCAAGGTGTATAAATTGATTTTAATAAAAAAAATTGATTATTTTCTATCCATTTACAAATAAATTCATATTCAATTTAAGAATTATATTTCATAATTTAGTAATTCATATTGAATCCCAAAATATTACTTCAAGTTTATAATGGTATCTTTATATTAATAGCATCTTCTATTTCATTTAAACTCATGGTTTTCTACAACACAACCTATTGAAGTATTAAAATTAATTAAAGAGACGTGTTTCATAAATATATTTAGGTGGTAAAATATACCACCTTAAAATGAATTTCGCCTTCGAAATTCATCAATTGAATACAAATATATGAGGATACCCTTACCTCATCATATCAATAGGATCCCACATAGTATCCTCAAATAGGTGGTTCTACGATAAAACATTATCTAAGGGAGTGTTACATTTTCATTGAAATTTCCCTCTATGATCCAAAATATCTATCATTTTTTCTTCATTATAAATTTATTCCTCTAGTGGAATGAATTTTGTGTTTAGTATATATGAAGGATAATATATGTACTATCTAATGAGATATACATCGAATATAAAATAAACTTCAGATATAATCAATGGAAGTTCCAATCGATATGATACCTTCCAAACACGATCAATAATTCCAAAAGGACTCATATACATAGGTCTTAACTTTCCATTATTTCTAAATATATTTATACTCTCTTGGGAGAAATTCATAAATATACCTTTTCACCCACTTCACACTCAAAGTATTTTTATTTATTTTAATCATACCTTTTTTTGACTCTGAACTTCTCTTATGTTCTATTTAATAGACCTGATATTCTATGTCATTTCTTCAACAAGATCCTGGGTGAAATTTTTTCTTTCCCCAAATTCATTAATGCATGTTAGATTCCAAATTTTATTACTATATGAAAATTCATATGTATCAATCTAAATATGTGAGATAAATTTATTTTTCTCATAAAATTACTCCAAAGGTTGTTGTTTATCCCCACCATCATTAAAATCTATAGAGAATGTTGTTAGCATGTCTTATAGAGTTTGAATTTTCCTCTAAGACTAACAATCTATCTAAGGATGAATACTTATCCATAAATTCTAGGTGAACCTCATATTTAAAATAGATAAAATGGATAGTGGTACTCCATGCAATCATACCACATCCTTTATATATATCATGGAAATTTGATCCAGAGAGTAATCTACTCTAACAACAATGAAGCTTTTCGGCTTTGTTAAGAGATCAATTATAACCCATATAGAATTCTCAATATTATATATTTGAAGATTTCTGATGAAGAATTACATGGTGGTTTTTTCCAACATTCATTCTGGTATGTGTAATGGTTGTTACATCCCCTAATACATTTTCATCTTAGCCTTAACTTGCTGAAAAACCATACACTAAGAATCATATTATATATTAAATTTATTCTTTCCAATCCACCTGAAATACTATTTCACATCTCTATATCTCATTTCAATCATATAATATAAATATAAAGATGAAATTTGAACCTCATTCAACTACTCATGCTTTATTTCAGGTATGGTAGGAATACAAAAAAATTTCTGAAATCCTATTATTCCAGACAATCAATGTTGAACTCAAGAACATTTATCACCTTCTTTGGTAACTCTACATGTTCCATTTCTTCCTCCTCAATATTCACTTAGATATATAGCTAAACATTCATTTGATAAAGATCAGATGTATCCCCTTAAATAATTATATCAAGGTCCATCCTTTGAAAATCCATAAATGTTGGATCAATTGTTATCCTCATGATAAATTGGCTATCATGTCCCTTTTGACTGAAAGCATCTTCTACTTTATTCACTTTCCTAGGTTGGTAATGTATTGAGCACTCGAAATGTTTAATCAAATCCAACCATCTCCTTCATCAGATATTCATATCTTTTTGAGTGAAAATATACATTAAACATTGATGATTAGTATATATATATCCCACCTTTCTCCATAAATATAATGCATCTATATATTTAATGAAATGATTAACATAGAAAACTCCAAATCATTAATCAGGTAATTGTTATAATGGATTTTAATTTTTAATAATTATAAAATACCACCATATCATTTATCATGAAAAAATACCTTCACCTTCTTCGATTCATCACTATAGATCACAACCCATCCTTTACTACATGCTTTTTTTGATCGTGAGTAAACTGACAAACCTTCTTACCAACTCTATGAAATTTTCTTCACATTCTTTTGTCCATATAAACATAACTATATTCAGAGTAAACATGTCCAATGTATTATATAATAATAAGAAACATTTCAAAACATCTGAAAAATATATCCAAAACAAGAAAAATTGAATTTTAGTTATTTTTTTGGTCTAGGCCAACTTTAAATAACTTCTCTATTTGTTATATCCATATATATCCCCTCTCCTGAGAGTCTATGACCAAAAATGAAGCTTTCTAAGTCAAAGAATCAAACATGGTAAGTTTTTCAAAAATCATATCTGTTATTAGTGTCTTCAATTTGAACTTAATGGTTTCTTAAGGTTATTACTTACTCTTCAAATAGACAAGAATATTATTTCATAAACACTACCATAAACTAATCAAAAATATTTTTAAAGAATCTATTCATTAAATCAATGAATATAATATGGGTATTAATAAGAATAAAATGAATCACAACAAATTCATAGTGTCTATAACTTGTTTTGAATTTTGACTTGGTATATCATCTTTCATGACCATTAATTTATGATATCTAAAACAAAGACTATTGTTGGAAAAGTATTGGTCTCTAGATAGTTGGTCAAATAAGTCATCAATATGGGTAAAATGATATTTGTTCTAGATGGTGATATATTTTTGTTTTCTATAATCAATGTAGAGTCTCAATTATACATTTTTTATTATAAAATAGAATAGGTGAACCCAATGTTACACACTTGGTATTAAAAATCCATAGTTGTGATTTTATGGGAGTTTCTACTTCAATTCTTGCAACTCAATTGAGTCCATACATTAAGGATTCATTGAAATAAGCATAGCTCTATGTATGAGTTCTATTGAAAGATAAACATCACGATTAGGTGGAAGACATGGAAATTATTCTGGAAAATCATTAAAAAACTCTCACACAATATGTTTATCCTTAATAGTGAATTTAACCCTAACCATCACAGATAAATAACCTTATTTCATAGGAACTAAGACCAATAAGTTGGATGTAACTTCCACTTGAAGTTTATATTCATCCTTTCATTGGTAGACAATCACAGATTTATTCAGAATATGAAATTTGACTTCACTTCCTTGGAAATTGATATGAGCACTATATATAGAAAGTCAATCCATTCCACTTATCATATTGAATTCAACTAAAAGAAGGATAAAGAGATTTTTAGGAATCACTCTCCCACAAACATAACCATATAACTTTTATAAACGTGTGGTGTGACAATTTTTTTATTATGAGTTTCCATATCTAAATCAACATCTAATATTTGAGTTAATATAATGATACACTATGAAAATTATTTAGAAATAAATGATTGGAAGGATCTTGAATCAAATAGAACATTTTATAATTTACATCGGTTTATAAGTGTAGCTTTCACAACATCCGTGTCGTACTCCACATCACCAATAGTTATCTCATGTGATTTTATATTAACATTATCCCTATGAGGTTGTTAATGTCAATCATCATCATTAACCCATATATTATGGCATTGGCTATCATGGTTCCCATTTTCATTTCTTGTGTAGCATCAATATATGGGAGGTTTATTTTGTGTATCATTTTATCTATTCTCATCATTAGTTAAATTTTTCTCATCATCTCATTAGTAAATTTCCCAATAACCATTTTTCTGACACATACAAAATTTAATGGTACCCTTAAGATAGATTCATCTTTTTTTCATTCCATAATTTGATCATAATTGAAATATCATCTTTTTTTTACTATGGTATTTTGATTTCCGCTTGAATTGTATTTTTCTATTATTACCAACCCCATAAGATTTATTAGTGAATCTGTTCTCCATATCAACCATGAGATCCCATTGAATTATTTCTTTATAGCTACAAAATTCCCCTTTTCCTAATTCCCTTTTGAAGATGTTGATTTAATCCACTGACAAATTTATCAATATTTCTCTCGGGTTGAATGATAATTCCATAAGCATACATTGATAGTATTTTAGAATTTTATTCATTGGTTAAAATGGATTAAAAATATTTTTTAATAAGCTTAGGAAAATAAATCTACTTTTTTGCATGAATAATATGTGGAATATACTTATTGAAAAAAAATCATGGTCTCATCCCATTCCATAGAGTCTGTTTCATCTCATTCCATTGTATTCTTGATAATATTATACCATTAATCTTCTTCTACTTCCAAGTTATAGATTGGAAAGATTACTTTGACATGATCTAATCATCAGAGAACTAAAAATATATTTCCAGTGCTACTAATCTACTGTTAAGAAACTATTGGATTATAAAACCCACAAAGGGAGGGTGGATGTTTTCTCATAAGGGACTCAAAAAGAATGTGGTTCCCTCCATTTCCCTTATGGAAGTCTTACATGATTCATGTATATATAATTTTTTTGTGTACAAAAACATTATTTTTCTTTCATAATCCCATAAAATTTGGTCTATTAGGAGGAAACATGCTTCATTTTGCTTCACATTCATCATTACCACGATTCATTTGGGTTCCATCCATTGATTATAACCTAGAAGTATAGTTTTAGAAACACTAGTTATAATGGAAAAAACAAATAATTAAGGTAAATTACATATAAAATTTCAATTCAAGACACATTATGTTTTCTCCTAGGTAATTTATGACTTACACTGAAACACTATGATCATAACATGTACTTAGACTTATAATCAGTGTCCTTACTATTGTTTTATCAATCTAATTTTTTAAAATTAACTATCATATCTATGACCAAAACTATAATATCCCATACTTCTCATATATATATATATACAAAATAGAATAATATTCATTCCATAACATAGATTATCATGTTAGGAGTTTATATGTTTTGTGTCTTCAGAAACTGGGAAACAGAAAATACTGCTCCATAAAACATATACATCATCTCCTGCATATTCCTTTATAACTAGAAACTTTTTTTAAAATATATTACTTAATAACATTATTCATGAACTTGGTAAAAGTAATTTAAGAAATTGTGATATCATATGCTCGTTAAGGTAAAATAATGGATATATCAATCATAACATAATCTTGTGACACTAGAATATAAGTAAGACATCAAAAAATAATATCCTGAATATATAAAAATATGATGTCATGTCATAGGATAATTCATAGAAGTTAATAAATGACATATTTCATGAGACCATAACATAAGACATAAAATTTATCATATACATAATTAAATAAAATCATTCCCATATTAGTCAAGGAACATTTAGAATACTATCATTGCTGACAAAGTCCTTTAGGAAACTGAGTTCACACTTCTTTCTAGCCCTATGTTACTGAAATGGGTTTTCTTTCGGCCCAAAACCTATATCACTGAACCAATATCATCTCTCATTCAATTCCTCTCTATCTCATGATACATAAATATTTACCTAGTTAATTTTATGGATATATATGTCCCATTGATCACATAATGAAATAAATACATATGTGTTCTATAGGAACATAAATAATTAATATATCAGAACCCATAGAATATAATGGGTTTCAAAACTATCATTCAATCATAACATAAACCTTGGAAAAGAAATGGGTTTCAAAATATAATAACATCATAATCATAAACCATCCATAAGAAAAAAAATAATATACTTTTTAATCTATCCCCATTAAGTTATAAGTAACATCAAATAATGTTATTGTATATAGAAAATAATTTTTATAGAACACTTGAAAATAATTCTTAAGGAAAAAATCCTTTTTATTTTGAAAACCTTTTCTTTTTTTTAAATTCCACGTAATTATAAAACAATAATTTTATTTTAAAATAACCTTGTAATGATGTAAAAAATGATTCAAGGTGAAAATAATTCATGAAATAATAAAAAACAATTCATTTGGTAAAAGTTAAAACTAAACATTCTCCTCATAATTTTCTGGAAAAATCACAAAGTACACTATTTGAGAATGTGAAAAACATATTTCATTCATTAATTTTAGTAAAAAATCATATGTGGGTAAAAATTACATTAAAAATATTAGAAGAATAGAAACAATAATTCAGAATTTTTTTAAGAAACTTGGAAGTGGATGATAAATAATTTATAGTAAATAAGTATATATAAAAATTCCAAAAAAAGTAATTTTATTGTGAAATTAACCATTACATTAGTTTTCATTTATTTCGTATGAATCATAATCTCATGTATAATAGTTTAAATAATATAATTAACTTATTCTATAACAATATTCAATTTTAGGATATAATTTAAGATTATATTATCACATATTTGATAATAATATTCCGTTATTACTCTTCTCTCATTTGTTTAATACTTCATTTTGTTATGCATGTTTTGTCATATAAGTCCAAATTAATGTTCATATGGTTTAGTTCCATTATTTATAGAATTTTATTAAGGTAATATATATATAATATTTATTCATTGTATATATTTATATAATTATTCTTGAATTTTGAATAAGGAAAATGAATCACATCGTGGAGATAATTGGTAATACAAACGCCTGATCGATCGTATCATTCCATTAATATTAAAAAGGTTTGGCAGTGGAAGGTGTATATTTTGATCAAGAGTAAATATAATTTTACCAACCATATATTTATATATAATTATATATTATTTTCATCGTTATAACCTTACAAATATAATGGTGTTGAAAAACATATTATATGACAGTGTGGTTATGGTAAGTCGTACGCACGCACGTGTGGTACTTTTATTTTCAATAAAATGGATAAAAGGAGGGACATGTTTTTTAAATAATAATAATAACATATCATAACATATTTAATACTATTGTTATTAATTTATAATTTAAAAACAAGTGAAGAGGATGTATAAGAATAAATAATCATGAAATATTCAGTAATGGAGATTACCACTTCTTCAGTGAGCTCCCTCATGATCTCCTTGTAGGGACTCTAGAAATTGTATTTTGAGAAGAAAAAAACAATATAATGTTAATAGGGATGTTTAGAAGTAAAATTGGCATGGTATGGTTTATATTGAAGGCTCGATGTGAATCGAAGAAGCGGGGGAGGAGGTTCCACATTATAATTTAGGTGAGGGGCACTTTTGGTATTTTTGAAATTATAAATTTATTACATATTAAATATCAATAAAAATACCTAAAAACGTGCATGTATTAGAGTATAAGATGATATAATTTTTTAATATCATCAACCAATATTTTTTGATAAGTTTTTGTATTGTTTAAAACCTCATCATTTTGATTAGCCCATATATAACCAGTTAATATTTTAACTAAGGTAACAATAATTTCAATTTTAAAAGGTTGTAATTTTTACTTACGTGATATTAGTTATACCATAAATGCACAATTTATAACATTTGACTCTATATTAGAATTTTTATATTTTTAAATACCTTTTATGATTTTTAAATAATTTAATAAAATATTATTTTGATAAAATATCAATAGTGTAAATTTTGAGACTATTTATTTCATGGATTTTTAAAAATATCAATATGAATATTTATCTTCAAAGTAAATATATTAATATATCCCCAAAAGTTCATGTTCATCTATAAAATTCTATTTCTATATTAATTATCTTAAATTATATTTTTATTAATACGTTTTTTATATTTCTATCAATAAAATAAATACAACATTAGTGTTGTGAAATTATTTAATATACTTTATTCACAAAAATTTAAAAATATACTACTGGGATAAAGAAAATTATTTTATATTTCATAATAATATTTATATTCGAATATATATATTGTCTATCAATATATTAAAAATGATGTATTATTTAATACATGAATATGATATCAATTAATATTTATTGAATAAAATTTTATAAATATCATAATTTCATCCAAGTTTCTCAACATGTAAAAAATAAAATTTTATGATTAAAATATAATTATTATGTTAAACATTCTCACTGATATTATTTCATAATATTTATTATATCCCATGTGAAAAAATAATAGATATTAATGAAAAAGAAAAAGAATATTTTTATTTTTCAATTATTTAAATATTATTTAAGTAATTTTCAGGGACAAGTGTCAATTAAATTACTTAATTTCTATCCTTATGTGTTAATATTCAATTTATTTTTTCCAAAAAAATTATTCCATTTTTAATGGTCATTTTACAATGTTTCTAATTTTATTTTTTAATGTAAATTATCTAATTTACCCTTTACTATGGTAACAAAATGTTCCATGGTTTCTATTAATATTGGCCAAAAAATAAAAGGACCAGTTTTCTAAATTTGGATGTTTTCAATACAAATTTCCTATCAAATTTTCCAAAAAAACATGGAAATTGTAGAATTTAATTTAATATAAAGTTGGTAAATTTCCATAAAAACTGTTGTTCAAAAAAAATTCCCTTTTGAAAATAAAATGTTTTCATAATAAGTTCTTATATAAAATAAATTTAAAAAAACATAATTCAATTATTTTGAATCAAAATGAACTAATTAACTGTTAAAACTAATAAAAATCATAACATTACCTTGAAAAGAATTTAATAAAATAAAAATTTCAAAAAAAATCACTATTTTAGCTATTCTTTAAAAAAATAAAAGTTTCATAATGAAATAATATTAAGTTAATTTTTTCATTATAAATTCAAAAATTAATTTATTCTTTTCAATCCATTTTTATATTTTAAGAAAAAAAATTCTGAAGAAGATGTATATTATGATTTTAGTAAAAATTATGAGATTATTTTCTAAGCATTTTTAAAGAAATTTAGGTTGAGTTGTAGAATTGTATTAAATAAGTTCGTTATCAATATTTATTGCGACTAATTTAATTTCTTTTTTATAATGATCATTTTATACTTTTAGTGTCTCTTGGTTTGTTTGAACTCGTGGTGTCATTAAAAATTAGCAAATCTCATTCAAGTGTTAAAGTTCAGTACTCTCCCACATAATCATGGAAGACTTCCCCTAGCCACTGTGTTTGTATTATGACATATAGGATCTTAGTTTTGGTGAAATTATAACATTGGTTCTAGTAATCCCTCAAACAATTCTTTTCTATTGGTGATGCATGGGTCACCCATGATAGTTTTTGTGAGGTGATGTAGGTTTACAAATGTATAGGTTTTTCATGGTGGTTGGTTTTAGTAATCCCCTAATAAATATCGAACACTGGTGAAGGCCTGGGATAACCATTGTGTTTATAAATATGAAATATAGTATCAGTATATACTATGATAGCGAGTGGTTCCCCCTTTATTTATAAAAATTCTTCAATGAGGAACATGAATTCATTTATGAATTTCATTGATAATGAGGATGATGGAGATGTTCAGTATGTCATATTTTTTATGTTATTTAACTCATTTTAAAGTTTATGGGTATTTGTATATGATATAAAACTAGGATATCTACTTTAGTCATTATGGGATTTCTGGAACATTGAGTATCTATAGTATGTCATTAGATATGAACCATCATGGGGTGGAACCGAGCAATCAATTAATTCTCTATGTACCTAATACTTCATGGGAATATATGGATTCATTATTTCCTTCCTAAATATGAAAATTTCATATTGATTGTTTTGAGCTATTATTTTACAATTTTTTTATATTTTTGTTATGTAATGATAACTTGTATGTTTTCATTCACTACTACATGGGCCTTGAATCTACACTTGTTGAGACTATTCCTGCCACATATTGTTTTCAGATTTTATTTGAGAAAATTTAGTTGTTGAGGGTAGTTCATAAATAATATCTTGTAATTCTTGTAATAACATTAGAATCTTTTGGGTTTTTGATGGTGTTGTTGACCATTATGGTTAGATATCAACTCCTGAGTGAAAAAAAATCAAGGAAGTTCGTTTCTGAGTCTTTAGTATATCATATTTTGACGCTTTCAGATATATAGTACTATTATTATTTTATAATGTTTTGTTTTTATTATTTTTGATTTATCATGCATGTGGTGTATACATATTTATTTGATTATATGTATTTAATTCTTTTTCAAAGTTATTTTATGATGTCTAGATTTATTCCATTTTTTGATTGATATTGGATATGTCCTTCACAATTTTGTGACATTACTACTTAGTGATAGTCACCTGGAAGTATCCTATTGGTGGAAGGAATTTGGTGGACGACTTGAATTACCACTAGCCTAAGAAAGACCCCAATTTTATGTGTCAATCCAGCTACCACCTCTATAAAATACTATTATAACCAGAGGGATAAAAACATTGGTGGAATTCTTATGGATAAATGTTGAAATGAGATCATTTTTTTATCTGAAACAATTCATGGAATGATTTAAATAAACAGAATAAACTATATCCATGATCATTTTTCCTGTGTCTAAATCATTTTTAATAGGATTTTATAAACATCGGCCATCTTTCCAATGGAAATATAATTTTCATGGTGAACCAATATCCATGGTCAATAGTGCCCATGGATATAGAAAATGTATCTGTAAACTATATCCAAGGGAGTTTTCTCTAGGGGCTATAGTCATCTATTTAAAAATACTAACCTAGGTATATATGTAAGAAAGTAGTACATATAAGGGATTACTATTTTATGCAGTGAAGAGGAATAGGTCCTTATAGTTTTTATTAAAGGATCAGGATTAAAACACAAAACCCCATTATTTTTTTAATACCCATTAATATATATATATATATATATTTATTTATTTGAAAGTAAATAAAATATATATATATAATTATAGTGGAAGATACTTCTAAATAAGGATCTATGGGACTAGGTTCGAAACACAGAATCCATTTTATTTTGATTATGTGAAGTATATTTATTTATAAAAATATAATTATTAATATATATATATATATATAATATATTGTAGAATAGTGGATTTGGGTGATTGAGTGTCGTGATTTTTTCTATTCAAAGACTAAAAAATAATATATTTTTATGTATCTCAAAGAAACGATCAATGTGACATTAGTAATATGTTGGTCTGTGAAGACTCTATTTCCACAGTATTCTAGGCCATGGAAATAGGTTTCACATATAAAATCCCCATTTTCAAAACCTTTATATCAATGGTTTATGTCCATAATAATTTCTCGTGGTTATAGTATTTTAGGATGTTACCCCAAAACTAGGATCCATAGTGTACATGGCCATGGCTATAGGCTATATCCATAGGATTTGTAAATATTTCTATGGATGTGGAAAATTTCTATGTAACTTTCTATAGGTTTTAACATTCTACCACTAACTATAGTTATTTAATATAAATATGAATTGTTTCAAAATTCCTCCACACATTTACAATATCTTTATTTTTTGGGGGGTCATTGAAACCAAAACATTTAACTTATAAATGAATCACCAATGATTTTGAAAACAATATATATGTAAAAAATGTTAAATTAATAAAATAAATTGTAACAAATATGAAAATTCATTTAAAACATTTATAAAGATAACATTTATATAAATACTAACAAATGGGTATATTATTGTCTTGATGATTCAAATTTGATATTAGTAAATATTGAAATTGTCTAAAATGAAATAATTTCAACTCTCTATGATATATATATATATAATTATTAGTATAATTTTAGAAAATAAAGTTTCATTCGAATCCTTGAGATATAATGAATAACATAAATGATTATTATTAGAAAAATATAAAACATTATCACCTGAAATATAGAGAGATGTTTTGAGATTCTAAATATCTGTTTACATTTTCCCTAAATCCATTCATTTGATTTTTACCAAATGAAATCCACTATTCATATACTTATTTCTAGTTTAATATACACAATTATAACAATTAAATATTCTAATTTAGGTAATGTAGGATAATAAAGATGAATTGGACGGAAAATTGAGTAGATGCAGATAAAGTATACCAACAAACCTGACCCCTAGGGGTTGATCTACAGATAATCATCTGAAATCCCTCCTGACCATCGCCATCATTCGAAATAAAATTTAGTACTGTCATTAATGGAAGAAATTTTTTAATAAATTAAATTATAAAAAAATATTGGGATAGATATATGGTTTAAATTAATCTTATTATTTTTATTATTGAGCAACATTTAATTGATTAAATAATCTCTATTCAATCAATAATTATGTTAGTGTAAAAAAATAGAAAACCCTCATTTAAATTTGGACAGCATCCACTAACTAATTTTTAAAAATTACAAAGAATAATTATAATTAGAATTTCCACATTTTAATTAATTATTATATATAAAAACTTATTTAAATTTTACCCTCTATACTAGAGGTGAATTACCCTTTCACATAAAATGTGATATCTTACATCATACACATATTAATACTTTTTTTATGGAAATAAAAAATTATATACTAAAATAAAAATTAAACATGTACCACATGAAAATATATGGTGGTACTTATAATAAATAAAACATTAAACACATAGATATAACATATTAATAGTTTAATATCTTATTCACAATCTATAAACATGTATATGGATCATAAGGGTAAATGTATTTGTAAACAATGGTACATAAACAACTGGTTCATAAGTGAACTATATCATCTCACACAATGCTCTTCATAATTATAAACATTATCAGTAAATTCATACATAAAACCATTCTTCTACACCAAGGAAAATGAAATAAAACAAAGGGTGAGATCATTTGCTTATTATGGAAAATAAAGGTAGATAAAAATGATCATATAAAAATAACATGAGTATAATAGTGTGAGAACATGATCTTATCATTTTAAAAACATACCCTATATATCAATGATTATAATCTTGATTCAGAAAATTAATAATGATAGTCAAAAATCCATGAATCATAAAAGAAGTAATTAACATTATTATTGAGAACCTAACATTGTAATATCAAACATATTTTTGGAATACACACAATAATATATAATATATTTTGTAGTAGTGAAGGATCATTTCCCGGTCTACCATAATGGAATTAGTTTACTCCCCTAACCATCGTAGTATTCAAGGTTCATTATTATGGTCGTCATAGTGGACAAAGTCCCTTAGTGAACTAGTATTTCTCCTTGTTCCTGAGTTGTTTATCTCATGAGAGATTAATCATTTCTTGGTGAATTTGAGGGAGATATAGGTTCCACCCATCAAATAATTAAAATCATAAATATGTGTGCCAAAAGCTCATATAACATTCATCATATAAAAAATTAAAACTAAATGGGTTTTATGAAACATTATACATGTTATAAGATGTGGGGAATATATAGGTTTTATAAAAATGTCATCTTTACATTATAGAATAACATGAGTAAATAAAAAATGTTTCATAAATATTCCTTCAGTTCATCATATCATAACCCATGGAAGAGGAGAAAGTAACATAAACTTCTCTTCATCATAAAAATAAACATAAACCTAATCCATACAAAATAATAATATGGATGTTACTATTAAATCATATCCAAAGTAAAATATAAGAAGCACCAATGTCTGAGGTCATTGATGATTATAAATTAAATAAAACTATCAATAAATAATTCTTGTGGAAAACATAATTTTCATTTTGAAATTACTCTTTTTAAATATAAAACATTCATAAATATTATTGAAATTTTTTTATTTTAAATGAACCTTGAAAACAACTAATGGATGTTCTGACTAATTGAGTTATCATAATGGTTGAAGTTGTTTCATTATATACATGTTTAAATAAAGATTCTTTTCACATTAAAAAAAATTAAACTAAATCATTATTAAAATTTCACAAATATTTATTTTCAACCATTTTGTAAAAATTCATCATGGAAAAAATATACTTAAAAGCATACTAAAAAAATCCATTTAAAACTTATTAGAAAATTGGTACATTAAATAAAAAAAATTTTAAATCAAATGGATAAATAACATCTTTTAAAAAAATAATTTTGGACTCTATTGTTATGAAATAGAGGAAAATGAATAAAGAATATGTATTCTTCAAAAATAAAATAATGAGTATAAAATACATGAGCATTTTTTGAGGTATATAATAATATTACATCATCAGAAACATAATCATAATAATCCTATAAAACAATTAGATTTTGGAAAAAAAAATTACCATTTTCTCAACGATTTATTGGTAATCCCCATGAAGAAAATATCTTTATATTTATGTGTATATCCCATTATTTTTATGATAAGAATCATAAAATTAATTCTTGTAAAGTATATACACTACATAAAGAAAATATGTTGTGAATATGGAATATGTACCACTGAAATAAAAGTGAGGTAAAAATCATTTACCTTAAGTATTAAAATTATTCAAATATATTATAGCCTCCAAAATTATAAAAATAATTTAATTGTAAATATACTAAAAAATTACACAAATATATCATATGATTATGATTTACAGATGATCATATGTTATTCATTTATTAATTATTCATTATTAAGATCATGTTTCCATCATATCCATAATTTTAAACATTATATAAATATCTTATATATTCATTGTATTAAATATAGTTATATTGATAAATGTTAGAAAAAGAAAATTAATGACACTATTTATATAGATGATACGTCGTACGAACACATGAACGTTGTATCCATTTTCTCAATAGAAGGAAGGAAAGGTAAATTTTAATTAAACATTATAGGGTTAATTTTCTATATTATATATAATATATAATCATTTAATCTGACCTTATTACCAACCATTTCAAAATTAAATGAAAACATATCCCAATGCTTATGTGGGTAGTGGTCCACACGTATACATGAGTAATGTTATTTTTGTCCAAAAAATGGAAGGTAAAATGTATATCTGAATTCATAATTTAAAAGAATAATTATTTCATAAATATAGTCTATATATATATATATACAATTTAAATCCATTATTATAACCATCCTTGATAGGTGGGGATGGAAAACAAATTACTTCAGATCACAAGGTGCTAGTCCATCATACATGCAGTTGACAATTTTGTTTCCCATTTGATGAAAGATGATATGGATATAGGTTATTACATTAACATAAAATTATCTCTATATAAGGTAGATAATTATTTTATTATATTATAATTAATAAAAAAAGAATGGTGGTGGTAAGAGAAGAAGTAATAAAGAAAGAGCTCAGTGTTGAAAATTACAATTTCTAAGAAAAACCACCGTTTGATATCTTATTAAGGACCATAGGTTTGGTATTATGGAAATCAAATAACCTCCAAAAGGTAGATAAAGTTGTTGGAGATAGATATTCATATACTTTGGAGAAACCAATTATCTTAATATCTGTAAGTAGGTATTGGAAGGAGGTCCCCTTTTATAATTGAGGATTACTAGAATTTCTATAAATTCTGAAAAGTATTTAATAATGGGTGGTCACTCTCATGACTTGCGACTCAAAAATTTATAAATAATTTACTTTGGGGATGATAAAGTTAAACCATTCATCAAACATAAAAAAATAAGCAGTTTGAGAATTTTACCTTAGACTTTATGTGTACTCATTTTTAACATTTTAGTTGTCACTATGATAATGTGTGTTGGCACCAGATAACATATCCCCAAAATAATCCAAATTCTTCCATAGCTAACCAAATATCATATCCCATTTTTCATGCTTTGATTTGGTAAGTTATAGGTCCTGAAAAAAGTTACATATTAATATTTAAGGATATTTGAAGTTGGGCAAGAAAACAGGTTCGTGGACCCCATTCTTGAAGCTCCCTCCGCCGCGGAGCAAGGAGGTGGGATGCTCTGTGATCACATTTGAAATTCGCAAACCTGCTGTAAAGCAAGGAGGTGGGAATATCCATGAACCCCTTTGACGTTCGTGATCCACCATGGAGAAAGGAGAAGGGATGCTCTGTGAACCCCTCTAAGGTTCGAGATCCACCTTGGAGTGAGGTCTGGCTTCACACCGAGAAAGCTCTACTTCATGGTGCCTCTTCCCTATAAATACTTAGATCAGTCCCCTTTAGACGGAAGGTCACTCTGCCCCTTGGGTTTTTAACCTCAAATTTCATAGAGCTCCTCTTTACTTTGTGAAGTGGCTCTGTGAGTAGCTTCGTTCTTGAATCTTCTCCATGAGTCCTTGCTTGATGAGTAGCTTCCTTCGCAAAGCATCTCTGCGAGTATCTTACTTCATAAAGATGCTCTGTGAGTCCATGCTCCGAGAGAACCTTTACTTTATGAAGATTCTCCACGAGACCCCATGCTCCATGAGACCCCTTTTTTCTCCATGAAGCTACTTAATGAAGACATATCCTTTGCGAGGCTCCTACCTTCGTGCCCACCGGTCCATATCGCAGGGCTACACCCCCTCACCCATCACTAACCCCCATGATTAATGGGGAGTCACACCATGAACATTTTGGGTCTTGAAGATGACACTTTCTATTTCACCCTTTTGCACACCCAACTTCCACCTATGGAATACCGTGATTTGAGATACTCCTCAGCACACCATGAAACCCCTTGAGTTGGCATGTTCCTCTTGGTTCATTTCCCATGTTGTGAGTTGAGATTCTCATCATCAATTCCCCGAGTACCTTGAGTCGAACCATTCCACATGTAATTCATCCAAAACACATAACTTTTCTCATATTCTAGGTTGAACCTGAAAGGGCCGCCCTTGCATAAGTCACAACACCAACTACTGCTAGGTGCCTTATGCCAAATAGTTTGTTCTACATTACACTGAATTCTAGTACAACCTATGTTCTAAACATAGGATGCATCTTGATCTAAACAAAATATGCCTTATTACCCAAGCATAAGATTCCAACAGTCCCCTCCACATGACTATATACTATAGTAAACTCTATTTTCCAAACATAGGATGCCTGTTCCTCTAAACAATAGATGCCTTATGCTCCTAGTGTAAGATGCCAACAGTCCTTTCTACATGACTGTAAACTATAGTGAACCCTATGTTCCAATCATAGGATGTTTCTTGCACCAAATAAGAGATGTAATATGCTCTTAGCATGATATTCCTACAGTACTATATACATAACTTTAAACTATAGTAATCCCTATATGAAAAACATATTTTTCCTTTTACTCAATATAAGAGATGCCTTGTGCGCATATCATAAGATTCCAATAGTCCTATATACATGACTATAAACTATTGTGCACCCTATGTTCAAAACATAGGATGCCTCTTACTCCATACAATATATTCCCTGTGTGCCACACGTAATATTCCAATAGTCCTCTCTACATGACTATAAACTATAGTGTTTACTATGTTCCAAATATAGGTTGCCTCTTGCTCTAAATGAGAGATTCCATATGCTCCAAGCATAAGATTCCTATAGTCCTATCTACATGACTCTAATTTGTATCTTTCCCGGTCATTCAATTATATAATGCCTCTTATTTTAAATAAGAGACCCCTTATGTGACAATAATAATATGCCTCATGCCATGATTACAGTGGCATAATTTCAAGATTGTTGGAATCTGTTCAAACATTCTATCACTCCACCTCACACTTTGTGTGTCCTTCATTTAAATCTTCATCTAGTTCCATGTCTAAAGGGACCCCCTGCAGGCCCGGTCCCATGCCGTATCTGCTCACCTACCATCCTAGGCCAATGCCCTGGAAGAATTTGGACGACACTTTGAGTCAGGTCATGTGTTTCAATCACGGTCAACATTCGACCCTCATTTGTTTTCCCCCATTTTAGGCTAACACGATATGGATGTTGTGTTTCAAACAGTTTCAATAGTTATCCTCCACCATCATGCCACCCTCATTGCATTCTGAATGTCAGGCATGTGAATCACACATTTCATCTCCCTTTGTCTATAATGGTTCCAATACCCCTTGGAATTATCCCTCTTGTGCACTATTACATAGGTTAAGGCCTAAACCACTAGTGGGTTGGCATACCCTCAAAACCATACTTGAGGAAGACACCCGGGCTGCTTCCTTTCATAAGCCCCATTCACAATGGCTTCTCTATAGCGTCACCTGGGAAGCATCCTTGTGTAATCCCCACTCACCATTGCTTCTCCATAGTGGCACATGGGAAACTTCCGTGGGTAATCCCTATCCACCATTGTCGCTCCATAGCGGCACACGAGAAGCATCCTTGCGTAAGACCCATCCACCCATGCCACTCCACAATAGCACTCATGCCTCCATCCTAGAGTAAGTCCCAATATTTATCACCACGGGCTTCTAATCACACATAAGCCCCTGTTTCATCCTTGGGAAACTAACCATGTAGAAGTCCCACTCCACTTCTCCCAGATGAACCTTCCACAACATAATTGTCAAGCCTTTGCTGCCTCTTGTTTCAAAAACCGAGAATGACTCACGTGGGCGTAGAGTAAGCATTGAACAAGACATCCAAATTGGGTATCCTAGAGCATTAGCCCCAAAACCCTTCTGATCTATGTTTACTTTGATCCTTTTCATGAAAAATTACATAGGATACATCCCTAAGGATCAAGCCCACCAACCATTGGTCCCGACCTTCTTCATGTCGGTTCACCAAGAACCCCATTTAAACTACAAGGTCTTTCATGCTTGCAAAGGGAAGGTATGTAGGAAGCCTCCCTGATGTTGAAGCCCACCTCCCATTGGTCCTGTCCATCTTCATGTTGGTTCACCAAATCCTCCTAAACTACATGGCCTTTGATCCTTGCCATGGAAAGGTATGAAGGAAGCCTACCTGAGGTTCAATCCCAATACCTGATCGCTCCGACCCCCTTCCTGTCAGTTCTCCCAAACCATCCTGAACTATGCGGTCTTTGATCCTTGTCAAGGCAAGGTAAGTAGGAATCCTCCCTGCGGTTCAATCCCTACACCAGGTCGCTCCGACCCCCTTCATATTGGTTTTCCCAAATGATCATGAACTATGTGGTCTTTGATCCTTGCCAAGGAAATGTATGTAGGAAGCCATATTGAGGTTCAATCCCAAAACATTGTCACTCCGACCCCCATCATGTCAGTTTTCCCAAACCATCCAAAACTACATGGTCTTTGATTCTTGCCAAGACAAGGTATGTAGGAATCCTTTCTATGGTTCAAGATCAACACACAGTCGCTCCCACCCCCTTCACGTCTGTTCTCTTAAACCATCATGAACTATGTAGTCCTTGATACTTGCCAATGAAAGGTACTTAGGAAGCCTCCCTGACGTTTAATCCCAACACCCAGTCACTCTGACCCCCTTCACATCAGTTTACCAAAACCATCCTAAACAATGAGGTCATTGATCCTTGCCAAAGTGAGGAACGTAGGAAGCCTTCGTGAGGTTAAAGCCCCCCACCCATTGGTCCCGATCATCTTCACCTCGGTTCACCAAAACCCAACAAGAACTATGAGGTCTTTGATCCTTTCTAAGAAGAGGTATGTAGGATGACTCTCTGAAGTTCAATCCCAACACCCGGTCACTCCAACCCCATTCACATTAGTTCTACCACACCATCTTGAACTATGAGGTCTTTGATCCTTGCCAAATAGAGGAATATAGGAAGCCTCCTTGAGGGTTAATCCCACCACCCATTGGTCTTGAACATCTTCACACTGGTTCACCAAACCCAACATGAACTATGAGGTCATTGATCTTTTCCAAGGCGTGGTATGTTGGAAGCCTCGATAAGGTTCAATCCCAACACCCGATTGCTCTGACCCCCTTCACAACGGTTCCCCCACAACATCATGAACTATGAGGTCTTTGATCCTTTCCAAGGTGAGGTATGTAGAATTCATCCCAAAGGATCAATACCACCACACATCGATCAAAAACCATCTTCACGTCGGTTCACCAAACCCAAGATAAACTACGTAAACATTTATTCCCTACCATGGGGATACATAGGAAGCCTCCCTAAGGTTCAAGCCCATCACTCATGTCTCATCCTGATCTCTCCCTTGAGCTTATGTGTTTCAGGAAGGTCTTGAACCAACCTAAAGGTTATATTTCTTCTGGATCCCATCCATGTGTCCATTCACGCGGGTCGCCTCCCCTGGTGTCCCATCGTACCATTGAACTATGAGTACATTGATTCCCTGAGATGAGGATACGTCAGAAGTCTCTTCCCCGCTCAATCCCAACACTACCATCACTTTCACGATGGTTAATCTCATCACCCCTCCACTTCATTCAATTCCCCATCATCCATATTGATTCATAACCAGGCCACAACATCCTGGTGTGATCATTTCATCCACCTCCTCACTGCTACTAGAAGTACTTGGGCTGTTTTCCATGCATAAGCCCCTGTATGTATTTGGGTCGTTCTCCTTTGTGTACACCCTGATTCATCAACCCTTCGAACAACGTGGGTTTTGATCTCTGTCATCTACACAGGGTACGTAAGAAACCTCCAAGAGGTTAAACCCATGTAAATGGTAAACCTTTGTTTCCCCCATTTAGGGGTGCACTCTCCATGATCCGCCCTCTGTGGGGTTCAGATCAGCCATTACTGTGTGACATCTCCCCTCCATGGGATGAACACCATTAGATCCATCCTCATTGGGCATTCTGATATATAAATATTCCAATTGTACCCTCCTTGGGATGTTCCAATATGATCCGTCTCTATGGGACGTTCTGATCACTCTCATTCTGTCTCTACAAGAAATTAAACATGCGGACAACCTCATGTTAAACATGAGATGCCTGAGGAGAACCTCAGAAGACACACCATTGGCATAACCTTCTCCGCAAGATGTAATATTCATGCCATACCCTATATTAAACATGGGAAGATGAGGAAAACCTCATAGACATGCCTCTATCATAAGATACCCCATGACTAACGTGGAATGCCTCGAGTTGTTCCCCCTTGGGATGCCCCCATATGAGGAAGAATACAGGTTCCCCAATTCCATGCATCCAGATATACACCGACATGCCAGATGTTATTGTCTACTCTGAACGAAGGTTGCTACCATGTAAAGACCCCACAGAATGTTCTGACAGAATTAGTGTGATTAACCAGCGTCCACAAAGATATGGCACCAAGAAAGAGATTCAGGAACCACAACTTAATCTATAAGGGAGACTCGGACTAGGAGACGAGTTCTAAGGATGTATCCACATACGAAAGAACCGACATCCCATCATCCTCTTTATATCAAGTGGATAACGTCCATAAATAAGGAAAATATGTGGTCTGCCTTTAGAAAGAAGGAATGTGGGGAAATATGTGCAAGTCCTCTATAGACGGATGTGCGTGCCCCGGTGAAATTGTCAGAAACAACGCGTAACATTCTATTTACCAATGTAATTTTTCCATTAGGAAAAAAAATTAAATGAACCTTATTAAATAATTTGGATCCATAGATTATGAATATATAATAAAAATTATTTTTTAAAAAATACTATGGGTTTTGAATATAAATTTTAACATAGGCATATTTAATGCAAGAACCATCGTTTAAACATTATACATAATAATTTATTTTTATAGTATTTATAATAATAAATATGAAAAAAAATCCATTTGAATTTATTATAAAATAAAAATTATTCTTATTAAAAATATGGAATCCAATTTATCATGTTCAATATATAGATTTTATTTAAATTAAATTAAAATATAACCATCACACATGATGGAAATGCAGTTTTCTATAGAGAAAATTTTAAAAAGAATACTAATTTTAATATAAAAAATATTAAATTGATTGTAATTACCTAAATTGGATTAATGTTTAATTTGTTGAAAAATTCTATTTTAAAATAAAATTAAAACCAAATGAAACTCTGTAAATGTTTAAAAAAAATTAAATCCTCAATAAAGACTTTTATTTTTAAATATTCATAAAAAAATATTTTCAAAAAAGTATAAAATATCACACTAAACTAATTTTTAAAAATTGATTCAAAAAATTATTTTCATTTTATCAATTATATTTTATTAATTTATAAAAATTAAATTCTATTATTCACTCAAAAATTCAATAAATAACATTTTTTGTGACGAAATGTCTATTCTAAATATATCAATTATTTACCCAAAACAAGTAATAATATAAAAATATATATTCATTATATAAAACCTTTATTATTAATTATAAAAATGATGTATTTAATATTCATACATCTTGTTTTAATTGATTGGTAAAAAGGTAGTGATTAAATTATAATAATAATAATATATTGTGGTTCTCCAAAACCTGATGTTCCATGTAACATATGATTTAGTTTAAATTTATTTTTTATGAGAACCATTTATTTCATAAAACCTCTAATTGTTACATTTTTCCTCTGTTAAATTGTATTTATCACTTGAAATTACCTCACATTGATATTAAAAAAATTGGATACTTTACCCTCACCATATATTTTGGTTCATAGTGTAATTATTTTAGATGGGGGTTTTGCCACAAAACGTTGACTAAGTGGGTGGTCTAATTTGATATCACCATATCTCTGGGATACATAATCTCCAAAGATTTATCTTAATATTGAATACTAGGATCCATACATATGAACTCCATGTTTAGAAGATTTTATGGATCATACATGTACTTTATTAGTGTTGATGCATAGAACACATCATGGATTTGAGAGATGTTTTATGGAAGTGCCAAACTAAAAGAACCCATCCACACTCAATAAAGAATATTGAGTGTGATAATATACATAAGACATGGATTTAATTTCATCATAAATAAAATAAATATATTTAGTGGAGAAAATTAATTGAAAATTTTTCTTTTCAGCATTTAATTCTCTAATAGACTGACGATTGTCAGTGTAACATTTCTATCAAATTTGAGCTACCTTGACATGATGTTGAATGGATTTGAAATTCAATACAATTTTCCCATCTATATAAGATCCCAATATCTATATTTTTTATAATTATCATAATAAATTCATATTTTAAATTTATTTACATATAGTTCTTTATAAGGAGGAATTTTAATGCATGAGGGAAACCTATTGTTTTACAAAAACTCTAGTTAAGGAAGGATTTGATACTAACAACATCGAAAATACTTAAATAAATATCTTACCACAAATTATTATTGATTAATGTAACTCTCAAATTGGCTATATATATTAGGAGGATACATTGTACTGATACTCAAATCTCTATGGAGGGACTGTTGAATAATTTCCCATAACATTCAGGCAAACCTCAACTCCCAATAATATACAATAGAATGTGGTTCTCATTTCAACATTACCACTTCATTAATTTATATTCATGCAACATGATTAAGAGAAAAGTACTATTTAATCATAATTAATTGTTCTGATATTTTATGTTGATATAATACAACCCATATAGAATTATTCACTAACAATTTATTTTGGAGTATGATAAAAAATCAATGGTTATATGTCCCATTTCCATTTTTGTATGGGTATTGGTTGTAACATTCCCTTAAAACTTTATCTCTCTGAAATAAATTTTACACATTGAAATAATTGAGATAAAACTCTAAAATACCTCTCTTTATCATGTCCCACCCTTAATGCACATTCAAATAATTTTATAACATTGAACATCTATGATGAATAGAAAGGGAAGAACTACAAACTTCCACTAACAACTCCTTCAAATTTGGTATAGATTGGCACATAAATAATTTGTAAACCATATCAACTGTTCATAGTGAAGGTTATACTCAAGAAAATTTCAAACCTTCTTATATACCTATATATTTTCCTTCCACAATACATTAATCTTCAGATGGATTAATGGCAGAACACTAATTTGAGAATGATATTATTTCTCTCTTTCCATCATGATCTCTATATATATCCTTTGATTTTTTTTTGATTATTTGATATTTTATTATACTGATCAAGGATAACCTAACATGATACTTTATAATTAAGGCGTCATCCCCCTTGTTCACCTTCCCAGGGTGCTAATGTATCAATAATTCATTGTCATCTGTCAGTTCCAACAATCGTATCTGGCATATATTCGACTCTTACTATGTGAATATAAAATTTTAGGTTTTATGATCTGTATATATATATATAACCTTTCTCGGTAAATATAATGAATCATTATTTTTAATGGAAATAATATAATAATTATCACCAAAACATGAGTTGGTAATTTTTTTCATGAATCTTCCATTTTCATCGGGCATAATCTATAACCATTCCATTTTTTCGTGGGAACTCCTCTCATTCCATTCTTTAATGTACAGTTAAAGATTAAAATTACTTCTCCACTACTATTCAATGAATTCATATGTATACTAACTAAACTCCTCTTTAGATCATTAAATATTTTTAATATTCCACTATCCAAATGAATATGGCTCTTTTTATGTTATATTGATGTCTGGATTAAGAAACCATGTGTATTTTTTAACAAACTATGGATAATATCCATCCAATCTAAATAACATCACACCACAGCCTTAGTTCATAGTTTGTTCCAACACTCAATAACTTATTTATTTGATGTATCTATAAATAAACCCTCTCCTTAGATTATATGACCTAAATGAGTCATTTTTTTCCAAAATTCACACTTAGTAAAATTTTATACTTGTCTTAGTTACTTGGGGATTCAATATAATTCTATGCGGATTTTTTTACCTCAAATTAACTTTAAATATATAATAGTATCATTAATAAAGAGTACCAAAAATTTATCAAGTATATATCAAAAGAAAATATTCATTAAATCCATCAGTATATTAGGGTAATTAGTAAGAAAAGATCCCACCACTATATATTCATAGTTCCCATACCTTGTACATAATGTTCCTGTGGTATATCATTCTTCATAACCCTTAATTAATGACCTCTATAATGTGGATAAATCATGAAATTCTTTTGAGCTCTATGTAGTTGGCCAAACATTTCACCAATAAAGGGTATATGATACTTGTTCTTGATTGTGATCTAGTTCAATACCTGATAATCATTGCAGAGTCGCATTGATATATCATTCATTTTAACAAAAAGGATTTTTACATTCTTAATTGATACACTTGGCTAAATGAATACCTATTTAATATTCTCATATATATTCATCTTAAATTATTGAAAATCAATTGTGTTTATTTTATATAGAGTATTTTATATAGGTGAATCACTTGGTATGAGTTATATTGAGAACTGAACATCAATATTCGATGGAATACTAGATTACTCTATTGAAAAAACATAAAAAAACTCCCATGAATTATGTAAATAATTGATGATGAGTTTGTCTCTAACCTTCTATGAAAAACACTCATTTTGAAAATAAATCAATACCCATACATTGTATTTTTTATACATTGGATATTCATATTTATCACCCCACAAATATACAATCATATATTTTTCTGTAATATAATATATGACTTCCCTTCCTTGTACTTTATGTAGGCCTTAAGTAATGAAATCTAATTCAATTCTAAGATAATTTAAAATTAAACAATAGGTTTAATAAAAATATTTTCATTAAGAACATTCCCACAAACATAAAATATATAAGAATAATAATATTGGGATGTGATCATCATACAAATACGGGTTTTCAATAATAATTCTGTATCAAATTGTTATAGATTGGAGTGAACATTTATAGATATTTTTTATGATAAAATTTAATTTGTATAAATATGTTGAAATAATATACTTTAGTATTTGAGAATATTTTTCACCAACCCATATTCATTATTCGGTCTTTAATCCCATTCTAAAATAAAAATAGATTTCATAACCATCAATCATTGTCAATTAGAGTGATTAATATTGAAAAATACATCATATTATGTTCAAGTCATGAAGCATTATTTTTAACTAATAATTCCTTAGGATTAAACTTTGAAATTCATGGTCATCATCTATTCATATTCTTCACGAATGTTCTTTATGAGTTTGAGAATTTCTAAAACCTATCCCTTGGGAGTGTCAAACAAGGTGTGTAGAAAGGCCCATTTTCATACACCAGTTAAAAATTAAATCAATTCCCTATAAACTATTTTAAGATTAATTACCCCAAGGTAAATCTATGATATAGACACATCCACTTTTATTATCTTGGTAGGTAATTAATTTCATGAAAACCAGTCACTCTATCCTTCACCAAAATTCAAGATATTTTCTTATACATTGATTACCCTTATGGTTTTCACTAATGTTATATATTCCTAGTAATGAAACGTTAACTACATTTTTTATATCAAAAATAAATACCGAGACATATCATACATAGATAATACATCAAAACATATGAAAAGTAATTTTATATTAAAAAAATGCACATGAGGATCTTACATGTTTTGTGTCTTTAAAAAATATGATAAATAAAAATCTATCTTATAAATAAACTAAATTGTGTCCTAAAATGTTCTTTATAAATAAAATCATTTTTAGAAATATCATACATAAAACATTTATTTATAACCTAATGAAAGAAAAAATAAGTAATGACGAGCTCAGAAGGTCAGTAAGTGTAAACAAGGGAAACATCAAACATCACATAATCCTAAAAATAGAATATGGGTATGGTAACATGATTCTAACATTTAAAAAAAATTCCATATATATAAAATACAATTATCTTAAGACATGGAATAAATCATGGTTGTATGACTCAAAAAAGTACAACAAATTATGATCCATGAGAACATAACAACATCACAAGACATATATTTGGGGGATATAAAAGATCATAGAAAAATATTTCCACATTAATGAAGGTTCTTTTCCCGAACTATCATATTGGAATGGGTTCAATCCCGAAACACTCATAGTAATAAAGGTTCACTAACAAGACTGTCATTATGGAAAAACCCCCATAACGAACTATGTGTGCTCCATATTTCAGTCTTTTATAATTAATTAGATATTAATGTTTACCTAATGCATTGGAGGGAGATTTAAGTCCCAACTGTCACAAAATAAAAAACATAAATATGTGTGCCACAATATCAAAAAACATCATATATGAATGAATGGAATTGTTGACATAGAAGAAACATGTGGTTAATATGGCATGTATCCTATAGAGGTAAAAACATGGTGAAAATTCTTTACCTGAATTGTTGAATTTCATCATACATGTCAATAAATTCTATATAAAATATATATGTTTATTATATATCTATTTTAGAACTCCAATAATTATATATTATACCATATATAATTTATAAATTACCATTTATAAAAAAAATTAAAAATTCCTTGTTAAAATCCTGTTTTTGGTAATAACCGCTTCCTTTTTCATATATATTTGCTTTGGTATTTTTGGTAAATTTTATATGATCATGGAACCATAATATAAACCATTATAACTATGATATATATATAATATATATTCATTAAATTTTTTACAGTAATAAAAAAAATTAGTAATGGGAAATGAATTTACACCGTTTATGGAGGTGAAAGACCGTACATACTCTGGAAAGTTGATTTTACATTATCAATAGTTATAAAGTATTAAAGGTAAATATGAAATCTAATTTACAGGATAATTTTTATATCATAAATAAAATATATATTCATTATACAAATCATTATTACAATTCTAATAAAAAAATGAAAAAAACATCGCATCACTTCGTGGAGACGGTAGTCCACACGTACGCATGAGTGTTCTTATTATTTTCTAAAATCATGGAATATAACAAGGTGTATGTGATATTATAGTTTTAAAAAAATAATTATTTATTAAATATCAAATATATAATTTAAATTCATCTTTATATCCTCATGTGAGAGGTGATAATGAAAAATATTTAGATCAATTTGTGGGGCGGTAGTCCTCCCTCCACACGATCTACTGTTTACATTTCCATTGGATGGAAGATGAATAGGGTTTTGTATTAACAAAAGTAATTATAAAAAATAAATTTGCACTTATTATTTATATATTAATTAAAAGGGACAATATGTTTTATAACATATTTGATAAATCAAGTTTTTTGTTTAAAAACATGTTTTTCTAAAAAACAGATTTACCACATTTGGATGATGATCGAATATCAAATATATTTTTTTACAAGTTTATATGTTCTATTTGAAAATAATATTCTTCTTATTTAGAATCGGGTTATAAAAAAATTACTTTGGATTAAATGTTTGTATTTTTTGAAGAAGTTTCATTTTTTGATGAATAGGGAAAAAAATACGTTGTAGTTAAAAATAGATTTTTCATTAAAATAATGATTATAAATTAAAATTATATTATAAGTTATAAATGATAAATGATAAATTTACTAATACAATTTTGTTCATTGGAATAATTTTTATATTGAAATTAGATATAAATTTTTTTACTATTTTGAATGTCTCTTTTACATGCCACGCCTCCACGATTTGGGATAATAAAAAATTAACCACTTCTATGAATTTAATTTTAAAAAATATATACATGATTCTAATCACCATGAAATATTTTGTTCTATAGGGTCAAAATATTTTTTTTCTGAATAGTTACTTTATTATTTTATTTACCACCATTAAACGCAAATATAGTAATTAAAGGTAAAAATAATATTCTAATATAATAAAATTACCCTACTACATATCTTAATTTAATTGGATGGGTTTTTTTCAACCAAAATCATAGATAGTCAAAAAAATATAACATGTTTTAGCCACATGGGTATGAAAATTACATTTATTATATTTTATTTGAAGATATATTAAAAATTTCATACACATGTATTTTATAATTAAAACATTTTAAATATAGAATTATATAAGTTATATATTTTAATGTTTATATTTCATAGAAATATAAAATTATTTTCATCGTCATGATAATTTATTTATAATTTTTAGACATTAGATAATTAGATTTAATAATGACACAATGATTATGGAGTAATAAATTTATTAAAGGAAGAATCAAATAAATAATATTAATAATATTAAAATAAACAATTTATAAAATTTGATGTCATCCAAGATTTCTATGGATGAATTTGAAATTTTATTAATATGAAAAATTAGTTTTTTTAAGTAATAATATTGTTGTGATTTTAAAAAAACAACTAATGAATATTGTCAAAATTGACATAATTCAAAACATAGAATATAAAATATTTAAGTAAATGATAAAAAATTTATAAAAAACTAATATTCGGACACAATTATTAGATAAGTCAAGAAAAATAATTAATGACTCACCATGCGGTCTTTTATCATGTTAGGTTAATTATTTTAACTCTCAAATTGTAAATTACTTAATAAAATTGTAAGAGATAAAATGGTTAAATAATAAAGATAAAGATTAATGAATATGGTAAACTAGTAAAATATTTATTGTATGAATTGATTTCTGCCCATACACATTCTATTTTATATCCAAATCATCTTGGAAGAATTTTTAATAGAAAATGAATTTATATTAATTTAATACTTTTTATAATTCCAAGAGTTCCCTTCCCCTCTCCTATAAAAAGGAACTATTATTATATATTTCTTACATGTAAAATCCCTTTTGGTTCATCAATTCTTGACCCAAACCCCTTCCTAAAATCCCTACTCACATTCTTAAAGCCTTATTTTAGGCATAAAACCCTTCTTATATGTGTTAATGTGTTAGGAAAGGTGATCATCAAAAGAAAATATAATGCTTTTATTTAAGTGTTTATATATTATTTCTTCTTCCACTTCATTCAAATCAGCCTTATATATGATGTAATAATAAATCCAGTATAATAAATATACTCAGATGTTTTTATATTAAAACCATCACCAAAATCCACCTACATTTCCATAAAATAGGAAATGAATTAATCGTTCGCGCGTACATGTGAACAATTACCTACACAAACCGATCTAATTTATTTTCTATAACTGTCTCTCCTGATGGGTTGTAAAAAATAAATTAATTTTCATATGTAATAGTAATTAAATAATAAATATTATAATATAATAATATAACAATTATGTTCTTACTTTTCTTAAACATAAAAATGATAACTTCATTCATGCATACCTGTGAACTATCACATCCACAAAATGATGTGATTCATTTTTATTAACTATATAACTTTAATGGTATACAAATAGGTATATTTAAAATATTTATATGATATTAATAGTGTTATGATTATTTTTTTATGACAAAATAACAATTACCTTCATTCCATAATGATTAATGAAAAATGGAAAATGTTACTCATCCATACATACGACCTGCCATCTCCAAGACTAAAAAATTATACATTTTTCATAACCATAAGTAATGGTTGGACATAAAAGTATAGTTAATTTATAAAAGTAATCATTACAACAAAAATATTATTTTGGATATGATGTTCTTATGATCACATAGTAAATTTTACATCATACTGAGTTCATTTTTGAACTGAAGTAATATTGACAAAATACCCGATGTGGAAATAAATAAATAATTATTTTTTATAATAGAATAAATATGTGATATAAATAGATTAATAACCTTAAAAAATATTATTATGAAATTAAAAATTATCCTAACTTTATTATTCAATAAATTAAAGAATGTACGAGACAAATCATACTCGAGATAATGGATTTCGTCTCAATCTCCTTTTATTGAGGAATATTTTTAAGTTATACACCACCTTATTTTATAATGTGTAAAATTAACCCCTTTGACTTTTAATTCCATTTTAATGTCATCAAAAGGAATATTTTTATATGAATCATTTTTCAAAAAAAAAAGTAAATTTTATAATGTATATGGCGACAAAAACTTCTCCACCATCATAACTGTTATTTGATATTTAGCTTCCTCTACAAGCCATATTGTTTTTATATGAAGAAGAAATAACGTAATCCCCAATCAGGGTATTATAATATTGAATATGGTTTTGAAAATGGATTGATTATTTCAATATTGTGAAATAATTTCTTGTAACTTCAAATGAAATTTTATTAGTGAAATATTGATAATTTTAATCTTTTTTATTTTACGATTATGTAATGGTACTATTATATTTGATGGTTGGTAACCTGATAAACCAAATACTTGTGGTTTTATGATAAAATAGTTATGGGTGATTATGTTATAACCTCTAATTTATAAGGAATGGCAGTTGGTCGTATGGTTATTCAATTTGTAAGAGTAATAAGTATTGAAGTTTGTTGCATGTATATTCCATTTAAGTTTGATTATGACCCAAGATACCTTTATATATTTTATAAGATTTCTATGGTTTTATGTAAATCAGTTTATTACAAAAAATGTAATAAATGACCTTCTATTTATGTAATGTATTTATTACTTCATCTAGGTGAAATATATTACATTAAGATAAAGTATTCACATGATTATATGTTTTCATTAGAATAACAGTTTTCATTATTTGTGAATCGCTTACTAATAATTTTAATCTTATCCTCTATTTTTAAAACTTTTTCTTAGGATTTATGGGAGAATAGATTCATGAATGGGTTCAAAGAAATATTTTTGATAATTAAACTTGAAAAGAACCCATGTTTTATTTTATATTTTTTTTATAGATAAAATGGGTACTTTTGGATGTGCCACTTTTTATTCTTAAGGGTTTTTTATGTATGAGTTATGGAATAATTCTCTAAAACAATAAACAAAAAAATATAATCATTGTTAAATAAAGTAAAATTATTTAATTGACTCAAGTATATGTAATGTTTAAGGATAAACCTTATAGTTGGTATCATTGGATGGTTTAGATAACATTAGAGGTTAGAGTAATATAAATAACTTAAGTTTGAAAGAATTTACCTTATGGTCAAGTAAAAAATGTTATATCATTTGAAGATTATAATGTTGCTTCATCTAAGACATTTATGTTCAGAATGGTTTTACATAGAGGAAATAGGGTAGTTATTATGGGAAGGCATTGATTGGAAAACAACCTTCCAACATAGTATCCTAATATTTTCAAAATCAAATTTGAAAATTTTGTGGTAGTGATGGATCAATTTACTTAGGAGATAAATAGAGGTGGTGTCAATGAACATTATCAAGCAAAATAATAGTAGAGGAATATGTTAGTAGTTGAAAATTTCATGATGAAACATCCCCCATAATTCAGAGGATCATTAGACCTCATGATATCAATAGGGTGGATTAAAGCATTTGAATATATTTTTCATGTAATTATGCATTTAGAAATTTAAAAGGCCAATCTTGATGTTTATCATTTTCAGGGTGAATCCAATTAGTGGTGTTAAATGGTTAAAAATATCAGAGTATGTAAAATTATTGATCTATTTAAAAGGATGAATTTAAGAATATCTTCCCTATAAAATATTTTCCTAATGTTGTTCGACGTAGTATAAACAAAATTCATGGAACTGAGACAAAAGGGGGATGATTTAGTGGATTCATTTGAAGAAAATTTAACCCATTTGGGAAGCTACATCCCTTCTTTTATCTTAGATGTTAATAGTAAGATAAATCGATTTTACTTAGGATTGTAGCTTGTATATCGAATGGAAATAGACACTCATGAGTTTTAACGATATGAGAAACTATTTTGGTGTGTTATAAATGTATAAATGGTGTTTTCTTGTCATCATGTATCTCATGAGATCAATCAAATTAAGAGGTCCAATTAGAAGGCATTGGGAAAAAATTCATCAAAGTTGTTTGGAGGTAAGAAAGCTAAATTTTCATCGTGTGAGAAGTGTGGTAAAAATCATCTTGGATATTGTCTCTCAATGTATAATAATTTCTTTAAATGTGGTAAGACCAGTCATATTTCTAGTGAATATAAGAGAGATGATCATGTAGGAAATGTAAATCTAAAGGTAATATGTTTTAGTTGCAATGGGTTTGGGAATTATGCCAATGTGTGTCCAAAGTTGATTACCTAGGTTGGAAAACAAAAATATTTAATGTATAAGGGCATGGAAAAAAAGTTTTGTACTACTATGGTTGATTTGGGACCAAGAAATGAACTAGAAACAGGTATGGTACACGGTTTTTTAAAATATTCCAATACTCTGTTTGACTCTAGATCTCCACATTCTTCTATTTCTGAGAGCATGGAATGCAAATTAGAAATATCACCTCACAAATGATATATATAAATTTTGGTAAAAAATCTTTGTGGAAGTATTAATGAAACCAATATTTATATGAATCATTGTATTATCATTAGTGGGATGTCCATTCCGATAAATTTTGTTGAACATTACCTACTCAAGATTGATATAATTTTGGGTGTGGATTGGATATTAGTTTATCTTGCTAAAATAGATTACAAAGACAAGAAAGTTTTATTAAATAATTTCATACCTTTGATAAAATACCAATATGATGAGTTATTTATTAAATATGGAAGTTAATGTTATCCTGGTCATGTTGTTGAAAATAAATAAATAGTTTTAATTAATGACATCCCAGTAGTGAATTAATTAATGGATTTTTTCTTAATGATTTTCCTGATATTGTTTCTGATTAAGAGGTTGAATTTAATATTTATTTAAAACCTGATGGAAAGACTATTTTTAATCCCCCTTATCAAATGGATCAATTAGAATTATTAGAATTGAAAAAATAGTTCTATGAATTACTTGAAAAGGTTTTATTTGACCTAAAACTTCTCCATGGTGTGCTCCAAATTTTATTTGGGAGGAAAAAATATGGTTATATGACTTTTTATTGATTAAAGAGCCTTGAATAACATATAAATTAAGAACAAGATTCATTTTCCTCATATTGATGATTTTTTTATCAGATCTAGAGATCTTAGTATTTTTCAACGATTTATTTGAGGTCTGGGTACCATCAACTGAAGGAGAAAGATGATGACATTCCAATGAAAGTTTATTGAATAAGATATGGGCATTACTAGTTTATATTTATGCAATTTCGGTGATCTAATGCACCTGAAATATTTACTTATCTCATTAATGGAGTCTTTCATCAATTTTTGGATATGTTTTTATTTATGTTTATAGATAATATTTTTGTATATTCTAAATACTGGGATGAATATGAAAGGAAATTAAGGATTGTTTTTCAATACATAAAAGAAAACAAACTATATTAAAATTTTATTAAGAGTGTATTTTGGTTGTAAAACATTTCTTTCCTTTGTAATATTATTTCTAAAGATGGAATAATAACTCGACATTTTAAAAAAAGTTGTTTCAGATTTTCTGTGACCTACCAATGTCACAAAGATGCATATTTTCATATATTATTAGGTTATTACTTGTGGTTTGTTTAATACATTTCTTGGTAATCTATCCCACTAACTAAGTCAACATGAAAGGAGTTAAATTTATCTACACAATATAATGTTATGATTATTTTCAAGAACTAAAAATAATATTGTAAAATAATCCAATTTTGGTCCATCCTTTTAGAAATAATGAATTTTTTATCTACAGTAATTCTTTATTGAAAGGACTTGGATTTTTCAAAATGGAAAATTATCAACTAATTTCATATGCTTTGTTAATATTGAGATAACAAAATTTTAATTATCCTATACATGATTTAGAATTTTTACTTTTATTTTTTCACTAAATATTTAGATTCCTTATCTGTATGGTGTAAAGTGTGAGATATATATAGATTAAAAAAATTAAGAATATATTCACTGAAAAGGAATTCAGCATGAGACTGAGGAGATTGATGAAAATACTCAAGGATTATATTTCATGATTTATTACCATCCTGGAAAGGAAAAAAAAAGTGGATGATTCTTTGAGTCATAAATGTAATGCTACATTAACCATGCAACATATTGAATGTTATTCATTGGTTAATGATTTGATAAATTTTCTCATAAAAGTTGTTTTTATAGTTAATTACCATTTTTTGTTTCTGGTATTAGTGTAATCATCTTTATCATATAGAATTAAGAATTTATAAAAGGAAGACAATGAGTTATAGTAAAATGTAATATTGTATTAGAACGGTAAGTTGACTTAATTTAACATTGATAATGATTGTGTTTTGAGATTTTTTAAGAGATTATTCGTGCCTTGAGATTCACATATGAAGAGATTTTTGAAAAATAAAGTTCATAGTTCACCATTTTAAGTTCAACTGGGCATCACTAATATATATATAGACCATCAGAAGTATTTCTGGTGGGGTGGAATTAAAAGAGATATTACTAAATTTACCCTAATATGTTTGAATTTTTAATAGGTTAATGTAGAGTGGTAGTTACCTAAAGGGATGCTTCATCCATTTCTAGTGCTAGAATGGAAATGGGAAAATATAACTTTGGGCATTGATGTTAGATTACAAAAATCTTCTCGAGAAAACAATATCATCTTGGTTATTGTTGATTGATTAGCTAAATATTCTCATTTTCATAATATTAGAGATACTATATATCAAGATCAAAATTATCGATTATATGTTAAAGAGATATTCAGATTACATGGATTTCACCTCTCTATTTTATTTTATTATGGTCTTAGGATCACTACGAACCTTTTTAAAGGACTTGAGATGTCATTGGGTACTGGATTAAATTTTAGTATAGCCGGGTATACAAATTGAACAATTCTGATGATAGATGATATGTCATTTTTGTGTGCAATAGACTAACAGGGAATTTTGGATCAACATAATTCTTTGGGGGAGATTTTTTATGATAAAATATTTCATTCTAGTATACAGATGGAACCATTTGAGGCATTATATAGAAAGCGATGTGGAACTCCTTTTTGGGATGATGTATGTGAAAGGAAGTTGATGGAGCCAAAATTGGTAGATGAAATGGTAGATAAATTTCAGTTGATTTAGAGACATGTAAGGAAATCCCATTACAGGAAAATGTTATGTAGATAACTAGAGGAAAGGTCTTTCTTTTAACGTATGCTATCATGTTTTTCTCAAAGTTTCACCATGAAAAAATGTGGTGTGTTTTGGTAAGAATGGGAAACTGAGTCCAAGGGTCATTAGACCCAATGAAATACATATGAATAATGGATCACTTGCTTATAGTGTGGATTTACATATTATTTTACCTTAGGTACACAATGTATTCAATGATTCTATGTTAATAAATTTTATGTCGAATCCATATCTAATGTTGAGTCCAGAAGTAGTTCAGTTGGAAGAGAATATTTATTATGAGGAAAAACCAATCCTGGTTCTTGAATGCATAGATAAAGTGTTTTGTAAAAAGGTGATTCATAAATTAAAGGTTTTATGGAAAGCCCATATAGTGGAATAGAAAACATGTGAATCTAAAAATTATATGAAGGAAAAATACCCCCACTTGTTTGATAAGTGAACAAAATTGTGAAGACACAATTTCCAAAAGGGGGAATAATGTAACTTCCTAGATAATTAAAAAATAAGTATTATTTATTTATTTAATTATTAAATGGTAATTAAAATAGGTAATATGTTTAATAATGTATATAATAAACATAGTTTAATTGTTAGAAACATTATTTTTCTAAAAAAATAGTTTTACTGTCTTATGATAGAGATTCCATTTTAAATTGTGTTTTAATGATTTTATAAGTTATATTGGAAAAAATTTACATCTTATTAGGAAGAGGGATATCAAAATTTACTGTGGTTTAAAATTTGTTATTTTCCAAAAATGATTCATTTTTTAATGAATACTGAAAAACACTACATTGTAGTTAAAAAATTAATTTCTTTTATTAAAATAAGGATTATTCATTGAACTAATTTTTAATGTAATTATAGATCAACATTTAATGTATTAAAATAATATAGGTCATTGGAATAATTTTAATATTGAATTTAAATTTAAAAACATATTGATATTTTGAACGTCCCTTTAACCCACCATCTCACCACACCTACAAGATTAGTGTTTAACCTAATTTAACCCCTTCTATGAATTTAATTTTCCAAAACTAACCTTCATAACTGTAATCAGTATGAAAAATTTGGTCCAATATGATCAAAATAATTTTTTGTGAATAGTAACTTTCGTATTTTATTTACCACAGTTAAAGGTGAATAAGGTAATTAATAGTAATAATAATATTATATAAATTTAAAATTACAGAAAAACATATATTAATAAAAATTAAATGACTGGGTATTAATTGAAATCAACCTTATTTTGGAACTATATCATTTTTAAGCCACTTAGTTTTGAATATTACATTTATGTTATTTTATTTAAAGATATGTAAAAAATGTAATATTCATATTTTTAATAAGAAAAAAAATTAATATATAGTTATATAAGTGATATATTCTACTATAAATAGACCATATAATTTGAAAAATATTTTCACATCATGATAATTTATTTATATTTTTTATACATTAAATAATTTAATTTAGTTATGACACAACGTTGATGTCATAATAAATTTATTAAAGAATCAAATAAATGGTATTAATAATATTAAAATAAATATAAATTAAATACTTGATAAAAACAAAGAATTTTATGGATTACTTTGATAGGTTATTGATAAGTTAATGTAGTGTTTTAAAATTAATCAAGTTGTTGTGATTTTTTAGAAAAATCAGGTAAAGAATACTATGAATATTGAGATAATTCATATCTTAAAATATATAATATTTAATTAAATGATACAAATCTATAAAAATCTAGTATGCATCAAAAATGTTGAAATAATTCTAAAAATATAATTTATGACTCGTTAATTGGTCTTTTAACATGTTATGGTAATAATTTTAACCCTCAAACTGTAAATTACTTAATAAAATGGTAGGAGTTAAAAGTCTTAAAATATAAAGATAAGGATTAAAGAATATCCAAAACTAGAATAATTTTTATTGGGTAAATGTAAAATAAACCATAAATATCCTATATTATCACTAAATATACTTGGACCCATTTTCAATTGATAATTAAATTATATATATTTAATACTTGAAATTATTACAAGAGTACCCCACCCTCTACAATAAAAGGAACTCTTATTCTCTATTCTTTACAATTCATACACCTTTTCAATTGTCTATAATCGACCCAAAACCTTATTGTAATCTCTACTCACATTCTTGAAGTCTTATTTTATTCATAATACCCTTTTTGTGTTGTTAAGGTCTTTAAAAAGGTGAACATCTGAATGAAATATAATGTTTTTATTTTTGTGTTTCTATTTTATTTATTCTTCCCACTCCTAAAAATCTTTTTTACTCGTGATGAAATAAAAATTCCAGTATCCTATATTTAATAATATTTTATTATGTTAATATCTTCATATAAATCTATCCCCACTCCCATTAAATGTGAAAGTAATTAATCATTCGTGCGTACACGTAAACTATCACCTATATGAACCTATCTAAATCATTTTCCATAACCATCTCTAATGATAGGTTATAAGAGTTGAATTAATGTTAATATGTGATATTAATGAGATATTAATCATAATAAAATAATAATATATCATTTATGTTCTTACATTACATCTACATAAAAATGATAATGTTGTTCAGGTGTATACGTGAAACTATCACCTCTACGAAGTGATGTGATTCATTTTAATTAACTAAATCACTTGTATGATATATATAAGTATATATTAATGATTAATATGATTTTAATGGTGTTATAACAATTATATAAACACAATATAATACTTACCTTCTTTCCATAATGATCATTGTAAAATGTAAAATGTGACTCATTTGTACATACGACCTACGATCTCCGTGATTTTAACATTGTTCATTTTTCGTATTGATATTTAATGGTTTGATTTTAAAGTACAATAAAGGTATAAAAGATATAATTAAATAATTAATATTATTCTTTAAATGATGAAATTATGTCTATATGAACTATTTTTGTCATATCGAGTTAATTTTTAAACTCAAGTACTGAATATTGACAAAACGTCCCACATGAACTTATATATTTAAATAACTATTATAACATTATAAAAATTGATATAAAGTTAATAATAAAATTGAAACATGTTCAAGAAATTATAAATTAACCTATTATTATTACTTAGAAATATAAATAACATATTATATGAATCATACTCATGGTAAGGGGCATCCCCTCAATCTCCTTTCATTGATACATATTATAAAGTTATACATCACCATCATTTATATGGAGTAAAATAAAAAAATTTGACTTTTATATTAATTCAAATTTTATAAAGGATTATTTTTATATGAATAATTTTACAAAAAGATAAAATGAATGTTGTTAACATATCTGACGACAATAACTTCTCTACCGTTATAACTGTTATTTGATAATTGGCTTCTTCTACAATATTTCATGTTTTTAAATGAAAAGGAAATTACTTACTAAATTTCCTAGGTACATTGATATTAAATATGGTTTTGATATTGGAATAATTATTTCAATATCTCAAAATTATTTCTTTTGATTGCAAATAAAAAATTATGAGTCAAATGTTGACAATTTCAATCTTTTATGTGTTATGAGTACGTAATGGTATTTGGAAATTTTGTGGGTGGTTACGTGTTAAACCAATGATGGGTGGTTCTGTGATAAACCAATTATGGGTATTTACGTTATAACATCCAATTCATTAGGTATGGATTTCATCCGTATGACTATTCCATTTGTATGAGTGAGAAGTATAGATGATGAACGCATGGTAATTTCATGTTAGTATGATTATACCTTAGGATACCTTTATATTTAAATGTGATTAATGTTATTTTATGGTAATCTTTTGATTAAAGAAAAGGTAATAAATGAGCGTATATTTAGGGAATGTATTTATTACTTCTTATGGTTGAAAAGTATTATTTTATTATAAAGTATTCTGAGGCTTATAAATTTTCACAAGACTAACAATTTTTCTTCATTATACAACCCTTACTATGATTTTTCTGATCATCACATGTTTTGAAAAAAAATCACAGGATTTAAGGGACTATAGAGTCAAATATTGGGTCATAGAAATGTTATAGTTATTAAACATGATAATAACCCATGTATCATTTTAAATTTTTTTGCTTTATGGTTGAAATGGATACTATTGGGATTGTCCACTATGTACTTCGATGGTTTTTTATGTATGAGTTATGTCATAATTATCAAAAGATTTATACTTGATAATATTCTCAATGTGAAATAAACTAAAATTTTGATGTACATTTAGATAATTTAATGTTTAAGGCTGGGTCCTTGTAGATATAGGTAATTCCAATAAATATATATATAAATATATAATTTTATAGTAAATATATGTTTTATTATATTGTAATTATTACATGATGAATTATGGTGGTAAGAAAATTTTAAAAACGAACTCCTTGGTGAACACAATTACCTTCCCTTAGTAAAACCTCATTTTGGTCTCTTATTATTTATCCATGGTTTGTTATTTTTGGAAGACAAATAGCTTTAAAACATGGATAAGGTTTATTGGGAGAGCTTTGTTTTGCGTTTTGGTTGATCCAAATGGATAATGAGATGTGATGAGGTGAGGGGAGATGGTCAAATTTTATAATTGAGGAGGAGTGACATTTTTTTAAATACCCTAAACTATTCAATATTTGGAAGTGACTCTAAGAGAAGATACAAAAAAATGAAAATTAATAGTTTGGGGTGATATAGTTGATCCACACTTATAGTAAAAAAACCAACATATTTGAAACACATTTTCCCATTAGCCGCTATGTTTACTCATTTTTACCATTTTAGATTTCACCATAGTTAATAGTCTATTTTTATATATCTTGTTAATATAACATTTAATCCAAAATTAAAACGTGACTTATTTGATTATTTTCACCCAATTATTCCATACATAAAATAAAATTTATAAAATAAAGATCCTTTGAGTGTTGAATATTAATTTTAACATTAGCAAATGTGACAAGAAAAACTCCACTGTAACATTAAACTCCTTAATTATTATTTTTACTATTTTGAACATATTTTATGAAAAAAATAATAATTTTACATTATTATTTAAAATTAATTTAATTTATTTATAATATGGAATTTATTTTAACAAATTTTATTCACCAAGGTGGCAGGATATATTTTAAAATATAACCTGGAGATATGATGGAAAAAAGTAATGAGAAACATTTCATTAGTATAAATGTGTTTGAATATAAACGTACCTTATTCCATTGATTCAAATGACCTAAATTGGATTAGATATCAAATTTAAAAAAAAATTCTTTTAAAACATTTTAAAATAAAATACAACTTTTAAAATTATTTAAATGAAAATTTCATTTTCAATAATTACCAGTATTTTTCTTTATTCATTATAAAATTAATGATTTCAAAAAATTACAAAATAGCACATTTAGATAATTTTGGAAAGTTTATTCCTAACATTTTGGTAATTTTTAAATATTAGTTTTATAATATTGGAATAAAATTATTATTTGATCACAAAGAGAAATAAAAATCGATTTTTTGAAGAGATGGAATTTTGAATTATATAAAGACTTTATAAAAAATTTGGTACCTATTTTAAAATATATTTTATTTATATAAAACAATTAATAATAATATTCAAAATGTGTTTATTATTATACATACATCAATTTTTAATGCTTATGTTATAATGGTTATATTTGAGTAATAATATCAATACTATATTGTGGCTATCCAAAACTCAATGTTTCGTGTAACACAAGATATTGAATATATTAAATTTATTTGAAAAAATATATTTCATAAAATCTCAATATGTTATAGTTCTTATATTTCATAATCATATTCCACTATAAGGTACTGACCTCCCCTCCTCTATTCCTCCTTAACACCCTTACAATATAGATTTTTATCCTCATAACACAAAGACACAATAGTCATGAATATCTGCCAGATCCCACATTA
The DNA here is from genome assembly GCA_963277665.1 of Viscum album. Classification (NCBI taxonomy): domain Eukaryota; kingdom Viridiplantae; phylum Streptophyta; class Magnoliopsida; order Santalales; family Viscaceae; genus Viscum; species Viscum album. The sequence continues at coordinate 369,033,019 of OY728150.1, read as the reverse complement.
AAGAACAATCCTTCCCCAAGTCATGGTATCTCTTATCTAGGATATTCTATATATTATGTAGATACCATTTAAGATGAGATAAATAGGATGTTTTTTGCTCATGGTCAATCTTGGGTGGAAGTAAAATGTATAAATACAAATAATTTCAAAAATATATATTACATTATATTAGTTGAATATTCATTAAATTACATTATGATCCATGCCATAATTTTATTGGTCTTGTATCATTAGAGACATAGAAACCTACAAAACTGGTTCATAAGTAACTCACATTAGGTTCTTGAAAAATATTAACCTTCCTAGAAATATAATACTGAGTAGAATTCTTTATAATTTTGGAATAAAAATCATAAGGGTGATTATAGATTCCTGATAAGCGTAAATTAGTGTGATATTAAGGACAACTAAAACTAATAATGAGCATATTTATATGATAGAATGATAATAACATTTGAGAACTATTCCATGTATACCCAATATCATAATCTTGATTCATGGAATAAATATAGTAATATCATAAGATATGAATTATATGGGAATATAAGAACATGATCCATTACATCATAATATTAGTATGAGAAATCAAATTATTTTATAAGAACATAAAATCAGTTTCTTAGTTGTCAAGGATCATTTCAAAGATACTTATTGGGGATTTGGTTCACACCCCATTCCATCATAGTAATCATTGTTCTCTAACAAGACTATCATAGTGAACATAGTATGTTACCAAAAAAGTTTCCTTCACCTTCTGGTCCTATTTATCTCATGAGATACTAGTTATTAACCAATGCATTGGAGGGCTATATAATTCCAGGCCCACCTTTCCTCAATTATAATGTGACCAATATCGATGGTTTATAACGAAACCACCCACATTGTTTATAATGTAAATAATCTTTGGTCCCTAATTTAACCACCCATAATATAACTAGAATCATAAATATGATTTCCAAAAGATCGCAAAACATTAAAAATATTATTACATCATTGTAAAAAGAAAACATGTTTCATAAATATTTATTTAATTCATCATAGCATGCCCTATATCAAATAAATGGGTTTCGTAAACATTTCATCAAAAAATCATTAACCAAATAATGAATGAGTATGAATTATATAATTTGATTATATACCATGTAAATTATAATTAAAATAAAAGGATGTTATAATATATAAAAATTCCATAAATAACCAATAAAATATTTCATGAGAAAAATAACAATACAACACCGAAAATCACTTTTAAAATATAAATATTTCCAAAATTACATGGAAAAAATATAATTCATGATTTTAATGAATAATTATAAATTATAAACCTAAACATTTAGATATCATGATTCTGAAAAATCTCAATCATGCCATATATGATAATAGAAATCATTCCTTTCATATTTTTTATAAAAACTCAATAGTACTTTATTCAGAAAATAAAAAATACATTTCTTTTTAACCATTTTGTAAAAAATGAAAATAATGTTTTAAATTTTATTCAATCAATAATATGATAATATTAAAAGTATTCATGAAATGGTTTCATAAAAACATCTATATGAAATAAAAAGTTTCCCGATAGAATAGTAAAAAGAAGTAGGTTTTCCATAAAAATGTTCATTTGGTCTCTTCTGTATTTAATGGGCGGTGAATTGAAGGAAAAAAATGTATCCTCAAACATAAATCGTGGATAATAAAAAATAAATGTATTGATCTTTAATGGACAATATAATTTCCTCCAATGAAGATTCACCCATTTATAATCATATAGAAATAGGATTTAAATATAAATATGTTACATCATGTCCGACTTATTTCATATATGTTTCAACCTCCTATATAATAAACATATGTATATTTTAAATATATTTTATAAACATAGTCATATATATAATTCCTTATATGTTTTACATATAACATTTTATCACCCATTCATTAACTATTATTTATTAAAATCCCTATTACAGATGATAACTTCTTTGATTTTACGATGTTATTTTGTTTGGTAGTTTTTGTCATTAAGTATTAATCAATGTTAAATAATATCAATAATTTAATTCAGGATTTAAATTTCAAATATATTAATTATATAAATATTAATTAGCTTACATAAATGATATATTTATATAAATGAATTGCATGATTCGTGGATAAGATATGTCGTATATGCACATGAAAATTATTTCTATTTTTCAATGAATGGAATCGAAAATGATAAATAGTAAACCACATTCAAAAAAACATTGGTATGTCATATGTGTAATATATATTAATTTAATATATCCTAATTACCAACATTGTAAAATAGAAATGAAAATAAATCACATAGCTTTATGGATGTGGTAGTCTACACGTATGCACGAATGAATTTATTGTTTTCCCTAGGTTTAGAAAGTAAGAAGGTAAATATGGTATTATTAGTTAAACGTTTAATTATGTCCCAAATATAATAAATAAAAATTAAACCCATCATAATAACCATCTGTCAGTGATAGTGATGTAAAATGAAGTGTTTCTTTATGTGGAAATGGTATGATGTATGTACCCATGGGTAATACATTCACTTATTATTTAATTGAAATACAAAGGATAATGGTAATTAAAAATAATAATAAAATGTTATTATATTTATAATACTTAATTTTTTTATAAAAAATATAATATATTCATTTGAGGTAAAAATGAATTACAATTAATGTAAATAGTTAAGGTGGTTACCACATCTTTGAATATACTCCTTTAGAAATCAAATAATGGGCTCTAGGGGTGGCCTTTTGGAATGAAAATATATATATTAATAAAAGGGTGTTTTATAAGAGATCTTGGTAATGTTTTGTGGATGTATATTTCTCAATGTAGTGTGAAAAATAGAAATAAGGGGTTCCCATTTATAATTGAGGTAGGGTTGTAACACCTGAGACTTTTATGAGAAATATTTTGTTTTTATGTTATATAAATCATAAAAGGAATCTTTCACTACAGAAAACACTAGCTTGGCTTTCTTTATACGCAACAGCGGCCTTCCTTGATAGCTTGTGTTGTACGCAATACCGAGTTTCACTAAACAATGATATGCTTTTAAAATATTATTAAAACTAGCTGTTATGAATAGTAATACCCACTTTTTGAAATTTTTTAATTTTTATTTTTCAAAACAGACTTTATTTTTGGATTCGGAATATCGAAATTAGCCTAGGGTGAAATTTTTTTATTTTTCTGAAAACTTTCAATTTTTGATGAATAGTGAAAACACTGGGTTACTATTTAAAACCCGACATTTTATTTAAATAATTATTTATTTTATTTAAAATTATTTTAGGTCAAAATTGATACATAATACCTAAATATGTTCAATGCAATTCATTGGAGTCATTTCATAATAATTTTAGATATATAAAAATTTTATTGAACATTTCACCGTCTTTTACCCACCTCCTAGGAGAATTTGCAAATTTATATAAAAATTAATTTTACCACTTCTATGAGTGGAATTTCGAAAATCCGAGGGACACATTTAATATCAAGGACTAAAATGTGGTTCAATGAGATGAAAATTATTTTTGGTGAATTGTAACTTTTTACTTTTTTTACCACGGTTAAAAGTAAATAGGGTAATTAAGGGAAAATGATATTATTATTACCCTAACACATTTCCTAATTATATTGGATAAGTGTAATTCGACCAGAAACAACTTTAGGAATATAATATGACCATTTAGGCCTACTTGGATTAGATTAGGACATTTATTATTAATTTATTTAAAGAAGGGTTAAAATAGTTAAAATCAACGTTTAATAACTAAATGATTTTTAATATAGGGTTATACATAAGATAAATTCAACTATAAATATTAATTAAAAATCTAAAAAGATTTCCTACATAATGGTATTTTATTTATAATTTTTACACATTAAATAAGTTAATTTATTTATGACACAACGATGATGCAGTAATTATCTTATTAATGAAATATTGACATAATTGATGTTATAAATACCCAAATAAATGTAATTTGATACTTTATATGAATTAGAATAATTTTCTAGATTAATATGACATGTTAGTATTGATTTAATTAACTTTTTGTGAACTAAACTTTCTGTTATGATTTTCACAAAAATCAATTACCAAATACTGTCAATATTGACATAAAATAGTTTTTAAAACAAATATTATATTATTAATTGTTATTTTATTCCTAAAAATATAAGGATACGCCAAATGACTTATATAAGGTTATATATATTAATATTAAACATCTTGGGGTTCTTTTGGCTTGTTATAGTAAGTTTATTAACCTTATAGTGTAAGAAAATATGAAGACACAGTAAAAGAAAATTATTTAACTTAATGTTAAATCTAAATGATAAAGTTAAAATAGAAACCTAAACTTGTATAAATTATATTGGATGAGATGATTTAGACCCATAAACACCTTATCTTCTAAATAAATCAATTTTGAGCTATTAAAAACCGAATATGACATTATAATAAAATAATATTTTTAGTTTTTTCAAAGGTGCCCCTCTCCTCCCTTATAAAAGGGCACATCCTCCCTCTCTTCCTCACACCAATTTGAGCCTTCATGCTCGGCCAACCCCTTCCAAATTCTATTCTCCACTTCACTAGAAACATCCTAGAGGTCATGATCATCTTCAAAGACCAATTTTAGTTCCCTAAGAGGAGGTCTCAATGAGGCGCTTCAAAGAAGAGGTAATGTCCATTACCGATTCTTTCAACATTATTTATTCTTCTAATTCTTCTTATTTAGTTGATTAATTATGAATCAATAACATCCATATCACTCATTTAATGATATGTCATTATAAGTATGAAAGAACCCTATTTCACCATCTATCCATCCTACGGAAAACGAAATCACCACGCGTGCGTACGTACGGAATACCGTCTCCATGCCGTGGTGTAATCTATTTTCCACCACCACCTTACTTGGATGGGTATAATGGTGTAAATAATAACTATATATGATTATTTTAAAGTGATATTTATTATTAAATAGTATACATACACTCCAAAACAATTCCACGATCATGGGAACGATATCATCGCTCGTGCGTACGTACGGAATATCGTCTCCACGATGTGATGCGACTCGTTCTACATGATCTTCATTTCATAATGATTATATAAATTAATTGAATGAATTAATATGATATATATTAAACTAATACCATTATGGAAATGAGTTATCTATAACCTAAATAGAATAATAAGAAATTATTCGACAAAACACGCATAAGAACAAAAAGTAATAAACACCTGAATAACAAGTAGCAATGAAATATTACAAACAAGAAGCTAAGAATATGGCCATATATGATATCATAAAAATTAGTATGATTATGGAATAAGTAAATGACGTTATTTAAATCATTATACAGGAGGTACGGATACTTACGTATCAAATCGGACCTAAGGTAAGGAAAAATCTCACTATCTCATTTTTATCCGAGATTGTTTATACTTCAGAATTTACTGGGGAATATTTATCATCCACATCCATGTTTCCTCAATATATAATATTATTTCCATCAAGTTACAATTTCTTTAATCCAAATTTACCCATTTGTGAGTTTTTAGTAAATGATATGAAATAAATCTTTTGTCGTTTTTTGTACGAGGTACTTTTTGAATTTTCTGACCAAAGTACGAGAAGAATGTTTTTTTAACTTATACGACATGAATGGATTCATAGAACATTATTTACATGAAGCTTCCTTTATAATTTTCCATGTTTATTTTTAATGAAATTCTTTTAGTTTAAATTTTTTTGACATGTTAAGAAAGGAAAATGTTTTTGAAGTAGAAAGGATATTTTCCTTAGGAATGGAGTACAACTGTTTTATAAAAAATATTTTCCCTCTAAGATAATATAGGGTTATGTTTATTTCCCTATTTTTACATTGATTTGATTATGTTATGATGGAATTATTTTTATGATGTCCATTTATCTTATATGTATTATGTTATGATGGCATGATGTTTGAGATTCCTGTTTTTATTACATGGGTTATGATATGATGTATGATTTATGATTTTGCGGCACACATAAAGAATGGTTACATTATGAGATGGGTGGGAACTATATCTCTCTCCAATGCATTGGGTAAAGATTTATATCTCAGGAGATAGACATGGCTGGAACGACAGTTCAAACCGGTTCAGTGAAACAGGAATGAAATGAGGAGTGAACTCGGTTCAAAAATAGACTTTGTCCACTAAGATACTCTTGGGTATGAGTCTTGACTACTAAGAAATGATTCTCTATGATTATGTGTGTATGCCACAAATTTTCATGTTTTAATATATGATTATTGGGATTACATTTCACTACTATGATTTATCCCATGTTATGAAATTATGATCTCTTTTGCAGGTTAAGATTTCCAAAATGTTATGTTCTTATGAATATTATGTCACTGATATTTCTTTTGTTTACCCTTACTGAGCATTTGAGCTCACCATTTTGTATTTTTTCTTTCCCAAACTCAGGAAGAAGGTTATTAAGTAGTATATGCCAAAAGGAACTCTAGATATAATGAAATAAATGGGAGACAATATATATACTTTATGAACCAGTGGTTTATGTTTCCCAGTTTCTAAAGACTCTATACCTATACGGTCCTTTCCTAGTTTTGTTATATGTTTTAATAAATGTACTTAAATTTTGAAGTATTAACAATGTATGTAAAGTATGGGTCGTTATAGTTGGTATCACAGGAAAGGTATAGTCAACCTTTGGAAACTAGGATGTGAAAGCCTTAGTAAGAAACCTAAGGATATGTCTAAGAATAGAATACAATCTTACTGTTTTAAAAATAGCCATGAACAACCTATGATAAGACCTTAAGTGTGAAATTTTATTGTTGATTATGTGTTTTTCCTATTTTAATTAGTGTTTCTCACACTATTATTCTTGGTTTTATTCAATGGCTGGAACCCAAAGGAACTGTGTTAATGCGGAATGTGATGGGCAATACAATGATTGTCCCCCTAAGAAACCAAACATTATGGGAGCTGGAATGAAAAATCTTGTAGCCATGCTCACACAACTTTCTCAAGCAATGAATCATACAAGACTTCAAAATGAGCAAAGGAAGGAGCAACATTATATTGAATCCTTCATGAGGCAGCGTCCACCCTCAGTCAGCAGGTCTACTGATCCATTAGTGGCTGAACAGTGTATCAGTACCACTGAAAAGGTATTTTTAGTTCTTCAATGTTCTGAACCTGATAAAGTCATCTTAATAGTTTATCACTTGGAAGGTGAAGCTGATCAATGGTGGATTCTTGTCAAAAATATGAGGCAAAGGGATGAAATTGAATCCATGGAATGGGACGAGTTCAAGAACTTATTTTTCAATAATTACTTCCCTCGTATTCTCCAAAAAAAGATCGAGAAGGAGTTTCTTGAACTGAATAAAAAGGATGATGAATCTGTTGGTACCTACGAGGCAAATTTTACAAGAAATGCAAGGTACGCTTCCGGAATTATTATTCAAACTAAGAGTAAGATCGAGCGATTCTTTAGTGTCTTAAAACCAAGTCTTCGAAGGGCGTTAGCCATAAGGGACTTCAATAGCTACAAGGAAATTGTTCGATGTGCTCTCAAGGTTGAGATGGAGATTGGAGTAACCCATCAGTCATAAGGGATTGATAATAAGACGAAAATGGAATTCAAAGGAAAATCTAAAGAATACACTGAAAAGAAGATGAGTTTTCCCTTATGCACAAAGTGTGGAAATAAACATGGAGGAAATTGTATTAAGGGGACAAGCAAATATTATAACTGTGGAAAAGAAGGTCATCGGGCAATTGAATGTCGAAATAATGGGAAGAAGATGTCTAATGATACAAACAAAGGAAGGGATACACAGAATGAACCTACTACACTTCAATGTTTCAAGTGCAAGGAGATGGGGCATTATACCAATCAATGCCCAAATCCAAGGGTTGATGATGATGATCGATGCCAACAAACTCTTAAGGCCAAAGGAAAAGGAAAGTCATATGCAATTTCTATCAGCGATGTGGAGTATGATAACAAAGTGGTTAAAGGTACACATACCATCAACTCTAAAGTAGCAAATGTTTTATTTGATTCTGTATCCACCCACTCTTTTATTTCTGAAAATTTTTATAAGGGTATCATCGTATTACCTCAACAATTAGATGTTGAGTTAGCTGTGACAACCCCTAATGGAACAACAGTTGCATCAAAAGTTTATAATTCTTCTCTGATTGATGTTTGTGGGAAAGTTCTTCCTACAAATCATGTGATCCTTCCTATATTGTAATTTGATGTGATTCTTGGCATGGATTGGCTTTCTATATATGGATCTCATATCAATTGCCAAAGAAGGGAAGTCACATTTCATATTCCAGATCAATCTATGATCATCTATCGATGCAAGGATGAAGATAACCATCCAATGGAAATTTATTCCATCTTATGGGTTTTGATTCCACTAAATGAATGTTATTTATCTCAAATGGTTGGTGAGAAACTCACGATTAAGAATATGCCCATTGTACGGGAGTTTGATGATGTATTTCCGGAGGAATTTCCGGGTCTTCCACCAAATCGTGAAGTTGAGTTTTCAATAGAACTCATACTGGGTGCTTTGTATATTTCAAAGACACCTTATAGAATGTCCCCAATTGAGTTTCAGGAATTGAAGAAGAAACTCCAAGATAATATTGATAAGGGATTCTTACGCCCTAGTGCATCACCTTGGGGAGCACCTATTCTATTTGTTAAGAAGAAAGATGGATCAATGAGACTCTGCATTGATTATCGAGAACTTAACAAGATCACTATCAAGATCAAATATCATCTCCCCCACATTGATGACTTATTTGACCGACTACACGGAGCTCAATACTTTTCGAAGATTGATCTTCGTTCAGGGTATCATCAATTAAGGGTCAAAAGGAAGGATATACCAAATATGGCGTTCCTACAATGTATGGACACTATGAATTTATAGTGATGCCATTTTCTCTTACTAATTCCCCTTATAACTTCATGGATCTGCTGAATAGAGTCTTTAGATACTATCTTGATCATTTTTTGGTTGTCTTTATAGACAATATTCTTGTATATTAAAAGGGAAAGGAATAACATGAAGATAATTTGAGAATTATATTGAAGACCCTGAGAAAGGAGATGTTTTATGCCAAATTTACCAAGTGTGAATTTTGGATTAAAAAAGTTGCATTTTTAGGTCACATAATCTCAAAAGAGTGGATATCTATGGATCCAGCAAAAAAAGTGGTTATCAAAAGATGGTCGAGAACAACAACAGTAACTGGGATCTGAAGTTTTCTTGGTTTGGCTGGATATTATCGACGTTTTGTGAAATATTTTTCACGATTATCTAATCCACTCACCAGGTTGACTCGAAAAAGAGTTAAGTTCATATGGACAGAGGAATGTGAAGAGAATTTCAAGGAGTTGAAAAGAAGGTTATCCAGTGCCCCTGTGCTCACACTTCTTTATAGTGGAGAAAGGTTTGTGATCTACAGTGATGCATCGAAGAACGAACTAGGGTGTGTTCTCATGAAAAATGATATGGTGATAGCTTATGCCTCACGACAATTGAAAATACATGAGCAAAATTACACAACTCATGATTTGGAGTTAGTTGCGGTAATCTTTGCATTAAAGATTTGGAGGAATTATCTTTTATGGAGAAAGGTGTGATATTTATACTGATCATAATATTTTAAAGTATATATTTACACAAAAGGAGCTGAATATTTGCCAAAGAAGATGGTTGGAGCTGATTAAGGATTACGACTGCTCAATTCATTACCACCCTGGGAAAGCAAACAAGGTGGAAGATGCATTAATTCGACAAGACCATGCTAGCTTATCCATGTTTCTTCATATTTTTTTGGACATTATGTGGTCCTTATGTGATGATAAATAGATCCAACCTTCTCTATAAATTTCAAAACTATTTGAGGTCCCATAAATTTATCTCCCCAAATTCATCGTTTTATAGGGGATTTCTGCATTTCCTTCTATATAGGTATTACTAAAAAACCATATAAAAACTATAGTTAAAGATATTATTATAAAATAACTCAAAGAAAGGAAGGTTTTAATCCCAACAACCTTTAAAATCCATAAAACAAATCTCATAATATCCTTGGGATTTTAATGGTTCTATCAAACTTACCTTCTATCTAAGGATAAATTGATTCACTAAAGTTAAGCTTTATGTCTTGATAATACTAAAAAATTCACCAAAACATTAAGGTAAACCAATGATCCTAGTCAGATACAATGGAATATTGTACACCAGTAAAATTTTCCACTTAATTTATGTATATCTATGAAATGTGATCTAGATAGAAATTTTCTATCATATAATGAAGTGTGAAAACATTGTAAAGAAATATAATTGAACACAAATAGTTTTGTGTCCTTGAGATGTTGTGGGGAGTATGAAGCCAAATCCATTATAATTATTTCCTCTTTCCATTCACTTATGAGTAGTGGTTATAATATCACCTTGGACTTCTATATCTAATCCCTAACATGAAAAAATTTTATTTGTCGAGATACATACTCAAAAATATCTCTATTAGTGTTATCCCATAGGAAATCAACTTTCATATCTCTATACATCTTCACAAATTGAAGATGAATAGATAATGATGAACTATCAACCTCATTCCAAAACTCCTTTTATAAATATGTTAAGTATGGAACGCATACAAGGTTCCTAAACATTATCACACCATCATAATAAGGGTTAAAACAAGGAATATTTCTTCCCTTATTTTTTTGTTCTACATCTTCCTTTAGTGAATCTTTTATCATCACATAGATTTTTGGTTAAAAAATAATTTAAGAATGAAATATCATCCCCATACCTTTATTATTTTCATATCTATCCATTGATAATCTAGAAATATCATATCTTTTATTACCCTCTATATAAAGAATCATGCAAAATAATTTTGATTTAGTGACCAGTAACCTTTTTTACATTCCAAGGGTCTTATTGTATTAGGAAGTCATGATATTTTGTCATCCACAACTATCTTTTATAGATCATATTCAAATATTTCAATGTAAATATATTATTTAAAAGTTTATGGTCAGTAAATATATCAATCCATTATAAATAGTTACGAATCCTTCAAAATAGAATTTCACAAATTATTATTTTTAACTTTAAATCATTGGTTGGTTACTTTTTTTCACAAATCACCAATTTGTGTGAGGTGATAATTTATAAGCATAGCATTATTCATGACAATTCATCATAGTTCCTTCATGGATTCATTAATATATATTAAAAAATTTCTCCAATATAGGTGTTGTCTAAGGATAGGTGAACTGACCAAAACTCACCTCTTCCCTTTGAAATTCTCCTCACATTCATCACTCAAATAGAGTTTTGTTTATTTTTTGTCAAATTATTGAGATGAATATAAATCAATGAGAAATTATCCAAAAATTGTTTATAATATTTATCCTAACCAAGAAAACATTATATCTCATTCATAGTGATTGGTCAAGGAGATCGTTTCAAAAATTCATTATTTCAATGATCTGTTGATAAAACATAATTAGAGATAAAATGACTGATGAATAATACATTTCTAATTAAAATTATTTAGATGTTAATTTTTTAATAAATAATATGCTTTCTAAATGTTTTTAGGAAAATATTAATAGGTTATTCATGATCTACCTTGGTCTATAAGATATATTAAAATATCATTTATGACGACTACCAAAAACAGATTAAGTTAATCTCTAAAGATTCGATTCATTAGAACTGTGAAGGAAGTGTGGGAATTTGTTAGACCAAATATAATCAATATAAATTCATGATATTTGTACCTTGTATGGAATTCCTTCTTGTATATATTTTCTTTTTTGATCCTCAGTTAATGGAATCCATAACGAAGGCCCTTATTAAAAAATTATTTATATCCCTACAATTGATAAATTAATTCATAAATATATGGTAGAGAATTATTTTTCTTGATAGTTATCTATTTAGGTTATAAATTTTCAATAAACAGCCACATTGATCTGTCATTATTTATTAAAAAATGATAGTGGCCCTACAAGTTGACTTACATAGCCAAATTAATCTCTTTCCATGATATTATTTCAGTTGTATCAACAATTAAATTTTATATGGAGTATTTGAAATATGTATTTAACCAAGAATTAGTTCTATTGTGAACTGATATTCCCAATTTTGTGTGTTACTACAGAACTCTTCCAAAAATATATCAAAAACTCCCAAAAAATGCATGTTCTTACTTTTGGGTTTCTCCCCAGCCATCTAATACAAATATACTTCATGGATAGGAATTATGACACATAAGGTTGAATTAATTTCCATTGGAAGTTTGTATTCTTCCATACTATAATAAAGTACAAATAGTTTATTCATCATAATAAATTTAACTTTCATTCCTAAAAAAATAATATGGTATCCAGATAAGGAAAACCAAGAATCATATAAAATTCATCTACAGGTAGAATGACATGAATTTTATGAATCACTTCCCAAAATACATTAACCATAGTAGAACTATAAACTTTAATTTTGACTATCATACCATTTAGAGTTTTCATGTCTAACTATAAATCTAAATTTTTAGATAGTAATTCAAAATACATTAAAATTATATAGATATATAAGAGTTGGTATAGCTAGAATCAAATAATTTTTTAGATATTCTAGTGTGGATGATAAGTGTACCTTTAACCACTTTGTTCTCATAACCCACTTTGATAGTTTTTATCTCATGACATTACCAATTTTATTTGGGTTTATGAGGTTCTTGATGGTGATAAAAAAAATATTGGATTTGTTCACTATTAGTCATAATGACTATACTCCTTGAATTTCAATCATTAGAGAGTGGGTGGTGTATTAGTTGGAACCTTCATCTCCATCATTTTATGAACTCGAATTTTTTCCACCATTTGACATTAACTTTATCTATGACCAACATTCGCACATTTGAAACACATACCAGTTCCACTGAGTAAATTCTAAAGATGTTTCTTCATACATTTCTTGTGGGTAGGTGACTATAATTTTATTAAACTATATTATTTTCTCATGTTCTCATGAGACACAACATTACTTGTCTTATCAAACCCACTAAAATGGTGGGAATATATAATTTCCTTTTCTAACCTGATTACACAGCTAATGATTTATAAATATGTGATAAACTCACTTATAGATAATACCATTTAAAATTTTATTTTAAAATATAATATAATCAGTAAATATTTTTAACGATTATTATTTAAGAATAAGTATAACATTAATGTGTTGTTAAATTAGAATCATAGGATGCAATAGACTAATCATAATTATGTAATTATCAATAAATTCTTTCTCCATCCTTGTATAATGAATACAAAAGAAGTACATGCTCAAAAATATTCACCTAAAATCATCCCATTACATGAATTTAATTTCTTATTCTTGAATTATATTCTTCATAACATTAAACCATTGATTTTCTATAACCACAAAATGAAAAATACTAAGATAAATTTATCATATTCTTAGAACTAGAGTGTAGGTAATATTTTCTTAATGGTGTTGGCCCATCACTTGAACACTAGTGGATCATATTATCCTCAAAATGAATGTGTATGTTGCATCATAAAAAAAATAAAAATTACATTCTTAATTAATTTGATCACTTCAAATTGTATCATTATTAATGTATTGAGAATTTTTTTAATCATAGAAACATGATTTTCTTTTCCATATCCCATATTATTTGATAGATCATGTGGAAATTCATTTTATTATCTACCACATTAATTGTTAGTATGATGTCTTTTGTTTCATTCATAGGATAGAAAAATGGAAAAGTGTGGGAAACATTAATCTTACTAAAAAATCCCACAATCATGAAATATTGTTTATATGATACATATATCATGAAACCTTCATCTCAATAAATGAATCATTAGGTTTAACCTTGGTTATCTATTGTAATTACCAAAAACATTAGGACGTTATCTAATACTTAGACTACTCCCCAAGGTTCTAACTAAGGTTTTCTCATCCAACTTTTCTATGGTTGGATAAAATTTTCTCTAATAACAACTATATTGAGCCAAAATATTCCTACATAGATATTTTATCTTATTACATTAATATTCCACAAATAACATTTCCCTCTTTTCAAGAATCAAATAATTCAAGTATCATTTTAATCATTAATAAATTTAGAAATAGGCCATAAGTTTCTCATATTATATTCATCATAACGACAACCTTTCATAGAAACTCTATTTGTAATACCTTTCTTCTTAACATAAGAAAAACATAAGAAAGGGTGAGCTCATAATCTCATTAAGGGTAAATAATAGAGAAATCAATGACAACTTAAAAATGACATGAGAATAACGGTATTGGAATATAAGAATTATTTTTGAAATCCATACCATATATATTAAATATCAAAATCCTATTATTGTTATAATTATAGTTAGTTTATAATATATTAATCATAGTGGAATCAACCAACATGATCCATGAGTTCATAACATTGACATAAGGTGTGAAATGTTTTTATAAGGATAGAAAATCATTTCCAAAGTAGTCATGGATCATTTATTAGACTATTATAGTTGTTCTGTTTCACTCTTTATTCCATTATAGTAAAAAATGATTGTTATCAACACTATAATATTGGATAAAGTCCCATAACTAAATGGGTTCACCCCTATTCCAACCCTATTTATCTAATTAGATATTAATCATTAAACAATTTCATCAGAGCTCTATGTAATTCTAGTCCCACATATCCTTAGCTATAACATAGGCACCATCCTAAATTTATATCATAACCACCATCCATGAACATCCCATATCTAGATTTATAATATAAACATACATCACATAATTGAAAACATACTTATGGGTTCCATTAGATCATAAAACATCCATCATGTCATCACATCATATCCCGTGAAAATATAATGGGTTTCATAATCATTTCATAATTTTATCATAGAATAGCCCATGGAAAATTAAGGTGTTATATAATAATCACATTAGAAAAACATTCTCTATCAAGAAAAAGAGTAAAAATGGTATATTTGTGTCAAATTACAAGTAAATTACAAGAAAAATCAAAGTATGTAATCATATATGAAAATTTCTTCAAAAGGTCACTAAAATATGTAATGAGGTATAAAATATTTACCCTTTGAAAATCACATTTTAAATAAGAATATTTACAAAATAATATAAAAACAATTTTCTTTTAAAATAACCTTGTAAACATGTAAGGTAATTTTCAGAACAATTATTGGACATTCTGGTCGTAAAATCTCTTCCTAACATATAATTTTAAATAAAACATTCATTTAAAATTCTTGGAAAAAACTCAAAAATGCATCATTCAAAAAATAATAAGAACATTCCTTTTAAAAAAATTATTAAAAGAATACATCATGTTTAACATTTTCATTAAAGATAATTATATAGTATTATATACATTATTTAAAACATTTTATAAATACATGAATATTTAACAACAATGTTCTAGAAAAAATAGTAAAACGCATTCTGATTCGGTCAAAAATGTTCATTCAGTCCCTTGAGTATTTAAAGTGTGGTAAATGTAAGGAAAAAATTTATTATTCAGAAATAAATAGTGTATAAGAAAAATTAATTTTACTAATTAAATAAGGATTATATAATTTCTTCTAAGGGATATCCATCCATAAATAAACCCATTTAAAATAGGATTGAAACATAAATTCTGTACCTCAGGTCTGACTACTTTAGTATGTGACCTAACCTCCTATATTGTAAATATAAATTTATTATATATAAAATAAAGAAACATAAAAATATATAGTATATAACATATGATATGCGTATAACTTTTCATCACACTTTCCTTTAATAATCCTTTATTTAACACACTATTGTGTGTGATACATGTTTTGGTTTTAATGAATTTTTTTCTTCAGCGGTTTTGGTCCATGTATATTAGTAATGGTTACATAATCACATTAAATTTAACAATTATTTGTATATTTTATCTATAGGTTATATAAATATAAATATTAATTTATAATATTTAATAATATAAAAATGAATTTCATCATTCTTGGAGACAGTGGGTCAAACATACAGATGAATGTTGTTTCAATTTCAGGATTTTTAGAAGGAGAAAATATAAATAATAACTCACCCTTAAAAAATAATTAATATATCATATATATCATATAAATTCATTATATATTATTTTATTTCTACATAACAGAAAAATTAGAAACCAATTGTATCACTTCTTGGAGGTGGTTGTCCACACGAACCCATGAATGATGTTAACATTATACAATGAATTGAAGGAATGAATAGAGATATGGTGTTATCATTCCAGAAAAAAATTATATCATAAATATAATATATAAACATTAAACCGATAATAATAATTTTCATTGAAATATGGGTATGAAAAATGAATAGTATCGTTATGTGGAAATGGTAAGTTGTATATATTCATTAAAGATATATTTCTATACAATTTTATAGAAATAGGGTGAATAATGGTGATTTATTAATAATAATAACATTTTATCATACCTTGGATACTGAATTTATTATTTTATAAATAATATAACATATATAGAGTAGTCAAAATAAAAATTAAAAATAATGTGATCAGGAAAGGTGATTGCCTCATATTAAAAAAACACATTTAGACATCCTCTTAAGGTAACTAAAGATGGACTTTATTGTATAACAAAACAAGTAGAATGTAGGTAAGTTATTGGAGAATATAATTATTTATAGGTTGGTTGATAAATATGGGTAAATTTTGTGTAATGAATTGAAATTATGGTTTTCTTATAAAAATTTTGGGGGCACTCTTGGAATTTCATAAATGATTAAACAATTCATTCTCATGAAAAATGGTTCGAGATGGATTATATATGGGAAAAATATTTCATTTTCAACCATATATTATCCCCTTGTTCTCTTTTAATATTTTTATTATTTTTATATAATTTAATTAACTATTATTTTCATAAAATATCATTATATCTAATATATACACTATTCACTTAATTTATCTTAATATACAAGAATTCCAATTTTCTATTTGAGTATAATCATTTTAAATTACAATAAGACATCATATTCATCTAAAAAAGATGTGGAACATATTAAATACTCAAATTATATAACAATTTTGATTTTTGAAATCATTTCTTTACTAATTAGATAAATACATCATCAGTGTTGTATAAGATTTTTTTGGATTATTTAATTAGAAAATGTTATAATTTAATATATATCATGTTATTAATTTAATTAATATCATAATACAAATTTATAGCAAATCATTACATGATTATCTTCTTTTGTGGACTCATAAGCGATACATAAAACTACGGGAGTGATATTTTGTAAATTTCATTGATTTAAATAATTTTTATGAAATTTCCATGGAAAAGTGCCACATAAAAAATTAAATTTTTAGCCTAGGGTTAGAAGTAACTATTTTTAAATATCCAATAATAATTAGGATTAAAAATTATGGCCTTATCTCTTACTTTTGCTATTTTATAAAATGATTTCCCCTATAAAGATGTGATACATTTTAATGAGGATACTATTCATACCAACCAAAAATAATGTAAGGACCTGTCCCTCGGGGCCCGTTCCGTGACTACCCCAAGCCCACCTTCCATAGTCTTGGGGCTGGAAACTAGCACCAAAGTCATAAATCCCTAAAACCGGGAAGGCATTTACTATATAACCTGAAAACGCACACAATAGAGTACAAACTAGAAGAAAAACACGAACTAAAACTGTATAAAAAGTATACTGAAAGTAAAAAGGGTCCAGAAATACAAGCCCAACTATAAAGTACAAAAAACTAGAAAAGGGGAAAGAAGCTCCGAGATCTTCCACTGAGAAATCATACCCGAAGGTAGGTACAAATAGTCTCCACAGCACTCCACATTTGTCTGTCTCCTCCGTGTATCGTCAAGAACTTAGGTCCACCTCCAGGTACTGTCCATTCCTAGTACACTCAACCTCTGTCACCAATGATCGTCATCTGCATCCCACACAATCAGGTGCGGTCAAAGCCCGTGCAGGGGTGAGTATAATGATAGTCATTAGTAACCCCAAGACCCTCATGGTCACACAAAATCTAACAAGGATAAACCACAAGGTATGGATTCAACAGATAATCCCATATAGGTATATGACCATACATATACCGAAGTTATGTAGTAATACGTCTCAATCATGAGGAAAACACAGACAAACTGACTCAGTTCAAATGAGGATTTTATTCTAGGGGTAGTATCAAATAACATCCCTAGTCACACTGTCGAAACCACGGCTGCTAGAGAACTCCTCCTCTATCGAGTACAATAGACCTGTCATGACACAAAATCACTTCCAACTAACCTAGGACTGCTGAGGTACTCCTCTTGTCGAGTATCGTGGGTCCGCTGCATCACCAAGGCACTCCCCACCATGGGTCTGTTGCACCACCAAGGCGCTCCCCCTTGTAGCTTGCTGAGGTACTCCTCCTGTCGAGTACCGTGGGTCTGCCGCGACACCAAGGCTCTCCCCATTGTGGGTATTCTGTGACCCCAAGGTGATAACCCACTGGGCTAGTCAAGTCACTCCAAGTCAAATCGGACAACAATCATCAGGTCTCAGCCAGCTACTAGGTCTTCGCACTATGCTCTCTCGTCTGCTGGTGGATCCGCTCTACGAGCTACTGGTCGATACTCCAACTATCACGAAGTCCCTCGAAGAAGTATCTCAATTGTGTTGGCATGTCATAGAGGGAAAAACGAAACAATTAGTTTCCAAGACACATAGGACATGATGACCAAGCCACTTACCAAAAAGTACACGACATGTTGGAATAAGGTACACGCTGTGTAGTTAGACCTCGGGTACTTCCCGTGTGTAACGGCCCGTGTCAAAAGGATGGTCATGTAGAAAAGTATGTACACATATTTTGGTATGGTTACACGTCATGTCATAGAAACTAGGTTCGACTCCGTGTACGGTGGCCATATGCCCATACACGGCCTCAACCAATGTACTACAACTGGTGTAACTGGTATACGGGGTAGCCCGTGTCATAGGCCTTGCCTGACTGTGTGGTGTAGTACATGCCCTTGTACTTCACCCCATGTCCATGTATCCCTGGGATACACACCGATTCTTGTGTGGCTGCCTCTTCCAAGCGGTGTGAAGAGTACACGCCGTGTCGCTAGGCTGTGTAATTCTTCTCGTGTTTGTGTACTTCTCAGAACACACGCCGAGTCTTGCGAAGCCGCCTCTGCCAAGCTACATAAAGAGTACACGCTGTGTGACATGGTTAACATGCCATGTGATACACGTCTGACACCCGAAACTCTAGCCGTAGTACGCCCGTACTACACGGTGTGTTCTTCGGAGGTACACACCGTGTATTCTATAATTTTCCAAAAAAGATGATTTTGGCTAGAGTGCCTCCCGTGATGCCCGTTCTTTGTTCTTATGGTATAATTTCCATGAAACTATAGACTCTATGTTTCCCCAATTTTACGAAATCATTACCAGCATTTTCGAGCCTCCAATCTACTCTGAAAACACGTTATGATTCACCTGTTCGAGGAACGGTCGAAGAACGATCTTCCCAGTCCAGTCTGATATGTCGCACAATATAGTCATCGCACCTCCACTAGGTTTTTGTGATGTTGGGTATTTAATTTGGGATCGTCGCTTCTCACAAAGAACCTGAAAAGTTCCATTGTTCATCACCCAAGAAGAACACGAAGAACACACGACAATAAGTATGGTGGAGGAATCGGGCTATGTTAGTTAGGCCCTGTCCCTCATCATTAGTTTGATAACAAGAAATTAAAGAGTAATAAAACAACTTATGAGAAACAAGAATAATGTTGATCAAATCAAACAAACCCCTACCTTTGTTCGTTGATCATTGACATTGGAGTGAGAAGGCAGACATCAATTCGTTGTAGACGAAAACGTCCTACGTCGAAGGAGGTTCTGAAAAAGGAAGTCAAAGACGATCCTCACTAGAATTTTTCATTGGAGGAACGCATTCTTCATTCTTTGTTGGTGAGAGATTTTCCCCCTCAGCTCTCTATCCTCTCCCAAGATCCACCAAAAGACAAATACCTACCCAAAAATAGTAGATTATGTTTATCTATTATTTAATCATTGGAACAAATTTCAAATGGATGGATTAATTAAATCGGCTCCACCTAATTAATTCATGAGGTGGGCACAATTTAATTTAATTAGGTGGATTGGCACCATTTAATGTTAAGGGAGTAGAAGAGGCTCCCCTATAATTAATGGATGTTTGATGGTTTCACCCCATTAATCGGGAATTTGAAGGGGTTAAAAACCCGGGTGGTCCCCACCATATTAATTTTCAGGTCCACAAGGTTAGATACCCTTAGAGGGGTTGGGGGTGAATTAGGGTATGATAGATTAAATCAATTTCCCCTATTGATCTTGTCTTGCTATTAATCAAGACTTTATTCTCTCTTTTTCTTGAAGCACATTATAAACCTAAACTAAAGCATGCATAGGACATGAAGATTTTTACTTGGTTCACCCTCACAGGGATACGTCCAAGGAGCATACATCGAAGATTTTTACTTGGTTCACCCTCACTAAAAGCACACTATTGTTTACAATGTTCGGGATAGATAAATTATAATCCTAGGCTCTCTGTATTTAAAATGTTTAGGGTCATCTCACTACTTTCCCAAGGGTCACTCCATGTTTCTCTCCTTCTAGCTCACTGCCAGTGGAGAGGATCACCTTCTTCCTCTTTCTTTTCTCACTGATCTGGAAAGGATCCACTTACAGTTTATAGACATGTATGTCTCTTCATTATCTCAAATGAATACATCCTCTGTTGTATGTAGATGCTCTATTTAAGTCCAACTTTCACCCGTAGATGAATCTCACTTTGCACTGAAGGTATCGGGAAATCTTCCAGCTTTCACATAGCCCTAAAATGACTGATGTGCTTCAAACATACCGTGAATCCTTCTCCAAGTCGGCACACAAGTCCTTTCATGCAAGTTCAAACTGGAGTGCATGTTCACCTCAACCACTTGCGCGACACTTCCTTTTTCAACTCCAAACTTGCACGACTCACACACTTTTACACCCAAAAAAATTTTGGTGCACAACCACCATCTGTCGTGCTTCTTCAAAACCTGGTGCACAAGTGTCACCAAACCACTTGTGTGACACCACCTTTTTCAACTCAAAACATGAGTGACTCCCTTCATTTCTCTCCCAAACCACTCTGTACACGTAACAATCAACTGGTGCACAACTTCTACATGTGCGACCACACCACCACTTGCGCTACGACCACACCAGCGTGACGGGAGATCTGAAATTCTCCAAGTGTTGAACTCTCACAGAATGAGGAGGGGTCGACCTCTATTTATATGCATTTGAACACCCAGTGTGACAGACACACAATTCCCCTCTCGGCGCGCAAGTCCAGCCGCCCTAGTCACTATCGTGCAAGTCACTGGCGCGACCAATCATAAAACATGGGCGCCCCTTTTTACTTTTCCATATTTTGATGTTATGATATTGAAAAACATATGGCACACAAGATTAAAATCCTCCAAGACACGAGTGCGCAAGTCCCTTTTCCAAATACACTTTTCTCCATTTCTCAATTTTGAGGTCCAAAATTTTTGCAAACACTGGAAAACGGTGCCACCTTGGATCTTTTCTTTTTGAACCGCCTCCAGATCAGTCATTCATTGTCGAAGTTTTTGAATCAACATGGATCTTTAACCACATCCCTTGAACTCGACATTCCACCATTAAATCCCCTTTGTCAAAAAAATTTTATTTCATGGTTTCCTTTGTCATCAAAAACAACAAAGAGGCCCATTTTGTCAACAAACACAATCACCCTAAAAATGCTTCAATGATACCTTGAGGGATTTTTTCCCAACAATCTCCCCCTTTGGGTTTGTTGACAAATCTCCCATAAAAAGATACATCGTTAATCCTTCAGCCACCATTCGCCAATTACGATTCCGATTGCGGTCAAGGATTTACTCAACACAAAATCTAAGCCCACATGAGCAATGCTCGGTGTGAGAAAACAAGAGTAAATAAAAATTTCATCAAAGAATCACTTCAAATCTGACACCCACTGTTGACACCAAACTAATACCAATATTTTTGAATTATTCTTACCTCATTCCAACACTAATCTTATGCTTTAATCATGATCATCAGTTGTTGTGATATCTATTCATTGAATGATCACTTCTAGAATCATCTAATTTTATACTCTCCCTGTCTGTTCACAACATTAACTCTTTTCAGCTACAAATCCTCTTCATCACTATTTCCTGTGTTATCCAAGCTAAGCTACGACTATGTGTGTTGAACTAGCTTCAACTCCCCCTATATGGATTCTTATCAGATTCTCCCCTATCATTCATGATTTATCAAATCGCCACACTATCTCCCCCTTGAACAATCACTATTTTCTCCCCCTTTGTCAACAAAATCAATTGTCACTCCTTTGCAGTCTGTAACAGAGTAGAGAACACATATCAACACATTATGAAAAAACACACACCATGCCTTGGGGAGAGGGGGAGGTTTCACATCCACACTCATTTATGTATGGGGAGTCGAATGAACTCCCATATTTAGTTGATGCCTTTCAAACGCTTCCTTGGGTAAGGACTTTGTTAGAATATCTTCAACCTATTGCTCTGTAGCCACATACTCCATATTCACAAGCCCTTGGTCTACCTTCTCCTTGATGAAATGATATTTTATCTCAATGTTCTTTGTCCATGAGTGATGAACTGTATTTATGCTATAAATGATATAACTTGATTTATCACACTGGATTCCGATCGGAGACTTCACTTCAACTCCCACATCGTCAACCTACTGCTTCATACACAATAATTGTGTGCATGCTTGAGTGGCCAGAATATACTCAGCTTCTATGGTGCTTAATAAAATGAAATCTTGCTTCTTTCTTATCCATGAAATGCACAATCCACCAAGATAGAACGCACCACCTGATGTTGATTTTCGATCATCCACTGAACCGGCCCAGTCTAAATCAATATATCCCAATAACTCTGTCTTATATTTGTCATTATATTTTACTACAAAGTCCATCGTGCCCTTGATATACAGAAGTATTATTTTCACAGAAAGCATGTTTCTTTCCTTGGGATTACTTAGATCTCTTGTTGCTTAGAATGTGGAAAAAACAATTCCAGGCCTTGTCGTAGTTAAGTACAATAGACTTCTAATGATTTTCATGTATTCTGTGATATTTATAGCCTTGACATCCTCATATTTGGATAGTTTCGTCTGGGTAGTAACTGGATTCTTCGTCTCCTTGGAATTTTCAATTCCAAAACTTCTCAAATCCTCCATGGAATATTTGGATTGAGAAATAAATGTTCTATTCCTTCCTTGTGTCACTTGTAGACCAAGGAAAAACGTTAGTTCTCAATTATTGACATTTCTATCTCACTTTTCATTAATTCGGAAAACTGTATGAACGAAGCTTCATCAGATCTTCCAAATATTATTTCATTGACATAAACCAATACCATCATCCTTTGATTACTGTAGTTGCTGAAATAAAGATAGTAATTAACTCTCCCATGCTGAAAACCAAACTTCTTCAAGTACTGATCAAGCCTTGAGTACCATGATCTTGATGCTTGTTTCTGCCCCTAAAATGCCTTATTCAGTCTATAAACCATGTTTTCATTATCATGAATGAGAAAACCATATGGATGCTCAATATACACATCCTACTCTAGAACCCCATTAAAGAATGCAGAATTGATATCCATCTGGAACACTTTGAACATCCGTTGCACTAAAATGGCTTGGAATAATATGATTGTCTCCAGTCGTGAAATTGGTGAAAATGTCTCATCAACATCTATTCCTTATATGTAGGAGTATCCTTTTCACAATAGTCATGATTTTTTTCGAAACACAGCACCATATTTATTCATCTTGTTGCGATAGACCCATTTAGTCCCGATGACATTCATATCTGCTGGTCTCGAAACAATCTCCCATGTCTGGTTCTTCTCAATCTGATGAAACTCTTCATTCATAGCCTGAACCCAGTTTTTATCTTCATCTACATCAGGAAAGCATTTCGGCGCTACCTGAGATAGGAAAGATTTCTGCTGTAGTGACTTCATTCTTCTTGTCTGAACTGGAGTTGTCTTATCACCAATGATATTCTTCCTATCAATTTCAGCTCAACTCTTTGGCTTCCTTACGGACACAGACTTGACACTTTCTTGTTCATCATTATTAACTTCTTCTGAGTAAGAATATACCACTTTTTCTATTATTTTGTTATTTTCCTCTTCATCACATTAATCAAGAAACTTCTCATTGTTCTGTTGAATATTCTCTTCATTTTCCACAATAATGATGTCATTGCTCTCAATTACTTTTCCCAGCTTCTTGATAAAGCATTTTTATGCTTTCCCTTTGCCTAAGTATCCCATGAATATTCCCTTATCTATATGTGATTCAAACTTCCTATTATTTTCTTTGTTGATAATGAAGCATTAACTTAAAAATATTTGAAATTATTTCACTTTTGGCTTCTTTCTATACCACATTTCATACAGAGTCTTTCCTTCCTTCAGACATAACAGATCCCTATTAGAAATGTGGACTGATGTCAATTTTTCTTCCTTCCAAAACCTCCCTAGTAGGTCTTTTTCTATAAGAATTGTTCGGGCCATGTTGTTGATGATCCTATTTCTCCTTTAAACCACTCCATTCTGTTGGGGAGTTCTTACTGAGGAAACATGATGCCTTATCCCATGGTTTTTCAGATACTCTTTCACCTGACTGTTTGTGAATTCCATACCATTTTCTGTATGAAACATCATAATTCTCTGTCCAATAATCCTTTCAGATTCCCTTTGGTACTATTTTAAGCCACTGAAAACATTGATGTTATGGATAATAACAAATACCCATGCCATTCTGTTATAGTCATCAATTAAACGTTATACTTCTTCTCGTCAATGGATCTTGGTTAAATAGGTCCATAGACATCAGCATGCCCTAACTCAAGCACTCTTGTTAACTTCTTTTCCTTTTCTTTGTACGTCTTTCTGATGATCATTCCTTATTGTTAGGCATCGCACGTATGTGTACGATCATGTGACAGCTTAGGGAGGTATCTTCCAGCTTCACACATTACCAAATCTTCCAGAGATGGTTGGAAAAGATGACCAAGTCATTTATGCCACAACTTGTTTTCTTCCTCTCTGAACAGAAAACACATAACTTATTATCCACATACCAGGTATAGATTTCCCTTTATTCTTTTTCCCTGTAGAAAAACTTCTCTATCTATTCCATTGACAACACACACCTTCTTAGTAATCCTTACAGAATGTCCTTAGTCACAGAGTTGACTGACGCTGAGCAAATTCAGACTAAGGCCTTCTAATACTAAGACATCAGCACGTCTCATCTCTTTTCCCCCAAACATGGCCTTTCCTGCACGAATAATCTTCAAGACTTCATCATTTCCAAACTTGAAAACCCCTTCTTTATCATATTTTACTCCTATAATAAGATCTTTATTACCTATCATGTGAGATGTGCAACCAATATCAAGGATCCACACACCAGGGTTATCTAATGACTTAAGGGAAATTTATGCCACAACGACCATCTCATCCTTCTTATTTTTGGTCCATATTTTTGCATTCACACTTGACATGGATTGAGAATTCTGTTCTTTCTCAGAGTATGATGGAGCAGCTTCATCTTACAAAGGTGCAAATCTATTCTGCAGTTTTTACTAACCTGTTGGTTTATTGATCTACTGTTTTTGAACATTTTGATTCTGCTATGGCACATTCCTCTGTATAGTCGAATTGAAATACCTTTCCATGTGCCCTAAAACTCTACACCAAAAACAGTGTCCTTCGAAATATTCTTTGGAGAACCATTCTCCATTTGGCTTCCAACTTTTTTCTTGTTCCCTTCGATGTCTCTTGGATATGGAACACACATACTGTGAATGTCCCATCTTTCAAAAACAATAACACCTGATATAAGGTGAATTCCTTCATGTTACTTTCGCACTATGAGTTTCCCCTTTGGATCTCTGAATATTTAGATTATGATTTGTGCCCAAATCAACCTTCAACCTCGGGATGTGTGCTTGCAGTCTGACTTCAATTTTCACAGATTATTTTCTGATCAAGCCCTGAATCAACCTTAATGTCTGAGCTCAATTGATACATATTTCTTGTTGAACTACTAGGCTCCTCTTTCATCTTTTCAGTCTTCAGAATGACCTGCTTTCCCAAGAATGATTTGGGAATCAATGATTTTTCCAGGTCTTTAACATTTCTATGCATACTGACAACTTCCTCTTCAAGATCTTTAATACGCTTGACGTGATCTTTCCTTGTGTTTTTCAATCCATTGATCTCCCTTTTTTATTCAATCTTGATTTTATACTCACTAACTGATTCTGAGTTCTCTGGTGTTGATGAATTGAGTTTCTCAATTTCTTCCATCAACTCGGACTTCTATTCTTCTTGCTGATGCATATAGAGTTTGGAATCATGACCAAATTTGTTAGCTTTTTTTGTTTTCTCTCTCTAAATATCTATCTCCTCCAGAGCAGCCTCTAAATCAGCTTGAATATCTATTCTTCCTTCAATTTATTCTTCTTCGTCATCACCTTTGGTTTTTTCTTCTCCTGAGGACTGCTGACAACTACCACCATAGCATTTTCTCCTCAATCTTTGTAGTTCTCTGTCTCCTCAACCTCTTCAGCTTCAGACTCATCCAAACTGTCAAATTCTTTTGAAAGGAAATTTTTTTTAAATAAATTTCTCTTAAACTGTTTCTTGCCTTACACATAGACTGATGAATTCTTCTTGGGAATTTCTACATCGTCGACATCATCATTTTCTTGGAACTTTTTGGGACACCTTGCTGCAAGATGACCAACCTTTCCACATCGAAAACATGCCAGTTGAAGTTTCCCTTTAAACATTCCTTTTCCTCTTTGAAGATTTGAGGAGAGGAATGAGATCACCTCATATTTCTCTTCTTCTTCTGGAGAATATTAAATGGTGAGCTTCTTCATGTCCTTGAATGCCAACTCTTTAGATTTCCCCTTTTCCACAACCTTGTTATCATCGTTTCACATTTCATATCCAACCGAGGTACTATGAAAATTGTCCAATGTTATCTCTTTTTGATATTTATCTTCCAGTACTGAAACCTTCAGATTGAACCGAGGTGGAAGTTTCTACATGATTCACTTTACGATTTTTATGTCTTAAATGACTTCTCCCAGACCTCACATATCTTCCACAACTACATTTACCATGTCAAAGAATCCATCGATAGACTCATTCAGGTTCATTTTTAGATCTCCATACTTATTCCATAGAACTTTTTTCTTTTCCTCTCTGACCATTTTATCTCCTTCATATATATTCAAAAGCTTTTCCCACATGGCTTGTGATGTTTTACCTGACATCACCTTCATATAGATAGCATTGCATATGGCTCCCCCAACAGCATTTATGCCCTTGGAATTAGAATCCAATTCTCTTCGATCGGATTCCAATAAATCCCCACTGTTGATATTAGCTGTTATACCATTCATTACTGTTGTGAACACATCCATTCCCAAAGATCGGAAGTAGTGTAGCATCTGATTCCTCCATAGCTGAAAATTGTTCCCGTCGAATATCATAATCCCTTTATGATTAGTGACATCTATTTTGGAGAGAATTGAAGATATTAACCATTCCCTCTAATACCAATTGTTACGTCCACTAGGTTAGATTCCCTGAGAGGGGGCGGGGTGAATCAAGGTATGACAGATTAAAACAACTTCCCCTTTTGATCTTGTCTCACTATTAAGCAAGACTCTCTTCTCTCTCTATCCTAAAGCATAGTATAAATAAAAACTAAAGCATGCACAAGACACAATGATTTTTACATGGTTCCCCCTCACTTAGCTATGACTAGGGAGAATACACTGGTGATGTGTTGAAGTACAAAATCCACTAAAAGAACAATGTTGTATACAAAGTTCAGGATATATCACTTCTAATCCCAGGCCCACTGCCTTTACAATTTTTAGGGTCAGCTCACTACATTCCCAAGGGTCAATCCCTGTTTCTCTCTCTCTAGCTCACTACCGGTGGAGAGGATCACCTTTTTCCTCTTCTTTTTATCACTTCTCTAGAAAGGATCCACTTACAGTTTATAGACCTATAGGTCTCTTCATTATCACAAATGAATACATTCTTTGTTGTATGTAAATTCTCTGTTGAAGTACAACATTCAGCCGTAGATGAATCTCACTTTGCACCGAAGGTATCAGGTAATCCTACATCTTTCACGCAGCCATAAAATAAATGTTGTTTTTCAACCATACCTTGTACCCTTCACCAAGCCTGAGTGAAAGTTCAAACCGGCACACAAGTTCACCTTAACCACTTGCGAGACACTTCCTTTTTCAACTCCAAACATCCGCGACTCACACCCTTTTACGCCCAAACCAATTTTGGCATGAAACCATCAACTCTCACACTTCTTCCAAACCTATTGAATAAGTTTCACCAAAACACTTGAGCGACACCTCCTTTTTCCACTCATGACTTCAGTGACTTCCTTCCTTTCTCGCCCAAACCACTCGGGATGTGCAACAATCAACTGGCACACAACTTCTTCTTCCACTAACACACCACCACATGCGTGACCACCACACCTGCGCAATGGGAGCTCTAAAATTCTCTAAGTGTTGAACACTAACAGAATGAGTTGGGGTAGACCTCTATTTATAGTCATTTGACCACCCTGCGTGACGGGTGTGCAAGTATCCTCTCAGCGCACAAGTCCAGCTGCCCTAGTCACTACAGCACAAGTCACTTGTGCGACTAATCATAAAACTTGGGCGCCCCTTTTCCCTTTTCCAGATTTTGATGTTCTAATCTTGAAAAACATATGGCGTGAATGTTTCCAATCCTCCAAGACACCGACGTGCATGTCCCTTTGTCAAAAACACTTTTCTCCATTTCTCGATTTTGAGGTCCAAAAATTTTGTAACCATTGGAAAAAGAAACCACCTGGTATCTATTCTTTTTGAACCGCCTCTAGATTGATCATTCCTTCTTCGATGTTCTTGAATCAACATGGATAATTTACCACATCCTTTGAACTCAACATGCCACCATGAAATCCACTTTTTCAACAAATTTGTACATCATGGTTTTCTTTGTCAACAAACACAACACGGTGGCCCACTTTGTCAACAAACACAATCCCCACAAAAATGCTTCAATGATACCTTGAGAGATTTTCCCCACATTAATCATGATGATGAGGTTAGGTTAAGGTGGGGCCCACCACCATATCCTCTAATGGGAGGTTAAGGTGTGGCGGTCCCCACCTCTAACTTCCACAAGGAGGCTTCAACCAACCAAAATAGAAATAAATCTACAAATTTATTTTAATTTAATTCATTGATTAAAAACCCCAAAACAATCTTTTATTTATGACCGTCTGCCATCGAGGTGAAATTCATCCTATGTGAATATCGGTGTTTCATGTTCAATGGTGCCCTCGAATTTCAATTCAAAGCACCGGTTAAAAAGTATTAAAAAACCGCTCATATGTTTACTGAACAAAACAGAACAAAACTTCAAAAAATGATTCCGGGCACACTGGGAATTAGATTTAGGCACCGTTTATTTTAAAAGACTCATAAAATTTCCATGACTTTAAGGAAAAAAATCCACGGAAATTCCAGGTCTATACATTCTTCCCACCTCCGGGATTTGCGTCCCCGTAAACTACAACTCAAAATAAGGGAACATGTGGGGGTACTGAGCATGCATATGAGCCTCCCGCTCCCATGTTCTCTCCTAGAGGTTCTCGTGCTTCCAGAGAATTCTCACCAGAGGTATCGACCATCCACGAAGCACCCACTCCTATCGATCCTCAATCTCCACTAGAACTTCTGTAAAAGTCGTCCATCGTCGACGTCCAGCTCTCCATGGTCGATAATGTGAGTAGGATCATGCATGTATCTCCTCATCTTGGATACGTGAAAAATGTTGTGCACCCTATGCAACTGAGTGGGAAGAGCTAAGTGGTAATCCACCTCACCAACTCTACTGAGGACCTAAAAAGGCCTTGATGAATCTCGGAGATAACTTGCCGCCTCGGCCAAATCTATGTAAACCACATCATGGTGAGACCCATTAAAATACATTGTCACAATACTCGAACTCTAGAGGTCTCTATCTTCTGTCATCATATGACTTATTCCTACTATGTGCAGTCTTCATCTGCTCCTGGATGATCTGGACCTTCTCCGTGGTAGCCCGTACCATCTCTGGTCTGACTAGTTCTGACTCCCCAGGGTCAGTCTAGCACAAAGGTGACCTGAAAGGCTGCCCGTATAACACCTCAAAAGGTGTCATCCCAATGGTGGAGTGATAGTTTTTGTTGTATACAAATACACAAAAGGTAAGTGGTACTCCTAGCTGCGACCAAAGTTGAGGACACAAGCACGTATCATGTCCTCGAGGGTCTGAATGGTCCATTCAGTCTAGCCATCCATTTGAGGATGGAAGGTAGTGCTCAACTGAAGCTATGTCCCGAAAGCCTCCTGCAATCCCTTACAAATATGGGAATTAAACCATTCATCGTGATCGGAGAAAATATAAGAAGGTACTCCATGTAGCCACACAATCTCCTGTACATAGAGGCTTCCCAAACCCTCTACTGAACCCTGCTCTATAATCGGTAGGAAGTGGGCAGACATGGTGAGTCAGTCAATGATCACCCAAATTGAGTCGTGACCCTGGTATGTACATGGAAGTCCTGTCATGAAGTCCATGGATATCCCATCCCACTTCCACTCCGGGACCTCTAAAGTCTGAACCATGCTTATGGGTACATGATGCTCCGCCTTCACATGCTGAAAAGTGAGGCATCATGAGACGAACACTCATACTACTTTCTTCATACCTAGCCACCAGTGCTGACATCGAAGGTTTTGGTACATCTTTTCCACTCTGGGATGTACCGCTAGAGGAGATGTGTGGAACTCCCACAACACTTCCTCCTGAAGTGACACTGGTACCATGGTACATCCTCTGAAGAGGGTGACATGCTCCCCAACCTCATAAAAT
Source organism: Viscum album (assembly GCA_963277665.1). Classification (NCBI taxonomy): domain Eukaryota; kingdom Viridiplantae; phylum Streptophyta; class Magnoliopsida; order Santalales; family Viscaceae; genus Viscum; species Viscum album. The sequence continues at coordinate 369,001,712 of OY728150.1, read as the reverse complement.
TCATTAGGTGCATGTCCTATGGATATCTGAGCACATCTTGTCTCGCAGTAAGCATCCCCACACTATGCCTCACTGACTCGCTAATGGAGTGGGGGTGTGAGTGTGAGAGACTGAAGGAAAGCTACTCCATCTCTATCCACAAAGGATATATGCAAAGTGGCTAGCTGCATTGTCACTTCGCCTAATAGTTGTATACCAGACCTCTTGCTAAGTGTATCTACAACAATGTTCCCCTTCCCATGAATATAGAATCTCTCGATGTCATAGTCCTGGAGGAAATCAAGCCAACGTCGTGTCTCAGGTTTAAGTCCTTCAGTGAATATATATACCTGAGACTCTTGTGATCCGAGAACATGGAAAAATGCTCGCCCATCAGATAGTGTCACCACATCTTCAAGGTGAAGACCACTGCTGCTAACTCAAGTTCATGGGTAGCGTAGTTCTGATCATGTTGTCTCAGCTGTTGAGAACCATATGCGATCACTGCTCGCTCCTGTATTAGTACACACCCGAGTCTGGTCCATGATGTGTCTTAGTAGACTACGTACCCTATGCCTTCCTCTGGAAGACTCAAGATGGGGGAACTATTCATTCTATGCCTCATCTCCTGAAAGATTTGCTGGCATCTCTATGACCACACGAAGGGTTTCCCCTTCTTCGTCAAGGCTGATAGTGGTACTGCAACTCTGGATATGTCTGAAATGAATCTACGGTAGTAACCATCCAAACCCAAGAAACTCCATACCTTTGTCACACTCATGGGTGGATCCCAAGCAAGTACCGCCTCAATCTTCTCTAAATCCCCTGCAACTCCAGCCTCTGAGATGACATATCCCAAACAGTGAACCTCTCGGGTCCAAAACTGGCACTTAGATAGATTACCATAAAATTGGTGCTCTCAAAGTGTATCCAGTACTACCTAAAAATGGTAGGCATGCTTCTCCTTAGTAGTCAAGTAGATATGAATGTCATCGATGAAGACTATGACAAAGCGATCAAGGTATGGCTGGAAAAGCCTATTCATGAGTCCTATGAACACTTCTGGAGCATTGGTTATGCCAAATGGCATAACCAAGAATGCGTAGTGTCCATACCGACATCTGAAGGATATATTTTGCCCATCCTTGTCTCGAACCCAAATATGGTGATAGTGTGATTTGAGGTCTATCTTCAAGAACCACCGTGCTTCCTTCAGTTGATCAAAGAGGTCTTCAATCCTTGGGATTGGGTACTTGTTCATCAAAGTCACCTGGTTCAGGTGACGGGAGTCGACACAAAGCCTCAAGCTCCCATCGTCCTTCTTGGTGAACAGAATAGGGGTTTCCCTGGGGGAAACACTGGTCCGGATGAATCCCTTCCTTTACAAGTCCTCTAGATGTACCCACATCTCGAGAAGCTCCGCGAGAGACATCTGATACACTGGTGTAGATATCGGTGTCGTCTCGAGGTATAGGTCAATGTAAAATTCCACCTCTCGGTGAGGAGGTAGACCTGGGACATCATCAGGGAAAACATCTGTGTATTGGTCCACCACTATAGGATAAGTTGGACTCTCCACATCTACTGCTCTGAGGGTTAGGCAAGCCAACTGATGAGTGACCGGTTATACTCTCCTTTGTGAAAGTCTATCCTATGGTGCAAAGGATCCCTTATCACCGGTGAAGGTGAATCTGGTCCCATCTGTGCAGACACACCACATTTTGTGTCTAATACAGTAGATCTGAGCATGGATTGTAGATAACCAGTCCATACCCAAGATGATGTCATAAGGCCTTGAATTCGCTACTAGGAGATCCTAGCCGAAGCTCTCACCTCATAGAGTAAGCTCACATTACTGGCACCAATAATTAATCGTCGAATCTACTATCGTAGGAGTCTCTAGCCCTATGTATTGGGCCAACGGCTCCGACAGAATCTCCATGCTCTAAACAAGGGTAGTGGCAATGAAAGCATGACTAGAACCTGTGTCTATATGAACTATAGCTATGGTGAAAGAGACACAGATTGTACCTCAAATCATCTCTAGAGCATCGTGATCATAAGCCTCGGCTTCCTGGAGCTGAGCTCTCGCCTATCCACTCACTCCCTACGGTCAGGGTGGACCTCTGGGTGGTGGAAGTGGTCACATCTCAAAACATAGTCCACCACCATCTACACGTCCTGCTCCTCTAAAATGCCTGTATGCGCCCAGTGGACCACATCGATCAAATCTTTATCTCTTCCTAGGCATCCCTTCGACCATCTACTGATCATCCAAACGGCGGGTCATACAGTCACGAGCCAAGTGACCCTGCCCGCCGCATGTGAAACACTACCCGCTCCTGGCATGTATGTCTCTTCCCCAGGTGCCCCGCACAACCGATCTTGAGTCATGCGGTTGTCTGCCTGTAGGTCTAGTCATCTTGGACCTCTATGACATCTGTCTACTTCCAGCTATAGAATATTCCACCACCTATTGACTGGTGGTGGATCTCACTGCTTGAAACTTCTTAGCAAGGAAAATCTCCACTAGGAGGGCTCTAACTAGCACCCCGTCCTACGTGGGAATGCTGAGTGAGATCATCAAACACCTGATCTCTCACCTGAGACCATGCTCGAAGGCCCGGGCCCTGAATAATGGGTCCTGCACCATATATGTGGAGTAGCGTGAGAGGTCGGTGAACCTCGTTGAGTATTGTGCCACCATCATGCTCCCTACTACAGATGAATTAGCTCATGTATTCACATTATAAGTAGGGTGGATGGAACAAACTCTTCCCGAAACAGGCTCTCGAAGTCTTCCCAGAGAAGTGTCACCTCATCATGCACCTGGAGCATCTGGCTCCACCATCTTCCTTCTACTTCCTGAAGGGTACTCATGGCAAGGATCACCATAAGTTCGGCCGGTGTCCCTACCAGTATGAAGACTCTCACCACAACCTCCAGCCAATCCTCAGATACCTGCGGGTCCATCTCACCCCTAAACATAGGTGGCCTCTGGAGTTGGAACTCATGAAACGTGCTCAGGAGGTGTGAAATATATACTATTGGGGGTGATGGAATCGGTTTCCCAACTGGGAGTGGTACCGACGGTGCCTCTGCTGTGATAGGGCCCTGCACCGAGGCCACATCGCTTGGTGTGCTTCCATCTCGTACAGCTCACGGAACTCTTGTGGTCATCCGCGGGGAGGCATCCTAGAAGAAACAAATGCAACATGGTCAAAATATTATACCTGGTGAGCTGACCTTGTTGATCTCACTTAAAGAAACATTTTGAAAACACACACGCAATCAGTGTTTTCTTTCACTGAGTCGGAAATCAGTAGTCTGGGTCCTCATGTATCAATACGTCGGCCGCCACACCACCACCGGACTCCTTGAACTAAAAACCACACTCAGTACACTTAACACTATTTATTCATAGAAAATAAAGATCAGAGTCCTATGTTTTGTAGTAGAATCGACTCCTCTGATACCAATTTGTCATGACCCGTCCCCCAGGGTCCGTTCCGTGACTACCCCAAAACCTGCCTTCCATAGGCCAGGGGATGGCAAGTAGCACCAAAAGTGTAAATCCCTAAAATTGGGAAGGTGTTTCCTTTATAACCTGAAAAAGCACACAATAGAGTAAAATATGGAAGAAAAACACTAAGTAACACTTTAAAAAAATTTGTACCAAAAGTAAAAAAAAGTGCTGGAAATACAAGCCCAACTGTAAAGTACAAGAAACTGGAAAAAGGTAAAACAACTCATGGATCGTCCACTAAGAAATCATACATGAAGGTAGGTACAAATATCCTCCACAACACTCCACATCCGTCCATCTCTTCCATATACCGTCATGCCATGAGGTCTACCACTGTGTACCATCTAGTCCTGATACACTGAGCCTCGGTCAGCGTTGTCCGTCATCTGCATCCAACATAATAAGGTGTGGGAAAAGACCATGCATGGGCGAGTATAACGATAATCAATAGGGACCCTGAGACCCTCAAGGTCTCAAAGAATCCAAAAAATATAAAACACAAGGTATGGATTCAATAGATAACCCCACTTAGGTTTATGCCCATACATATACATAAGTTATCAAAAACTCCATCTCAGTCATGAGAAAAACACAGAAAAATTGTCTTACTCAAACCATGATTTTATTCTAAGGGTAGTATCAAATAACATCCCCGATCACATTGTCTAAACCACGTCTACTGGAGAACTCATCCTCTATCGAGTACAGTGGGCCTATCATGACACCATGTCACTTCCCACTAGCCTAGGACTGCTGAGGTACTCATCCTATCAAGTACCATGGGTCTTCCATGTCACCAAGGCGCTTCCCACCGTGGGTCTCCCGCATCACCAAGGCGCTCCCCCTCGTAGCCTACTAAGGTACTCCTCCTATCGAGTATCGTGGGTCTGCCGCGACACTAAGGTGCTCCCTACTGTGGGTCTGTCGTGATACCAAAGTGCTCCCCACTGGGCTAGTCGAGTCACTCCAAGTTGAATCGGTCAGCAGTCGTCAGGTCTCAGCCAGTTAATAGGTATCTGCACTATGCTCGCTCATCTATAGGTGGATCCGCTCCACGAGCTACTGGTCAATACTCCAACTGTCCCGAAGTCCCTTGAAGAACATTCTCAATTTTCCTTCCATTTCATAGAGGGAAAAACCAAACAATTCGTTTCCAAGAAACAGAGGACGAGATGAACAAGCAATTTACCAAAAAGTACATTGCGTGTTGGAATAAGGTACATGCTGTGTAGTCAGACCTCGGTTACTAACTGTGTGCAACGACCCATGTCGAAAGGTTGTTCATGTAGAAAATTAAGTACATGGCATGTGGAGTGGTTACACGATGTGTCCAAGAAACTAGGGTCGACTCCTTGTACGCTGGCCATGTGCTCATACACGGCCTCAACCCATGTTCTCCAACCCGTGTAACTGGTACACGGTGTAGCTTGTGTCACTGAACTTGCATGGTTGTGTGGCAGATTACATGCCTGTGTACTTCACCCCTTGTTAGTGTATCCCCAGATTACTAGCCGAGTCTCACGTGGCTTCCTCTTCCAAGCTGTGTGAAGAGTATACAACGTGTCACTAGGCCATGTAATTGTTTTTGTGTCCATTTACTTCTCAGAATACATGCCATGTCTTTTGAATCCGCCTCTTCCAAGCTACGTAGAGAGTAAAAGTTGTGTGACCAGGGTCACATTCCATGTGATATGTGTCTGACACCTGAATCCCCAGCCATAGTATGCCCATACTAGAAGACATGTTCTTCGGAAGTACACGACGTGTACTATTGAATTTTCCAAAAATGATGCTTCTGGCCAGCGCACCTCCGGTGATGCTCGTTCTTCATTCTGATGATCTGATCACCATGAAACTGCCGACTCTAGGTTTCCCTGATGTTCTGAAATCATTACCAGCCTTTTGGGACTACGATTGGCTCCGAAAACATGTTATGATTCACACTTTCGAGGAACGATCGAAGAACGGTCTTCCTGGTCCAGTCTGATCTGTTTCCCGCTATTGTCATCGCACCTCTGTTAGTTCATCATGATGTTGGGTCTTCAATTTGGGATTGTTTTGTCACACAACGAACCCAAAATGTTTCATTGTTTATCACCCAATAAGAACGTGAAGAACACGCCACAAGGAGTACGATAGAGGAATCAAGCCATGTTAGTTTGGCCTGATCCCTCCACATTAGTTTGATAGAAAGCAGTTCAAGAGGAATAAAACAACTTATGTTGAATAATATTAACATTGATCAAATCATACAGACCCCTACCTTTGTTTATTGATCGTCGATGTTGACGCGATAAGGCAGCCGTCGATTCGTTGTAAACGAACATGTCCTACGTTGAAGGAGGTTCTGAAGAAGGAAGTTGAATATGATACTCGCAGGTGTTCTTTTTTGGAAGAATGTGATCTTCATTCTTCTTTAGATAGAGCATTTCTACCTCAGCTCTCTCTCCTCTCTAAAGTTCCACTAAAAGAAAAATTATAACCCAAAATAATATATTATGTTTATCTATTATTTTATCATTATAAGAAAATTTAAATGGGTGGATTAATTAAATTGGCCCCACCTCATTAATTCATGTGGTATGCATAATTTAATTTAATGAGGAAGATTGTCACAATTTAATGTTAGGGGAGTTGAATAGGCTCCACTACACTTAATGGAATTTGGATGGATTCTCCCCTTTAATGGTGAATTACATGGGGCTAAAATCCTGGGTGGTCCCCACCATATTAATCATGAAGAGGACATTATGTTTTGGTGGGCCCCACAAAAATAACCTCTCATGGAAGGTTAGGGTGTGGCAGTCCCCACATCAAACTTCCACATGGAGGCCTCAACCAACCAAATAAAAATAAATCTAAACATTATTTTTATTTAATTCATTGATTGAAAACCCAAAAACTATCTTTTATTTCCAACCATCTGTCTTCGAGGAGAAAGTCTTATTAAGCAAATATCGGCATTGTGAGTTAAATGGTCTAACATCCCAAGTAAATAAAGAATAAGAGATTTTCATATTTATTAATATTAGTGAAATAAATATTGATTTTACTTTAAAAGGGATGCTATGTTCGATAGCGTACCCAATACACAATAACAGGTTTTTTTGAAATCTTACATTGCACACTAATAATATAATATCATTATATTAAATGGGAGTTAACTTCTAGTAATTTTATTGCTGGTAATGAATAAAAATAACTACAATATGATTATACATGTTTGTTAAATGTATTTACATTTATCCAATAAAAGATAGAGGCTTAAAATGTGAATGAATCTAATTTTAAACATAATTTTCATTAAAAGGCCTATTTATCGCCTTTTAATGGTGAACCCTTTTCAAATAAAGTTTTGATCACATTATTACATAATATATGATCAAATAAAATCCTTCTTTAGAATGGGAACATAAAAATTTACTTTGTGCAATTTTTTGAATTTTTTCGATAAAGTTCATTGTTTTAATGAATATTGATAAATATTGTATTTTAATTCAAAATTGCATTTTAATATAATTTATTTATATGGTTAGAGTATATTTTTTAATTGTATTTAAAGTAAAATTAAAATATATTTTTACAATTTAACCCAATTTTGGTCATTGGAATTAATTTCACTTTGAAATTGGACATAAACAAGTATTAATCTTTTGATTGTTATTGTTTCTTAAAAACACGCTATTTGTTTTGATAATGAAAATTAATTTTAAAATTAATTATTTGCACATCTATTTTTTTAATTGGGAAAAATAGACAACATTTTTGAATTTGTAATATCAAATATATCTTAGGCTGAATTTTTGGTATTTTTTTTGAAAAACTTCAATTTTTGATGAACAGTGAAACAAGTTAGTGGTAGTTAAAAAAATGAATTTTTCATTTAAATGAAAATTTACCACTTCTGTGAATTGAATTTTAAAAATCCTACATTCATGGTTGTTATAAAGAAGTAAAATGTGGTTCATTAAGATGAAAATAATTTTTGGTGAATAGTATCTTTTTACTTTTATTTACCGCAGTTCATGGTAAATAGGGTAATTCAAGGTTAAAAGAATATTATACTAAATAAAAACAGTCTTCAAACTAGTTATAATCTTATTTTATGATTATTTTCCGACCATGGGCATCCTTGGGTCTATTTTTGGACCCCATGGAGCCACTTATGAAAGATAATGGCACATTAGATTAATTAATTTAATGTAAACACAAAATTGACATTAACAAAAATCTTTTTTTAATTAATTTATATATGGTGTTATATAAGACCTATTTTCGACTATAAATATTATTTAGAAAGCTAAAAAGATTTCATAACTCTTATTATTTTGTTTATAATTATTTAGACACGAAATAAATTAAATTATTTATGACACAATAATAATGCAGTATTTACCTCATTAATAAAAGATTTAAATAAATAAGATTATAATGTTTAAAATATTATCCAAAACCTGTACAATTCTGATAGGATGATTTTATTTAGACCATGAGTCATCTTATATTATACTATAATGATTTTTGGATCATTAGAAACCGAATATCATTATATAATAAAATAATGTTTTCACACTTTCCTAAAGAGGCCCTCCTCTCCCTTATAAAAGGAGAACATTTCTATCCAATTACACACACCTCTCAAGACATTTGTCTCATCAAAACAATTCCCAATTAATCTCCCTACATCCCCCTCCTCCTTTTAGAAGCCTTACCTCAGGCAGAAGGCACTTCAAGAAGTCTTTTGGTTCAAACCAAAGGGAGTTACACAAATTAAAGGTAAGGGTTTCTCTTAAATTGTTTTCTATTATTTTACGTCTCCAACCCCTAAAAACTTTTTATTCATCTCTTTTGTAACAACACCAATATCCTTAATATGCTTGGATGTTGTTATGAAATGGATTCGAACAACACTTACCCACACCTCCATCTAATGGATGAAGAACATAATGTTTCTATGGATGGAAAACTAACGCCTCACGAAATGATGATTGTTCAATTAGATCTTACCACCTATCATGGTGGCCATTATGATGGAACTGTATTTATATATGATATATATTATGTTTATGATTTCTTTATGCTTCTGTACTTCCCAATAATATCAAGTCTTTATGGTTTCCATAGTGGGTAAATACGATAATCTCATTTGAGGAATTGCGGACTACCGCCCCCTTAAAGTGATGAGACTCGTTAATGCCTTATATGGGATCTATAAAAGATAGAATTAATTATATTATATATGATATTATACTATAATTATAATATAACTATGTATCATTATTTTTTAATTCAATTAAATAAGAAATAGAAATGAAAGTAGCGTTCATGCGTACGTACAGCTTACCATCTCCATGAACGGTGCATTTCATTTCTTACCACCAAATGTTATGTAAATAAATGTATATACTTGATATATATGATGTATATTATATATAAATAATGAATGTCATTCTGGATATAATGGAAAATTGACCACTTGGACAACTTGTAAATATAAGGTGTTCATTTTTTACTCAACTTCCAAATATCGACAAAATGAATATTATTAACTTAAATGATTACATAATTATTATAACATGGTAATAAGTTATATAAATGGAATAATAAACATGAAAAAGTTTCTTATGAAATTCTAAATTAACTTTAGTTTATTATTCATGAAATTAATGAATGACTGAGTCAAGTCGGACACGAGGTAAGGGACTTCGTCTCAATCTTTTTTTATTTAGGCATTTTAATTTTATACATGACATTATTTTTTACGGTGTATAAATCCCTTTGAATTTTGATTTTATTCAAAGGGAATCCTTTTATATGAAGAGTTTTACAAAATGAAAAAAATGAATGTTTTTTTAATGTAAGTGGTGAGAACGACCTTTCCGCCTCCGTGAGTATTATTTGATCATTGGCTGCATTAACAAGCCGGAATGATTTTAAAAGAAAAATAAATACCACATAATCTTTTTAAATATTTTGGTACTGAAAATGATTTTGAGAATGGATTTATTATTCCAATATCATGAAATGATATTTTATTATTGAAATGTGGAAATGTTATCTTTCCTCTATTCTTATGTTATTTGTTCTGATCATGTTATGGTTCTTCGTCATTATTTACGTATACAGGTGGTTCCGTGATAAACCTAGGGCGGGTGAGCCCGAGACTGCTCTCCAATGCATTGGGTAACGTGATAGAGGTAAACGTGAATGTTTATCATAAGAGATTTAGGGAATATAATATGATGGATATTCCAATGTAACTCTCTATGTATCTATGATAGCTACAATGTTAGTATGATATAGATTCCACTAGTTACCTTTATGATTTATGATTTCTACGTGTCTTTCATAAATCTTATGATTTCATGAGGTAAGTAAAAGATTTCCTGTTTTGTATGTATTTATGAACAAATGTTTTCATTCTTTGTTTTATAACCCTTACTAAGATTTTTATGCTCATCCCATGTTTTGAAATGTTTTGACAGGACTTAAAAATTAATAGGGTCAAGGATGGGATCAAGGGAAATTCATGTTGTCTAAAACATGGACCTAGACATGACTTTTTTTTCAATAGTTTTTATTTTATGAAAAAAATGGAAACTGTGTAGAGGTGTCTACCATTTAATATTTTGAGATGTAACAGTTATGTCCTAATTCTCTAAAACTCTAAACCTGAAAAGATCCCGAAAGTGAATTATTCAATTAATTAAATATTATGTAATGTTTAAGGTCGGGTCCTTATAGATGGTATCAGAGGTCGGTTTAGATAACATTAGGTGTTAGGTTATTGTTAAATTAATATTAATAAAGAAATTTATGTTAATATTGACATCATATAGAATTTATAGATTACCATGTTGCTTCGCCTAAGATATTTTTGTGTTAAGAATGGTTTTTCATATAAAAAACCGAGTTTCTTTTTTGGAAAGGAAGACAGAGGGAAATGAACTTCTGAATAAGAAGCTTGAGATGGTCGCAATCTGAATTGAGCAGTTTACTGTAGTGATGGATCAGTTGAATCAGGTGATAAATGGTTGTTTTGTTTATTGATGATATTTTGGATTATTCCAAAAGTAAATAGGAACCTGAAATTCATTTAAGGTTTGTCTTGAAAATCATAAAAGAAAATAAATTATTTGGTAAATTCAGCAAGTGTGAGTTTTTGTTACAAAAAATATATTTCCTTGGTCACATTTTTTCAAAAAATGGCATCACTATTAATCCTGTAAAATGAAATTTGTTAAAGAATGGCCTAGACCCACAAATATAACTGAGATTCGTAGTTTTCTTGGTTTCGAAGGTTATTACTGGATGTTTTCCGAAACTTTTTCATTGTTATCTAGTCCAATGACTATGTTAACTCGGAATGGTGTTAAGTTCATCTGGACAAAATAATCTGATGATTTTTTTTAGGAATTGAAATGAAGATTGGTCAATGATCCTGTTTTGGCACTGCCTTCCAGAAATGGTGAGTTTGTTATCTATATTGATGCTTCATTGAAAGGATTAGGTTGTTTCATAATGAAAAATGATCAGGTAATTGATTATGTTTTACGCCAGTTGAAACCACATGAGTTAAATTACCCTACACATGATTTGGAATTAGCTGCTATTGTTTTTACTTTAAAAAATTGGAGGCATCATTTGTATGGAGTGATGTTTGAAATATATATTGATCACAAAATTTTGAAGTATATATTCACTCAGAATTAATTTAACATGAGATAGAGGAGATGGTTGGAATAAATGAAGTATTATGATTGCACGATCCTTTATCATCCATGGAAAGGAAATAAGGTGGCTGATTCTTTGAGTCGAAAATGTAATACTTCATTAACCATGTTACGTTTGGAATGAGATCATTATGTTTTTGATTTGATGAACTTTTTTATAGAAGTTGTTGTTGTAGGAAATTCATCTTTTTTATATCAGGTGTCAGTGAGATCATCTCTATCAGACAGAATAATGTAAGCACAAAAATAAGACAGTGAGTTGCAAAAAAAATGCTGTGTTGGTTCAGAAGTGTAAGTTGCCTGATTTTAACATTGAAAATGATTGTGTTTTGATATTTTGAAAGAGATTATGTGTGCCCTGTGATTCAATGTTGAGGAATGAGTTGTTATGTGAAGCTCATATTTCTCCATTTTCAGTTCATCCTGGAAGTACAATGATGTACAGAGATCATTGGGAGTATTACTGGTGGGATGGAATGAAAAGAGATGTTGCTGATTTTACTATTATGTGTTTTACTTGTCTGCAGGTTAAAGAAGGGTGACTATTACCGAAAGGAATGCTTCAGCCTCTACTGGTGCTAGAGTGTAAATGGGAAAATATATCCATTTAGTTTGTCATGGGATTACCAAATAAATCTCAAGGTAATAATGAAATCTGGGTTATAGTTGACTGATTGACTAAATCTTCTCATTTACTTCCTATTAGAGATACTTTGTATCTAGATCAACTTGCTCGGTTGTATGTTAAGGAGATAGTCAGGTTGCATGGAGTTCCCCTCTTCATTTTATCTGATCGTGATCCCAGGTTCACTTCTAGATTTTGGAAAGGCCTTCATAAGTAATTGGGTACTGAATTAATTTTCAGTACAGCTTTTTCATCCTCAATCATATGGCCATAGAGAATGAAAAATTCAGAACTTGGAGGATTTGGTATGTGCTTTCTAGATGGATTACCAGGGAAGTTGGGACCAACATCTTTCTTTGGTTGAATTTTCTTATAATAATAGCTTTCATTCCAGTATACAGATGGCTCTATTTGAGGCATAAAATTGAAAGCAGTGTTGAACTCCATCATTCTGGGATGGAGTAGGTGAAAGGAAGCTGATGGGACCAGAATTGGTAGAAGAGATGGCAGAGAACGTTCAGTTGATTCAAAGCATATTATAACAGCTCAGAGCAGACAGAAAAGTTATGCAGATAACCGGAGGAAGGATCTTTCCTTTGAGGTAGGTGATCATGTCTTTCTCAAAGTTTCTCCATGGAAACGTGTGATGCGTTTTGGTAAGAAGGGAAAGTTGAGTCCAAGGTTTATTAGACCTTATGAAATTTCTGATAAAGTTGGATCAGTTGCGTATAGAGTGGATTTACCTCCAATTTTATCCCAGGTACACAATGTTTTTCATGTTTCGATGTTGAGAAATTATATGCCAGATCTATCTCATGTTTTGAGCCCAGAGGTAGTTCAATTGAAGAGAATCTCTCTTATGAAGAACAACCAGTCTAGATTCTTGACCATAAAGAGCAAGTATTGTGGAATAAGGTAATTCACCAGGTAATCTTTTTGTGGAAAAACCATATGGTTGAAGAGTCAATGTGGGAATCTGAAAATGCTATGAGGTATAAATACCCACACTAATTTTGATAAGTGAATAAAAATTGTGAGGACGCAATTCCCAAAAGGGGGGAAGGATGTAACATCCAAAGTAAATGAAGAGTAAGGGATTATCATATTTATTAGTATTTCTGAAATAAATATTGATTTTACTTTAAAAGGGATTCTATGATCGATAGCGTACCCGATACGCATCAACGGGTTTATTTAAAATCTTACGTTGCACACTAATAATATAATATTATTATTTTAAATGGCAGTTAACTCGTAGCCGTTGTATTGGCAGGAATGAACAACACTAAATAAAATATGATTATACATGTTTGTTAAATGTATTTACATTTATCCAATAAAAGTTAGAGGCTTAAAATGTAAATGAATCTAATTTTAAGCATTATTTACATTAAAATGCTGATTTATCACCTTTTAATGGAGAACCCTTTTAAAATCAAGTTTTGGTCACTTTAATAAATTATATATGACCAAATAAAATCCTTCTTTATAATGGGGACATCAAAATTTACTTTGTACAATTTTTTTGAAATTTTCTGATAAAGTTCATTTTTAAATGAATAGTGAGAAATATTGTATTTTAATTCAAAAGTTTCTTTTAATATAATATATTTATATGGAGAGATTATCATTTTAGTTTTATTTAATGTTAAATTAAAATATATTTTTACCATTTAATCCAATTTTTTTTATTGGAATTAATTTCACTTTGAAATTGGACATAAAAAAGTATCAATCTTTTGATAGTTATTGTTTCTTTAAAACACGCTATTTGTTTTGACAACGGAAATTAATTTTAAAATTAATTAATGCCACTTCAATGTTTTTAATTTGAGAAAATAGGGAACATATTTGAATTCGGAATATCAAATATAGCTTAGGCGGAATTTGTGGTATTTTTCTAAAAAACTTCAATTTTTGATGAATAGTGAAATCCCTTATTTGTAGTTAAAAAATGACTTTTTCATATAAATGAAATTTTACCACTTATGTGAATTGAATTTCAAAAATTATACATACATGGTTGTTTTCAAGAAATAAAACTTGGTTCATTAAGTTGAAAATAATTTTTGGTGAATAGTAACTTTTGCCTTTTCTTTGCCGCGGTTAAAGGTAGATAGGGTAATTCATGGTTAAAAGAATGTTATAAGAATTTAAAATTACCATAAAACGTTTCCAAATATTATTGGATGAGTACTGTCCGACCATGGGCATCCTTGGGTCAATTTTGGGACCCCATGGAGCTACTTATTAAATATAATGACACTTTAAATTAATTAATTTAATATAAAGAAAAAATCGATATTAACAAAAATTGTTTAGTAATTAATTTTTATATAGTGTTATATAAGTCTTATTTTCGAATATAAATATTATTTTCAAATCTATGAATATTTCCAACATCATAGTATTTTTTATATAATTTTTATACATCTAATAAATTAAATTATTTATGACACAATAATGATGCAGTATTTACCCCATTAATAAATGATTTAAATAAACAAGATAATAATGATTAAAATATTATCCAGAACATGTCCAATTCTGATTGGATTATTTTATTTAGACAACGAGTCATCATATATTTTACTATAATGATTTTTGGACCATTATAAACCGAATATCATTATATAATAAAATAATGTTTTTACACTTTCCTAAAGAGCCCTTCCTTTCCTTTATAAAAGGAGTCCATTTATATCCAATTCCACACACCTGTCAAGCCATTTGGCTCATCAAAAATATGCCAAATTAATCTCCCTACATCCCTCTCCTAATCCAATAATCCTTACCTTTGGCAGAAGGCACTTCAAAGAGTCCTTTGGTTCAATCCAAAGGGAGTTACCCAAATTAAAGTTCACGGTTTCTCTTAAATTTTTTTATTTTATTTTAATTCTCCAACCCCTAGAATATTTTTATTACTTTCATTTGTAACAAAAACATTATCCTAAATATACTAGGATGTTTTTATGAGAATTATTAGAACTGAACTTACACACACCTCCATCTAATGGATGAAGAACATAATGTTTTTGTGGATGGAAAACTAACACCTCACGAAATGATGATAGTTCAATTACATCTTACCACCTATCATGGTAGAAATTATGATGGCTCTATATTTATATTTGATATATATTATTTTTATGATTTTATTATTCTTCTGTACTTCCTAATTATACCAGGCCTTTATGGTTTCCATAGTGGGTAAATACGATAATCTTATTTGAGGAAGTGCGGACTGCCGCCCCCTTAATGTGATGTGACTTGTTAATGGCTTATGTGGGATGTATAAATGATATATTTACTGATATTATTTATGATATAATACTGTAATTATAATATAACGATGTATCATTATGTTTTAATTCAATTAGAATAAAAAATAGAAATGAATGGTGTGTTCATGCGTACGTACGGCTTACCGTCTCCATGAACTGTGCATTTCATTTCATACCTCCAAATGTTATGTAAATACATGTATATACTGGATATATATGATATATATGATATCCAAATAATGAATTTCTTTTTCGATATTATATACTATTGACCACTTGGAAAACATGTAAATATAAGATGTTCATTTTTGACTCAAGTACCAAATATCGACAAAATGAACGTTATTAACTTAAATGATTACATAATGTTTATAACATGGTAATAAGTTATATAAAAGCAATAATAAACTTGAAAAAGGTTCTTAAGAAAGTAGAAATTAACTTGAGTTTATTATTCAGGAAATTAAATAATGATCGAGTCAAGTCGGACCGGAGGTAAATGACTTTGTCTCAATCTCCTTTCATTGAGGCATTTTTAGTTTTATACACGACTTTATTTTATATGGTGTATAAAAACCTTTAACTTTTCATTTTATTCAAAGGGAATATTTTTATACGAGGCGTTTTACTAAATGACAAAAAGGAAGGTTTTTTAACGTAATTGGTGACAATGACCTTTCCGCCGCCGAGAGTATTATTTGATCTTTGGCTTCCTTAACAAGCTGGAATGTTTTTTAAAAGGAAAAATAAATACCATATACTCTTTTTATGTATTTTGGTATTGAAAATGATTTTGAGAATGGATTTATTATTTCAATATATTGAAATGATATTTTATTATTTCAATTTGGAAATGTTATCTTTCCTTTATGCTTATGTTATGTGTTATGATCATGTTATGGTTCTTGGGAATTATTTAGGTATACGGGTGGTTCCCTGATAAACCTAGGGCGGGTGAGCCCGAGATAGCTCTCTAATGAATTGGGTAACATAAAAGAGGTAAATTTGAATGTTTCTCCTAATATATTTAGGGAATACATTGTGATGGGTATTCCAAATTAACTCCCTATGTAGCTGTAATAGATACAATGTAAGTATGATATTGATGCCACAAGTTACCTTTATGATTTATGATATCTATGTGTCTTTCATTAATCTTATGATTTCATGTGGTAAGTAAAACATTTCATGTTTTTATGTATTTATGAACAAATGTTTTCATTCTTTGTTTTATAACCCTTACAGATATTTTTATGCTCATCCCATGTTTTGAAATGTTTTCAATGGAATTAAAGATGAATGGGGTCAAGGATGGGATCAAGGTAAAGTCATGCTGTCTAAAACATGGAACTATATATGATTTTTTTTTAAAGAGTTTTTATTTTCTGAAAGAAATGGAAATTGTGTAGAAGTGTCTACCTTGTAATATTTTGAGATGTAATAGTTATGTCCTAATTCTCTAAAACTCTAAACCTAAAAAGATCCTCAAAGTGAATTATTCATTTAATTCAATATTATGTAATGTTTATGGTTGGGTCCTTATAAATGGTGCCCTTAGATTTCAATTCCGAGCACCGGTTCAAAAGTTATAAAAACCCGCTCCTATGTTTTATGAACGTTCCCGAAAAAAGCTTCAGAAATAGATTTTGAGAACACCGAGCCTCAGATTTACATGCCTTCAATTTTTGCAGGCTCGTAAAATTCCCATGTATTTAAGAAAAAACATTTCCATGGAAATTCCGGGTCTCTAAAAAAAGAGGGTCCAACTTACCAAATTTGGAATAAATGACTCTAAATATGGGGAAAAAATTTCAAATTAAATGCCTATAATTAAATTGATTAAAATTAAAAATAAATGCAAACACGGGAAGATACTGCATTTTATAACCCCATTTTTAATAATTAAATTGGTTATTATTCTTATTCAATAAATAGAAAAAATAATAAATGATTTAAAATAAATTTGATTAAATTTAAAATATTTAAATTTCATTATAATATTTAACTAATTTTTATCTCTAATTTATTAACATAAAACATGTTTGTGTGCATAAAATAACTTTCTAGAAAAATATCACATTTCCACTTAAATATTTTTATTCTTATTTCTAATCAATTGGTAATTGATGAATTTATTTTGTAAATTTTAATTCCATAAATAATTCATAACATAGTTAGTAGTAATCACACTCTCCAATCTAACAGGTAGGTGATTATTGACCATTAATGTTTTATTAATATGTCATGGTTAATTTAACCATTGAATTAGGAATAATACAAGCTATTGAAAATAAATAAATAAAGAATTTAAAGAGAACTATATTATAAAATATAAATGTGTTTTATAAATAATTAAGATAATGCCTTGTGACACTCTATAATACCAAAATACCCATTGATTCATTGAGACAACTTAATCCTCTTTCTAAACCTGTATTATAAATTGAGTAGAAAAACCTTCATGAAGACATTCCCCAACCCACATGAAACTCTATGGGAATCATATGATTATTATATAATGTTTTCTGACCTTAAGTGTCCCTGATACGCTCACTAATCAACTATATCACCTCAATCATACTCAATAACAAACAAAATACCAAAATAGTTTCTACTCTGATCTCATCTTTGTAAATGGTTGATCTACAGTGTCTCCCTTAAAAGGCCTTGAATATTTAAATAAATGGTAGAGTAACAATGTTTATCATATTAAAATTCATAAAATGGCATATATCTAACCTAGAACCCTTGAAATCTATGATAAATTGCCTTAACATTTCTCTAGATTATGCATAATCCACTCTATTTATCCATATATTTAAGGATGGAATGTGATATTAAGACATGTTAGGGTATGAAAAGAATATTTTATACCCCTGTTTTCTCAATGAAAAGTGCACATCTTGATAGGAAGTGGTGGTTATAAGTATAAAATAGATATTTTCAAATTTCATTTTTACAAAACATTTAAATTTAATAAACAGGGGTTTACTCCATAATATGAATGAATTTAATGAACTTCATGAGTCCAATGACAATAACCCATACCAAGTCAAACCCTCAAGGTACATGTGGATGGCCAATAACAATGTTTATGGAGATTTAATTAAACTTCAATTTTTGGAATACTGAGGCAATAATTTTATAATACTCAAATGAGTAAATAATCTTTTATCCTTTATTAGGTATAGAATAGAACCAAAAACTCTTCTATGTTTGTTTTTATATTCATCAACCAAAAAATCCTCTTTAAATAAATTTACATTTCTCTTGTACTCTGTTGGAACAACAGGGGATCATTTTTTAAATACATCTCTAAATACTACCTTAATGGAAGAGGTATAAGGAACATCTCTTGTAAATCTATCTTTTTCTCCCTAACTATGGTCTAACCATATGGTGAATGTCCATAGATAATGCCACCTTTCAGAAATATTTCACTCTTGGCCACCTAATAGAACCATTATAACTCAAATTACAAGAGTGGTAGTGAAAATAAACTAAAATAAGTATACCCAACCATCAATATACCTAGTATCAATTATGAATTATCATTTCAATAATTTTATAATACTTGAAAATCATATTCCTAGAGTAACTCTACCCAGTGCCATAACCATGTATTCTAGTTGTTATATGATAATATGTAACATTATTTATTCTCAGTGAATACTAGAAAATGATCTCCAAGTAGGTAATACCACTAATGATTCATATAATAAAGTACAACATCCAAGAGTAGTTCATACATGTCATAATTTCATTTTTGGGAATGAAATATCATAGAAATATAAGATAAAACCACAAAATCCAATATCAACACACTATCATTTCCTAATCAAAAGGACTAAAAATTCACCATTTATGGAATGTGACTCCCAAACTCTGTGTAAATTATGTTTTAAAATAAATTAAATCCTTTCTATATTATTCATTATATTCAACAATAATTATTGCTTGCGTTACACACAACAATGAGTTATATGAATGTCACGAACCAAATCTGATTTCCATTAAAATTGGCACATAATCTAGTATGTTCCATGTCCCTAAGATAATTCCCTATCCCCATGGGATGGAAAAAGTGCATGGGTATCGTAGATATTTGTTTGGGAATGATTTTTAGGAGTATGGATACATAAAACAACAAAAAACAATCAATAAGTATAAAATGAAAAAAAAATATACCAAACAAGCCTAAAATAAAATTCATAACTGAACTAATGGTATCAAAAATGACACAAGAGGTCCAAATATATATAAATGTGGCATAAAAACAACCCATGTTGCACCACAGGACAAGGGGTCATCACCCTGGAGTCATCTCCACAACAAGGCACCATGGAAGGAAAATAAGAACTCGAACAGCCATCACAGAAGGCCTTTCCTTTACCTCTATCAATGATGATCAAGTATACTTATAGAAAAAGGTGTAGGTAGGGTGTGAGCCTAATCCAAAAATTATATCATCCAATTATTCCATATAGTAAGTAATAAAAAATAAAAATCATGCTTGTTTTCATGAACAATAAATGGTGGAAATAATTTCAAAAGAATTAAACTTTTAAAAGTTAACCATTTTCAAAAGATGATTTAAAAGGATAAAATAATTTCAATAAAAAATGTAATAAACATTGTTTTCTATCCAAACAAAACATATTCCAATTAATAATACGAAAGAGTGAATGTGCACTAATCATGGGAACATTCCTAGGGACTAGTTTGTTTCGGGCCCCATGTACCAAGTATCTCGGTGTAATGTAGTCATAACAATATATGTTCCCATACACATTCCACTAGTAGGGAACATACACATAACCTAGTGGTACCCAATAATCATCACTGTAGTTTTTTGTACTGTCAATGTCCAACATGATAAGTGAAATTAGGACAAAACCACTTCGGGTCACTACCATACTAGTACATGTCTGCCCCCTACATACCCAAATTTCCCCCTTTTTGATCAATCAATTTCCTCATGTTAAAAAACTAAATTTGAATATAAAAACACCATTTATATTAATACAGACTAGAAATAGTAGCTACATATGCTTTGCACCATTTATATAACTCAAAGCACCATTTATAATTTCCATAAAACATTTTCAAGGAATATAACAAAACATTTCACTTCAAATAAATCTAAAATCCCACTTTGATAACCAAATTCACACCAATATTACCTAAATAATAATTGTTAGGAGCATAAAATTTTAATAAGGCCCTCTCTTGAATTATAAAACATCCCCAAGTGGTACAACATCAAACAGACATGTAAAACGCCCATTTTCACACAAAAATGGCATTTAAAAATAAATTATTTAAACAATTCCACAAAAAATAATTTTACAAGAATAAAAAAAATATACTTTTAAAAATATAAATCAAGAAAGGATAACTAATCTAGTAGTGCTTATACATGGAATCACCTACCTCATGTGTCAAAAATACAAAATCCTTATGCGAAAGATCAACTGCACCACCTCCACCCCAGAAAGGTGTTAAATCACACCTAAAACTACAATATTAGACCAATAAAACCATGATAAAACCCTATCTTCAAAGCCCTAGTTGATCGAAATTATGAACTTCATGAAAAAATGGAAGAAACCCTACTCAAATGGGGGGATGAAGGAGGAAAACCCGCCTACTAGATAAATTTCAAAGAAATCGCCCAAAATACACAAATAGGTGAATCTACAAGTACCCAAACATGATATGGAGGTTCTAATAAGTATTATTTGGTCATGTGGGAACGTAAATGGGGTAAAAGTGTAAATAATGGAAATGTTGTGAATGAAACAAATTACCTTTTCAAATATGGACGATTTTAGATAGCCTGAGACTTTTTCCCTAATCTTTGATGATGATAAGCTTCAAAGAAGTATAAAAACATGGGGAAATGTCTTGGGATAATGGGATTGGGAGAGAGCTATAACCACTAAAAAACATTAAAAATGAATGTGAAATGAAAGAAATGTTTTTTTAACTAGGAAATGGGCTCACAGGTTGGCCAAAATCCAGAATAAACCACCAAAATCCACCATGATTATGGATTACTATGACATCCAAATGGATATGGGGGTTTTAATAGGCCACATAGGCCATGTGATAAGTGGAACGGATTAAAAATGTTAAAAAAATAAGGATTTATAGAAGAAACAAAATTTGTTTTTAAATCATAAAATAGGCTCACGGTTTGGCCCAAATCATGAAAACCCACCATTTCTTTAAAAAATTCATGGGAATACCCCACAAAAATGAAATAATAAAAATTATATGAAAAAATATTTAAAATAATTCATTCGTGCAGTAATTATCTACACAGTGAAAGACCATCCACCCTAGAAAGTCAACTAGATACTTGACGGGAAAACAAGAATAGGTACTCTTTCTCAGGAAACAACATCCACTCCAATGTTTCGTGGACATTGTTCCCATGATGTCAAAGGAATTGAACCCATGGAATAGAATTTCCCCAATTTAGCTTCTCTTAGGAATCAATTATTCACACTATCCACTCAAAAATAGGCAAATCAAGCTCTATATCCATCTCCTCCCAATTCAGCATGTGGGACAGATCTAGGTTGTACTTATTCAGTTGAGGGAAATGGAAGACATCATGGATATATGTCAACTAAGAAAGAAAAGATAAAATTTATTCAACATTTCTAATATGTTTAGTTGTTTAAAAAGATCTGACATAACATGGTGTTACCTTTTCCATCTTTCCCAAGCGACGATGAATCAGACGAGGGGCCACCTTCAAGAATACCTGATCACCCACTAAAAACACTATTTATTGACACCTCTGATGAGAATTTGATATCTAGTGACTCTAACCTATCAAAAAATGATTCCTGGTCAACATGACCTTCTAATACATCTCTTGAACAATGATCATCCCCAGTAATGATGTCTCGCCTATCTCATCCCATCATATAAGGGTCCTACATGGCCGAACATATAGCGCCTCAAATGGAGCCATTCAAATCAATGATGGGTAAGTTTTATTATAGGAAAATTAAACCAATCACAAATTTTTATCCTAAGAACCTATAAATTCTAAAACACTTGGAGGGATCATGTCCTCCAGTATATGATTCGCCTACTCTGTCTAACCATATGTTTAAGGATGTTATGTCGTGAACAGCCGAATCTGTGACCCCAAGGCCTTCTAAAGGCCTTAACAGAATTGAGAATTGAAATTATGGTCTCTATATGAGTAAACTTCTAATGGAACACCATAAATCCTTAGCACCTTCTAAAGATACTAAAATCCCAACTCATTCACTTTAGTTGTATCATTAATTAGAAAGAAGTAAGATGATTTTGTTAGGCGATCAATAACTAACCATATGGCATTATTACCCCCAAGGTGTATGAGAAACGAAAATAATGTAGTCCAAAGAGGAATCTTCCCACCTCCAAGTAGGAATGGGTAATTTCACGGGCAAATTGGAGGGCCTTTGGTGCTCCACCTTCACCTGGTGACATATGTAGCATCTTTACATGATGTCAGCAATGTATCGTCTCATACTTGACCACCCAAACTTTTGAAACATATCATAATACATGTTGGTGGCTTTAGGATAGACATCCCACTGAGACTAGTGGCTATGCTACCTCTCTTCCTTCTACAGAGATGACAGAACTACTGGTCAGCCATTGAAGCATGAGATTCCATTGGGAGATGATAACTAAATAGAATACTTCTTTCCACCAATAATAAATTGCCTCGACTACTAAAAAATATCATCATAAGGCTATTCTCATTGAATCAACTCTAAGAGGGAAGGTTTTAATTGAATTATCTCCAAAAGACACCTCCAATGTGCTCCATGGTCTCCACATGCATTTGAGCAAAGATCCCCATCAGAGTCACCACATCACTAGACTTCCTCAAGGCTTGCACTGGTACTTTTATAATCAAGGTATCCACCACCATGTTTCCCTTTCCTGGGGTATATACAGTGTTAATGATGAACACCTTCAAGTACACGATCTAGAGACACTGCCTTAGATTGAGATCCTTCTGAAAGAACATGTTGGCCATTATTTTGTGATCAAATTAGACCACAATATTCTCCCCAATGAGGTAGTGTATCTATGTTTTCAAGGAATGAATCACAGATTCTATCTCCAAGTCATTGGTCGGGTAATTATTTTCATGTGGTTGTAGTTGGTGGGATCCTTACACTACCACATGATACTCCTACATAAGAAGGGACCCGAGACCCTTACCTGATGCATCACAATACACCACATTTCTCATTCTAGATTATAGAAAGTTTAACATGGGGGAGATATTCAACCTCCACTTCTTCACCTCGAAGGATGACTATAATTTTTGGCCTCAAACAAACTTCACCCCTATTTGGTTAAGCACTGTCATTGGAGAAGAAATATGAGATAAACACTAAACAAACTACCTATAGATTCTTTCCATGTGGAGGAATCTCTTGATCTCAAACACATTCTTAATCTGATCACATGACATCACTTCACTGATATTCTCAAGATCCACTGAAACTCCCTACTCTGAGATCACAAGCCTTAGAAACATCACCTCCTTGATCTATATGGTCCACTTTAATAGCTTTTCATAAATGTGGTGATCTCTCAATGTTCCCAACACGATCCTCAAATGATGATCAGTCTATTCCTCGGATCTAGAGTAAACTAGGATGCCATCCATGACTACCACAATGAAAGAGTAAAGATATTGATGGAACACCATATTCATGAATTCCATAAATAACACTAGAACATTGGTCAATCTGAAGGGAATGAAAAACTACTCAAAGTGGATGTACATATGTCGGAAGGCTGTCTTTAGGATATCTGACTCTTTCACACTGAGTTGATAGTAACCTGAACACAAATATATTTTATAAAACCACATTTCACCCTTAAACTAATAAAACAAGTCATATATTCATAAAGAATGTTATATTTTCATTATTGTTACCATGTTTAAATTCCGGTAATCAATGCATAACCAGAGGGACCCTTCGGCCTTCTTTGTAACGAGAACACGAATGGCCCAAGGAGAGATACTTGGGTGAATGAATCCTTTCAATTCAAAATCATCTATATGAATATTTATTTCTTTAAAATCGGTGGGGGCCATATGATATGAGAGAAGATATATCGATTGTGTTCCTGATGCCAACTCTATCCATAACGCCATGTCCCGCTCTGAGGGTAATCCTAAAAAATCCTCTTGTAATACCTCTAGGAACTCATCACCTATATAATGTAACCCACCTTCAGAAGCATGATGGTCTTCCTCTAGCATGAGCGATGATAATTGGAAGATACGATTCCCCAACTCTACGACCGGAGATCCTGCACAACCTGGCTAAGGATCTCATTCCCCACAAAAACTAGAAGACTACAATCATGTGCCAGGAAACACACCTATTGCGTATAGAAACTGATGTGTGCCTGATTGTGTACCATCCAATCGATTCCAAGTGTCATGTTCAATATATCCATATCTATGTGTAGGAGGTCCCACTCTATCTCAACCCATGACAATAAAAGCACAAATTTCTCCCACATGAGACCCTACTCCTTCTTATTTCCTAGAGACGTCACCAAATCCATCATAGAAGACAAAATATCAGTTGGAAGCTATAGCATGATCACAATACATGCAGAGATTAATGAAATATATGCACCGTTATCAAATAGATCAGCCACTATATAAGATGAAATCAAAACGTTACCTCGAACAATTGACGGTCTGTCCTCTGATCCCGTTGGTTGCTGATCCACCGCATAAATATTCCTAGTATCTGCCTGATAATGCCCACATTACTAAGGATCTTCCCTGAATTCACTCTACCTAGAAGATGATCTGGTTGTGCTGCTATATCCACCAAAAAAGATCCCCCCTATCGTTGATGTCTCTAACTTAACTGACACTCCATTAGAATCCAATAATCATGCTCAAATTAGGAGTGGAAAAGACATCCTGAAAAAATGATGCAAGTGTCCCATACCTCCACAATAATAACATGGCTTCAGAGGATATTTGAATGCTAGTCAGATGTGCCATGGCCTCGCCCACTGGTGTCATGCAACGGAACTAGCATCGTAATCCACTGAAGAAAACTACATGGAAGGTTGACCTGACATGCCACTTCCCTTCTTTCCCTGTTCCTCCTAATTCCTTTTCTTCTCAGAAGAGTAGTCACTACTAATTACTAACACTATACCAGAGAAACCATCCCTTCCCTTCCGTTCTATCCCCACCATGAAATCTCTATCAACCACTTCACCATAGGTTTTCATATTTCATAAGAAGACCTAGGAATATATATATGGTTGCAAACCCCTCTCGATCTTCTGGTCCTTAATATGATCATTGGATAACATTTATAGAGAATACCAGACCAACTTAGAAAAATGGTTGGAATACACCATCATGGAACGAACCCCCTACTAAAGTTCCATAAACTCTTGAGATCTAGAATATTCAAAAACTTTAGGGTAGTACTGGCAATTGAATAATGCTTTGATGTTATTCTATCTGATCATCTTGTTCTTCCCATCTTGAAGAACTGATTCCCACCACATGCTGATAATACCCTCTAACATGAAAGATAATGATTTCAACATTACCTACTAATGTGGGTCTAGAAACTCAAACATGTGCTTGATGTTCTCATGTCACTCTTCAACTTCCTGGGGTTCTGTGCTACCTCAGAAAGTATGAGGGTTTTATTTTATGAACACTTAGGAATTGTCCTTCCGAGGAACAAACTTATCTCCCTATCTATAGAAGGAGCAGAGCATACTCCCTATCATAGTTCTTGGATAACCCTGACCATAGCTTCAACCATCCTTTGATCAATCGGTGAAGGAGAACTCTTTTCAGCGTCCCCCTATGGCTGCATGGGAGCTTTTAAGGGAGGTGTGTTGCTACACAAGGACACAGTCATAAAATAAATCATCAGTACACCAATTATTAAAATTTTAAACCATTACATCAAATATAAATAAGTCTAACACATCAAAATAATGAAATAAACATCCATATCACTCCCTCCCATTGTATACATGCAGTTTGAATCCTTTACATCCCACCTAGAAGAGAAGTCAAACAAAAAATCCTGACATCCCATGAAGACTCATGGTTTTTCTTGAGAGGTAATTGGAAGGTACCCTATATATAACCAAAATACTATGCCTTGATAGTCCTAGCTATTGTCTTACTAGACTCACCCTTAAATAATAAAATTACATAAAGAGATAAACCTTCTTTGATACTGTTTTGTCATGAACCGAATCTAGTCTCTATTAAAACCAGAACCAAAACCAGTTCATGGAAATTACCAAGGGAAATTCCCTACAACCACAGTCTGGTACAAGTTCTCAGGTAACATAAATATTATTTTAAGAGTTATTTACCTGAGTATGCATACGTAAAACTACAAAAAACAATCAATAAATCTAATTTCAAAATAACCTACAAAACAAGACTTAAATAAATTTCAGAAATGAATACATGGTCATAAAAATGAAAAAAATAGTTCCAAATATATATTAATGAATCAAAAAAAGATTTCAAGGAACACCATTTGATAATGGTTCATCACCCACGAGTCTTCTCCACAATACTGCACCAAGGATGGAAACTTACAACCCGAACCGCCATCACCCAAGGCCTTGCCTTTTCATCTCTAAAACATGATCATGTATACTTACACCCAAATGTGTATTTAGGGTGTGATCCTAAACCTAATAGGATACCACCCAAAGATTCCATAGAGTGAGAAATAAAATATAAAAAACATGACCCTTTTAATAAACAATAAATGGTGGCAATAATTTCAAAAGAATGAAACTTATAAAAGTAAATAATTTTCAAAGATTGATTTTAAAGGATGAAAAAATTTCAATACAACATATAAGATACTAAATTTTACATCCTAAGAAACAATAATACAATAACCAATATGAAAAAGTCAATGAGGACTAATCATGGGAACATCCCTAGGAAATAGTTAGTTTTAGGCCTCATGTACCTTGTATCTCAGTGTAATGTAACTATAGAAATATCTATTCTCAAGAATAAGACACTAGAATAGAACATACCCATAACATAGTGGTCCACAATCATCTTAATTATATATTTATTAGTGTTTTAAATGACCAACTTTCTAAGTGAAACTTGGACAATGCCATTCTGGATCAATAACAGACTTTTACACATCCTCCAACCAAGATACTTGGGTTTCTCACTTTGTGCTCCAAAAAATTCCACATGTTACCAAATAGAAATTTCATATAAAAACACTATTCTAGTTTACACACACTCAAAACAAGATATACACATTCCTTTCACAATTTATATAACTTATCAAACCATTTAGAATTTCCATAAATCATTTTCCAGGAATATAACCAAACATTTCCCATAAAAATCATCTAAAATATCTCTTTGAAAATAAAATGCACACCAACATTACCCAAAACAAAATTTTTAGTTGAAAAGTTTTTTAGTAAGACCCTACCATGAATTATAAAACAGCCCCAAATGGATCAACATCTAAAAAACATGTAAAACACCCATTTTCACACAAAAAAAGGAATTTAAAAGTAAATTGTTTTACAAATTCCTCCAAAACTTATTTTTGCAGAAATCAAAATGAAGGAGTATGATAAAAATAAAAATTAATTAAGTCTAACTCATCTAGTTGTACTTACAAATGGAATCACATACCATAAGTGTCAAAAATACAAAATACTTTTGCGAAATTAAAATTGCACCACCGCCGCACCACAATGGTGATAAATCTAACCTAAAACCACAATATTAGACAAATAAACCCATTATCAAACCCTATTTTTTATTCCCTACTTTCGTTATATAAGGAGCTTCAAGAAGAAATAGAAGAAACCCAAAGAAAATGGGAGGAGAAAGGAAGGAAACCCAATTACTTGAGTGATATTGAATAAATCTCCCACAAATACATTAATAGGTGAATATCCAAGCATCCAAAACCGAAATGGAGGTTCTAATAAGGCTAATGAGGTCAAGTGGGAACTAAAATAGGGAGAAAAGTGTCAACAATTAAGGAGTTATGAATGAAACAAATTACCTTTTCCAATCTAGACGATTTAAGAAATCAAGAGAAATGTTTCCCAAATCCACAGTGAAGATGAGATCCAAAGAGGGATAAAAGAACATGAGGGGAGATCCTAGGTATTATGGGCTTGGGTGAGAGGTGGAATAACTGAAATTTTTTAAAAATTAATGACATATAAAAGAAAAAGTTTTTTTTAAATAATAAATGGGCTCATGGGTTGGCCCAAATCCTAAATAAACCATAAGATTCCCCCATAATTATGGATTAATAAGGGGTCGAAAATAGATATAATAGTTTTAATAAGTTAGGGGATAAAATGTGAGAAGTAGAAGGGATGAAAATGTTGAAAATAAAACGAGTTATAAAAGAAACAGAATTTGTTTTTAAATCTGGAAATGGGCTCACGGTTTGGCCAAAATCTTGAAAACCCACAATTTCCTCCAAAAATAAAAGGGAAACCCCTTAAACAAAGGAAGATTATAAATTACATGAAAAATATCTTTAAAATTAGTCATGTATGTTATAAATAAATGTGACATACTATTAAAATATTATAATTTAAACTAATAGTTATCTCTTTGTTATTATATTATATTATATGAATAAGTCTAAATGAATTATAATAATTTAATTTTTACACATGTATATAAAATTAATTATTTAGTGAAAAATTAATTAAAATTTAAAATATTAATAATTTAAAAATAAAAGATATTTTTTCCTAAAAAACTATTTTTAAGAAAACATACACCTTTTAGATAAATAAATTATACAAACCACTTTTGGTGAATGGTTTTAATGAAATTAATATATTATGTAATGAATAAAATATTTAAAATTCCTCCATTGTATTTTCTATATAATAGATATTAATCTATCAAATTTTACTCATAAAAACTATATTTTTCTAAAAAATAGTTTTGTCGCATTTTTGCAAAATTATTTTTTAAAAAATATATTGAAATTATTATCTAAAAAATTCTAAAATATAAATTTACATTCTTAAATATAAATTTAAAAATTTTCATATGGTGAAATTTCAATAACATTCTGAAAAGTTTAATTTTTTCAGATAATATTGAAAACTACTGAATTTTAATTGAAAACTAGCTTTTCAAATAAAATCTTTATAGATTGAAATTATAATTTAAATTAGTTATAAATTAATATTAGTTAAATTATATATATCTCAATCTAATATAGGTCACTAGAATAATTTCTTTATTTAATTTTTTATAGTAACTCTGTAAACTTTCAAAACAATTCTCATTGAAAACCCATATTCTCATCGTGTTTGTGGATTTAATTTTAAATTCCATTTTTTCTTGTATGTAAATTGAATTTTTAAAAATGGAATAAATATTTTTAATCAATTTAACTTATAATATTTCATATTTTTACCTTAATTTTTTTAACCTAAATGATTTTTTAACTTATAAAAATTTATTTATCACGGTTAAGGTATAAATGTGTTTTCCAGGGGGGTAACCTAAAAATATAAGGTTAAAATTGACATAAAAACATGTCCAAAATATATTTTATGGACATATTAATACCTTATCATTTGTAAATATATATAATAAACCATTTTTACTTTTTTTTCATTTAGAGAACGTGGTTAGAACTTTTTCTTCTAAAAAACTATCAGTGTTCCAATCATCTCACTTATAAATAGTCACCCGCTCACCTCTTGTCTTCACACCCTAAACGCCTTTTCTTTCTGACAATAACTACCCATGACAATTTCCAAAATCTCTTTTTTCATCGTAAAATCTTTATTTGTTTCCTAAATACAACTTAATAAGTATTTTGTTGAAAACCTATGGAGGTTAGCTGAAGAATAGGTTATATTCTTTAATGAGAGTTCTTTTTATTTCTTCGTACACATCCTTTGATTATAATTAAACTATGATGATATAATATCATATAATATCATTAATATATTGGTATTTTTTCATGTTATGTTCATGACCTACAACCATACCCACTTTCATCAAATGGGTCATGAAATCAACATTTTTCTGTAAAGAGGACTACAGCCTCACGAACTTGTGTCATTCATTTTTTCCATTACATCCACTCATTGTTGGGTATACTGAGGGATATAATTAATATATATGATATTTTTAACATAATTAATCATATTAATCTATAATATAATAAATTGTGTTTTAAATTCGATTCCATTGCTGATATGACAATGTCACTCGTGTGTTAGGCGGACTACAGCCTCATGAAGCGATGTGATTCATTTTTCACTAACGATTTTCATGAAATATAATTATAATTTATATAATGAATATAAGTGATATAAATAAAATAATTATTATATTAATTAAATTTTTATCATTCTGAAAATATAATATATCATGTACTTTCTTACATTTTTACTCATTAGATGATGATAACTTCATTCATGTTTCTGTGGACTGCTGTCATCAAAAAGTGATGAAACACTCTATTTTTATAACCAAACCATACAGATGATATGTATAAGTATATTTAATAATATAATATTTTATTTACTATATTATTATTATAGAAATAAAATTTATTAACTACCACATTTTACCAAATATTTTTGAAATATGAATATGTTACTCATGTGTATGTACGGCCTACAGTCTCAATGAGCATAACATACATCATTTCTCAAAAACATATTAAATGGTTGATATTAAAAGTTTAATTTATTAAAAAATATGATAATTATTTCATGATTAATATTCTATAAATTATTGAACTATGATGAAAATAATAGGACAAAAAATAACAATTCAAAACATATTAAACAAATAAAGTGGTTATTACCTAAAACATGGTATTAACAAGGATTTGTTAATAAAGATTTAATAAATGGTCATACATAAACCATAAATTGTATAATTTATATATTTATCATTTTATAATATATTTTTGAGAAACTTTTATTTATACTGCAATTTTCTTATGATTTTATGAAGGATAACGAGTCTTAAGGTAAGAGATTTTCGACTCAATTTTTTTACTTCTGAGAGACACATACCTAATTAATCTCCTATTTCCTTTTTGTGATATTAATAATTCACATGACTTTATGTTTTTATTATTCTCATGAAATTTATTTTTATTTAAAAATTCATTTGAAGGCCTCTATTTCAATAGTTGTACGGTTCAGTTGTTTCTGAATCTGCAATAGGTGTTTTTATCAATTATCCATTTTTGAGAAATACGTTATGTTAAGAACCTATATTATTTTATGAGGTTTATATACAGTGAATTTATTATATTATATAATTAATTTATTTATTCTCATGATATTCGTTCCTTAAATTAATTTAATTTTTTTGGGCTTACGATTTAATTTTACAAAAGTAGTAATGGTTTTGTTATATAATATTATCGTTTCTTGTGATAGAATTTTATTATGCTTCCAAGGATGAAATATTATGATCTATATCTAAATAAACTCATGAATTTTATTATCCTATTATTATTTTCTTGTCCTATAATATTAAAAAATAATTTTTTATCTATGATGACATCCTTTTATGTAAATTTTGTTCTACAGGGGATATAAATCTAGGATACCACTCTTTCTCATTCATTGAATGGTTCAAAATGAAAAAATATTTTTAAAACCAATTTTTCTTATATGGGTTATACCATGATAAAATTCATTTTAATCCCACTTAATTTTTCATTGGTTAATCTATTATGAAATGATGAAATGATTACGAAACATGTCTCTTTTCCAAAGGTTGTGATATGGTGAAATGTTTATGTGGACCATTTTATTTCATGAATTATTATATAATGATTGTTTTAATATATTTTATAACACATAAATATTCTTCTCATTATGTGAGGGGATTAAAAAATATATACATCCATTTAATTGGGTAAAAATGGATAAATCATGAGTAAATATGTTATTCATAACCCAAATTTCATGTTCACAATGTTAGGCATGAACATGATCCCATGTTCAATTTTCATGCATGAAACTGATTATATATTCACAATGTTATACATGATCCTAATTACATTTTCACATTGTTATGAATAGACCTATATTTCATGTCCATAATGATATGCGTGGACCAAGTTGCATATTCATAAGTTTCTGCAAGGGACTTATTTCATGTTCATTATTTAATGATTGAACCTGTCTCTATTTTTACATGTTCATAATGATTTAAAACAATTTTTATTAAAAGGGGTATATGTATTATTCCAACATTATTCTCTCATGGATGATGTTCTTTGATTATAATAAGATTCAACTCTTATGAACATCTAATATTTATTCCCTGACACAATATTATGGTCTTAGTTATACACAGTATTGTTTTTAAATGTTATGCTCATGTTCTCATAAACTTATGTTCGTGTTTTTCATACATATGTCCCCTGATTACCCTTACTATACATATGATCTCATTCTTTCTTATTTTTTCTTTAACCAGATCATGGATAAAGGGTTTAAAGTAGTGTATTCTTATATATATTACTTAAGAAGAAAATATTTATGAGAGTTGTTTGAGATCATTCACCAAATTAAAATATTATGTACCTAGTCTCCAAGTTCACTATATTATTATTTTCATAAGTCACATGTCTATGTAATGTATATAATATTCATTGAAAAATTTCTATTATCTATGTAAGATAATTCTAAATCAATATAGCTGGTATCAGAAGAATATTTTTCTTTCCCTTTGGAAAAAAGGATGAGAAAACATTATTGGTGTCCTTTGGGATATTTCAAAGGATATGTATAAGTATGTCTCTAAGGATAATTCTAAGGATGTGTTAATGTATTAAAAAATTTCCATGATTTCACTTAAGTATTAATAAAGTGGTTTCAATAAAATTAGATCCATTTTTGGATTACACATGTTAATGTGGATTTAGAAAAGAGGTTTTATTGGGTTATAACTCTAAAAATGAAGCATTGAGATGGAATTAATGATCACCTAGAGGTTGATAACAATCCATTATGTACACATGGGTTGAAACTCCTAGGTTATATGCTTTGGATATTCAAAAAATAATTATGAACAAACATGAAGGATTTAAAAAGATGATGATTATGCATTTCATATGATAAACCTAAGGATTCATAGATTAAAAATTAGGTGTCAAAATTTCATCATCCTATAATTGTTTTTTATTGATTATGAAGTCTTCCACTGTGATAATTGTTTCCTACACAATGATTTTTTATTTTGGACAATAGTGGGAACCAGAAAGAACTGTGTTAACATTGAATATGATTGATAATTTTCTAATTAGAATCCAAATGAGATGATGACCAGAGTGAATGATATTTTATTTATTCTTAATTAGTTATCATGTAACATGATCAACAACATGAACCTTAAAAAACATTATACTTTCTAAATAAAATTAGGAAATATTTTCCCTAGAGTTCTAGTAGGGGAGACCAAAGATGAAAATAGACTCATTTTTTTATTTTTCTATATTTTTTTTGAATAACCCATATAAAATCTCTATGGAATATGAAAATGTTTTAGTGTGGAAAATGAAACATATATTGTTATATATATGGATAGAAGGTAATTTTTATTTAACACAATGGAAGGGAATATTGGCCTATATTAATTATTATCAATGGAAGAATCTTTTCAATGTGAAATTTATGGCAATTATGAAAATTGATGACATAAGGGAATGATTTGTGGATAGAATCAGAAATGTGGTATGAGTAATGATTATATTGTTAATGATAAATAAACCACAAATGATATATGAAACGAAATTGGAATTAATGGATATGATTATGAATCATAGATAATATATTAAGAATGAAGTAGAATGAGTGAAATGTTTATATATTAGAATTCAAGAATCATGAAATATATAAGTATTTTCTCATATAATATTTCAAATAAGTATTTTTAATAATATATTGATTGGTATCGATGACCTAGAAAATTTATTTAATAGGAATTTGAAGCTTTATAGAGAATAAATGATTAAGGAAAGATAACGAATAATTTGTTCGAGATGATAATATGGTGATGCTAGGATATAGATATGTTAGATATAAATAAATTAAATTGTATAGAATTTGTGACGTTGGATGAAATTAATGGTTTATAGATAATTTTGTTTCTATTACCATTGATGGAGTTTACACCATTATTGGATATATGTCATATATTTAATAATATTTGGTTTTAGTCCAGGAATGAAGAAGTATGTATGTTTTCATTATGGTTATATGGTAATTATAGTAATTAAAATGATTCAAGAAAATATATGACTAATGTATTCATGTATTTGGTATGTGATAATTAGGAGTTACTTTTACGATATTTAGGGGATTAATGTTTAGTTGATTTTAAGACATTTAGTGACTTTCATTATGGTTTTTTTACATTTTTCTGGTTATAATGATAACCATTAGTGGAATGGTTTATGTTTATCATGAGATGATTATTTATATATTTATATATTATTAGAGCATATGATTATCTATGAATGTTAGATAACCTATGCTATCTAGTTATTTTTATAATTACTAAAGATATAAATAATGACATATAATTATTTTTTGGATCTTATTTTTTGAACCATACCAGAAACATTTATCTTTTATAGTATGATATGATGTGGAACAAGATTAAATCGCAACCAAATATGAAATTGTACATATGAAATGAAATTAAATAGAGTTAGTATATCTTATTATGAAAATTACGCAACATTAGGAAAAGTTATTGAAATAAAAAAATTTCCCTATTATCATCATTTTTCAAGATATCAATGAACTTTTTCATTCCTATCTGTTTTGTAGCATTTTGATCATTAACATTTCTCTGATAATGTTCTATACCACTCTCCATTAGTAATTAGGTATTATTTTTCTATTATATGTCATTTTTTTGAATGACCACCTATTTTTACCTATTTCAAAAACCTATTATATTTTATTATAGATGTTGTTTGAAAATCTATTTATCCTTTTAAATATTTATTTTCCGAACCCTTTTTACGTTGTTGGTTTCAATGAATAAATTTTATAATGTTGATATTTTGAGGACCAGGAATAATTTCAAGGGTCCAATTCATTTTAATGTGCAATAATGTCACACCGTAAGATTTTTTTTTCTTTTTTTAAAAAAAAATTTGATATATTTTATTAGAGTCTACAGTGAGTTTAACATTCATTACACACAACACTAATTTTAAACGAATCGTGACATACTATTATAATATTAATTTTTAATATGATAGTTATATCCTCACGGTTAGAAGGGTAGGTATGAATATTATTAACTATATTATAAAAATATTTTTTATAAAAAATTATATAAAATTATTATTTGGTACCAAATTAATTAAAATTTTAAATAAAAACTATTCTAAAATAAAGGAAATCTTATTATGAAAATATTTTTTTTGAATAAACAATGTTTTACAAAAATAAATTAACGAAGCCAATTTTGGTGATTTATTTTTTTTAAATATATATATATATATATATATATAATATTTAATAAAAAATTTAACAATAATATTATTCAATTTAGATAAGAGATAATAATAAATCCAGATTTACACTTAAAACTCAATTTTTCTAAAAATAATTTTTATCGCCTAAAAGTTCACTTATATAAAAATTAGTTTTTAAAACCTTTAGAAAAATTAATTGTAAAAATAAATTTTATTTTTTATATCATAATTTCATAATTTTAATAGGGTGGGTTTTTGGAAATTTTCAAAAAAGATTAATTTTAATATGAATAGTGAAAATACTAAATTTTAATAAAAAGCATGATTTTTATTTAAATTGGTTAAAAAGATGATTTATATTTATAATTTATTTTGAATTAAAAATATTTTAATTATATAAATTAATAAAATTTATGAAATTGGATTAATTTTCAGATATATTTTAATAGATAATCCTTGTAACCTTTTAAACATTTTTTCACTGAAAACATAATTTATTGTCGTGTCTGTGGGATTAATTTTAAATAAAAATTTCTAAATCTATGAATTAAATTTTTTCAAAAGGATTACATATTTTTAGTTATTATAATTTTTATTATATAATAATTTCAACAGAATTTTTCATGTTATATAATTGTAAAATAATAAACATTATTTATCGTGATTAAAGTAAAAATCGGTTTAGTAAGGGTTAGAATAATATAAAAAAAGATAAAATAGAAACTAACCCTATCTAAAATAAATTTATAATAAATATTTAGACCCTATTATGTAAAAGTATATTTAATTCTCTATTTTTATCCTTTTTCATGTGGAAAACATAGGTACACCTATATCTTCTAAAAACATACAAGTGTGTCACTCACATCACAAATAAAAGGCCACCCACTCTTATCTATTATTCACTCCATAAAACCCTTTTAATTATCCCAAAACTACATAAATATCTTTCTAAATAACATAATTATATCATAGAAGAATTATTTTGAGAATAAAAAAATCATATGAAGGCTTCTAGTGAAAATCAATGGAGTTTACCCGAAGAAGATGTAATGCTCTTCAACAACCTTTCTTTTTTTATTTATTCCTACTACTAATTAACTTCTTATTAAAACATGATTAAATTACTACCAAATTATATTAAAAATAATTATATGTTTTATGTTATCTTAATTACCTAAAACTATCCCTATGTCCATAAAATGTTTTTGGAAATCATCATCCACGTGTGTGGAGGACTTCCACCTTGAAAACTGATGTCATTTATTTTTTCATTACCACCTATCATGGTTGGGTATAATGATGTATATAACGTATATATATGATATTTATAATATAATTATACATTTTATATCATTTTATCATACCTTTTTAAAATCCATTCCTTAGGGGATACCATAACATCACTGTTGTATACGGCGGACTAACGCTTCATGAAGCAATGTGATTCATTTTTCACTAATGCATTACACGGAATATAAAAAGATAAATTTAATGAATATATTTTTTTTAAATGACATTTTTATTATATTAATTACATATTTATAATTTTTAAAATATAATAAATAATTTTATTTCACTCAATTTCACTCACTAAATGATGATAATGTTGTTTATGTATGTGTGGACATCGCCTTCACAAAGCGATGTGACTCTATATTTTATTAACCACTCTAAATGAATCATTTATATAAAAATATTTAAAGAAATAATATGTTATTTATGATCTTATTATAATTTCTTAAATATAAAATACTACTTATCTACTTTCTATATGTACCATTAAAAATAAAGATTTTACTCATGTGTACGTATGGCATACTATCTCCATGATCAAAAGATACTTCATTTCTAAAAACAAATATTAATGACCGGTATTAAATGTATTATTTATGTGTATATATTAAAATTATTTCATTACTATTATTCTACAGATTATGGATCTATAATCAGTGAAATATGAATGAAATTAACAAATCAAACGATATATGTCAAAGAAAGCGGTTATTACCAGAAACCTAATTTTAACAAGAAATTTAAAATATATTGGTAACAAATGTTCATAAGTAAAAAATATAAGGGATTATATATATATATATGGTTCTATAAATTATTTATAATTAACATATATTTATTATACACGTGGTTCGAACATGTAAGAAATAAGTTGATATTTAAGGTAAGGTATTTTCATCTCACCTTTTTACTACCAATAGACACATGCCATATTATAAAACTATTTATTTTATGTTTTGTTAATATTACTAATTAATATATTTTATGATTCTTATTTTTAAAGGTATTGTGATTTACATATCCATTTAATGACACCTCTTTCAAGAGGTTTATTCATTAAAAGTTACCAAAGTAGTAATGGATTTTTATCTCAATTTTCCTTCTTTTAGACATATATTATGTTATAAACATATCATATTTATTGAGGTGTATAAAATTAATATTTGACATTTAGTATCATGAATATATTTTTTATCATGATATTCAATATTTAATTAAATTTTATTCTTTCACGGGGCTTACAATTCAATGATACAAATGTGGTAATGGTTTTATTATCTAATCTCATTGTTTATTAGGATTATATATGATTATGATTCAAATGGAAAAATATTATGATCTATATTTAATTAAACTCCGGTATTTTATTTTCATCTATTAGTTTCATGAAAATTCAAATTTTCTCTTCATTTTCCTCTCTTTATGTACTCTAATGTTAAAAATAATGTTTTTAAGAAAAATGCTTTTATTTCTCTCTTCATTTGAAAACCCTTTTCCAACCAAAAACATGTAATCTCAAAAAAATTTCAAGTTATTTTTAATAATTTTTTTTATCATTATTAAAATAATTTAGTAATGAAATTTTGATCCATGAGTTACATTTTTAATTTTATTTTAAATTAATCTTCATGTTGTTTTTCAAACAACGCATGTTTGGTTTTTACTGAAAATGTGAAATGAATTTTTGTAACACATACTTAATGGATGTAATTTACCACCATAATAAAAATTAATATCACGTATAATTCCTTAATTATATTTCATAGTTATATTAAAATAAATTGATTTTCAAATAATTATTTTTTAAAAAAGTGTATTTCAAATTAGAAAGGCTATATTCCTCAAGAAATGTTCTGTGTGATATTTTTTAATTATTATATATCTAATATGACATAATTTAATTCATCTTATGTTTTGATAGGATATAAAACAAGCATACCATTCATATTTTTTCTTGAAATGGTTTATTATTACTAGATGTTTATGAACCCGATTTTTCTTTCATGATATATAATATGATTCATGTTTTTTGAAATTGTCTTATTTTTTCATTGGTTAGGATATAATGAAACATTGAAATGATAATAAAGCATGTCTCTTTTCCCCAGTTTATTAAATGTTGAAATTTTTATGGAACACATTTTAATTAATAGGTTGTGATATAATGTATGTTTTATAGTTATATGGCCCACATATATATGATTTTAATTATGTTATAGGTGAGTCCAACATCTCCCTCTATTTAATTGGTACTATACGGATATCTCACGAGTTAATATATTTTGAATAAACCTAATGAAATGATCACATTTTTATGTGTGAATGTTATTATATGTTTATAATGTTATGTGTTAACTAGGTTACAAGTTCTCAGTGTTATGTCTTAGCCTAAATATAAGTTCATAGTTTTATGTGTGGACCTTTTATTCATGTTAATATTGTTAAATTTAGAACTATTTTTATTTCCATATGTATATCCAAGGTCCTGATTTCATTTAAATAATATAACAAGTGAACTTTTATATATATATACATGTTCATAATGTTATAATATGATTTCAGTTCCCCAAATATATGTCTTATACCAATGTTATTCTCTCATGGATCATGTTATTTTATTCAATTATGATTATTTTATGATGAATATCCATCATTTAATCCATGACTTAATATTTTGATTTTCAATGTAAAGATTACGGTATTAAAATGTTATATTCATGTTCTCAAACCATTATATCCATGTTATGCATATGTGTCTCTCGTTTTTACCCTCCCTAACCATTTCATGTCACTATATCTTATGTTTACTATCCCAAGGTTAGGAAGAATGTTTTTATATTGGGCATGTTTGTGAATAGTAAAAAGGGATGTTATTTATGGGAGAGGTAAATATCTTTCACCAAATTAGGAAATTGTGTACCTAGTCTCTAAATTCACTCAAATATTATAGTTCTCATGAATGGGTTTCTATAATGTATTGAATATTCATCTAAAAATATGAAATATCTATGTATGATAATCCTAGGTAGATATAAAGAATCCTATATAAATGAAGTCTAAAACAGGTGCAATAGTTAGCCTCTCCTTTATATGATCATTGTTTTTTGGACACTCCTCTATCCAAATTGAAATTGTCCTATACATTTTCAAAATTTAAAAGGTTTGGATATCCTCATGATGTTATGGATTATGTAGTGATAATATATATATCCAATAAAAAGAAACTAAAATCTGAAACTACTATATATTGTGTATCACTAGAAAGAACCACCACTGCCTACATTGGGTCAATCATGACTCTTTCCTCCAATATTGTGTTACCAAGAAAATTAATCTAATGGTATAATAAATGGTACTTAAATAACTTCTTATAAAACTAAGGATCCATATGGGTACTCAATAATATTATTAGTATTTCTATATAAAACACATAATCTGAGTAAAAAACAAAAATATCATTCATAAAAATCTGTATAAAAAATCCAAATTGGCCTTGAATATTTTTTTTATGAAACCCATATATACTGATAATACATTGCTCACCCAAAATTGTTCAATGATGAACTCATACGGGTTGTACATACATTCAAATATCAAATTCATAAGATATAATACCTATATTCATATATGATTATATATATAATACCAAACATAGAGAATAAATAATCGCCTCTTAGCTGTTAAAAAATGTCCACAATACGGGGAGGAGGATAATAGTTCTTAATGATCCAACTGGGTCTACCTCTAATAGTGGATGTAAATCCATGAAATCTAATCATCCTTCCTCCAAGAGGGAAAAAATATTATCCCTTGGTAAAAAAATAAATCTTTGTATAAGCCCCTATTAGAGTAAAGTTTCAACCAATATCATATTCTCTAGGAGTGTAGTGCATCCATCTATGAAATAACCTCAGTTTTAAAGATTTATTATTTTTAAATAAATCACTATGATATCCTTCAAATCATGTATCCCCAATTCTAAATTAACGATAATGTAGAATACTATTATAAAAAACTATTAAAATGGTATGTATTAAATGGAAAAACTATATTTTTAAATTTATATATGTTACATGTGTGTTAAATAATTTTCTTAGTTATCAATTTATTTGAAATGAAAATAAAATACATTTCAAAGTAAAATAAAAAATTCAGAATTTTTTTTATGTTTATAATATGTTATTTAAACAAATAATTAACAACTATTAATTAATTATTCTAATGAAATTTACTTTTTATATATTTAATTAACATTTTTATCATTCATCTAATATTTTTCTATTAAACAGATAAGAATAAACATAGTTTATGAATAAAAAAATTATTTTTCGAGCAAAGGGAATTTCTCCCAATTTCACACATATTTAAAAATAATATTTTGACATATTTAGAAGCATTATTTTATTTAATAAACATAATTTTTTAAATATAGATATGAAAATTATTTGTGAGTTAATTTATCATAATTTTCTAAAAAATTATTGTTTCAATTAATAGAGAAAATTAATATGTTTTACTAAAACTATATTTTTGTTTAAATCATTTTCAAAGTTCTATATTGTATAAAAATGGATTTAAAAGAAGTATTATTTCAATTATATTGTCATTGATCCATTTTATGTCATTGGAATCATTATTTTAATGAAATTGGAATTAAAAACCTTTTATACATAAATAAAAAATGATTCTTTGGAAAACTATTTTTTCGTCGTGATTATAGTGTTTATATTAAATTAAATTATAAAAAAATATGTGATTTTAAATTTTTAATAT
This sequence comes from Viscum album, assembly GCA_963277665.1. Taxonomy (NCBI): domain Eukaryota; kingdom Viridiplantae; phylum Streptophyta; class Magnoliopsida; order Santalales; family Viscaceae; genus Viscum; species Viscum album. The sequence continues at coordinate 368,959,929 of OY728150.1, read as the reverse complement.
TTAGTCTACTTTTTTAATCATAATATTTAATATTAGTTTGTTTTTCCAACTGATATTTTTGGTCAGAATATGTTATGAATGAAATAACAATTGGTTTTACAATTAAGGTTAAAACAGGTTTATCGGGGGTTTAATGAAACTATAAGGGTAGGTTTACAAATTAAAATTTAATATAATCATTTTTATGGAAATATATAATCCTTATACAATCCAAACATCAAATATATTTATATTTGGAGGCACTTTTCTTAGGATTGAATTTATCATTTTGTATTGTTTTATGATATTTTCTAGAGGTCCCCTTCCCCACTTATAAAAGGACCCCTCCAATCATATCCATTAAACATGTAAAAAACATTTATATAGAAATATATAAGACCACAAAAATTACATACATACTAAACCATGATATGGGGTCCCTATTTTGATCAGAAAATCTACCTAATATTGCTTTTGGTATAATGCTAAAGAGGATTCCCTGAGAACTAATATAATTCATAGACATGAATTTTATTTCATTTTTTAATCTACATCACTAAAATATTAATAAAACATTTTTAAATGTTAAAAAAATATCTTTAATATATTATTATTTTATTATTATGATGTATTAACGTATTTACTTCTCCACATCCATCAAATGGGATTTGAAACGGTTGGTTGTGTGCATTAATGATTACCACCTTCTGAACCAATATAAGTTGTTTTCTATCACAACCTATCATTGATAGATATAATTATGGATTATATATATATATATACAATATTTATAAAAAAAATACTTCTACAATTATAACATCCAATTTACCTTCTTACCTTCCAATCCGTTGGAAAATGATAACATTGCTCTTGCGTATCTGTGGACTACTGCCTCCATGAAGTAGTGAAATATATTAATCATGTTGGTTTTATGGTTATATTATTATAGTTATATTTAATTAATATATATGATATAAAAATCAATATTTTATATTGAATTCTTATTTAACTTTATTTCATTCAATCAGTCAATAAATAAGAAATGTCTTAATTCGTACGAACGACCTACCGCCTCCATGAATGGTGTAACTAATATTCCAATCAGTATATTTAGTAGATGGATATAAATAAAATATAATGAATAAAAATTATATTTTTAACATTATGAAAATTCTATATATTATTTCACCATGAGATAAGTACATGGACTGAAATTAATAAACTTAAACATACATGAAAAATAATGTAATTATTATACAAAAAAGAGATTTTAACAAAGAATTACTAATAAAAAGTTGATATAATACTACATGTAATTAATATATTTTATGATATATATGTTTAGTGTTTTTTAATAAATTAATAATAAATCTATATTGATAATACAAGAGGATTGAAAACAAATGGATGGTGTCGAATATAAGGTAAGAGCTTCTTCATAATCATATCATTATTCAAGGTTTTTTATGTTTAGGTGTCCATTGAATGAACCATTCGATATTTATTTATTAAACCCAATATAATTTATTATTTTATTTATATATATATATTTTAAAATTTTCCTACATTTTTAAATTGTTTTGGTACTCATGTTATAGAGACCATGTTTTTAAGGAAAGTCAACTTTGTTTTTATACTATGTCGAGATTCAATTTCATCAAAATCCATATTTTTATTACAATTTCATCAGGTATATTCTTAAAATTATAAAATTATTTATTAAAAACATTTCTCAACATGTTTTAAAAAAAAGTTAAAATTAACCCTCATTTCATTTTCAAAACAATGTACATTTTTAATTTTTATACAACTGTGGAAGGAATTTTTTTAACATATACGGTATGAATGAAAATTTTTCTTATTATTACCACTCATTGATATAAAAATCCCATTCCATTTTTCAAAGGATTCTTCCTTGGTATACTTTTTTCATAAAATTTTATAACTTAAATAAGGTCTTTATAAATGAAAATGTTATTTTCCTCATGAAATATTATAGTGATATTTTTAACTATATTCATCTTTCTAAACATTACTCGGTTGATATTATTCTTCACTGGGGATGTAATATTTTTATACCATTCCCCATATTAATCTAGATGATTTAAGATTTTGATCACAAATTAGGAAAACTATTAACATTTTATATTATATTTTTTCAATATTAATCATTATTTTTTATAATTTTTTTCCCATTCATATAAGGAATTCATTGGAAATAATATGTTATTTGTGGGATCCTCTATGTCACAATTATGTAATGATATGTCTCATGAGAAAAATCGTCATGGGTATCTGGATGATTTCTTACCAATTTACATATGATTCTTTGGAATAATACCTTGGTGGTATGTTTATAATGAATATAATTACACATTCCATCATTATGAGTTTAGTTATTGATGTCCATGTGATTATTTGATTTTTATGATATCTGTGGATATGTTTTAATATCATCTATTTATTTATATGAAAATATATGATCATCATTTTTTATATCCATATGATTCATCATACTCATGTTATTGATTAAATATCATGTTCTTTACATTATTTACCTATCCATATTGATTAGGCATTATATATTTATAATGTTTTCTATTGTACACATATCCTTACTAAGAATCTAAACTCACCCCAATTTCTGCTATATTTTCCTGATGATTCTAGGAACTTTATTATGATTAATATAAAGGAATACTCTTAAGATAATAATGGATTTTTAAAAGACATTACTATTCTGTTTTTTAAATTTCCATATGTAATGTGATATTCATGTATGTATCTGGTAATACTCAACTATTAAGATTTTTAATCCTTTGGGATGAGGTTGCATATATATATTACCAATATAATAATGTGGCCACCAACTTTAGGAAACTAGGGTCGGGGTCTTCATAGACGGTATTAGTGGAGGTTAAGTAAAACACTTGGAAATTATATTTATCAAAAAAATATAATATGGAATATTTACATATGATTTAATATTTGAATATGTGTTAGTATATGATAATATAATATTGTTATTTTATAGAATATATTATGTGGTTTTTCTTGGAATACATCCCTATATGTATATTACCCGTGGACATTTTTTTGCATGGACTCATCTAGGGGTAAAGTCAAGGGAAATAGTTTCTTCGAATATACCTATAACATAATTAATGTGTACGTTGAGTTTTACCTTAAAACACACATGGGTTTCTACTCCCTTTTTTATTATTTGAGAAATTTATTTTTTATTAACAAACCATTATAAATTGTTTAAAAAAATGAATGTGATTTTTGGATATTCCCAATGAAACCAAGTTTATGATTATGATATTATCTATGTATAAATTTTTTATTTAATGTTATGTGTTTAAAAATATTTAAAATTAAAAATTATTTTTTGATATAAACTAATGAATTTTATTTTTTAGAAAAGTCTCCTAGTAGATGTAATGAAAACCATACCAATGCATGTAATTCATGTTGGGATCTCCCTCCTAGGAATGTTAATGAATCTTGAGCTATATATGTATTTAGAAGTAAAATAATTACAAATATATTAGGCTAGATGACTCAGGTTATGACCCATAACCCTACCCTTATAGTGTATCCTATCGATCCCCAATGTGCTGTACAAATATTAGACCGGTGCTTGACTCATTATCCTTTAGAAATTACTATTTATAGTAATCCATTTATAACTGATCAATGGATATGTTTCTTAGAGAATATATTTCTCTCTATTAGATGTAAAAAAGGAATGGAAATTATCACGGATATTTATATTCTCTTAGGGGATGTAGATCAGTGGAAGGAAATTATTCAAACACACAGGATTAGGAGGAAAATTTTAGCATGGAATTTATTGACTTTATTGAAACATTCATAGAAATATATTTTCTATGTGAAAAATGATATGATATGGAGAGATAATTATTCAGTCTAATATAAATATTTGATTAAAATGTTTCTTATAAGTAATCCAAACTTAAAATGTTTCTACAAATTAAGCAAACTATGTAAATCATATAAAGAGAAAGGATGGCTATTTAATTCTTGGTCTTAGGTAAATACATCAGCAGGAACTAGTGTTCTAAACCATCTCATCGTATGAGGAAATAATATAATATATTTTTTTTATAGAAAAGTTATTATCTAGGAATTAAGACTTTTTGTGAAGAATGATAAGAATATGGTAGTTGATAACTTTAGAGTTTCCATTGAAGAGTTTCCATTCTCTAGGAATTAAGACTTTTTGTGAAGAATGATAAGAATAAAGTTTAATTTCCATATTATAATAGATATGGAGAAAAAATATGGATCCTGCATACTATTAATTAGATTTTTTTCCAGTGTGGTCTGAAAGTCCATAAATAACATGATTGTAAATTCAATAAATAATCCACCAATGTTCAATGATTCTACAATAAATATCTTGGGCACTTTGCTAATGATTTTCCGTAGTTTCAAGGTAATTTTCCCATAAAATGGATAGGGGTTCAATTCCACTAACATATGAACATAACATTAGATATTGAAGTTCCTAAATATGTGGTGGTAGGAAATTTAATCATTAGTTAAAATTTATCTAAGGATTTATTTGTTTCAATATTTTCATGTACTTTTATATCATCTATGGTTATCAAGAAAATTAGAAATTTCCATAGAAAATTAAGAAGGGACTTATCAGCCATGTATCATAATGGAAGTCCTTCCATTAAAAGGTTGTATCATATAGTTCCCACAATGTAACATAAATCTTTATTATTTACTATCTTTATTATAAAATTCATGGTTTATTTTATTATAATTCTTGTTATGGAAAGGATGTTAAAATATAAAGAAAATTTTTACAATAAAGATAATGAAATTAAAATTCATGATGAAGATATAGATTTCCATAACATTAAAGGGGTGACTTCATCATCTCGGTCATATCCATATCCAACCCCTAAATTTTTGTCTAAATTAGATCCCATGGGATGAAGAGAAGACACAAGCTAAAAATAGAAGAGGTAATAAAAATATTAAATACGTACTTATTTTAAAGGATTATATTGATATATATTTTTTGGAATTATCAAGTCATCCACTAGAGTGTGAAGTTATGTTTTTCATGGATTTAATTGTTTATTTAAGTTCAATATGAAAAACTCCATATAGAATGGTTGCTATGTAATTAGTGTAGTTGATGAAAAAATTAAAGGAATTATCTGTTAAGGGATTTAAATACCCTTCTGTTTTTCCTTGGGGATCTCATGTTCATTTCATTTTAAAGAATGATGGTTCTATTTTGACGTGCATTATTTATAGATAAATAAATGTTCTCCCAATAATTAAAAAGTTTCCCATTCCTCGCAATAATGACTTATTCGATATACTTAATAGAGATGAACATTTCATTAGGATTGAATTTTATCGAGGTATCATTAATATGAGTAAAGGAGGAAGATATTAAAATGGAATTATTTCATATAAGATATGTAGATTATGTGTTTACTATAATTTCAGTTTGATTGAATAATTAACTCTATATATTTATGGATTAAATGAATAGAGTATTTAATGAATATCATGATAATTGTTTGGTGGTATTTATTAATGATATCTTTTTGTACTCTAAGATCTATAAGGATAAAGTGAAATAGTTGCAGATCACTCATGATACTCTTTTAATAAATGGTCCATATAGTAAATTTTACAGCTCTGATTTCTTCCATTGAAGAGTTTCCTTTCTTGGAAATATTTTCTAAAAGTATAGAATCACAATCAATCCTATTATGAAAAAGGTACTCTATAAATTACTTAAATTAATGAATGTAATTGAGGTGAATATATTACATTGTTTTTTAGGGTAATATCATTGATTTTTTCAATATATTTCATCATCATATAAACAATTAACCAAGGTTAATCAATAAGGGGTTAAGATCATTTTTTATAAGGGAATGTTAATAATTTATTTAGGAAATTAAAATTTTATTGATCAATACTCTGATTTTGAATCTACCATTAAAAAATGATGGATTGTTTATATATAGGGACTCATCATAAAATACATATGTTTCTTCCTTATAAATAATCATAATGTTATTTAATATGTGTCAAGGAAATAAAGTAATGATTAATAGAATTATCATACTCATAATCATGAGAGGGAATCCATAATCGTTTATTGAATGATATGGAGTCATTGTCTCTATATTGAGATATTTGAGACATACACAGATCAGAAGATTAATAAATATATCATTTCATAGAAATAACTAAACATGTGGAAAATATGATTGATCAAACTACCTATGGAATCATATTTCTCAATACACCACCTAATTATAAAGGGAAATAGTGTAGCAGATGCATTGACATGTAATGATCATTGAGTTTGGGAAACAATTACGACTAGAAGGGATCTTCTGTATATGGTTTTAGTAAAATAAATCTTAGAATTATTAATGATGTGTAAATATCACTCATTGTGAAACCTATTTACAAATCATATTTATTAGAATAGATAAAATTTTCCTTTCTTAATTATTATACTTTTAAAAAGAAAATAAAATTCACAAATGATAAGGAATTAAAATACATCATATCTGAAGATAGAGATATGAAATTTGGAAAGAGGTTATGTGTTCCATATAGCCTAGATATAATAATGAAAATATTATAAATTTACGATATGTTGAATTTTTATATACATCCTGCTACCACAAAGATGTATCATTATTTGAAGGAACATATTTTGTGGTATAATATTTTGTAGGAAGTTATAGATTATATGTAAATATTTTTTGTTTTTCAATAGGTGTTTGTTAAGAGACAATATCCTAGTGGATTCATAAAACATCTTCATATTCTTAAAATTAAATGGGATTATATTAGATTGTAATTTTTCACTGAGTTAATAAAGGCTTTTTGAAAGATTGATTCAATGTGAGTTATTATTGATTAACTTACCAACATTTTTTATATTAAGATAATATTTACCTCTAGATAAAAAATAATGAATCTATATTAGTAATGTTACATGACATCATGGTCCACCACTTTGGACTATATCTAATAATGACCCATAATTTATATTAATATTTTGGAATTTCTTTATAAATTATATATATTCCAAGATTTATTTGAGAACCACTTATCATCATCAATGGTATGAGTAGCCTGAAAGTACTATCCAAAAATTATGAGTCATTTTTAGGATATTCTCTCTTTAATTTCTAGGTATGTGGGATCATTATTTTCCTTTGATAGAGTTTTCATATATCAATAAATACAATTAAAATACACAAATGGAACTGTATGAGGCACTATATGGAAAGATATTTCGTAAAAAAAATTGTGATGTAGGTGAAATGAATCATATAGTCCATTAAAATTTAAGGGAGTAAATAATAAAGGTAATTAATATTCAAACACATATTAAATTATCTCATAGTAAGTAAAATAGAGATGTTGATAACAGGTTGAATGATTTGTAATTTCACAGAGGTGATCATATTTTTTTGAAAGTATCTCCATGGAATGGTGTTATAAGATTTGATAGTAATGGAAAACTGAGCCCAATGTATATGATAACTTTTTGAATTCTAAAAAAATTATAACATTGTATTATCATTCATAAATTCCACCTAGCCTTTCTAAATTCAATAATTTTATCCAAATATGTTTGTTAAATATGTATATTATTGTTCAAATTGAAGTTCTCACCTCTAAAATAAATATAATTGGGAAAAAAATTATATCACATTGAAGAGCCTGTCCATATTCCGGATACTTGATAATAGGTGTTGAGGAATCATAAAACTCGACTTGTAACATTATTTTGGAGAAATAATTTGAAATATGATGATACATTGGTTCCTAAAGAAATTATGATAATGATCCGTCAAATATGTTCATGAGGTGATATTCAAGAACATTTTTAGGTTAAATTTTTTAGAGAGAATAATGTAACACCACATGTTTAGATGATAAATTATTTTTTAAATAAATGTATTTGATAGATTTAGATATAAACAATTAGTCTAAATGAAATATAATATAGTATACCATTATAAAGTAGATATTAAATTGGAGTGTATGAATAGGACTGCATAAATTATAAAAATTAACTAATTTTTAATGTTTATTAATTAAATTCAATGGACATCAAATGATATGAAATAAAAATAAATAAAATTTTAAAGTTAAGAAAATATTTTTCTGAAAAAATTTATTTATATTTTCCATGTGGTTTTTAATGAATTAATAATTAAATATTGTTGAATTATTTTAATAAATTTATACAGTATATATTCAATAAAACATATTCCATTCATCTAGTATTTTTTTAAAAATGGATAAGAATAAATGGATTTCATCTTTAAAAAATTCCCTTTTCTAAAAAATTGATTCATCGGGTTTTGTGAGATTATTTTAAAATTATTTTCTTTCAAATTTAATTTAAAAAAAATTAATTTTTTTTTAAAATCTACATGTAAAAATTTTCTTATTTTTAATTTTTTATAATTTTATCAAAATATAATTTCTTTTATCAATAGAGAAAAATAGGGATTTTTATTTGGTATTTTATTTTCATTTAGTTAATTTCTAATCTTCAATTTTTTTAAAAGAAATTTAAAAATTAAAATTAGTTTATATATTTTATTTTTATTATACTTTTGGTCATTTTAATCAATATAATGATTAAATTAGAAATAGAAATATTTATACTTAAGGAAAACAATATCTACAGGAAATAGATTTTTCGTCACAATTACTGATTTTATTTTATGTAAAATGATAATAATTTTATGAATTGAATTTGAAAAAATATATTCTATATTTTTTATCATAATAATAAATATTATTTATTAATATCAACTTAATTTCTGGCCATAAAGAATTGTAAAAATAAAAACAATTAGTTACCACTGTTAAGGAAAAAACAGGTTTAAGGGAGGATAAAAGAAAATATAATGTTATGGTTTCTAATAAAATATCTCTAAATATTATTTACTAGATATATTTTGACCTTATCCTTCTCCAACTTCATGTATATTTACATTTAGTATCATTGTTATTGGTAATTTAATTTTCATTTTATATTTTTTAGGAAATTTCTAAGGGGGTACCCTCAACCACTTATTAAAGGATGCCTACAATCCCCTATATTCAACACATAAAGTTAATTTGGGATGAGATAATACATTATCAAACCCCTTACATAAATCCCTCCTCATGACCTAGAGTTCTTATTTTGATTATAAATCCATCCAATGATGGATTTTGGAATAATCATAAAGAGGTTGTTTAAGGAAGTTTTATAGTTCATAGCCATGCATTTTTTATTTTTTTCATCTTCAAATTCCATAAAATATTATTTATCCTTGATGAAATATTAAAACCATTATCCTATATACACTGATATGTTATTTTTTGATGGAATAAACAATGTATAATTCCCCTTCCATCAAACGGGGAATGAAACTGTGGATTGTGTGTACGGAGGACTACCGCCTCACAAAATTATATAATTCATTCTTCACCACCACAACTCATTGAAATATATAATGATATAGTTAATTTATATATATGATATTTAACACCCCAGGCTTCTATAGTGAACCTCTATTTAAATAATATAACAGCTTTCATTGTACGTAACATCGAGTTCTAGCACACCATGACCAATCAAACTAGCCATTATGAATAGTAATATCCACTTTTATAAATTTTATAAATGAAATTTTTTAAAATAGAGTTCATTTTTGGATTCGGAATATCAAAATTAGCTTAGAGTGAATTTTTGGTATTTTTCTGAAATCATTCAATTTTTGATGAATAGTGAAAATCAATGTGTTATTATTTAAAACTAATTACTATTTAAATAATTATTATTTTTATTTAAATTTATTATAATTTATAAATATAAAAATTATACCAATATTAGTTCAATTAAATTCATTGGTGTAATTTTATAATTAGATCAAATTTATAAAATTTTATTGAAATTATTAACGTCTTTTACCCACCTTCTAGGAACATTTGCAAATTTGCATAAAACGTAATTTTAGTGTTTTTGTGATTTGAATTTCAAAAATCCTAGAGGCAAAAATGAAATCAGTGTCCAAACTGTGGTTCAATATGGTGAAAATAAATTTTCATGAATAGTAACTTTTGAATTTTATTTACCAGGGTTAATAGTAAATAGGGTTATTAATTGAACAAATAATATTAAAATTAATCTAATGCATGGCCTATTTATATTAGATATGTCCTTTCGAACAAAATAAACCTTAGGAATAAAATATGATGCACTTTGATCCACTTGGATTAGAATAAGTCATTTATTATTTTTTAAAGAAGGTCTAAAAGTGTAAAACTCAATTTTTAATAACTAAAACATTTTTAATATAGGATTATGCATAAAATATATTTTACAAAAAATATTCATTAGAAATATAAAACGACTTCCTACATCATGGTATTTTATATGAAATTTTTAGACATTAAATAATTAAATTTATTTATGACATAATAATGATGCAGTAATTACCTTTCTAATGAAATATTAAAGTAATTGATATTATAAATATATAAATAAATTTAAATTTGGGATTTTAATACATTATAGTAATTTCAAGGTCAATATGACAGTTTAGGGTTGATTTAATTTATTTTATTCGACGTAATCATGTTATTTTGACTTTCACAAAAACTAAATACTAAATAGTGTCTAAATTGACATAAATGAGTTTTAAAAAAATTACTATATTATCAGATGATATAATATTCCTAAAAATATATGGTTCATAAAAAGGACTTATATAATGATATATATGACATTAGTGAACCACTTGGTGTTCTCTTGTCATTTTATAGTAATTTTATTAACTATGTATTATAATAATACAAGAAGACATTGTAAAAGTTAAATTATTTAACAAAGAGTTAAATCTAAAAGATAACGTTAATATGGTCACTTTAAACTAGTATAAACCTTATTTTTTGGGAGGTTTTCGATCTGTCCCCAGCTTATCCTCGAAATATATCCTTTTTTATCCATTAGATCTTGAAAATTATTTTATAATAAAGTAATATTTCCAGCTTTTCCTAAAGTGACCCTCATCTCTCTTATAAAATGTTACTTCCCCTTCCCTTGATTTAACACCTCAAAATCCATTTTTCTCGTCCAAACCCTACTAAAATATCCTCACAACTACCCTCAGTTCAACTTCAAGTTCTTACATTTATCTGAAAGCCAACCTAAGGAGTCATTTTGATCAAATCTAAAGAAAGGACCCAACGAAGGTAATCATTTCATCACCTATTTCAATGTTCTTTTCTTCTTCCACTTCCACTTTCATCGTGGTTTCCCTACAAAAATAATTACTCTAGTTCCTTACAAATACTGTGAAGTTATTATAAATATGGTACTACCATATTAATTGTTCTATTTTTCCTATGAATGACAAAGTTTCCATACCTGGGTACCTATGGCTTATCGTCTCCATGTTGTGGTGTAGTGTTTTATTCAACACTTCATTATTTGGATTGGTATAATAATGAGTATAAATTATTTAAATAATAAATATTACATGTGAAATATTCTATATTTATTATATAACATCCAATTACATATTATTTCAACATTAACAGAATACTATTTTCGCACAAGTGTACGTACGGAATTTCGTCACCACGACGCGATGATATTACGTTTCCCATCATAACCATTCAAGAATAAATTTTATTTGATGATTAAAAATAATTTTTATGAACTTCATATCATTCTAGTTGGAATAAAATACATCTTATCCAAAACAAACATGACTTACGTAACAAAACATAAAAATGAAAACGAATCTATTAACACACGAAACAATGATACTACTGAAATATCATTAAAAAGGAATATTAGAAGATCATATATGATACAATATTTATATATTTGGTTCATTTATAATTTAATAATTATTATTTTACCATTATACAAGAGGTTAACTTACCCTCTACTAAGGAAAAGTACTAGGTAAGGGTTAATTTTACAATCTCTTTATTTATCTAAGGTTGTTTATACATAAGTATTTAATGGGACACCATTATCATCCACATCAGTCTTTCTTAAAAATGTATTTCAAAACATTTTTATTATTTCCTATAATATTGGTTAAAGTCATTTATACCATTGTTTTACTTTTTATAAAATGTTTTCAAAGGAATGTTTCTGTCATTTTCCAAAAAAGGTACTTTATGAACTTTTTGATAAATTATGGTAAGAATGTTTTTTTAACTTTTACGGATGGTGTGAGTATTTTACGCCATTATAACACCTTTAATGCTTCCCATTCATGCTTATATGAGTTTTTTCAAAATAAAGTATTCCTTTTATAATTAGATGACATTTAAATGATTTTAAAGTAAAAAAGATATATTTCTCTCAAATAGTTTTGATTTCTTCTATATCAACATACTTTGATGGATTTTAAATTTTTTTTAAATATATTTTTTATGATACAATATATGGTATTATATTGAAGGTTTTTTGATATTTTTTATTATAGATGTGATATTTTTATACCATTCATGGTTTAAGGTTAATGTATTATCATTTTTTATTCCAGTTTTAATACAAATATTTATGTTCTATTTCACCATTTTCATATGATGAATGCATTGGACTTAGTAAGTGAATAGTAGAGACCGCTATAGATTCTCGATGCATCAATTGGAATCATGAGACAATCTAATGTCTTGGAACAAGTCCTTGAAAAAAATCTTATTTTTAGTCACGGAATGTTGTCTTGACTATGTGGTTCTGATGTTTGGTATTATTCATTCCATTATTATGAAATTAGCTATTGATATTACATGTGATTATTTTACTAGTAGATAATTGATGTGAATAATTAAATGGAATTATTTGATTTATCTGTTCCATACAATGCTGAATTTTATGTTTAAAATTCTTGTTTTTTAGTCTTATAAATTAGCTTAAATGTTTATTCTTATTTATGATAGTTTCCGCTATATTATTATCCTTACTGATCATCTGATCTCACCCATTTTTTATTTTTTCCTTTCCCTAGGATGTGAAGAAGTATATTATGATTGACCTGTATGGATTTTCTAAGGGATATGATTGTTTTCAAAGGGGACACAATGATGTTGTTTTTTTATTTCAGGATGTAATTTAAAAATTCTCTATATATCTAGTAATTCCTAGGATACTAAACTAATCAATCACTCGAGAAATAATATCTTGTTATTGTAAAAATGTTATATAATAATTCACCGAATCTGGGTAACTAGATTCAGGGTGTTATATTTAGTATTAGAAAAAGTTTAGTACAAAATTGGAAACTACAGTTTAGAAAAAACTATGATTATAGAACAATACTCTAAGATAGTCTTTGAAGATTAGAAAACAAAAACATTATAGAATATTGGTAATGTATAGATTTTCTGAATTTTCCGTGAAATGCATCCCTGTTTTAATACGAGAAGGTAGGAGTGGCTTTGTCAAAGATGTATCTAAGTGTAAAACCTAAAAACACCACTTTGGGCTAGACTCGAATGAGGACTGGTGCATTAATATGGGCCTTGATACACTCCTGGTTATGACTTGACAAGGGGAAAATCTTAGGATAATGAATATTTTATTTACAGGCCATTATGAAGGATTTATGAGTTAATAATTCCTCAAAAAACATTTTTATGTTTCTAGATTATATGGATAAATTGTTCGATTTATGTTAGGTATTTTACAAGTTTAGAATTATGCATTGTGATTCATAAACTAACCTACTGTATGTTGTTGTTTAGAAATAGCGCCTAGTGGAAGGAATGGAAACCATATCAATACACGTAATCCATTTAGAGATTTCCATCCTACTAAATATATTTATAGTGAAGCTGGTGATGCAAATAGTGCAGAACAACTTGTAACCATATTGGGACAACTCACTCGAGTATAAATAATAACCTTACCCATATGGAGTACCCTGATCCACAGAACAACTTATAACCATATTGGGACAACTCACTCGAGTATAAATAATAACCTTACCCATATGGAGTACCCTGATCCACAACACAGAGGATTAATGTTAAACCACTTCATGAGGCAACAACCATCAACATCTAATATGAATACAAATCCATTTGTAGCTGAATAATGGATAAGTTCCATAGAGAAAATATTTCCTTCTTTGGAGAGTAGCGAATGGGAAAAATTTGTCATGGTGGTTTATCACCACAAACGATATGCAGATGAATGGTGTTCATTAATTCAAAACACAATGGAGGGTGAAGAAGTATCAAATATGGAATGGAGGGAGTTTAATGATCTTCTCATAGAAAAATACTTTCCTTGCGTCCATTGATCTGATATGGAAAGACAATTTCTAAGTCTAAGGAAAAAGGAGGATGAGAATGTCAAAACATATGCAGCTTACATTACATGTTTAGCAAGGAATGTTTTAGATTATATACATAACCAAAAGAGTAAAATTGATCTATTATTTGATGGGTTAAAACCATTTATCTATCGAGCATTAGTCTCACAATCATTCTCATCATACGAAGATATATTCTCATGTTCCATCAAGACAGAAAAATAATTCACTATGTATTATAACTTTAAAGAAAAGAATGAGAAGAAGAGATCTGCTAAAAACTAAGGAAATAGAAATAAGGGGAAGAAGGGAGAAGATAAATTTCCATCCTGTAGTAAATGTGGGAAGAAACACCTGGGTACTTGCCTAAAGGGAATGGGACTTTATTACAAGTGTAGGGAAAAGGCCACCAATAACGTGATTGTAATGGAAACAAAGATGTTTTCAATTTTGAATGCAACAATTGTAAATAAATGGGAAATTATGAAATTTAATGTCCTAATATCCAAGTACACTTACCTCATTAAAAACCAAGGGATAAAGTCCAAGCATTAATGATCACTATTGCTGAGGTTGAAGCTCCTGTAGACGTAGTGGCATGTACTTTAATTGTTTCCACAAATTTACCCAATACTTTATTTGATTCTGGACTATTGCATTATTTCATATGTTCATAGTTATCTAAGAAAATTAGATATTTCCAATTTTATTTAACATGGGAGTTTTCGATCAAAACTCTTAAGTGAAGTATCAAAGAAACTATGTTTTTTCAATCAGTTACCATTATGGCATATTAATGTGATTTATCTGTTATTCTTATTGTCTTACCCATGATTGAATTTGATATAATCCTTGAAATGGATTGGCTTTTAAACCATGATTCTAAAAAATATTTTAAGAATAACTAGGTTACATTTTTTATGAGGATAAGGAATCCCACATCTTTAGAGAAGAAACATCACCATCTGATTCTCATCTAGATCCAACCCCATTAGCTCTACAAAATTCAATTATTGGGGAGGGAGGGAGTTAAATAACTATCTATTAGGAAAGTAATGATTAAATAGAGGATTAACCTATTGTTCAAGAATATGTTGATGTGTTTCCAAAGGATTTACCTGGACATCCTCGAGAACAAGAAATAGAGTTTTCCATTGAATTAATTCTTGGTGCAATGCCCATATCGAAGCCCCCTTATAGAATGTCCACTTTGGAATTAGTGGATCTAAATAAACAACTCGAATAATTGAGTAATAAAAAATTTTCTCACCCTAGTGTTTCCCAATGGGGATCCCCTATTTTTTGTGTTAAGAAGAAAGAAGGATATATGAGGTTGTGCATTGACTAAATGGAGATCAATGTTATAACAATAAAGAAAAAGTATCCCCTATCTCGCATTAACGATCTATTTGATCAACTTCATGAAGCTAAATATTTTTCAAATATTGAACTTCAATTTGGATATCATATGTTGTTCATGGATAAGGAATACATTCCAAAAACAACATTTCATACCAGTTATAGATATTACGAGTTTACAGTAATTCCTTTTGGACTGACTAATGCACCCTCTATTTTCATAGATCTGATGAATATATTTTTCAAGGAATATCTTGATGAATTTGTAGTGGTATTTATTAATGATATTGTGGTATACTCTAAAAGCTTTGAAGATCATAAAAATCATTTGCGCACTAATCTTAAAACTCTTAGAAAAAATGAATTATATGGGATGTTTAGAAAATGTGAATTCTGGATTTAAGAGATATCTTTTATTGGACATATTATCTCTAAATACGGGATCTATTTAGATCCTTCTAAGACAATATCAATACAAGAATGGACAGAACTGACAATTATAATTGTGGTACATAGTTTTATTGGTTTATCAGGTTTCTATAGGTGATTCATCTAGAATTTTTCTCAATTGTATAACCCATTAACCAAGATCACATGTAAAGGGTTTAAATTAATGTGGAAAAAGAGTGTGAAGAATGTTTCAATAAATAGAATAGAAATTTAGTTAATGCTCTTATATTGACTCTACTGTTGGGGATTGAATGGTTTATTATTTATAGTGATGCTTCAATGAAATGATTGGGTTGTGTCCTTATACAGAATGATAGGGTTATTGCAAATGCATCACGGCAGCTAGAAATTCATGAACAAGACTATCCCACACATTATCTTGACTTAATAGCTATAATCTTTGTTCTGAAGATATAGAAAAACTATATCTATGGTGAAAAATGTGAGATTTATACTAATCACAAGAGTTTGAAGTACATTTTATCACAAAAACAACACAACATGAGGCAAAGGAAATGGGTTGAACTACTCAAGGATTATGATTTCACTATACACTACCACCCAAGGAAGGAAAATAAGGTTGTTGATTCTTTGATCAAAAGGATCATAAGTTATGAACAAGGTGAGAGTCGAAATAAATCCTATATTCATAGATCTAGTAATGATGTATATGGCAATTTTCATGGAAGATTAAAAATCAATACTATTTCAAATGGTTTCCAAACCATTATTACTAGGAAGAATAAAAATTTCTCTGACTTATGATAAGGAGTATCAAAAGAAAATTAAAGGTGTGAATGATGGGATATTGATCGACATTGTATATAAAGATGGAATTTGAAATTAGAGAAGAGACTTTTTGTTCCTGACCTAACTGATCAAAAAAGTGAATTATTGGATGAAGTTCAAAGATCCAATTTCTCTATACACCCTAGTAGCACTAAGATGTATGCATATTTGAAGGAATATTTTTGGTTGGACAACATGAATAGGGAGACTCCTGATAATATGTCAATATGAATGGTTTGTCAATAGGTGAAGCCTGGAAGACAACATCCTAGAGGAGTCAAGAAACCACTTCCCATACCTGAGTGAAAATGGGATGATATTACGATGGATGTTTTCATGGGGATACCAAATCCTCCTTGAAGAAAATGATGCAATATCAGTCATTGTTGATTGTCTTACTGAGTTAGAACATTTTCATGATATAAGAGAATATTTTTTTCACTTCAATGTTTAGAATGATTATATATTAATGACATTTTAATACTCATGGTGTACCCCTATCAATTTTTTCTGATCGTGAACCCCATTTTACATCAAGATTCTGGGAAATTATTTAGAAAGTCATGGATACTAAACTTCGTTTGAGAACTACCTACCACCCTAAAATCGATGGAAAATTAGAACAGATTATTCAAACATTTGAAGACATGTTTAAATATTTCTCACATTACTTTCAGGGTATGTTGTATCATTTTTTACCTCTGATAGAATTTTCCTATTCCAATATCTTCCATTAAAGAACTTAGATGGCATCATATGAAGCATTATATGGAAAGATTTGTCTCACACTGACTTGTTGGGATGATATTGGTGAAAGAAAACTCATAGGGCCAGAAATTGATCATGAAACAATGTAATAGGTGATGATTATCAAGACCCACATCAAAGAAGCTCAAATTAGGAATTAGAGTTATGCTAATAACCGAAGGAAGGATTTGAAATTTTATGTTGGAGATCATTTTTTCTTGAAGGTATCTCCAAGGAAGGGTGTTATACGATTTGGTAAGAATGGTAAATTAAGTCTCATATACATTGGGCATTTTGAAATTCTAGAATGAATTTGAGCTATTTCTTACCATTTAGAAATGCCTCCAAGTCTCTCCGAAGTTCATGATGTGTTCAACATATCACTATTGGGAAAATAAATGTATGACCCAATGCATGTACTCACCTATGAAGAAATAGAGCTGGAACCAAATACATCTTATTGTAATGATCTGGTCAAGATTCTTGATACTAGTGTACAAGTGTTGAGAAATTAGACGACTCATCTGGTAAATGTTCTATGAAGAACCTATAATATGGAAGAGGATACGTGGGTACCTAAAGAACATATGATGAAGAACCACCTGAATCATTTTATGCAGTAATATTATAGAAATTTTTAAGGAATAAATTATTTGATGGAGGGAAGAATGTAACCCCCTAAGCTTCTATGGTACGCCACTCTTTGAAAATTTCAATAGACTGTGTTCTACGAAACATCAACTTCTAGCACACAACGACCAATCAAACTAGCCGTTATGAATAGTGATACCCACTTTTTGAAATCTAATAAATTTATTTTTCAAAATGCACTTTATTTTTGGATTTTAAATATCAAAATTAGCCTTGGGTGATGTTTTCATATTTTTCTGAAAACATTCAATTTATTATGAATAGAGAAACACAGAAGGATATTGTTTAAAACAGACTTTTTATTTAAATAGTTATTGATTTTATTCAAATTTATTATTAGTCAAAATACTTACATAATAACTATATTAGTTAAATGTAATTTGTTTGAGTCATTTTCTAATAATATTAAGTGTATAAAATTTTATGGAACTTTTTAACGTCTTTTACCCACCTTCTAGGCATAATTACTGATATTCATAAAACGTAATTTTACCACTTCTGTGATTTAAATTTAAAATATCTGAGAGACATGTTTGACATCATTAAGTAAATTTCGGTTCAATAGGATGAAAATAATATTTAGTGAATAGTAACATTTGAATTTTATTTACCACATTTAAATGTAAATAGGGTAATTAAAGGTTAAAATGATATTATAATTACCCTAAGACTTGTCCTAATTCTATTGGATAAATTTTTTTCGACCAAAATCAACCTTAAAAATTAAATATGATCCTTTTTGATCCACATAGATTAGATTAGGACATTTATTATTATTTAAAGAAGATTTAAAATTCTATATTTCAAATTATAATAAAAAAACATTTTTAATATAGGGTTATACATAAGATAAATTTGACTATAACTATTAATTAGAAATATAAAAATAATTACAAGGTCATGGTATCTTATTTATATTTTCTATGCATTAAATAATTAAATTTATTTATGACACAAATACGAGTGTGTAATTACCTTACTAATGAATGATTAAAATAGTTGATATTATAAATATCTTAATAAATTTAAATTGAAACTTTTGGTGAATTAAAATAATTTTCTAGGTTAATATGAAAAATTAGGGTTGATTTAATGTATTTTTTTTCAATGTAATCACGTGTTTTTTTAATTTCAAAAAAACCAAATACTAAATAGTCTCCAAATTGACGTAAATGTATTTTTAAAACAAATACTATATTATTAAATGATATAATATTCCTAAAAATATAAGGTTTAGCCAAAATAATTATATCATGATATAGATGTCATTAATGAACCATGTGAAGTTCTCTTGGAATTTTATAGTATGTTTATTAACCATGTATTATAATAATATGGGAAGACATGGAAAAAGAAAAACTATTTAACTAAGAGTTAATTCTAAAAGATAAAGTTAATATGGTGATGTAAACATTCCTAAATCCTATAGGTTGAGATATTTTCGACCCATAAACACCTTATCATATAAATAAATCAATTTGAAGCCATTAGAAACTGAAAATTATTTTATAATAAAATAATATTTCAAGACTTTCCTAAAGTAACCCTCACCTCTCCTTTAAAAACGCACTTCCCCTTCTCTAAATTTCACACCTCCAAATACATTTGTATTGGCAAAACCCCACAAAAATATCAAAAAAACAAAATTAATTGCATCTTATAGGACTTAATTTGATCATAAATCAAACCTAAGGATCCCTTTTGATCAAATCAAAAGAAAGCACCCAAAAAAGAGGTAATAATTTCATCACCTGTTTCAAAGTTCATTTCTTCTTCCACCTCCTCTTGATTTGTTATTTATATACCAAAATAGTAACCCCAATACATTCTAAAAACTTTTATGTTATTATAAATATGATACAACCATATTCATTATTCTATCTATCCTATGAATGAAAAAGTCACCATACGTGCATTCGTACGACTTACTGTCTCCACATCATGGTGTGGTTTCTTATTCAACACTTCTTTATTTAGATGTGTATAATAATTAGTATAATTGATGTAAATAATGAATATAAAATGTTAATTATTCTGTATACATGTTATACCATCCAAATACATATGGTTTCACCATCAATAGAATGATATTGTCGCTCATGCGTACGTACGGCTTACCGTCTCCATGACACGATGAGATTTCGTTTTCCATCATAACCATTCAAGAAAAAAATTGATTTGAGGATTAAATTTTTTTTAATACATTAATATCATTCTGGATATTAATAAAATACATCCTATGAACAACAAACATGACTTGTATAACAAAACATATAAAGGCAAACAAATCAGTTATCACCTGAAATAATGATACTTCTTAAATATCATTAACAAAGCAATATTAGAAGTTCATATATGATATCATATTTTAATATGTGGTTCATGTATAATTTAATATCAATTATTTCACCATTATACCAGAGGTTAATCTACCCTTCACTATGTAAAATTACAAGGTAATGATTAATTTTAGAATCTCTTTATCTATCTGAGGTTGTTTATACGTAAGTATCTACTGGGACTTCTTTATCATCCACATCCATGTTTCTTAAAAATTTATTTCAATTTTTTTTACTATTTACTATAATATTTTTTAAACTCATTTATACCCTTGTTTTACTTTTTTTTTAAAAATTGAAAGGGATATTTTAGTCATTTTCCAAACAAGTTACATTATGACCTTTTTGAAAAATTGAGGTTAGAATGTTTTTTAACTTATACGGCAGGTGAAATAATTTTATGCCATTATAAAACTGTAGATGCTTTCCTTATGATATTATAAAAATATTTTCTTAATATATGTTTTCTTTTATAATTATGTGACTTTTAAATGATTTATAAATTGAAAGAAATATTTCTCTTGAATTGTTTTGATTTCATATAGGTCAACATCTTTTAATAGATTTTACACTTGTTTGAAGTTTATTTTGTTGTGATAAAATCTTCCATATTTTATTGATGTTTTTTTAATATTTTTTACTTTGGATTTTCTAATTTTATACCATTCATGGTTTGTGGTTAATGTGTTAACATTTCGTATTCTAGTTTTATTATGAATTTTTATGTTATGTTTCAAGCTTTTTATATGAGGAATTAATTGGACTTAGTATGTGACAGGAGGAGCCTTCTATATCCCATCAATGCATCGGTAGGTCTCATGAGAAATCTTGTATCTTGGAAAAATGTCTAGAGAAAATTTTATTTTTTGTCTTGTTACACGGCCTTAACTATATGGTTATGATGTCCTGCATTATGAATTCCGTCATTTTTAAATTAGCTATTGATATTACATGTGATTATTGGACTAGTAGAATATCAATAGGAATAAGTAAATGGAATTATATGATTTATCATTTTTATATTATGTTAAAGTTTATATTTAAAATATTTATGTTTTAGACTTATACATTTCTTTAAATGTTTATTCTTATTTATGATAGTTTCCACTATATTGTGTTCCTTACTAAATTTCTCAGTTCACCCTTTCTTATGTTTTCTTTTTCCTAGGATGAAAATATGTATATTATCATTGATCTATGGGGATAGGCTATGGGATATTATTTTATTAAAAAGATACCCAATGTTATGGTTGTTTTTATTTCATGATGTAATGTAAAACTTATGTATATATCTCATACTTTCAAGGATACTAAAATAATTGGTTTTTCTAGACCTAATATCTTGTGACCATGCCAATGTTATGTAATAATAAACCGACTCTGGGTAACTATTTTTGGGGTGTTATAGTTGGTATAAGAGGATGTTTATTAAAAACCATGGATACTAGATTTAGAAAAAACTCTGATTTGAGAACACTACCCTAAGATAAACATTGAGGATTAGAATAGAAGAACTTCATAGAATTTTGGTATTGTAGAGATTTTGTGAATATTCCAAGAAATAAATCACGGATAGGATATGAGAATTTAGAGGTGGCTCTGACACAAATGTATCTAAGGGGGAAACCTGAAAGCACCACTTTGAGCTAGACTCGAATGGGAACTGATGCACAACAACCGGCCTTGTCGCACTCTTTGTTACGACACTCCCGGGAGATATGCTTAGGATGATTCACATTTTCTTTAGAAGTCATTATGAATTATTTATGAGTAAATACATCTTCAAATAAAAATTTTTTATTATAATGGATTATATGCATAAACTGTTCAATTTATGTTATGTATTTTACATGTTTGGAATTATGCATTGTGATTCATAAACTAACCAAGTGTATGTCATAGTTCTGAAATGGCGCCTAGTAGAAGGAATGGAAACTATATCATTGCACATAATCTATTTAGGTATTTACCCCCATCTCATGATAACTATAGTGGAGTTAGTGATGAAACATACATTGAACAACTTACAACTATACTAGGAAAACTCATCGAGGTTATGTAAAATAACCTTACCATATGGAGCACTGAGATACACAATGCGGTGGATCATTTTTAGACCTCTTCATGAGGTAACAACCCCAAAATTTAATGGTACTAAAAATACATTTTTTGTTGAACAATGGATATGTTCCTTATAGAAAACAATTCATGCTTTGGGGAGTAGCGAAAGTGAAAAAGTTTTCATGGTAGTTTATCACCTCACAGGAGATGCAGATCAATGGTGGTTATTAATTCCAAACACAATGTTGGATTAAGAAGTATAAAATATGGAATAAACGGTGTTAAAATATCTTTTCATGGAAAGATACTTTCCTTGGGACCATCGAGTAGATATGATAAGACAATTTTTGAGTCTAAGGAACAAAGAGGATGAGAATATCGCAAAGTATGTGGCTAACTATAAAAGGATAGCACGAAATGATTTAGATTATATACATAACCGAAAGACTATGATTGATCAATTATTTGATGGGTTAAAACTATTTCTCAGTCAAGAATTAGTCTCACAATCCTTATTGTCATACAAAGATATTGTCTCTTGTGCAATCAATATAGAAAAAGAATTCTCTAAGACATAAGACTTTAAAGAAAATAATTAGAAGAAGAGATCTATTGAATACTCTGGAAATGGAAATCCAGGGAAGAAGGGAAAAGTTTAATTTCTATACTTTAGTAAATGTGGGAACAAACACTCTGATACTTTCTTGAAGAAATGGGAGTTTGTTACAAGTGTGGTGAAAAAGGCCACCAAGCACGTGATTGCAAGGGAAAGAAAGAGGATATCAATGTTAAATGATCCAATTTTAGAGAAATGGGGCATTATGAAAATGAATTTCCTAAGCGCCAAGGAAACATACCTCAGAAAAGGACAAGGGAGCAATGCC
Source organism: Viscum album (assembly GCA_963277665.1). Classification (NCBI taxonomy): domain Eukaryota; kingdom Viridiplantae; phylum Streptophyta; class Magnoliopsida; order Santalales; family Viscaceae; genus Viscum; species Viscum album. The sequence continues at coordinate 368,936,292 of OY728150.1, read as the reverse complement.
AAGCATATTTGATTACTACGGATAAATTTGAAGCTCTGGATGATGTGGTGGCAGATATTTTAATCATTTCCTCAAATCTAGACAATGCTTTATTTGATTTTGGATCATCGTATTCTTTTATATCTTCTTATGTTTCCAAGAAAATTAGATAATTCTAATTTTATTTAACAAAGATGTTGTCAGTCAAAACTTCCAAGGGAAGTATCATTATAATAAATATTTTCCAATAAAATACCATTACGGAACATAAACGGGTTTTATATAATGATTTTATTGTCATACCCATGATTGAAATTCATAAAATTCTCTATATGAGTTGGATTTCGGACCATGATGCAAAAAATGAATTGTATATAGAAGGTTGTTAAAATTTTTATGATGATAAAAAATCCATTATCTTTAGTGCAAAAACATCACCATCTGATTCTCATCTAGATTCACCCGTAGTATCACTACTAAATTATATTATTGGTAAGGAAGTGGGTAAAATTACTATGGGTGAGGAAATGAATTTTCCAATAGAAGATGTACCTGTTGTGAAAGAATATGATGATGTGTTCCCAGATGATTTACCTGGACATATTCCAAAACTAGAAATTAAGTTTTACATTGACTTAATTCCTAGTTAATGGCCCATATCAACGACCCCTTATAGAATACCCACTATGGAATTAGTGGAACTAAATAAACAATTAAAATAATTGAGTAATAAATGATTTATTCACCCTATTAATTCTCCCTAGGAATCCCCTATTCTTTTGTTAAGAAGAAAGACGAATCTATGAGGTTGTGCATTGTCTATAGGGATATCAATGCTATAAAAATAATGAACAAATATCCCCTACCTCTCATTGATGATTTATTTGACCTAGATCGTGGAGCTCCATATTTTTTAAAGATTTTCCTTCGATCTGGATATCACCAGTTGTGCATAAAGAAGGAAGACATTACAAAGACAATATTTTGTACCATGTATGGGCATTACTAGTCTACAGTAATGCCTCTTGGACAGTCTAATGCACCCTCAGTTTTGAAGAATCTAATGATTATAGTTTTTAAGGGAATATCTTGATGACTTTGTAGTGGTATTTATTAATGATATCTTGGTATAATCCCAAATCTATAGAGATCATGAATATCACTTGTCCACTATTTTCAAAACTCTTAAAAGAAATGAATTATATGGGAAGTTTAGAAAATGTGAATTTTGGCTTTCAGATATTACTTTCCCGGGCCATACTGTCTCAAAGGATGGAATATCTTTTGATCCTTTTTTGACAAGACCAATATAAGAATTTACATCGCTGATGAGTATAACTAAGGTACACAGTTTTATTGGTTTAGTAGGTTACTATATGTGTTTCCTCCCGAATTTTTCTAGATTGGCTGACCCATTAACCAAGATCACATGTCAAGGGATTAATTTTTTTTGGACAAAAGAGTGTGAATAATGTTTTGAAGAATTACAGAGAATATTAGTCAATGCACTTATCTGAACTCTACCATTGGGGAATGATGGATTTACTATTTATTGTGATGCTTCAATGAAAGGATTGGGTAGTTTCCTAGTGCATAATGATAGGGTTATTTCCTATGAATCATGACATGAAAAAATTCATGAAAAAAACTATCCCACTCATGATCTTAAGTTAGAAGCTATAATCATTGCTCTGAAGATATAGAGACACTATCTCTATGGTTAAAATTTTGAGCTATATACTGATAACAAGAGTTTGAAGTATATTTTCTCATCAAAATTAACTCAACGGGAGGCAAAGGAGATGGATTTAACTACTCATGGATTTTGATTATACTATACCCTACCACCTAGGGAAGGCAAATATGGTGGCTGATTCTTTGAGAACAAATGATCAGGGAGTTCTGAATAAGATGTGAGTTTAAATGGATCCTATTTTCACAGATCTAGTAAAGATGGACATGGGTATAGTCATTGAAGGTGAAACACTAATACTTTATCAAATGCATTCCAACCCATCTTCACTAGAAAGGATAAAAAGTTCTTAGACTGGTGAAGGGGAGTTTTAAAAGAAAATTGATGTTTTGAATGATGGGAGATTGATCAAATTCCTATATAAACATGTAATTTTGAAAATTTGGAAGAGAATTATTGTTCTTAACATACCTGATCTAATAAGGTAATTGTTGTATGATGCACATAGCTTAAATTTCACTATAAACACTGGTAAACATAGATGAATAGATATTTGAAAGAACATTTTTTGTGGGAAAACATAAAGACGGAGATTCATGATTATGTGTCATGATGTATAGTTTGTCAACAGGTGAAGGCTGGAAGACAACATCCTAGAAGAGTCATGCATCCTATACCCATACATGAGTAGAAATGAAATGATATTATGATAGACAATTTCATGGGGCTACCAAAGAATCCTAAAAGGAATGGTTTATTATGGGTCATTGTTGATCATCTTATCAAGTCAAACAAATTCATTCTATAAGAGAATATTTACCACATGTATGTTTAGAAATACTATATATTAATGAAATTTTAAATCTTCATGGAGTGCCCCTATTGATTGTTTCAAATCAAGATCCCCATTTTACATTAGGATTCTGGAAATACTTTCAGAAAGCCCCAGATACTGAACTTCATTTGAACACTGCCAAATACTCTCAGACTGATGGACAATAATAATGGACTATTCAAACCTTAAAAGACATTTTTAGATCTTTATCACATAAATTTCAAGGTATGTAGAATTTGTATTTACCATGGGTATAATTTTCCTATAACAATAGCTTCCATTCTAGTATTTAGATGGAACCATATGAAGCATTATATGGAAAGAGATGTCGCACACCAACTTGTTGGGAAGATGTTGGTTAAATAAAACTCATAGGAACAAAACATGTTGAGGAAATAATGTAATATGTGAATATTATCAAAACCCCTATCAAAGCATCTCAAAGTTGGCAAAAGAGCTATGTTGATACCCAAAGAAATGATTTGGAATTTCAAGTAGGAGATCATGTTTTCTTGAAAGAGTATCCATGTAAGGGTGTTATATGGTTTGGTAAAAAGTGTAAACCATGTCCTAAGTTCATCAATCCTTTCAAATTTCTAGAATTAATTGGAGTTGTAGCTTACCCTTTGTCAATACAGCCTAGTCTCTCCAAATTTCATTATGTCTTCCTCGTATCAATGTTGAGAAAATACATGCTTGAACCAATGAATATACTCAATTATGAAGAAATAGAACTAGAACCCAATTCGTCTTATTGTGAAGATCCTGTCAATATTCTTAATATCAGAAAAAATGTGTTGAGAAACAAGATGACTCATTTGGTAAAAGTTGTGTGGAGAAACTGTAAGATAGAAGAGGCAATGTGGGATCCCAAGGAATATGTGATGAAGAACCACCCCAATATTTTTATGATATAATATTATAGTAATTTCTTGGAATGAAAAATTTTAAGGAGGTAATAATGTATCACCCCAATCAACCATGGTACACTTCTCTTGGAATAATTCAGTACCTTGTGTTTTAAACAACTTTGAGTTCTAGCACACCATGACCAATCAAAGTAGCTGTTGTGAATATTAATACCAACCTTTTAAAATTTTATAAATATTAATTTTTCAAATGGACTTTATTTTTGGATTCGTAATATCAATATAATCTTAGGGTGAATTTTTTGTATTTTTCTAAAAACATTCAATTTTTTATGAATAGTAAAAAACACTGCGTTATTGTTTAAAACTGAATTTTATTTAAATAATTATTATTTTTATTTGAATTTATTTTACAGAAAAAATAGTTAAATAATAATTATATGAGTTAAATATAATTATTTGGAGTCATTTCATAATAATATTATATTTATAAAACATTATTGATCTTTTTGACGTCTTTTACCAATCTTTTATGAACATTGGAAAATTTGCATAAAATGTAACATTACCGCTTCCGTGATTTGAATTTCTAAAATTCAAGAGACATGGTTAAAATCATTAAGAAAATATTTGTTTAATAGGCTGAAAATATTTTTTGGTGAATGGTAACTTTTGAATTTTTTGTACCACGGTTAAAAGTAAATAGGGTAATTAAAGGTAAAAATGATATTATAATTACCCTAACACTTGTACTAATTATATTGGATAACTTTTTTTAACAAAATCAACCTTAGAAATAAAATATGATCCTATTTGATCCACTTGGATTAGATTATGAAATTTATTATTATTTAAATAAGTGTTAAAAGTATAAAATTCTATGTTTATTAACTAAAAAATTTTTAATATAGAGTTATACATAAGATAAATTTGACTATAAATATTCATTATAAATATAATAATAGTTCCTAAATAATTTTATTTTATATATATATTTTTGAGAATAAATAATTAAATTTATTTATGAAACAATGATGGTGATGTAATTACCTTACTAATGAAAGATTAAAATAATTGATTTTATAAATATCCAAATAAATGTAAATTTTGATTTGCGATGCATTAAAATAATTTTATAGGTTGATATGACATGTTATGGTTGATTTAATGTATTTTATTCGAAGTGATAATGTTATTTTTACTTTTAGAAAACCAAATAATAAATAGTACCAAAATTTACATAATGAGTTTTTAAAACAGGTACAATATTATTAAATGAGATAATATTCCTAAAAATATAAGGTTCAGAAAAAGGACATATATAATAATATATATGTAATTAATGAACCACATTAGGTTATATTGGCATTTTATAATTAGTTTATTAACCATGTATTATCATAATACAAGAGGACATGCTAAAAGATAAACTATTTAACTAAGTGTTAAATCTAAAAGATAAGGTTAATATGGTGACCTAAACATGTCTAAATAAAATTGGTATAGAGTTTTCCGACCAATACCCACCTTATCCTCTAACTAAATCTATTCTTAGCTGTTATAAACCGAAATGGAGTTTATGATTAAATAATATTTTGATCTTTTCCTAAATTGACCCTCACCTCTATTATAAAATGGTTCTTCACCTTCTCTTAATTTAACCCCTGCAAAGCCATTTGGCTCAGCCAACCCCTACTCAATAATCCTCCCAAGTACCCTCAAATAATCCTAGATGCATTATCGTGATCTTAAATCCAACCTAAGGAGACCTTTTGATCAAATCAAAAGTAATCTCCCGAAGAAGAGGCAATAATTTCATCACCACTTTCAACGTTATATTCTTCTTCCACTTCCACTTTAATTTTTGTTTCCACACCAAAATAATAACTATAGTTCCTTCTACATACTTTGATGTTATTATAAATATGGTATAACAATATTCATTATTATATCCATCAAATGAATGCCAAAGTCACCATACCTTCGTCCGTATGGCTTTCCATCTCCATGTCGGGGAATAGTTTGTTATTCAACACTTCATTATTTAGATGGGTATAATAATGAGTTTAATTGATGTAATTAATTATATAGAATGTTAATTATTCTTTATAAATCATCTAACATCCAATTAAATACGATTTCACCCTCAATATAATGATATTCTCGCTCGTGCGTACGTACAACTTACTGTCTTCATGATGCGATGACATTTCGTTTCCTTTCGTAACCAGTCAAGACTAATTTTCATTTTTTGAATAAAATAGTTTTTAAGAACATAAAATAATTATGTATATGAATCAAATACATACTATACATAAAACAGTTGACTTACATAATAAAACATTTAAAGGAAATCAAATTATTTAAAACCCAAAATAATGATACTTCTGAAATATCATTAACAGAACAATATTAAAAGGTCATATATGAGATAATATTTATGTATGTGGATCCCATATAATTTAATATCAATTATTTCCCAATTATACAAGATGTTATACAACTATTGACTATGTAAAATTACATTGTAAGGCCTAATTTTATAATCTCTTTATTTATCTGAGGTTGCTTATATGTAAGTATCTACTGGGACCTCTTTATTATCCACATTAGTGTTTCAAAAAAATGTATTTCAAAACATTTTTACTATTTCCTAGAATATGGGTTAATTTCATTTATACCAATTTTTTAATTTTTATAAATTTTTTTGAATGGAATATTTCCATCGTTTTCCAAACAAGGAACTTTATGACCTTTTCCAAACATTAAGGTAAGAATGTTTTTTAACTTATACGGCAAGTGTGGCTATTTTCCACCGTTATAAGACCTTCCAAGATATCCTTAAAATCTTATAATAATATTTTAAAAATAAATGTTTTATTTTATAATTATTTTACTTTAAATTATTTCAAAAGAGAAAGAGATATTTCTATCCAATAGTCTTGATTACATCTATGTCAACATCCTTTGATGGATTTTACACTTGTTTGAAGATGATTTTTTTTGATACAATATTCTATGTTTTATTGAAAGTTTTGAGACATGTTTAAATGTGGATATGATATTTTTATACCATTCGTGGTTTATGGTTAAAGTATTAACATTTTGTATGCTAGTTTTAATATTAATTTTTATGTTATGTCTCAACCTTTTCATATGAGGAATGCATTGTACTTAGTTGGTGACAGGTGGAGCCCGCTATAGCTTCTCGATGCATCAGTAGGTATGATGAGGTAAACTAGTGTCTTGGTACAAGTCCATTAAAAAATCATATTTATAGTCTTGGAACAACGCCTTCACTAAGTGGTAAGGATGTCCGACATTATGCATTCCATCATTATGAAATTAGCTATCGATATTAAATATGATTATTCAACTATTAGAATATCCATGTGAATAAGTAAATGGAATTATTTGATTATCTTTTCAATATTATTCTTATGTTTTTGTTTAAAAGGATTTTGTTTTAGTCTTATACATTGCCTTAAATTTTTCTGCTTATTTAATATAGTTTTCGCTATATTATTATCCTTACTGAGAATCTGAGATCACCCATTTCTTATGTTTTCTTTATACAAAGATGTGAATAAGTATATTATGATATACTTAAAGGGATAAGCTAAGGTATATGAGTGTTTTCAAATAGAACACAATGTTTTTTTGTTTTTTTCATGATTTAATGTAAAACATATGTATGTATCTAGTACTTCCAAGGCTACTAAACTAATTGGTCTTTTGAGACATGATCTCTTGTAATCATGCCAATGTTATGTAATAATCCACCAACTCTGGGTAAATAGGGTTGAGGTGTTACATGATATTAATGAAATTATTATACTTATTTAATTATAATATAAAATAATCCTTCTTTCCTTCTAATATGTTGGAAAATTATAATGTTTCTCTTGCGTATATGTGGATGGGAAACTCAGCAATGTGATGCGATATGTTTTCATTAAATTTTGGAATAGTTGCAAATATTGATATATTTTATGGATGTATAAGATATATCTAATATAAATTTATTCTTTAAATGATAATTATTATATTCCTTATACTCATTCGAACCATCAAAAAATGAAATCAATGTTGATGTGTACGTATGACCTACTCTCCCTACTAATGGTGAAGTTTATTTCTAAGTCTAATTTTTTTATATATTAATATAGATGTATATATATATATTTATAATATGTGATATTTATATAATTATTATCATTTTCTATATGATGGTACCATTATTAGAGTATAAGGACCAAAAATACTAATGGAAAACATACGTGAAAAATGAAGCAGTTATTACCCGGATAATTTATTTTAACATGGAAATATTAATAAAAGGGTGATAAAATATTATAATTGAATCATATAAGTTTTTAAATATTGGATTATGGTTATATAGTACATTTATAATTAATATATATTTATGATACAAGAGTTTTGGACAAATAAAATTGATTCGAACCTGAGGTAATGGTTTATTTGATAATCTCATCATTATTCGAAATTGTTTATGTGAAAATATCTAATGGGGGAATTATTTGATATTTCTATAATAACTCAAATATATATTATTCTAATGTGTTTATTTGTTGAAATAAATTTTTTCATTAATTTTACACACCTTAAGAACTCATTATACATAAAATATGTTTTTAAATAAAACAAAAAAATCATACTCTGTCTAGAAACATTTTCTTTATTATCCATATTTTGTAAAAAACGTTTTAAAAACTATTTTAACTATTATAAAATAATATATGAGTGAAATTTATACCAATGTTTTTAAAAATGTGTTAAATTTTATCTTCTTATATTTTTCTGAATGATGTACGTTTTCACTTAATACAAAATTTTCAAAAAGAATTTCATTTTTACCTTATTCCACATTAAAAAATTATTTTACCATCATGACCACTCATTTACATGAATATTTATTTAAAATTTTCAAATTTACTAATGGAGATATTGTTTTCGTTAATAATTCATAAATTTTATATTTTTAATATATTTTTTCAAACGAACATTGAATTTTCCTCAAAAAATCATGCAATGAATTTATTTATACTATATTAACCTTGGTCAATATTATTTGCTAGATATTATACATTTCTGTGGATATACCATTTTGATACCATTAACATATTACTACAGATGTTTTATGATTATATTTATTTATTTTAGAAATTATTAACATTTTAGTGTTATTTTTTCAATATGAACTTTTATATTGATTTGGTTTTACCGCTTTCATATGACTAATTCATTTGGAATAATAAGAAATCGGTGGGGCCTGATATATCCCCTAGATGTATTGGTAGGTCTCATAATATGAAGAATCTTTTTTACGTCGATATGTTCTTTCCCATTTATGTAAGATGTCTTGGCACAATTCACTAATGATATATTTATGATTCAAGAATTATCAATTCCATTGTTATGGGATTAGTTCCTTATGTGCATGTGATTATTTGATTGTTTATGATATACATGGAAAAGTTTAAATCTCACATGATTAATTATATGGAATTATTTAATCATCATTTATTCATTTTTTATTATTCTCCATAATCAATTTATTGATTAAATAGAATTTGTTTTCATTTATTTTTCATGCCATATTGATTATACCTTTTGTATTCATTATAGACTCAACTATAAAGTAACCCTTACTAAGGAATAGAGATCACCCTTTTTAATTTTTCCTTTATCTAGAATTCCATGAAGTGTATTATGATTCAGATGATATGATATTCTAAAGGGAGTATTGGTTCCCTCATATTAAATGCTTTTTTGTATTTTTTTATTTTTTAATTTAATGTGACATTCAAGTATGTATATTTGTTTTCTGTACTACTAAACAATTAGATCATTTTTTATGTGATCAATTGTTTCTAGTAACAATGTAATAAATTAAACACAAACATTGGGCTTCTTTGGTTGGGGTTATTATAATCTTGTTAGGTTATATATATGAGAATAACTCATTATAGAAGAATGATACCGAACCCTGTATATATAATTTGGGATAATATAAATACCTTATTTATGTTCCTTATTTGTGTATCATAATTCATTAATTTTCTATATTAATAAAACATTTTCCAATATATACATTATTTTCATGAATCAATTGTTTGATTTGGCTGTTTGTGGTGATTTTTTAGAATTTCTATTAAAATACACAAATAGAGGTTGATCATATAATAAATTCAAAAATACATAATGTGTAATTTATAAACACATGTTGGGTACCCTTCCCAAAAACAGATCATCCAGCCATATTACACACCCATATAGTTGAATACAACCTACAAGCTATATAATTATATATCACGTGTCGTGTATTCCCTTCCAAAAGTGGTTGACGATTGATAGAGATTCTATAGGATATCCGTTTTTGTTCTACACACTATATACAACCTCAAATTGACCCAAAATGCTCCAAATTCAATATTTGGGGTAGCTTTTCCCATACAGGTGGAGAAAAGACAAAACAATGTGGTTTACAAGAGTATACACCATGTACATATCACTATGTGTCATGTAGTCTATCTTTATATAAATATGAGGTCATCCCAACAAATTCATGGTTGTACATTCTTGGGGGAGGTTCTACCACTCTTCTGATGTTATCTTCCCCTAATAAAAGTAGTATTTATTCTACATTTCCTTTAAATTTTAGTGTAATTATTCTGTTTCTCCCATCTCCCCCTTGATTACATGGTAGTGATGAGTTTCTTCTCAACCTTAAACTATGACCATGGTCATAAGAGGATAATATTATTATGTTAGGGTTATAATAATGTGAAGGGTGTACCATAACAGAACATTTTATGTCCATCCATTAATCATAGATTTTTATTTATAATTACTTGAATGGTGAATATACAATCACACCAGCTATTTCATATCAGACCAAGAGCGACACTATCGATGATAAGTATAGAAGTTTTAATGAGGGAATACATAACCATTTGGTGAGCCTATTTCCATTATTTTGCCATAATTTTTTCATATATATTAAAACATTCAGTCATCTGACCAAGGGGTTGATATTTAAATAAATAATTACCTATTACCGGACCCCAAAATTGAGAAATAATAGAATATTCAAGGTAAAACTATTTTCATTATTAATTTCAATACAAAATAAAAACATTTTCAATTAACTCATATCATATTGCAACCCTGACATGGCAATTTTAGGTCTATTATATTCCTTCTTCTTCCTCCTATGGATTTTTAAAAATTGTTTCACGCATTCATTTTGATTCTTTTGTATGGATAATCGGGTGAAACCCCCCAACTCATGTATTCCTTTTCTTTTGGGTTCTTTCATGTGGGATTGACCCCTATTTCCTCTAGACACCCAAATAGTTTAATTATAAGGGAACATAAATTTTTCTACCTTTCGAAGGGAGTACTCAATTTATTGGACCATTTCTGGGGAAATTTAGATTGTTGTCGCATTATGTCAATTCAAGGTTGGTTTACTAATTATTTTTTGAGTTTTTTTCATTTCTTGGGAACCTCAACCTTACATACATGTGTATTTTTATTCAACTACAAGTTAGAATACTATTTTTGGTGGGATTATCATTGTGTTTTCCCTTATGACCTGAAAAAAATGTTCGGATGAGAAATGAGTATTCAATCCGTTTTATCTTTAAAATGAGATGTCTTAGTTATATGATCATACATAAAATTAACCTTTTTTTATTAAATGGGTTATGGTGTACCATTATGGTAATATTGATTGGGGGTGTGAATCTTTCTCAATCATTCGTATCGGGTTCACCATTCGTATCCTGCACCCTCTTATGATGGGTTAGTTTCCAATAAGATGTGTTCATCGAAATTTACATACCCAATGGTTATCATATTCATGATGACTCAGAGACCAACTTTCTAAATGTAGGCAGTCACTAGGTAACTTTTGTAATGATACATAAGAACTCACATTGGTCTAGAGGATGGGAATTCGGGAAAATCACACCTTGTTGAGGGGGACTATTGCATGATCCATGAATCTCTTATATATTTAATATATCTTTATATATTCTTTTTTCTATCCAAATTACAAAATGTATAACCCTAAATTAATGATTTATTATAAACTTGCATTAACAATCATCCTTATGTATATGTGGTTCTTCATCAATAGAGGAATATGTATGTATATAATATTATCTATCAATGGTACCCTTTTCAATAGTAATTATATATATTTATATTTCATGACAATATGACACTACTTCTAGTCCATAGAATGAGGTTATCTAGAGTTAATTGTACTCTAGGGAGATTGATGATGTTTTGATGTCATGATTGGACCCATGATATAGGCTTCATATGTATCATCATTAATGAAATTTAACCCTATGTATTTTTTCCCTTTTAACTGGTAACATCACCTATTAACGTCTTGTGTCAAATAACAATCCACTAAATTTAATGTCATGTATCAATGATGTCCATATGGAAGGTGGCTGGACAAGGATGGCGTGGGACATACGTTGAGGTGGCCACAGGGACTCGAAAGATATGTGGCCTCCTATAAGGGGTCATGATCTAAATATTTTTGTGACCCTATAATGATGTTGATATGAGGTACCTAGAAGGAATATGACCCTCTTCGATGGTTATGACCCCACCTGGAATGTGACTCGGACAAAATTAAGGTGAAACTGGGTGTTCTGTTTGGACCTCTGGGAGGCTTCCTATGTGTCCAAGTTAATTGGGAATCAAAGCATGTATATTTCGAAAGGGTTTTGAATTACACATATAGAGTAGGACCAATGTAATGGATGTTGGGGATTACACGTATAGATAAGGAAAAATTTAGTATATATGATTTGGTCTTATATAATATATGATGACAATGGTGGTTCAGGAGTCATGTGGTTGTCATTATTGCTGCTAACCTCTAAGACCACGAGAATCATGGTCAATGTAATAAACAAGAGTAATTAGTAGATATTAATATCACATGGTCTACTTTTTTCAATGGTGGAAAAATGTTGGTGCCTGATGGGAGATATAAATGTATTTTAATGTTCCCATATCCTCTTTTATATGGAAAATTTTGATTTTCACATCTGAAGCTCTATCTGGATATTACCAAGGATGGAGAATAGTAGAAAAAGTGTTTACTATAGTAGATAATACTAGAGGCTTAATCCTAGTGATATTTCTAGTCAGTTATTAGGGAAGAGGGGGTATAAAACACTATTCCTCAAAAAGGAGAGGCAACCATTACCGCTCTCCCCACTATTGGAAGGGGGAGGTCAACGTTAGCACCTCTAATGTCAAGACTATAATTACCAGGGAAATGATGACTTGAAAATATTATGTGTGTCTTTTTTGTCAAGTAGGTTACTGCATGGACTCCACTTTCCATGGGTTTATAGACTTGGGAAGACCCACAAATGTTTCTGATAATTTAATATTACATGACAATTTTCTTCTAAAGAGGCCTTGGCCTAATTCTATTAGTCTGGTTTGCATAGGGTCCAATGTAGGACCTTATAATATGATGAAAGGAATTAATAGGATTTGGAGTGTAAAAAACTTATAATTCCATATTTCAAATAGAAATATCTTATGAAGGATGGGGTTCCCTCTGCGTATCATGTTGTTATGTAGGTGAGGGTACTATCCACATAACATTGTGCTACACAAACCTGGATTCTTCCCATGTAGTGTTTTTCTACATGAGGCTAGGTTCCACCCACATATCATTTTTCTATGTCCCCCAGCATAAAATATTTCTATGTGGGGGCTGATATCCCTCCATGTATCATTTTGAAATGTGGAATGGGGGTCTGTAAAGGGGTAATAGGATTATGTTTTTTTGTGTGGTTCTTGAAAATGAGTCTTGGTTTTCCAATGTTTGGTTGAATTTTGTTTCATACTTAATGTTATGTAGTGGGTTCACCTACTTAGAATCAAAGGTTTCATGTTTCGTCTCTCACCCAACATCTCCTAGTGTTCTCCTCCTACAATATATGTTTTTTTTCCTTTGGGTTCTTTTATAAGGGAATGAAGGGACTGAGTATCAGGATGAATGGTCATCCATGGTGGGCCATGAGGCTTTCGTTTGCTGGAGGGAAACACGGATTCTTGTTCACAGAAACAATTTTGTTTTTAAGGGAACAAAATCAACTCCATATCCCTCTGATGATTTATTGATTGTGGGTGTGGTAATTCATGGGGGGGGGGGATACAATGGTAGACCTTGAAAATGATTTGGATGCATTAATCAGTTCTAATGGTACAATCACATCTCATGAATGATATTTTCAGTGGGATGCCTCATGGGGTAGTGGAACAACATTCTGAGAGGAGGTATGCATATATATTTTTTCTGAAAAAACAATATTTATACATTGTGTCTTGGCCTAATTGATTATTTTCTATGAACTCTTTGTTTTTGGTCTATTTTTACACCTTCCAAAATTCATGGAATCAGTTACTTCTTGGGTGTGGATTTTCAAGTCCCAAAAAATTCCCTAATCAGAATATTATCTGATAAGGACCAAGAGGTGGTGATACTTATGAAAAAACTATACTGGATTTTAAACGTTTTGTACTATGTTTGTGGACCCATATTGAGTGTTATGCATATAAAAAGGGGGAATCTAATTTTTTGTTTACAAGACTCTACAAACTCTCCACTACTACTGGTGCTTCCATGAATCATTCTTCATCTATGGAAAAACATTTTTTGATCCAAACCTCATCACCTGTGAATGTTAATTTTTCTTCACCCACCTAAATATTTTTTTGTCTATATAGTTTCTTCCTGAACCGAGAATTTATTGCCACATACACTGAAGGTCTCCTGGATAGAGATCCTTATGGTTCAACACCTCATAGAGTGGTGGTTTGTGGAAATTAATTTAGAGAGAGAAGTATCAAAAAATATTTAAACATTGATATACATTCCTTTAAATGAATCTCACATAATTTATCTGATCTTGTAATAAGGATAAAATGGCAGTGGCTTTCACTTTTATGATCATGATTATGAGAACTGCCATAACGATAAATATTGAATATGTTTTTTCAATATCACATCATCCCTCAGTAGGTTATTTTGAATAAACTAGTTTTACTAAAACATTTCCCTATTGAATAAAACATTATATATTTGGAATTAAATGAAATTCTTCCCTTCAATTAGTTGACCAACATATCACATTCACATTGTTTGAGGTGTCTCTGCGTCATTCCTAAGTGAAAATATCTACTTCTGGGAAGGTAATTTCTTGTTAAAGACAAAATAATGTCCTTGTTTTGAATGGTTCTCTATAGACTCAAAGCCACCAACATAGTCCTAAAATATTCTCAAAATCCCCTATTTTCGATTATCCACCCCATTTTTAAGCTCTCAGGAGGAGATACCAATGGAGTTTTGAGCTCCATGTAGAGCATGTGATCCGAAGAGAGATTCTTAGATGAATGAGCTTGGTAATTTTGGGTTCAATAGAATTACAGGGAGTTTCTTGACGGACTATAAGTAGTCATCATTTTCAGAAATTATGGGTTTCTCAGTTTCAGTTTTACTCATCAGTCATGATATTGCATCAATTAATCATTTTATGGTGTTCAATCCCCAATATTTTCGACCTCTATCATGGTGATTTATAGGGTATCTTATGAGATCTATAGAAATTAGGTGGAATCCCCATTATCGACAATATGATTGTTGATTTCCTACCTTTATTCAATACCTAATAAAATATAGAGAGATTATGTCCACTGGTGAGGGACCATCTGACTGTGTCAAAGGAATAACATGGTCGACCCTTCCATACACACTCACGTATTCTATTCAATGATTGGATAATGTTTTTTCTATAATTTAGAAGTCCAATGTTTAATTTTTGATGTAACCGAACTCATACTACTCAAAAGTTATAAGGTATTTGGAGTTATTACTAGGATACTCTTAAAGAACATAAACATATAACATGGGGCTATAGAATATGGCCATACATATCTCCTGACTTCCGGTTGGATGTATTTTTTACCATTTTCCTGAGAAGATGAATCTTCTTATCTCATGATGTCTATACTAGTGACTGAATATATACCTTAATGATGGAATTCACATTGGTAGAGGCATAGCACATCAATTTTTTATACCCACCCTTTCTGGTATTTATGAATTGATGGGTCAGGCACATGAGGTAAGATCTCCACATCTCCTTAGAGGTACATTTAATATTCTATATGGTTCGGTGATGGGACACTAACAATGATAAAAGTATCCCCATACTATAATAATACCTATTTCAAAAAAAATATACCTATTTGAATATTTCTTTAGTTTACCTAAAATTCTTGGGCATCGATAGCCTTTTCAAGATATTAAAATATTTTTCCAAATTTTGTTTCATTCCTTATACAACCAAATATAGAGGAGTGGTGGATAATTTAATGGTTTCTCTAGAAAAAAATTATAAAACAATAATATTACAATGATAAATTATTAATGCTTTGGTGGATGTGATTACCATTTTCAAACCATACAGTTTATATAGTCATTACCATAAATTTGTATTACATAAATTTGTTTCATCTTTAACCATTATACAGTTCAAGTGTTTATAACATGGAATAATTCTTAATCAATTATGGATAATGATGATATGTGGGGGTTATGATATGAAAAATAATTTTTCTTCCCTATGATATTTAACTAAATTATCATGGGTGCAAGCCCAAATTTTTGTGGAGTGATATCTTGATGGACTACTGTGGAATTCATTACGATGGGTGCATAAACTATTGGCCACTCCTAGTTAATTTCCAAATATCTGAACTCTACCTACATCCATAGGAGTAATAAGTTCATCCTATCATTATAGGAATTATGAGAGTGTTTCATATGCAAGTCTTCCTTCTATGGGGAGTGCTACGGACCCCAAACTTTTGACCGACAGTGTTGACAGTCCCATCATGGCTATTTCAACTGGGGAAGTATGAGGCATTCCACCGATGCATTCCAACCATGTCATCTTAACATTAGAGATAGAAACATAAACATATATGGAGTAAATTACCATATGGGTGTCATAATTTATTGTGACCCTATATTCCTTAACTATAATCTTGGACTATCTACATATTGAAGAGGATAAACAAGACTTGGATCCTGATGCCTTCATTGAACATTAGGAAGTGAACAAATGGTCTTTGAACTAAATTTTCAATACCATCATAGATACCCCCTTAGAGAATGATACTGATAATTTAGAGACCCTACGTACCATTTTCCTTTTCTTGGGAATGTATTAAATTGATTAATAAAACATACATGTCTTTATCCACAAATATTTCTTTGCTTGAGAAGAAATAGCTTCACGCAAATGTGAAAATGGCGAATTTAATGCAACTAATAATCAGGAGGATTGTATAAAGGATACTAATACTGAGTTTTATTACTTGGATTCCATAGAATCGCGTGTTTATGATCAGATGATTTCACAAACTATGGGGTTGTGGAAATGTGAGTCTTGCATAGTTAGTTTAAAGGTACAACTATCATCAACAACTTCAGAACATGAATCTATAAAACAAGGAGGTCAATATCTAAGGGATTTATTTAGAAATTTTATCCCACTAGCTAAATATAATGTGTCGTGAAGAACCAATCTTGAGTAGGACCTTGAATCCTACATCAGACACTAGTTAGTCATCTAAATAGGGAATGATAAGTCTTATTGTATCCTCTATTTATTTCATTCTATTTATTTAGAAAAATATAAGAGAAACTAAAAGATGTGGATGGTAATCTATTTTATCATTAAATAGATCAATTAAAACTTATTCATATACCAATACATATCCATTATCATATCCTACAACCCCAATCTTTCCAAATTAGTCATATTTTGAAAGATAATCTCCACTGGATATCAATTGCAATCGCAATAAGGGGTAGCCAAATTGAAATGAACATCTAATACTATAAATTTTTTCTTGTACAAGGGACTCAAAAATCATAGAATAAATTATTTATTGGGTTATTTGAAAAATATAAAAGCATTTTTTATTTTACTTTACCAACAATATTTTTTACTATGTCTACTATGGTGCAGACTTAGAAGGCATAACTAAACTTTTTGATAGGATTCCACATGACAGTTTTCAACGTAGAATATTTTGAGTATCTTTTTAAATTACTGAATTTTTTTAAAAACCTAGAAAATTGTAGGTTTCAATAGATGGGACTCAACTTTTATCCAGGGTTCCCTTTGCAGGTTTTCAACATAGTGAGTATTGTGTCTCTTTTTTTGTAGTAAGTTAAAATTCATTCTAATTGAACTAATGTGAGTGATGTTTTTAGTAGGAAAACATTGATGATGAATTATGGTTTAATAAATACAACAATACTTACTAGACGAGAATGTACTCATATTATTTAGAAATTAGTTGGGGAATTTTAGACCCTGGTTTTATGATTTATAATGTTGATGAATGATATGTGAAAAGTATGTGAGGAGAGACCATAAAAATAGTTTCTATCAAGATATTTTCATAGAATACAAAGAGAGGAAAATATTCTCCTAAATATGAAATTTAATTTTGCTGATAGGACTTTGGGTGATAATTATTCAGACCTAATTAGGGAACAATGTTCATAGTCCAGAAAAATGGGTCCTAAAGACACTAACCCTCAATTTCTGATGTCTTGGTTGTTAGTCAAAATTTGGGTTTCTCAATACCATGAGGGTCATATTTTCAAGGGTATAATGATAGAAAATTATTAGGGTATCTCTACCGACACTATCCATAGATTAGTAACCACTCTTATATGACTTTGGATTGTGCAGAGGAGGGTTGGATAATATATCTTTTTAATGGAATGAAATTAGGAATTGGACCATGTAGTTTAATATCTTTCAAAAAGGATGTTCAAGATCTATAATTTAAGGTCACTTAGATTTGACCAAGAGATGAGTAAATTTCCCTTTTCATGGAAATTTATCCATGATTACTCCATCATGTTTAGTCATGAAAGGTTATAGTTTTTAAGTTATAATTTGGGGCCTTCTGAATCCATGGATTTGATGAGATGAAAAATTCCTTGGGGAATACAGAGATATAAGAAGTATATCTTAAGGAATAATTTTTATTTGGTTCATAGGGATTTCTGTAGGATGCTTATGTGGATCCAACTGGGGAACATTGATCATAGTCAAAAAAATTATTCTTCGAACACTAACCCTTTTTCCAATCCCCATGGAGGTTTATGAAGATTTGGTCTTCCCTAGATATAGATTTTGGTTCATTAAAGGAATGTGCTTGAATATGAAATGGGAACATTATGTCAATATTTATCAGGAATGGTTAAAAAGGGTTCTCTTACTTAAGGGTGTCCCATATAGAGGAATGAAGGATTTTTTACCTCGTTATTAATGGTTGGGTCCAAGATATATGGTCCTGGAATCACAAAATATCTCATCAAAATGATTATCATGCGATATGTAGTTCTAAAAGGTTTACTTGTCTAGATCAAATATGTTCATAGAGACAATAAATAATAACTTTTAATACAGCTGGAACCAGTATTAGAGATCCGGTAATTACCATATATCCTGTGATGGAAGTAATTAAGCCATATGTAGTCTTGGGAAGATTTCCCCACATATCGATCGAAGTATTGTGTGAGGATAGTGGTAGATTTCATTGAATATTATCTCATGAGTGGGGTCAGACACATATTAGACACTCTTATGAGGATCTATCTCATATATAGGAATGTGGGGGAATTTGTTTTGAGATTGTTGTGGCCAGACCATGACATTCGATTTGCATGTCGCTATGTTTATTGTCAAAGGGAAAATCCGAACATATATAGCTCTTAAGTTAGAAGCATCCTATGCAGCTCTGACCCGTACATAGGGGAGACATTTTTATGTCATGTATAGACCTTTCATCGAAGATCCGGGTGTCACTATGTATCCCATGGTAAGATGAATCAAGCCAAACATAGTTATTAGTATTTGTGCTATTTAGTGACATCTGACTAAGACATCATCCCTGAAGATTAATGTTTTTTTGGTAAGAATGACATGAGTTCATGTAGTTTTAGGTCATATGACTTGGTTCATACATCATGGAAACAATTAGTACTAAAAGGCTCGTCAGGCCCGGATGTTCTGTCTTGCCTTGAATGTGGGTGGTGAAAAGGTAAACAATGATTTTCAGTTTTCTCAGATCAAGAGTAATGATATGAGGTAAAAATTAAATTGATGATTTTGAAGATAAGAGATTACTCTAATAGGGATGAATTTTCCCTTGGTAGATAGGCATCTTGTGTGGGAAACTTATGGAAAACATGGTGGGGCATATTGTGAATAGTTACGAAAAGGTGTCCTCGTGACACTAACCAATAATATTTGATGTCTAGAGAATGATTGTGGAGATCTAAAATTACCGAACACATATAGTATGATAAATGTAATAAACTCATCTGGGTATGTATGAATCATCTAAAATGTGATTGGGCATGGAGTGTAAAGTTCCCTACATCGATCTGATTCATATATAGGTGGCAAATTCCTATTTCCTTGATGGATCCCCGAATGAGGATCCCAAATTTCATATCCCTACATATGTATTTGTTTATATACAATATATGAGTACATTTTTTTTCTTTTTAACCCCTGGATAGGCCTTAGAAACATGGTCTAGGCATCACTATGCATCTCAACAAAATGATAATCAATTAAAACATAGTTCATGAGGAACCGTACAGCTTAATTTCATGTGGAAAGAATGTTTTTATGCATTTAAATGTTATGTGGTAAGGATTTATATTGCCTAATTTTAAAGAAAAAATTTTGGTTGGTCCTAGGATTAGAGGTTCATGTTTCAAAAAGTATCCTGCTATTGCGACAATCAAGGCACCCGTAGTTCTTGATTTTTCATTTAAAAATGTAGTATAAATTCAAGTGGTAAGGACATAGGGTGGGCCATTTATGGTCATGAAACCATGACTATAGGATCCTAGAGGTGAATTAATATTATATGATCAAATGGGATCTCGTACGAAAACTCTTAATCCCATGTAAGCTATTCTTGGAGTGAGAAACAAGGGGTGTAAAATGTTTTCTCTACCAAATAGCTGTGATAAAAATGAATGATATGGTTATTTTTATTTTAATGTGGTTGAACCATGATTAGAGATCTTGGTGTCACTATTTATCTCATTAGAGTGAGAATAAATTTGAACATAGTTATAGATCTACATTCCTATGCATGTCTGACCATACACAAGGAAAGGTAATTTTTCCCTTTTATTTTTTTCTTGTTGTGGCTAGACGTCGAATTGGGGAACCAAACATCACTATATATAATGCATGAGAAAAATAAGGACACACATATTTCTGAGACCCCATGTAGTTTAAATTCATGCGATGAGGAAGATGATTACCAGACATGAAAGAGGGGGATATTTCTACTTAACTAGGTGATGAAAATTTGTGCATCCCAATGTGTCCTGTGATGGTATGAATCAAGCCACAAGTAGTTATGAATGGGAACTCTCTACACAGGTCTGATCCATATGCATAGAAGAAATTTTCCAAAATTTCAAAATTAATCCTGGTACATTGGGGTTGGAATTCCATACATATCTCATAGGAATTAGAATCAAATGACATAAATTTCTTGAGCTACCATAACATTTACCATCTTGTAGCATGGACATGGGTAACCTAACATCGAAGAAAAAGAGTATTGTGACAGAGCCTAATATTGTATGTTTTGGTGTCACTACGCATCATGTGATGATTGAAATCAATCCACCCTTAGTTTTTGAAGAAGATACACACTATGGCGATATAACCCTTAAGTGGGTATAAGGCCATTTCTTCTTTCATCCACATAGATGTAGATTTTGTGTCTGGAACCATTGATGAAACAATGATTTTGATGCAGTTTCATGTAATTAAGTGCATACATTTGTGTCATGATGTTTATCATATTGGGACATGGATGATGGAATCTTATGGATGTGGTAATGGTGATTTTTTGGATTACTAATGATAAAAATCTCGACATGAAAATATTCCTTGAGGATAATGACTGGTATGAAAATTATATTCTGAAATAGGGGATTTTAAACTTGGCCAAACACAAGAGGTCAAGGTGTCACTATGTATCCATAAATGATAGGAATCATGCACATGTAGTTCTTCTATATGGCATGGTAGATGAATAATTCTTGGGGAGATGTCATTTATGGTAAGGAAAATATGGTTTTGTGCTATTTAACATCATACAATAAGGATTTCATTGCCATTTATTTTATTGTCTGGTGATGTGGAAAATGTTTTCACACTTGTTAAAGTGATTCGACAAGGACTGATTGCACCTTATAAAGTCAAGAAACTAATATGATTCACCAAAAAATATAATTTTATGTGATCCAGAAGAGTATTTCATGATTTTTAAAGTCATGTGAGAAAGACCGGCTGTGAAGTATAATGTCAATCAGTCGATATAATTAATCAAAAAGTTTAAAGTCAAGTGATTAGGATGAGAGTCATGTGATTATTGGAAATACATCATTAGAAGAATCAAACATGTGGGAGTCCTAGTGATCTTTCCTCCCATAAATATTAGAGATTAATCTCTATTTAACTAGGGATAGTATACGATATAAGGACCCTCCCATTTTTGTTCAAATATTGGAGGTATCTTCCTGGGTTTCATTAGGGTCCTGAGGACCAACACCATCCCTCCTCCAAAGAAAGATCATACGTTAACTTTTTTTTTTGAAGGATCACATGATTCGATGTTGGAGGACTTTAAAATGATGAAATTTACCCAATCTATTATCATTGATTCAATCCAATTTATCTAGCCATTTCTAGGATTCCTTGTCTTTGGATAACTGATCTAAGATGTAAACGTGGTTCAAGGATAGTTGAACATCATTGGGAAGGTCCACCTATGTTATGCATACTAATGAGTATGGGGTAGCCTCTATGGAAGTGTGGGTCATGGTCTGATAATCCCACAAGACATACAGGATATTATATGGAAAATATATTTTATCTAAAACTACCATCATCTATAGTATATTATATAGGGTTTGTAGAAGGCCTATATCTATCTATTTCCCTCCATATGGTATAAAGATGAATGGTTGGACATAGTGTCAAACTCTTGATATAGCTTCTTCCATTTATCATAAAATGAATGGGTTCCAATGTACACCATTATTTTATAGGGGAAAAGAAATAAGGTGTTGATATTGGCTTTCATGATGGTAACGATGTTCCTTACCACAACAACAATTTAGTGGTATGGTTACAGACCACATAAAAGAAGGATTATATTGTAGTAATAATGTACTTGAACTGGTTGGTCGCATCAAGTGGATATGGTCCCATGATTTCCATTCCCCAAATGGAATATGGAAAAGGGTACATTGTTGTGCGTCACAACTCTGGGGCCTAGTGGACTAAGATGTCATGAAATTGGATGGAACAAAATTTTTTGTAAATTATTTATATTCATACATTATTGGGGAATAGTAGTATCCAAGACTTCAAATTTGATGATAATTCTTGAATCTTTACTAGTGTGAGTCATAAGATATAGTGTACATATCCTTAATGATAGTAGAATTCTCTTCTCAAATGATGAACCTTAGAGGGACCCCATCAAGGATCATCATATAGAGGACATTATGATTATTTCTTCCATCATATAGAAAAATGTTAATTTCTCATATTCATATTTTGTATTTCCCCTCTCTGTACATAGTGTGTTGCATCTATAAGATGGAAGGATCATTTGTTTTTGGGGAAAACTAACTTCATTTATATAATATTCTTTGGTTTAAATGAAATGTGAAACCATCTGGTGATGAATAGTGCTAAGGATGATTTCATCCTAGTCTAGAACTTCTATATCTATGGCTACATTTCATAGGGCTTCTTCTTGGGAATTTTATGACCATAGGATGTGAGTCAATATATTATCCAAATGTAATTCCTCCATTTTTCGACAAACATGGTTTATCTGTGGGATTAAATCTTACTTTTTTATTGAATAATCATCGTTGACCCTCTTAATAACCAATTTTGAATCACCTTTTATCTCCATGTGATTCACAGGAACTTGATGTCCCAACTCTATCCCTGAAAGTATATCCGAGTACACTAATTAATTATTTTTTACCCTTATGACACCAGGAAGGAGTAAGGTAGAACTACCTTCACTTGATAAATTAGCACGACTCCTAGACCCACATTGTTGAGCTTGTGGTCTTCCTTCCTCCTCCATGTTGATCTTCTAGATGCACCATCAAAATATATCTCCCTTATCTGGGTGACCTCATGAACATAGAAGACCACTTAATTAGGAAATTTAGTATCTAATGAATTCATTTAAACCAAGGGGTTCTTAGCTAGAATATATGATAATTTGTGGACTTTCACCACTTTTGTACTCATAAACTGAATGAAAAACTACTACAGGATGACTACCAACCATGAAAAAATCTCACTCTACATTGGAATACTGAAAATATATTTTAGTGGGTTTCTACGATAGACCAATTGGAAGTCATGATGTAGTAGGTAGTGCCATAATTTTTTGGAATTCAAAAATTATGACCACACATCTTTTATTCATATCTAATTAATGGGTATCGGTATCAACCTTGGTTCATATGAGGTAATAAATGAATTTTCTACTATCATCATCATTATTTTTTGTGCAAAGGCATCTAGTGATTTCCCTCAGGTGGTTGCATTATCACTAGCATGCTCATGATTTATCTCTTTATACTATTGAATGTTTCCTAAAAATCATCATCCCATTGAAATGTAACCCTCTTGTTCATCAACCTAGTAAATGGAAGTCATTTTCCTTTATGGTTGGCTATATAATGTCAAATTTTTGAAGTGCCTCTTGGATGTCCTCAAAACTGTTTAGGGATTATAGGATGATAAATTCTTTGGATAACCATTGCATAATCATGTTTGACTTTAATTCCATGATAGTGTATGAAGATGCAAGATTTTTACCTAAGATAATATTGAAATCACATTTTAATGGTTCATTTTTAGGGTATTCTATCAGAAGTTGTTGAATATGGTTGCATTATACTCCATGTGGTAAAATCACTATCAATATATATACACTATCTTCTCAATGTATCATTCGACGAAATTTACCATGATGGGTTAGAAAATTTCATTCATGGAACCCTTCTATGTAGAACTGGCCTTCTTCAAGATTAATTTAATTGCTTGATATCCAAATAATCCATATTGTGATTGAAGGTGGGTGATTCTTCATCTTCCTATACCATTTGGATTTTACTATATCTCAAATTTCAATCCATAAAGTGGAGGTCCTGATATTTGACATCAAAATTGGATATTGTACCATTTTAATTATGTTGTCTCTGATGATCTTGTTAATGTTATCCTTAATCATAGATTCATGTTCAGGGTTTGTCCTTATGGCCTCATATTTATAGCCATGGTGGTATTTTGGGAAGACCAGGTGGTGAGTGACTACACTGGGATTTAGGCCCGACATTTATGTGTTGTTACATATGAACACATACGTATTCTAATCCATGAAGGGGGTATATAACTCTATATCTTCAGAAGAAAAGGTCACAAATATCAAATAGGACCATGGGAATTCTTCTACGCCCATATTTATTTATATGAGTTCAATAATGTTGGTAGATATACCCTCCTAAAATTCTAGAGGGGAATCCCTAAGGACCAATTCCTCCACTTCTCCCTAATCCCCATATTCCTCTTGTATAATATAGGAATACATTAGGGGTTAATCCTTATAGATTTAAAGGAGGATCATATGTCATAAATTTCATTAGATGAATAAACTTCCTCTAATACAATAAACAGTTTCATATTCCCTTCAAACTATAGATAGGTTGAGGTGAGAGGTGGAGAAGAATGTTTTTCATTCTCAGGGGGTAATAAGAAAACCAATTATTCCTCACCCAGTGAGGTACTTATTTTTGGATCTATAGATATGGGATTAAGCATTTTCATCCAAGATTTCCCCACTATTTAGGGAGTTAGTAATATTTTCAAAACTAATAGACTCAGTGGTCATGACTAAAATCATGATTCCTACTGAATATGCATATTCATTTGGACTCGTATACCATACCAGATTGATGGGCCACATATACACATCACTAATTTGTTTGAATAGATTTTACAGTAAAATTTATAGATTTTTTAGGGTGGAAACCCAATAAAAATAAATAAATAGGGGTTATTTCCCATCTATTTGATAGAATAATGCATTGATATAATTTGATAAGAAGGATTTGAATGTGTCCTTATCGACAAGAAAAATCTCTATTGGTCTATTAATATAGAATTTAATGTACCATTTGTATGATGATGGGATCTTTATGTGCTGATGTAACTAGTGACTTCCTTGAAATTAATTGATGGTCATATTCTACCGGACTAGTGAAAATTTTGATTTATACATTTTCTCTCAATACTGAGCCTTGATCATTATTTGATCCATTTTTTCTCACTTTTATGATAGTCCTATAGTGCTATGGTAGAAGGTGATCAGTTATTATCTTTCTATCCTAATCAAGGAAGTGTTTTTAGTGGCTAGATATTAATTCATGGGCCATCATCAATGAACGATCTACTAATATTGAAAAAAAAATTCCTACTAAAAACGTTCATGGGTTTGAGGGCTCCACTTATAAGGGAATCATCATCTCACTCTATGAAGGATATTACTATGTGGAATTCCATAGAATCAATCTCTCTCTGATAGACCTCCACTACTATCGGTTTGGAATCAAACACATATGGGCTTAGTAAAGCGTCTATATGTTCTTTCATGCGGACTTCTGACAATCTTATGGAATCCAAGATTTATATTTGGATTGTACTAAGGCAATCAATTTCAGGATTTCATACTTCTGTTCTAGACACATGAACTTACCAATATAGGGATGCACTTTCAATGTATCTTTAGGTTATTTAGTACTTTTCATGTATGTATCTACCCTAGATATAGTATTTATGGGTTCTAATATCTTTGGTGGATTGGGATGGGTAGGTATGCCTACACACTAAGGGTAATTTTACACCTTTACCCCCTCTGATTGATACTCCAGAGTTATTAGGTTAGGGTGTCTTCTGATAGGTTCCTGGATTTTCATATTCATGTTGGACCCATTAAATGGATAATCTATGAGTTTCTAAGTCATTTAAAGTCCATGTAGTGACATGTTCAGAGTTCTAGTTCCTTCCATGACTGTGCCTTTCCTGGTATCCTTGAATTTTTCATCCACTTCCTCTGGTTCCCTGATCATGTGTGGTCAAATCAGGTTCATATCTGTACTCATCAACATATAAGGAATCCATTAAAAAGATGAAATTTAGGGAAATAAATATTAACCCCTCTTTTGATGATAACTTTTCTAGGAAGAACATTTCTAGTGCTGCTATTTGGAAGGATGTTGGATTTTTTTTCAAATATGATGGATAAAGGCTAATAGATTTAAATCCAATGTTGGCCATGGCATAGGTTAATCCTCTTATGATATCTTTACGGATATCTATCTGAGACTCTTTTTAAAGGGATAGATTTTTGAAGTTTGACGTTCTAATGAAGTTGGTTGTGTTGTATTGGAAGTAGCTGGGGGGATAGATGGTTTTTTAACTGCTCTTAGAAAATACCATGAGTATGATTGATTTTATGTCAAATCATAAAAACATAAAAATTTTGTGACCTTATAATAATGGCTTCTTACCACTTATCTCTTTCCTCAGGGGTAGTAGTGGAAACATATTCTTCTAGTGCTGGTGGATTTCCCAACTTCACTTTCCAAGAATCCACCATTTTGTGCAGGGTGTCTTAAAAGATGAATATTTATAGAATGGGGTTTCCCAATATCATACCAATTAGGAAATAATATATGGGGTCATTGAGACCTACTTAGTCTGGGGTTCTAGTCTCTGGATGGTGGAGAAAATCATTGTCTATAGTGGATATAAAGAAGTTGTAGACCTAGTCATATTGGAATGGGTAAAAATTGTTCCTTTTCTCCTTGAATTGATTCCCAATGATTCATCTTCACTCACCATATCAAGGAGTTGTTGTTGAAACCTTGGAGGATCCACGTGATAGGGTGTGGGTTTGGTTGCTGGAGCTGGAACAAGGGATGGCTTAACTGTGATCGATAATGTGTCTTCGTTTACTACCATTTTCCTTGGGACTTGTGGAGCTATCTAGGAATTTAGTATTTCATTCTATATGGAATCATCCATTCATTATTCAGTGGTGGTGAAATATTGAAATACACTTTTATATTTTATCATTATGAGTGATGTTCGCATCTCTTCATGAAGTTTCTCTTTGAAATGATTTATCATATCTTCTTGAGGAATAATTGAGTTAAAGGAGTAAGTAATACCTATACATTTGGTAATGAAATCAAAGACTCTACCATTTTTCTATTTTCTACAATTTGAAAGGTCAAGGATCATAGTTTTTTGTAGCGTGGTGCTAAACTGAAAGAGGAACTGATGTAGGAGTTCATCCTATCCGATGATTAACCAAACTAGAAAACTGGCATACCATACAAAGTATGACCCTTTCATGTTTTTATCAAAGAAACATATTTTTACCACTTCTTATTGATCATGAGTTACCATCATGGGATCTCAATGGGATACAATGTGAGTTAGATATTGATCTGGGTAACCTGAGCTGTTAAATATTACAAATATAGGACACCCAAAATTTGATGGGGGTTGAGGGTTAGTCACCCAATTAGGTTAAGGTTTTCTTTCATGTTATATTGTTGAATTCCACTCCTCAATTTCTTCCATTTGATATGCCAATGACTCAATGGTTTCGATTAGTCCTTTATGATTTTTTTGGGTGAATAGAAGTTTGGATAGGTGCAGTGATAGACCTGATTTTATGAATTTGTTATGCAATTATTTGTAGCTGATATCTGGTGAGGGATATATTTTGAGGGTTTTCCTATATCAAATCAATTTAGTTCTATAATGGTGGTATATATTGATATTCACCCATGATATGGTCCTGGAATACTAATGGACTTGGTACTGAGTTTGTTGGATGTTTTGTCCCTACATCAGTCATTGTAATTAATCATTACTATTAAGGTTCTCCAATTTAAAGTGTACACTAATGTTCTTCCCAGGTAGAATAGTCCATAGGGATTCTACCTTGAAGTAGTTCGGCACTGAGTCTTCTCAACACTTTCATTTTTTATCTTCATGGGAAAACAGTTCTTCGAGCATAAGGGGGATCTTAATCATCGGTTGAAAATGGTTGGGTGTACATGAAATTACCTTAATTATTTTATTTAGTATATATTCACATAGAAGTTAGTGAGGGTTTGGTATAAATAGGGCACAAATTCAAGGTGATTCACCGGTTCCAGGTATGCATAACATTATATATCTTAGTGTTAAACATATTTTGGATGGAATCACCCTATCCATTATCCTCTGTATTTATATCATTTTTAGTTCTATCAATAGGGTTTACATCCAAGAACTTCCTCCAATGTGTAATGAATTGTTTGTGTGCTACTAGCTGTTGAATGATAGGTTGATTTTTTTTCATTTCATGGATCTCTTCCTAGCTTTTTGGATTCTTCTTTCAGATTCCTCGGGATAAGGGATTCAGAGCGAACCTCCATGTATCCTTGTCGTACACCTCCTTTCGGGGGGAAGTTGTTTTAAAGGAAGGAAAAAAATGATATACCTCACTTCTTATTATCCCCCCTAGATTAGAAAATAATGATTTCCTTCATGGAGTTGGTTGGTGTAAAAATCCCCCCAACCATGCGGGCTTGGGTCACTCCCTTTCTTAGGTGGTTCATTCTTTGGGATTAGTTTTTTGGCCTTGGAGGGGTATATTTTGTAACAAATATCCCTAACCTTGTGGTATGGGGTTGATCCCATATTGTGGTGGATGCTTTTTCTATTATCATTCTCTTGATCTCAGAGATCCTTCTTTAAAAATAAGCAAAGTACAACGTTGGGTCTTCTTGAAAACACACTTATTTAGAGAAAATTAGTAGTTCATGATGATTGGCTTCCCATAATAGAGTATCTTACTTAATATTTTCGGTTTTCTAGCTCTTGAGTTTTTCATTGGCTTGATCTCATTGAGCCTGGTTCGTTCTAGACTTATTCTAGCCTAGTGTATCATCTTTCTTGAACATGAGTCTTTCTTGGTAGCCACATTGGAGTAAGAACTTTAGAATATTTAATTTATAGTGGGTTCTGTAGAAAGATTCAGGAGTTGAATTTCAAATCTCCATGTTACCACTATCCCCATCAATGAAAAATTAGTTGGGGATCGATAATTAATCGATGATACTCTTGAAATTCATTGGATAATTCCAATAAAAGATCTTCTTGCCGCTTATCTGATCATGGTTTACCCACATATAGAAGGGATTACAAGTATATTTGATGATGAATCTCTCAAAATATCTTAGCATGGTCTACATAAAAAGTGTAAGGTTAGATATTTTCTTTTTGGTGGTATATAATGTTCTGGGGATTCTAACAGATGTTATGTATGCATTATGTTGACAATGTGTTTTGAATATCGAATTGATAAGTGGTTGAGGGAAAACAATAATGGGTATATCATCCCTTACTGATTTTATTCTCACAATAAATATATTATTTTTATAATTTTATATAGATTACTCCACCTGATCAGCCAAACATGAATGCTTTTTTGACTATTTTTTCATAAAGAGCAGCACTAGTGAAGGTCTTGTTTGAATAGAAATGGTTCGGACGTGGATTCAAATATAATCATTTCTTTAGGGTATATATTGGTTGATAAAGGATTTATATTTTCATTCATGGGTTATATATCATGTCTATACCCATTTTCCAACCACCTCAAAATATGAGTGCTTTCTCATATTTGAATTAGATATGGGAGGGCCTTCTAGTCATAACAAAATGTGACTGCATGGAAGACCATCAAAGTAGATGTCATAATGGAGAGGAATTACATAAGAGATCAATGTCAGGATGTAGAGATAATTTCTATAATGAAATACAATGGGATGAACTTCTGGATGGATAGTAACAATGGAGTGACTTTCTTGCTGAAATTATCTATCAGTACGGGGAGGACCTTTGCAGTAGATTCCATCATTGTGAGGACTAACATCATAGCTCATTTCTTAACTGCATGTTGAATTTATATATAGAATACCATGGGGAGGCCCATCATGGTGGATTATAGTAATGGTTGGGTCTTCTTTCTGAAATGATATGTCACTTCCAGGAGGAAAATTTTAGTGAATTACATCATGGTGAGGACTTCCATCATATCTCAATGTCCAAATATAGGGAGATTTTCTTTTGATTATATACTTGTGAGTAAGTATAGGGTTTATGAAAATAAGGGGAGGTCCTTATTTTTGTTTGACCTTCTATCTATGAGGAAGTCTACTGATATTCTCTTCCGGAGAAAGGCTCTCATTATAAATTGGTTTTTTCCATGAAGAAAAAATTGGTGGTAGATGCTTTGGGGAGGGCCTTTAGATATACTGCAAAAAAAGTTGTATGGAGGACCTCCATAACTAATACCACCACTTATTAAATTTGAAAATCTATTAGAAGAATCTTCAACCACCACAGATAGAAATTTTATGCCCTCAATAACCCTATCTTCCAATAGTGTAGGGTCATGAATCTGATCATCATTTTCCAATTGACATTGGTGTAATTTCTTTTTTGGGGTTCTCTTGCTGTTGGTTAGGGCCTATTATTATATGTGATGGGTTTCATATAGAAATTATTATTGGATTGGTGGATATGGTACTATTGTGATATGTTGAAATATTCCAAATTTCAATAAGGGAAACATTCTTACCATCAAGCATCCACTGAACTAGACCATAGTCCCCCAATTTGAATTGGTATTTATGCCTGATCAAGTTTTACATTTACCAAAGAATTTTTTGATGACCCTTTTATATAGAATAAGGGATGAATTTATTCTCCTGATTAATCATCTCATTGTGTATATGACTCATTCACCTTAATGAGGTGGGGTCATGGTCCTGAATCTTTACAATTTCTTCTAACAGGGTCATGTCTTGAAAGGTTTGTAGGATATGGTCAGGAATTTATGTCTGACCTACCGTCGTTACTAGGATGTGATGAGAAACATCTATAGTGGGAGTGAAAATATATGTTAATTTTTTTTTAGGGGTAAGAATTTGATTCTTCCCATAATTTTTATCCGAGATATGTCAAATATTTATTCCAATTTCTTCAATATTTTCATGGAAGGCTTGATCTGTCGGGGCATGTACTCGCATCAGCTTCTTGATCTCCACCATATTTGACTAACAGGATTGGCATGAATCCAAATGAATGTATATATTATTTTTTATTATTCCATATTTTCATGGAATCATGATATGGATGAGAATAAATTTGTACCTAATCTTAGTTTTCATCCTTATTTGACCGATATACATCATTGTTAGGAACATGTATGATTTTATGTTCCATATTGTTAGATCATAAACCCCATGCAGGCCTCCCATGGGGCCTAGGTCTGAATGAATATGGTTGGTTCCTGCAGGTATGTATCCTTTTTATGGTGTGGAATCTATATAATTCATTGTTAAAGGTGATTATTATCAGTATGGGCCCTTCGATGAGGCCCTTGTGTGGTTTGGATAATGTTTTGAGTTACTACTTCATCAAAATCCCTATGTTTATGGGGTAACTCATTATTTAATTCTTTGGAAAGGCTCCCAAAACTATTTTATAAAGCAACTACAATGGTCTAATTATGGACCACATACCATCATTGATCTGAGGTCTAGTGAGGCTTCATTTTCTAGAGAGCCTATCGAGCTCCCTCTATAGTTTGGTGAGTAATATTTTGGCGGTACTCTAATAATAGTGTATTTTAAACCCACCAATGAAGTTGATGGGTGGGTGATAGCATCCAATGTTTGGTTTAGGACTTCTCTTATGCATTGGTTGATGTGAGTGTCTGTAAGAATAGGTAGGATTCAATGGGATGGAATAGAGATCTTCTCAAGAGTGTCCAAAATATATGGTTTAATAACACACAAGAATACCTCATCAAAGTAACATATCCATAAATGAAAACATGTACCATTAATCATTTTGTATGGAACCCTTTCATTATAAGATTGAAAGTGGCCATACATATGATAATTCAACCACAATGGTCAAGGATTCACATCAGGTTCCTTATTTTGTTTCTCATGAGATGATCATAGTGTTAACTCATACGACATGAACAAAATGGACCAATGAGAATGTATCAGTCTATCCTTCTTATCATGAAAATGAGATTCCTTTCTTAAATAGTTTCATGTTGTAATCACCATTTTTTTAAAACAAAATTGGTCATAGTGAAAATTTATAGTCTGATTGATTATGGGGCATTCAGATATTGAACAATAATTCATATCTTATTCAACCTTATTATCTCTCTCCTTATTATGATGTTTTGGTTTATAATGGGGTTTTTTCATGGAACTGGAAAAAACCAAATGTTTCTCATATTTGTGATGACTAATGGAACTACCTTCCACTGACAGGCGATCGTTGGGTAAGTTTTCAAGTGGTACATAAGAACTCACATTGGTTGAGAGGCTGGGAGGTTAGGCTCATCACATCATTTTTTGGGGGGAAGTATATACTTTTTGGGACAGTATTATAGATTTATGATTTGTTAGTGAATCCTTTTCACATTCCTATGTATGACATGGATTACACTAAATTAACGATTAATTATAAGAATGCATTCTAAATCATCTTTATTAATCAAAGGTTCTACATCAATGGAGGAATATATATTTAACTCAGGTTCTCTGTCTATGGTACCATTTTATATATGAATCAGAGGATCATATATTTATTTTCATTATTATGTGGATTTTAAACCATGCAGTGAGGCTCTTTGGAATTTATTTTCATCCTATGGAAACTCGAGATATCTCGATGTTAGGATCTGACCCATGAGATGTTCTTCATCTGTGTCCACATGAAAGGAATTATAATCCATGTAGTTTGGTGTCACATAAAATGGATCATCACCATTTTTAGGTCTTGTGATGAGGATCGAATCATTCAGATTAAAGTCATGATGTAAGGACATCTGTGCAGAAGGTGCCTGGCCATGGATGGTGTGGGACCAATGTTGAGTTGGGCATTGGGACCCAAAAGAGATGTGTTCACTAACATGGGGTAATAATATTACATTAGATGTGGCCTGATAAGGATGGTTATGAAATGGAAATTAATTTTATGTGGACCTCTAGGTTATATATGACCCCACTGAGACTGTGACTCAGGGAACATTAGAGTGAATCTGGGTATTGTTTTTATACTTTAGGAAATCTTCCTACAAATCCTAGTTAGTTAGGAATATAATCCCACATAGTTTTAAAGGTTTGGGACTTACACATAGGTAGGAGGCCTAATTTAATAATGGTTGGGGCTTAAAACTATGAAGAAGGCCCAATTGAGTAGATATGATTGGGGATTATACTGTATATGCGGCCCAGGGAATTTCGGGATCATGTTGATGTCAGGATTGTCACTACTACTAATCCCACGTGATTCATTCTCAGTGTAAGAAACAAAAGGAATTAGTTTATCTAAATATCACATACTCCACATTAGGAATTCATGGATGGATTCCAGAGCCCAAAGGGAGAGAGCGGCACATTTGAATTTTCCCATCTCTAATTTTATTTTGGTAACCAGTGTAGTTACATATATTGATCTATCTGGATAAAACCTGTTATGGAAAAGATGATAAATTTTTTTCCATGTGTAAGATAGACATTGGAATTACTCTAAAGTGGATTATATTCTGGTTCTAGGGAAAGATGGGAGGATAAGACACCATGCCTTAGAAGTAAAGGCAAGTGTGATCCCCTCTCCCCCAGTTGGGGTGGGTAGGTCCTTGTTAGCACCTCTAAGGTTATAACTGTTATTAACATGGGAATATAGGCTTGAAGAAAAAATTTAGGGTCATACTGTTTAGGGTGTATACCATTGGGACTCCTCTTATAATGGTTATGTCGATATGAGAGGTCAACCCAATGTGATTGATGATTTGATCATGCATGTCAGGTGGCTTCGGATGAGTTCGTAGGCTAATAATGTGAGACTAGTTTGCAGAGGTTCGAATGTGGGGATTGATGGTATAATGGAAGGAATTGATAGGAGTTGGAGAGTGTAACACCTTAGGATTACTTTTCCCAGGTAGTATGTTTTTATATAGGATGGGGTTCCCTCTTTATAGCACGTTTCTATGTGATTCATGGTACTGTCTCTATAGCATTACGCTACATGGACTTGGGATCCACTAATGTAGAACTTTTTTACATGGGGATGGGTTATGACCACTTAGTGCTTTCCACATGGGCTTGTGTTCCTCCAATGTAGCAATTTTATACATGGTGTATGGATCCCTTAGTGTCGATTTTAGATACATGGGATGGTGGTCTACTAAGGGATCATCCAATTAGACTCTATGGTGTGGTTCCCATAAAGGAGTCATGGGTTTCCTTATGGCTGGATGAATTTACATTCTTTCTTAACACGATGTGGTTGTTTTATGTAATTAGAATCAAAGGTTCCATGTTTTGTCTCTCTTCTAACCTCTATACATTTTGTCCTACTACTATCTTCATTTTTTTGGTTTCCTTGGACATTCTTTTATAGAGGAATATAGGGACTAGGTATTGAGATGGATGGTCATTCATAGTGGGCCGTGAAGATTTATTTTATAGAAACATGATGAGGATACCTTGTATCATAAATATTTTTGCTTTTGGGGACTAAAACTCCCTACCATATCCCTTTAATGACATATCATTTGTGGGGGAGGGGTGGTCCATAGGGAACATAAATCACATTCTTACACAGCAAATGAATTTTTTTTCTTTTTTGAGTGCTGGAGGTACTATATCATACCATAATCACTTTAGTTTTTGGGAAGTCTCATGGAGTAGTAGAATACCATATAGAATGGTGGTCTATATAGTTTCTTTTTTATACAGACCATAGTTCTCCTTCATGTATTAGCCTCTTTGATCATTTTCTTCAAACAATATTATTTGGTTTATTTCAACCCGTTTCCATAATCATGGTAACCAATTCTTTTTGCCTGCAGAATTTTCGAGACACAACATACACTTCTCATGGGGAGTACTTATATCTATATGACCCAGTAAGGTCATACTCTTATATAGAAGTGTATTTCCCATACATTGATGATGGTTTTCAATACATGGACTACGCATGTACATACTTCCCCCCTTTAGTTAATCTCTTATGAAACTATGTTAGGATAAAACTCAAAAACTATTATCAGTGATGGAATCATTCACCACACACCAATTGGACCAAACTGAAAGGTTGGGTTAACCTAGAAATATGGTATAAAAATCTTGTGATATGATCTATATTATTGATAATCTAGTTTAGTATACTGATTGTTGTTCGTATTCAATTTCAACATAGGAATCATGTTTTGAAGATGATCCACTTGAAACACACTAAAATAATTGAAAATGATTTTCATTGTACTATCTATGAATAAGAGAACATTTCATATAATTATAATAATGAGTTTGACCTATTATATATTTATTAAACCTCGGTTGATTTATTATATCCTTTTGAGCATTCATATGATCATTTTTATGTTTTTATAATATTGAATATGTAACCCCAGGAGGTGGAGGACATGCATTATTTCACTAAGGAAAAATACCATCTTCAGCATTTACTGGCCACAATGTAAGGTCTCTACATATCGCCACCCAAACCACATAAATGTTAATAAAATTGTCTAATAGAAAATGGTTATAGACAAATTTAGTGATTCTCATAATGGAATCAACATCCTATTTTAGATTATGGATAGGTTTTATAACTCAGTTCGAGCCAAATAGAAAAGTCAAAGGTGCTATCTAGGAGGAATCCCAGACCATATTCCATCCTTTCTCTCCATCTCCTGTTTTTAATAATTATAGAGTTTTTACTTCTCCTTTACAGGTCATGTACTATTAATTCTTTTTTCTACTTTTCAAATGTTAATAAAATGAGATATCAAACTATGTGTATCATTATAAATGGATTTTACCATTATTATTACTCTATATTATAAAATAAAGATCATGTTAATAATAAAAAATATAGCATATGCTGGTGGAAAGTGAAAAGTAGAGTATCCGAGCAATCATCAGTTCAAATCTCTCTGCAATCACTTTTAGTATAGGATTCATTATTATAAATCATGTATTTTATTAAATAGTGAGTGATGTGTTTTCAAAAATATTAGAATCAGTTCAAAAAAAAATTAAAACTAATTGTGGTTTTGAATTGGCTTGTAGGGTCATAGGCCACGGTTCACAAGAGTTGGGTTTCAATCCATCTATTCAAATCATCTCCATACATATTTCATTGAAATCAGACCACACGTCATATATTTTCATATACACCAGGTTTCATTTATATATTTTATTATTTAAATCTCATTTAAAAATAATAATTCACTGAATGGTGATATTGGGTGATTAGAAGAGTCGTAACCTAGGGTCCTAAAGACATGGATACAAATTCGTCTAATATACCTACATTATCATAATCTTTATTAATGTAAATAAGAAAAATATTAATTTATCCTTTCAATGTGTAGTCTGTAAACCTATTTTAAAATAACAAATAATAATAAAAACTTCAGTAATACAATCATCACTCAAGTGGTTGAGGGTTTCAAAACTGATCGACTGATCCCAAGTTTGAATCATACCCCATCCACCATACTAATGGTTTTTGTTTTCATTCTCATATATTATAAATAATGATGTTTATTTCATAGATAAACATTCTTTATATGTTTATTTTAATCTATAAACACGTTTTTATTTTTCCTTACAAATAATAAATATAAAATATTAATAATAATTATCATATATTAAATATTATTTTGGATTAAAAAACACATAAGTTGTTTCTACAGCTTGATACATTCCATGTGTACCAACTATAAAAGTTGGGTACTCTATCCTAGCCACAACATGTTCCCTCTACCCATCCCCCCTGTATATTCTCTCATACTCTTCTTGACACACCCTCCCCAAACCATAATTTCAGCATGATTTATCCTTTATTTTCATCCCCATTTCCCTACTTCATCAAGTTAAATTATTCTACACCATTTATTTGAGTGATTTAAAAACTTCTTAAAAGATTTTGGGTTTTGGGAGGTTTTCATCCAAAACACGTAGTACACAATCATGCACGAATAACACATAACAGGTACATCAAATACATGACCACATTTTATCCATTCCGAATTTTATACATATGGCGTGTGTGTTTGGATGAAATTTGGTATGTGAGCCTATTCTCAAATTAGGAGGTCCCATTTCCAGACCTCTATACAGCCATCTTTCCCATGTACCAACACATGGAATCATTGTTCATTCCATGTTGTGCACTATCTTCCATATGAATTAGACAGGTAGGGTTACACAAATGGGATGGATAACTATGTTTACGAACAAGACCTGTGTTTTTAGTACAAGTATTGTGTTTTCATTTATACCCCACCATATTAGAGGTTGTGTCCCTCTTCATGCCTCAACAGGATCCAATTTTTATACACATATATGTTTTTACATATATACAAAGTCTACTTTGAAATAGAAAAATACTGACCCACTCAGCATGTGTATCTAGAGCACATGGGTAGGTATCCCGAGCATTATAAATTTCATGTACTCTAGACATACACACCATGTACTTTTCCATTATGATTTACCATTGATTTTCTTCCATTTTCATTTTCTTTTGTTTTTTAATTATTTATTTTTAGATCATGTCAAATAGGGACCGATCCATTGGGATGCAGCCCTGATTTTTACTAATGAGGAGTGAACCCCACAATGTGGATTCTAGATAATGATTCTATTGAAGATTTCAATGATAGACCTCAAACTTTCTCAGATTCTAGCCTCAACAATACTACCCCTAGTACATTTAGGATTTCCTACTTTTTTAGCTACCAAGTCACCCAATTCTAAATATCTTCTCAATACCACAACACCATACATATCTACCCAAATATCTATCTTTGTAGACTCACCTTCTAAGACACCCATTTTGATGGACACCATGACACCATTCATAGCCTCCATAATTCCATTACAAGCAACCACATCCTCATATCCTTCTACGCCACCAGATGGCCCTCCAATACAAAAAACACCTACAACAACATGATCCTAACCACATCCAATCCTAGTTTTTTATGCACTTCACCCTTCCATTAACTGACTCTGCAACTCTCAAACTAGATAAGTCAGCTAAAAAATAAGTTCCTAGGTATCATGATCCCAGAGTATTTGGGATTATTAGATGATCCTGAGGACATGTTGGGGCACACCCATAGAATCGCAATTTTTCATGCCATTACTCCAATATTAGATGATTTATTTTTAGAGTTATCTATTAATTTTGAATTTGATGGGTCCAGTTATGAAGAGACGCCAAGAGACCCAGTGATTTTGATTCAATTTCATCTTAGTGGGTTAAACATTTCACCGACAATGGAAGTGTTTGGCCAAGGGTGAGACTTCTAATGACATCCAGCAACCCAAACCCATGTTTCTTAACTCTCCTTCGATGAATTCCCCAACATACCTTTGTTTTTGTAAAATATTGGTGGAACTGATGTTTAGTATGATTCTAACAACTAGAATAACACAATTTTTATATATCCAAATTTTTTTTTGATCATGTGATGTTTCATCTTCTTTCTATTCCCATTCAATGAGGACAGATGCATTATGTCTGGATGTGACTTGGAGTAGCCCAAATGTATCATCTCACATGAATATCCTAACCTCCCCTACTATTATACCTCATACATTGACATCCCTTTGTTTGATTGTCAGGGTAATGTGAGAGGCGGTTTAAATTCCCCAAGGTTGGCATGCTTCTTGGGGGTTTTGATCCTTTACTTCCTCGCGATTTATTATTTCCTCCCCAACCATTTTTGTATCTCATTCTTATTCACTTGAAGATGGCCAATAAGTATGGGGGAACTTATGTGTCAATACATGGTCACCCAACACCTTCTACGGAGGGAGAGGACCCACCTTTCCCTGATAGTGCTACTACATCGATTACAACCACACCACCACCTCCACCATCATACATTCATTCTCCACCCCTCCCTGCTTCATTATCATCACTTTCCACATCATCCACTCACTCCATTGAGACATATATGTTCCCACCTCCACCCACACATTTGGATAGTCACATGTGCATACAAGAATGTGTGACGATCCAAACATTCATGAATAAAATTCCATTTTCTTTTAGGTAATGAAATGTATTGTGGATATTGAAAACACAAGAACTTGTTTTATTTTTTGGTTTAAATGATCTTTATGTATCATTACTATTGATAATATATCTTTTGAACAGTGATAAAATGATTAATTAAAATTAATGATTTTTAAAAATAATCTTTTTGAAAGAGACAAAGGAAGTTATGGCCTCAACCAGTTGGATCGTTCCCCTTGAATCCCATATATCAGATCTATTGAGGGAGATAGAATTTATGGTCTTTACCCTAGACCAAGCCCAAGATGAGATCCAACAACTTAAGCCTGAGCAAAACCGTTTGCAGGAGAAGTTTAAGCTCATCGAGATCACAACCCAAACCATGTTCTCTGAATAGCCCCAAGAATTCACCACCATCGTACACCATACACTTATGAAATATGTTGGTTTAATAAAGGGATATATAACAATAACCTAACATTATGATGATGTGCGATTTTTATAGAATAATGAATATACATTCATTTTATTATTGTTGCATTGTAAGTGGTTTATAAAGCAGAAATATGATTTTTAGTTAATATTCAATTCAATTAAGAAATAAATATCGAATAATTAAAAGATTTTTTAATTAAATAATATTTTAACAAAATATTATTACTATATTGATTTATATTAAATATAAATGATCATATAAATTTTATGAATACAATTGTAATTTTTATTATTGTTTGAAAACTAGTTTTGTCCAAACCCATCAATTTTCAATAAATGTAGGTTTTTATTTTAAAAGTGTAAAATCAAATATATAGAAATTTTTTTTATATAAAATGAATATTATTTTTGGTAGCAGGGCATTGAAATTACCCATCAATTAATTTTTCTTTATTTTCTGAGATAATCATATTTTTGGTAAAAATTAAATACCTTATAAATATATTATGTGTTTTATGACATCATAATAACCCAATAGTGATGTAATAAAATACTATAGAGGGGTTATTCAGCCAATATTTGTTTTAACTTTAAAATAATGTGATTGTATATTTGTTTGATTAATTTTTCAACGCCTTACTGGACCCTTCAAGACATATAAAATATCATACAATTTTAAAATGATTTTTTTGAGAGTGTGACTTGCCTCCACATAAGCAATACTAATATTTTAAAATGTTCATCCATTTTCCATATAAAATAATTTTTTCCAATCCAATTTTTCAAAAACCATGGTCAAAAACCATGGGACAGTTTTTGGTTTTGAATATTTAATTATATAGATTCCAAAATCTATGTTTGGGAAATATGAAAAAATTCCCCTATCATTTAAATTATAATCCCACCCAATCTCTCACTTCTATTCACTAAAAATCCAAGGACCACGTCCCTAATATTCACTCCTATACCTAGATTCCTCCCAAGGGGAACCAATCCCTCAAGAATTCCTCCTCAAGATGTTGAAGTCACACACTCATGTAAGGGATTTCTTCCTATCTCAATTTTTTCCTTGTCTCTTAATGATTTTATTCCATTTTATTTTCTATTAAAAAATTTGGTATATGATTTTGAACCTCATAAATAATTCATACCTTATTTTAGAAAGATGATAGGTCTATTTATACCTCATTAACCCTTATCACATACACTCATTACCATACTGAAATTTCGTAAGAGTTATTCCATTTCGGCTCTTTCATCAAGTTTCTTTATTATGTTACACCTTTTATTTCCAAATTTTATATTTTGGTACATGTATCTATATGACCCCCATACTTTACATTTCATGTAAATATGATGATATAACTCTTTCTCTCTCATCAACCTCTTTTATGAATTTTTATGTCAGGCTGTTATGCTGCGGAAATTACATCGCAGTTTTCCAAGACAAAATCATTGTGTAGTGAATATCATAACCATTTCTCTATTTAGGTTATTCACATTTATGAAAATATATGTATTTAAGGGTACTTAAACATATGTTTTACAAATTCCATTATCATGGAATAAATTATGATGTTGACTGATTCCATGTTATATGATCCATGTGGCACACTTATGCATGAAATGAAATTTTTGTGAATAGTGCACCTTATAGCGGTCCAATACATTGGGTAATGTTTAGTATCATGATACTACATGTAAAAGGAGGGTTTAATAAAGAAATTTCATCTAAAATGAGGGTTTAACCTTACTAATTCAATTTCAATGAGGTTTTACTCATGCTAATCCACATGTAATGAGCCTTAGATCATGCTAATATCATGTTGTTTATTATTTCCATATTTCCTTGTGATGATAATCATGATATATAATGCCTATATGTTCATGTTTATCTTGTGATCCATTGATATACCAATTTACTAACATGTACTATATTCTTCATGTTAGGACTTGTTTACTCCCTTACTGGGATTTATAGCTCACCAGTTTCTTATGTATGTCCTCAGGTTATCCCATGAAATGCAAAGTACGAATGAATGTTGTAGTCATGTAAAATAATTTTTCAAAATATATGTTTTATTTTATGACATAATATTTCATGTAATGTGTCTAATTTCCCAATACACTAGGCATATCTATCCTTGGATTTCCCTTCAGGGAATTTTTATGTAATAAATTGTGTTTAAATATGTAAAAAAGAGCAGGGTTGTTATAGTGGGTATCAAAGGAAATGTTTTGTTATTTTTGGGATGAGGATTAGAAAACCCAAGTGAAATACTAAGGGATACTACTATGTATAATAAAAACATCCCTAAATTATGATGAGTATTGAGTAAGTGGTTTAGAAATAAAATACATCCCTATATAGATACGAACAAGCAGAGGTTTCTCTAGAACATATGTATCACGTGGTAAACCCTGAAAACACCTCCTTGAGCTAGACACGAATGGGAATTGGTGAATGAAAATAGGCCTTACTGTAGTCTTGGTTTGACACTCGTAGGAGATATTCTTTGGTAAAGTCATAATCAATGTATGAACCCTTATTTAGGGAATAAAATTGTCCCTATGAATATATGTTGGCAAGAAGATCATGTATAACATAAATTGAAACCTATAAGTTCATAAGTTAAAGAAATAAATGTGATTTATAAGTTATCTATTTTTTTAATTGGATTACACATTATGTGTTGCCCCTAACATTCCTTTTATGCTAGATAATGGCTGGTAATAGGATGAATTAGGATAAAAACTGATGTGATAATAAATGTAATGATTGTTCTAATGAGATTACCAATCTGATGGGAGTGGGAATCACAAGCTTTCTCACAATACTCATTCATTTAACTCATTTTTTGAATAGAAACATGGTTCAATAGGAATGTCCAACCCCCCTAATAAAGATCAAGTAGAAATAAAGAGCTTAATTAGGAAAAGGCCTCTTATGTTAAGTGGATCATTTGATCTCTCAATTGGCGATCAATCGATCAACTCCCTTATGAAAATCCAATCCATCCTTCATTTTTTAGAATAAGAGAAGGTTCTTAGGACTGCTTTTCATATTGAGTGTGAAGCTGATCAATGTGTGACATTGATAAAAAAATACAATGTCTTAGGAAGAGATCAAGGTGTTGGAATGGAAAAATTTATGTAAAATGTTTTTCGATAAATATTTTCCTTAAACCCTTTTACTTAAGATGAAAAGAGACTTCTTTTCTCTCATGAAAAAAGATGACTAATCCATCAATGTGTATAAAGAAAACTTCACATGGATTTCACAACATTCCTCTGGATTTTTTGTCACCCCAAAATGAAAGGTTGATCACTTCTTTTATATGATAAAACCTATCCTCCGAAGATCCCTAGAGATTCTTCACTTCGATAGCTATGAAGAAATTGTCTGATGTTCCCTAAATTTCGAAATGGAGATCAGTGAATCTCAAGGGTATCATGGGGATAATATGAGGAATGTGCACTTTAATTCTGGTGGTCCAATGGATAAATCAAATAGTGAAAAGAAATTATATCACCCCAATTTCAAAATGTGTGGAAAAAAGCACCCCAGATATTGCCTAATGGGGACAAGGAAATGCCATAGGTTTGGAAGAAAATGGAACCTTGCAATTAATTTCTAACATGAAAAACCTGTTGTTGTGATGGAGGAGAGGAACACTCTGTTCAACACTCAAAGCATTGTTCATTTCTTCAACTACAAATATTAACATCACCAATTCAAACTAGTTCCCTATGGTAAGGGTTTGTGGAGGCAACCAACAACCTCCAAGGCAGCAAGGGTGAACTTTTTCCATTACTACCACTGAAGAAAATCCCAAAAATGAAGTGATGAAAGGTCTTCTAGTTATTCATTCTAGAATAGTGAACATTTTTTTGATAATTTTTCAATGCATTATTTTATATCCTGAACATTTAGTAGAACAATACCAACACCCCCATAAATTATGGATATAGAGATGTTGGTGAGAATGAAAAATGGGGAAATTATTACATCCTAGGAATATAACTCCTCCGCTTTCAAAATTTGTGGATTGATCTTCTTGGATAACCTATTCATACAAACTCTGGTGGAATTTGATGAAATTATTAGCGTGGATTGGATTTCCCTATAAACAGGCAACATAAATTGTTGTGAGAGGGAAATCACTCTCTATAAGGAGAATCAACCCCTGATTTTATACAAGTGCAAGGAGGATGATGAATATTCTTTATTAAAATCATCTAAAGTGTGGATATTACTGCCTAGTGATAACATGTATCATGTTCTAATGATTGAGTCTATGGAAGTAAGCCTCCTCTAGGACATTCCTATTATATGGAAATTCGCTGAAGTATTTCATATGGAATTTCCTTGTCTTCCTCTTAGATAAGATATTAAATTCATGATTGATCTTATACCTTGGGATTTTTCAATATCCAAGACTCCATATATAATGGCTATTTTAGAGCTTGATGAGCTAAATAAACA
This sequence comes from Viscum album, assembly GCA_963277665.1. Taxonomy (NCBI): domain Eukaryota; kingdom Viridiplantae; phylum Streptophyta; class Magnoliopsida; order Santalales; family Viscaceae; genus Viscum; species Viscum album. The sequence continues at coordinate 368,891,552 of OY728150.1, read as the reverse complement.
ACTACAGGAGAATCTGGATAAAGGGTTTATATGCCCAAATGCTTCACCATGAGGTGCAACAATCCTCTTCTTCAAGAAGAAGGATGGTTCAATGTGCCTTTGAATTGATTGTCGTGAGCTCAAAAAAATAATGATAAAGAATAATTATCCTTTTCTAGGAATTTATGACTTCTTCGATTAGCTTAGTGTGGAAAAATACTTCTCCAAGGTGGATCTGTAGTCAGGATATTACCATGTTAGGGTGATGAAGGAGTATATCCCCAAGACTGCTTTTTGTACAAGGTACGGGCTCTAAGAATTATTAGTAATGCATTTTAGACTCACTAATTCTCTAGAAAGATTCATTTAATTGATCAATATAGTCCTTAGAAATTATATAGACAATTGTTTGGAAGTTTTTATAGATGACATTCTAATATACTCTAAAGCCAAGGAGGAGCGTGAGGAGATTTTAAGAAATGTACTAAAAACCTTGGGAAAAGAAAAGATCTATGAAAAGTACAACAAGTGTGAGTTATATTGAAGGATGTCACATTATTTTGTTATATCATCACATGAAATGGGATTTTTGTGGATACCTCCAAGTATAATGCAATTGAGGGATGGTCGAGGCCAATATTTGTGACAGATATCCATAGATTCTTTTGGTTAGCTGGATATTATGGCTGGTTTGTAAGAAATTTATCATTATTGTCAAACCCTCTTACCATGCTAGCTTGTAATGGAGTCAAGTTTTCAAGGAGTGGTATATACGAATATAGCTTCAATTAATTGAAAAAGGAGTCTTATCATTGTGTATATGCTCACACTACCCACAAGTGGTGCACTTTTCATGGTATTCAGTGATGTTTCAAAGAAGGGCATAGGCTATTTTTTGATGTTAAATGAAAAATTCATTGCCTATACTTCAAGGAAATAGAAATGTTATGGTAAAAATTATCCAACACATGATCTTCATTTCAATGTAGTAATCATCACTTTAAATATTTTGTGGCATTACCACTTTGTGGAGAAGTTTGAAATAAATACATATCACAAAATCCCCAAGTATATGTTCACATGGAAAGAGTTTAACATGCACCAATGAATATGGTTAGATCATATCAGAGAATATAATTACTAAATTAACTACCATATAAGAAAAATGAATAAATTGGAAGACACTCTAAGTAGAAGGGACCCAATAATTCTGTCATTGATGAGAGAATGATCAAATCTTCAAAGATTTGATGAATATGTACATGGGAATCATAAATAAGGGAACATCATAAATACATTTTCAAATGATTAATCAATCATCTATATTGGAAAGGTTAAAGGATGCTCAAAATGATGATTTGGGAATAAATAAGAAAGTGGAAACTATTAGAAATGTGAAATCATTGATGTTAATTTTTAATGAAAAAGGAATTGTGATATTTGGGTCAAGACTATGTGTTTTGTTAAATCCAGTTCTAATGAAAGAACTATTGGATGATTCACATAGTTTGAATTTCTTCATTCTCCCAGGAAACACAAAGATGTATTGAGGTCCCCAAGATCATTATTGGTGGATAACATAAAGAGTGAGATCACTGAGTATACAACAATGTTCATGGTATCTAAGCAAGTGATGGTGGGGAGGATGAAGTCTATTTGGATGGTGCCACAATTACACATACAAAAATGTAAATGGTAGACCATCACCATGGACTTTGTCACCAGACATCCAAATACCTATAAAGGAAACAATGATTTCTGGTTTGTTTTTGATCGTCATAGAAAGGATTCACACATCATTGCAATTCCAATGGATTTTTTATTCAATCAAATGACATTGATATAAATTAGAAAACATGTAAGGCTCAATGCAGCACTATTATCGACTGTATTTTATTGAGATCCAAGATTCATCTCTATGTTCGGGAAGAGTCTCTAACACTCTATGAATACTGATCCGAATTTCAATATGTCTTGTCATCTACAAATAGATGGCCAATATAATAGGACAATCTGAATAGTTGAGAACATGTGTCTAGAATGTTAAATGGACTTCAATGGATGATAGGATCTACATCTTCCTCTGGTTTAGTTTTCTTACAATAATAGTTTTCACTCAAGCATCTAAATGTCTCCTTATGAATCACTTTATTGGAAGAGGTGTAGAACACCGGAATGTTGGGATGATGGTGCGGAGAAAAAACTCCTATGTCAAGAAATTGATGAAGAAATGGATGAGAAGGTTAGGACCATCTAGCAGCACATTAAAACTTCTCAGAGTCGACAAAAGAGCTATGCTGATAATCATTGATTATACCTAGAATTTGATGTTGGAGACATGGTATTCCTCCACATATCCCCATGTAATATAGTTATGATAATTGGGAAGAAGGTAATGCTTAGTCCAAGGTACATCATCCCTTTTGAGATCCTTGATTGCATTAGAGAAGTGGCTTATCGAATAACACTCCCAAAAAACTTATCTCAAGTACATGACATATTCCATGTATCACATTTGAGTAAGTACATACCTAACCCATCACATGTACTCAATCTATAGGAGGTAAAATTTTAGAATGACCTATCCTATGAAGGGAAACCAGTGAAGATCTTAGATCATAGGGAAATGTTCTACGAAATAAGACAATTCCCCTTGTCAAAGTGTTGTGTAGAAACCAGAAGTTTGAAGATGGAACATGGGAACCGGAGGAAGTGATGAGTTGGAGTTACCAACTTTTTGTAGTGTGGGAAAAGGAAATTTCAAGGAAATTTTTTCTTAATTGGGGAAGGTTGTAATGACCCAAACATTCAAGAAAAAAATAACATTTCTTCAATTTAATTAAATGTTTTTTGGATATAGAAAACCCATGCACAGTTTTTTGGGTTTAAATGACCGTTATTTTTCATTACCATGGATAATATAGCCATCTAATAGTTATCACACAACTGATATAAATTTAAGGTTTTTAGAAACAATCCTTTTGACACAGACAAAGGAAGTGATGGCCTTGACCAGTAGGATCATTACCTTTAAAGCCCATTTTTTTAATATGTCAAGGGACATAGAATTTCTAGGAATTTCCATATACCAATCACAAGATGAGATCCAAAAACATAAGCTTGAGTTGAACCTTTTACAAGAGAAGTTCATGCTCATCAAGATCACAGCCCAAACCAAGTTCACCAAACAGACCCAAGAAAGCCCCACCATTGCAAACAATACTCTTAGGGAATATGTTGGTGTAATAAAGGGATATATAACAAGACCATATCATTATGATTATGTGAATTATTTTTGTATATAATAAATTATATAAATTCATTTTATTATTGTTACTATGTAAATGGTTTAAAAGTGAAAATAGTATTTTTTTATATAATTCTTAAATTCAATTAAGAAATCTATTTTGATGAATTAATGTATTTTTGAATTAAATAACATTTTAATAAAATATTATTCTTAAATTAATTTTTATTGAATATAAATGATTGTATAAGTTTTATGAATACAATTGTAATTTTTATTAAGGTTTGAAAATGTTTTTTTTGTCAAAACCCATGAATTTTCAATAAATGACGATTTTTTATTTTAAATTTAAAAATTGATATATTTATAAATTTATTTAGATAAAATGGATATTATTTTTTGGATTAAGGGTATTAAAATTACCCAACGGTAAATGTTTCATAATTTTTCGAGACAATCGAATGGGTGGGTAAAAATTAAATACCTGATAAATATATAATGTGTTTTATGACATAATAATGACCCATTAGTGATGTAATAAAATACTATAAAAGGGATATTTGGTCAATATATTTTTTAACTTCAAAAGAATGTGATTTTATAAATTTGTGGATTAATTTTACAATTCCTTAGTGGACCCTACAAGACATATAAAATATTTTAACATTTTAAATGATTTCCTTGAGAGTCTGACACACCTCCACATAAGCAAGCCTAATATTTTAATATAATCGGCCATTGTCCATATAAAATAATTTTTTCCACTCTCATTTGTAATAAATCTTCATCACAATCCATGGTATGGTTTTTGGTTTTGAATATTTAATTATATAGATTCCAAAACCTAAGATTATGAAATATTATTGAATAACCCTCTCATTTCCTATATAAACCCACCCATTCTCTCACTTCCCTTAAATAAAAAACCTTGGAGAATGTACCTACTATTCTATAATCTCTCTAGAATCCTCAAAAGGTTCTAAAATCTCTCAATAATCCCCTTCTAAATTTCTTGAAGTCACGCACTCATGTAAGGGATTTCTTGCTTTCTCATTTTTGTCCAAATTTCATTATGTTGATATCCCATTTTATTTTAAATTAAAAATGCTGGGGGAATGACTTAGCACCTACTCCATACTTCCCTCCTTATGTTTTAATGACTAGAGACCTGTTAATCCTTCATTAATCCATTCCATGTACACCTTTTACCATGCTAAATGTTCGTACAACTTATTCAATTTATTCTCTTTATTTAAGTTTCTTTCTTATGTTATGCCTTCTATTTCCAAATTTCATGTGTTGGGAAACGTCACAACCCGTCCTCGGGGCCCGTGCTGTGACTACCCCAAGCCTGCATTCCATAGGCCAGGGGCTGGCGACTATCACCAAAGGCCTAAATCCTGATAAAAGGGAAGGAATTGCCTTTATATAAGAAAACAAACACCACAGAGTACACAAGCTGAAGTAAACACTAATTAAACTGAGTACAAATGTAAGTGCTGGAAAGTAAATGTGACAGTACACAAACCCAACTGAAAGTACAGTACAACTGAGAAAAGAAAGTATATCAGCTGAAAAGTAAGCCACAACCACCAAGACATCCTACAAAACTCCCACCTGAAGGGTGAGTACAGATAGTCTCGCCGGCTCCTCAAGTCCGGACATCCTCCCCATCTACGTTCCTCCTGATATTCCACCTCCAGGTACCATCCCGCTCCTCAGATCTCAACCACGATCAGCGCTCTCCGTCGTCTGCAACCAACCCACTGCAGTGCGGGCATAACCCGTGCAAGGGTGGGTATACGATACTCAGTAGGGACCCCGAGACTCCCGAAGGTCTCCCAGAATCCACGAAGGATAAACCACAAAGGAAAGATACAATCACGAAGTATCAACTAACTCTACTTAGGTATATGCCCATACATATACCTAAGTCATTAATTCTAGTTCTGCTCCAACTCACGATCCCAAGTTCAACCTAGTGCACACAGGAATGTACAACCCAATCCACATAGGAAAGAAAGTCAATCATATCGAAGATATTGATTGAAAGTCAAGACTCAGCTCACACATATATACTACTCACGAAGAGGTGTGGAGATGATATCTGTAGCCTCTGGATCATCCCCCCCGCCGAACCCACGTAGGATCCAAGTACAGAAGTCGTCGCACCGAACCCACATAGGATCCTAGTACAGTAACCATCACTGTAGAACCCACATAGGATCCAGCTATAGTCGTCATCGAAGCCGAACCCGCGGAGGATCCAAGTACAGTCGTCCTCTTTGCCGAACCCACGTAGGATCCAAGTACAGACGCAATCATCATCGCAGTCGTAGCCAGTTCTAGGGTTCCCACACATAGATCACTCGATTCCGGGAGGGTCAGCTCCATGAGCCAAGAGGGTGATACAACAACTATCACGAAGTCTAGATATGATGTATCAAAAAGTTCCACCTCGTCAATAGGAACTCAACGCGACAGACGGTGTGTCAATCGGACGCCCGATCTGAGAGTTATTGAATTTTTCAACCGAGGGGCCCGATTGGTTTTTATGTTAAAACCAACCTGACCATACTCCAGATGAATCCAAACCTCAAGCGAGGTTAGCCAACAGAACCATCTCACTAAGAGGAAAACAACGTGACCGACGACACGTCTTTTAGATGTCCGGACGTTAAGATATAAGCATTGCCGCTCCAAGGGCCCGGTTGGTTTCAGGTTCAAACAAACCCGGCCATACCCAAAAATTACCGAAAGCTTGATTGTAATATACAAAAACGACCACCTCGATCAAAGGATCCCAATGCAAATGATGGTGCATCGATTGGAGGTCCATTTCCCAAGATATGGGCGTTTGAATGAATCTATCCGAAAATAGTGGGTTCAGGCCCAGTTCAACCCGGCACAATACCCCCTGATAGGCCCTAACCGGGTCAACCCGAACCAGGTCTGGGTCCGGCCCAGTTGGGCATGGCCCAGCCTGCTGTGGGGTGCGGCCTACGGCTCAGCTCGGAGCCGGCCTCAGGGTGTGAAGGGGGAGTGCCGCCCCCTTGACACCGAAATGGTGGACCCCGGTGGGGTTCTCCCTACGAGTTGGTCGGGGGTTTTAACCCCCAGTCTTCCTGGAAAATGACCGGCCATTATGGCAGGCCGGTTGTGCCCCGCAGGACCTGCGGGGGGTCCCGCATCCTGGAACGCCGGCAGCCGGCTTGGCCGGCCGCCCCCTGCTGAACCACCACAGCCTACGGCTGCGGCTCTTCCCCGACCGACGCGGCGTGATGGGGCCGCGCCCCTCCGCCATGGCCCACTCCGGCCGCGGCCTACCTTGGGTTTTCTAGCGTGGTGCGATGGCGGTGCGCAGCACTGTCGCGGCCCACTCCGTCCACGGTCCTCATCGTTCCCGTGTGGTGTAATGTCATCGTGTCGCCTTCACTTTTAACAACATCGAAGATCCATAACCGAAAGGGGAGAAGGATCGGCCGTGTTTGTACGGTCAAATCTCAGTCCATTAAAATGATAACAATCGGTCATATTTTAATCCACGAATATTGATAAATAAAACTTGATCAAAGAAAACCCCTACCTCAACAGAAGTTGTCATACGATGAGCATCGCAGAAAATAGCATCGCAGGATGAGGTTCCATAAATGTCGACGTAGAGCGTCCGAGGAGGAAGCGGTGTCTCCCTTCCTTTATTGCGGAGAGAAGATTATATGGCATGACATCATTGGTGAGTTTTCACGTCGGTGCCTCCTTCTTTTTCATGGAGGAAAAAGAGGACGAAAGAAATCGGGTCGCTGAGTCGATGATCCTTGACGAAGTTTTGTCGTTCTTTGTTTGAGGATGAAGTTCTTCAAGAGAAAAGAGCTCTCCCAAATTCTCAACACAACAATCCTAACCCCAAATAAAATAAGGCTTCTTCTTATTTTATTATAACATGGCATGTATTTCAAATTACAAAATTCAAAAACAATCTCACTTAATTAATTAAACTTGAGGTGTCTAATTAAGTGGGTTGTTATGTTGGCAAGCTTAATTAGGGTGAGAGGGATGAGTTAACCACATAAAGGGGGAGTTAGGGAGTTAAAGTAATTTGAAGGGGTGGGGCTCAAGTGGGTCCCACCTCACCTTTATCCTCTCAAGGGTAGTTAGTAACCGGTGGGTCCCACCCCAACTCCCACACAAAGTATTAAACCACTATGAATAAAGAACTAAAATTGTAACACAATTTTATTTTACTTTACATTTAATCCACATGTTTTAACAACTCCTCCAGAGCAAACGCTCCTTTCAGAAAGGTCCTCATAAGCAATTACCGGTGTTGCGGTTCCATCGGTGCCCTCATATTTCATTTCCGAGCACCGGTTCAAAGGATAGAAAAACCCACTCGTTCATTCACTGAATGTAAACGAGCTAAACTTCAGAAATTAATTCCGAGCACACCGGGCCTCGGAATCAGGTTCTGTTAGAAACTGCGTACTCGTAAAATCCCATATAATTTATGAAAACTTTTTCCATGAAATTTATGGGTCTTTACATTACTCACACCTCAGGGATTTACATCCCCGTAAAGATACATCACAAACTAGGGAAACAAATGAGGGTATTGTGCACGCATCTGAGCCACCCGCTCCCATTTACTATCCTAGAGGTTCTCGTGTTACCACCTGATGCGCACTAAAGGAATCGACCATCCACGTAGGACCCGCTCCTGTCGATCCTCGATCTCCACTAGGACCTCCTAAAAAGTCGCCCCGTCATCGATGTCCAACTCTCCATGATCGATAATATGCGTCGGGTCTTTTATGTATCTCCTCAGTTGAGATACGTAGAAGATGTCATGCACCCAGTGCAACTAAGGTGGAAGCGCCAGGCGATATGCCACCTCGCCTATCCTGCTGAGAACCTGGAATGGTCCGATGAAGCGCGGAGATTACTTGTTGACCCAGCCAAATCTCTATAATCCATGTCGAGGTGAGACCCGTAAGAAAACGTGGTCACCATCCTCGAACACTATTGGTCTCCACCTCCTATCAGCATAGGACTTATGTCGGCTCTGAGCAGTCCTCATCTGCTCCTGGATGATCTATACCTTCTCTTTCATGTCTTGGACCATCTCTAGTCCTACAAGTGCTGACTCCCCCGGGTCTATCCAGCACAGAGGTGATCTGCAGGTTCGGTCATACAATGCCTCGTATGGTGCCATCCCGATGGTGGAGAGGTAGCTATTATTGTAAGAAAACTCCACTAAGAGTAAGTGATCCTCCAAACTGCATCCAAATTTGAGGACACATGCACGGAGCATGTCCTCAAGGGTTTGAATGGTTCTCTCCGTCTGACCATCCGTATGAGGGTGAAAGGCGGTGCTCAGGCGTAGCTGCGTCCCAAATGCCTCATGCAACCCCTTCCAAATCCGAGAATTAAAGTGAGAATCTCGATAGATGACGATAGTCGATGGAACACCATGAATCTGTATGATCTCTTAAATTTAGAGGTTTCCCAAGCTCTCCAATGATCCCTACACTCTGATAGGTAGAAAGTGGGCAGACATGGGGAGTCGATCATTAATCACCCAAATGGAGTCGTGACCTCTAGGAGTATGTGGAAGCCCTGTCACAAAATCCATAGATATCCCATCCCACATCCACTCCGAGACCTCCAAGGGCTATACCAAGCCTGCTGGTACCTGGTGCTCTGCCTTCACCTGCTAACAGGTGAGGCATCGTGAAATGAACTCTACCACAACCCCCTTCATACCTGGCCACCAGTGCTATCGTCTGAGATCCTGGTACATCATCACCACACCTGGATGTACCGCTAATGGAGAAGTATGAAACTCTCTCATCACCTCCTCCAGTAATGTAACTAGTAACATGGTACGTCCTCTGAAAATGATGACGTGCTCTCCTCCTATAGAGAATCCATCAGTTTCATTTCATGAGGATATCTGTGCACGTTGCATCTCACAGTCAACATCCACATGATGTGCCTCTCTGACCCGATGAAGTAGTGGAGGAGTGTCTTTGAGTGACTGTATAAAGGCCCCCCCATCTCTATCCATGAAGGATATCATCAACGCTGCTATCTTCTCCATCGCCTCTCTAAGTAGCTGAATGCCCGACCTCCTGCTGAGATCATCAACTACTACGTTCCCCTTTCCAGGATTATATACCATCTCAAAGTTATAGTCTTAGAGGAACTCGATCCATCGTCGTTGTCTTAGGTTCAGGTCCTTATGTGAGAAGATGTACCTGAGACTCTGGTGGTCAGAATAGACTATAAAGCGCACGCCCATCAGATAGTGCTGCCACATCTTCAAGGAAAAGACCACTACTGCTAACTCTAGGTCATGGGTAGCATAATTCTACTTATACTACCTCAACTGTTGTGATCCATAGGCAATCACTGCCCACTCCTTCATCAGGACACACCTGAATCCAGTCTCTGATGGATCGTAGTAAACTATGTACCCTACGCCCTCCTCTGGTAGCCTCAATATGGGTGCACTGGTCAATCTCTGTCTAAGCTCCTGGACGATCTGTTGACATCTATTGGACCACACGAAAGGTTTCCCCTTCTTCATCAAGGCTGAGAGTGGTGCAGAATCTCTGGAGAAGTCTAGCACAAATATCTGATAATACCCAGCCAGACCTAGGAAACTTCGCACCTCTGTCACACTCTTGGGTGGCTCCCAAGAAAGTACGGCGTCGATCTTCACATGATCCACTGAAACTCCCACCTCAGAGATGGCGTTCCCCAATAAGTGGACCTCTCGAATCCAGAACTGACACTTCGGGATCTTAACATAAAGCTGGTTCTCTTGGAGTGTATCTAGTACAACCCGCATGTGGTATGTGTGCTCCTCCTCAGTAGTCGAGAAAATATATATGTCATCGATGAAGACTACGACAAATCGATCAAGGTAAGGCAGGAAGATCATGTTCATGAGACTCATGAACACTGTTGGAGCATTTTTTATGCCAAAAGGCATAACCAAGAACTCATAGTGGCCATACCAACACCTGAAGACCGTCTTCTGTACATCCTTGTCTAGTAATCTGAGCTGATGATAGCCTGACCTGAGGTCTACCTTCGAGAACTATCATGCTCTCTTGAGCTCTTTGAAGAGGTCGTCAATCCTTGGAAGTGGATAATTGTTCTTTACGGTCCCCTGGTTTAGGTGACGGTAGTTGACACATAGTATCAAGATCATGTCCGCCTTCTTTGCGAACAAAATCTGGGAAGCCCAGGGTGAAACACTAGGTCAGATAAATCCCTTTCCCTGCAAGTCCTCCTGCTGTACCCAAAGCTCTCGAAGCTCAGTGGGAGACATCTGATATGCTGGAGTAGATATCGGGGATGTCATGGGGTATAGGTCAATTTAAAAGACTACCTCTCTACGAGGAGGTAGTCCTGGAATGTCATTAGGAAAAATGTCCGCATACTGATCAACCACAACAGGAAAACTCAAACTCCACACGTCAACTTCTCCTAGGACGAGACTAGCCAACTGATGAGTGATCGGATGTCCCCTCCTCTTTGTGAGTACATCTTGTGATGCAAAGGCTCCCTTCTCGCCGGTGAAGGTGAACCTACTCCCGTCGGTGCGAACACATCGAACCTTGCACCTAATACAGTCGATCTGATCATGGCCCATAGATAACCAATCCATGCCCAAGATGACATCGTAAGGCCTCGACGCCACTACAAGAAGATCCCAGCCGAAGATCTCTCCTCCTAGAGTAAGCTGACACTACTGGAACCAGTGCGTATTCATCGAGTCTACTCCCGTAGGAGTCTCTAGCTGTAAGGATCGAGCCCACAGCTCCGTCGAAATCTCCGAGCTATGAACAAGGGCAGCGGTAATGAAAGACTGACTCACTCTTGTGTCTATAAGAACTACAGTAAGGGTGGATTAGAAACAAATAGTACCTAGAATAATCTTAGGTGTGTCGTGGTCGTAAGCCTCCGCTTCTTGGAGATGAGCCTACCTCTGTCCGCCAGCTCCCTATAGTCGGGGTGGACCTCCATGTGGTAGTGGTGGTAGAGCCTCAAAGCGTCCCCCACCACCAGCTACTCAGGAAGCTCCTCTGCCTCATCTGCCTCCTCCCTGTGGACCACTACGGTTGAACCTATGCCTCTGCCTGGGTGGTCCCTCAACTGTCTACTGCTCCTCTGCATGGCAGGTCAGACAGTCCCGAGCCATCTGTCTGTGTCCTCCGCATGCATATCACTATCTACCTCTCGTATGACAGGCTCTACTGTTTGTGCCCCACACATCTGAACCAGTGTCCGGAGGTTGTCCACCTGATGGACTGGTTTACTTGGACCTCTGTGATGTATGTCTATTGCTGGCTGTAGAAGACTCTGCTACGTGTCTCCATGCAGTAGGCCTCGCTGCTGGTGTAGGCTCAGCAAGGAAGCTCTCCAAAAGAAGGGCTCGCTCCAGTACTCCAGCCTACGTCAGAATGCTGAGGGAGATCATCGAAGCCCTGATCTCATGCCTCAGTCCCTGCTCGATTGTTCGGGCCTGGAAAAATGGGTCATATACGATGTTCGTGGAGTAGTGTGAGAGATCAGTAAATCTCGCCGAGTACTGGGATACTGACATGCTGCCCTCCCGCAGCTATAGTAACTCCTGGATGTGCACCGCACGGAGGGTGGCTGGAACAAACTCTGAGCATAAAAGGCACTCAAATTCCGACCAAAGGAGAGATGCCTCGTCGTGCACCTTGAGTATCAGGCTCCACCATCTACCTGCTGCTGAATGCTGGAGACTCTCCACAAGGATCACCATGAGGTCATCTGGTGTCCCTACTAATCTGAAGACTCGAACAATAGCCTCCATCCAATCCTCATCTACCTAAGGGTTCGTCTCCCCATGGAACATGGGCAATCTCTGATGCTGAAACTGGTGCAGTGCACTCAGGCTACGTGCACTCTCAGCTGCTAGGGCTGGTGGAATCGGTGGCTCTGCGGGTAGAGGTACCACCGGTGCCTCCTCTATAATGTGTCCCTACACAGAGGCCTCGTCACTCGGTGGGCTGCCGTCTCACACAAATCTCGGAACCCTAGCTAGATACCATCTTGGGGCCATCCTAAAAAGAAAGAGGTGCACCACGGTTAATACAGTATACCTGTTGATCTGACACAAAGTAATCACAAAGAAGACTTTTGAAACACACATACAATCAATTTTTTCGTGCACTGAGTCGGAAATCAGAAGTCAGGGTCCTGGTGTATGGATACTTCGGCCACCGCACCAACACTGGACTCCTTGGACTGATAACCACACTCAATAACCTTAACACTATTGCTTCACATAGAATAAATTATCAGAGTCTTGAGTTCTGCGGTAGAACTGACTCCTCTGATACCAATTTGTCATGACCCGTCCTCGGGGCCCATTTTGTGACTACCCCAAGCCCTCCTTCCATAGGACAGGGGCTAGTGACTAGCACCAAAGGCGTAAATCCCGATAAAAGGGAAGGGATTTCCTTTATATAAGAAAACAAACACCATAGAGTACACAATCTGAAGTAAACACTAAGTAAACTGAGTACAAAATTAAGTGATGGAATGTAAATGGGAGAGTATACAAACCCAACTGAAATTATAGTAAAACTGAGAAAAGAAAGTACAACAATTGAAAAGTAAGCAACAACCACCAAGATGTCCTCCAGATCTCCCACCTGAAGGGTGAGTACAGATTGTATCATCGGCTCCTCGAGTTCGGTAGTCCACTCCATGTATGTTACACCTGATAGTCGACCTCTGGGTACCGTCCCGCTCATCAGGTCTCAACCATGATCAACGATGTCCGTTGTCTACAACCAACACAATGTAGTGTGGGCACAACCCGTGCAGGGGTGAGTATACGATACTCCGTAGGGACCCTGAGACCCCTATAGGTCTCCTAGAATCCATGAAGGATCATCCACAAAGGAAGGATACAATCACGAAGTATCAACTAACTGTAATTAGGTATAATCCCATACATATACCTAAGTCATCAATTCCAGTTCTTCTCCAACTCACGATCCCAAGTTCAACCTAGTCCACATAGAAAAGTACAACCCAATCCACACAAGAAATCAATTCAATTGTATCAAAGATATTGATTGAAAGTCAAGACCCAGCTCACACAGGTATACTACTCACGAAGAGGGGTGGAGATGATTGATGTAGCCTCTGAATCATCTCCCCTGCCGAACCCACATAGGATCCAAGTACAGAAGTCGTCGATGCCGAACCCACGTAGGATCCTAGTACAGTAACCATCGCTGCCGAACCCACATAGGATCCAAGTACATTTGTCGTCGCTGCTAAACCCAAAGAGGATCCATGTACAATCATCCTCACTTCCGAACCCACATAGGATGCAAGTACCATCGTCATCGCCATCGCAGTCGCAGCCAACTCTAGGGATCCTGCACACAACACACTCTATTCCGGGAGGGTACGCTCCACGAGCCAAGGGGGAGATATATCAACTGTCATGAAGTCCAGTGATGATGTATCACAAAGTTCGGTCTCATCAATAGGTACTAAACGCGAGAGATGACACATCAATCGGTCACCCAGTCTGAGAGTTATTGGATTTTTCATCATAGGGCCCCAACTGGTTTTTAAGTTAAAACCAACCCGATCGTACTCCAACTATGTCCAAACCGCAAGAGGAGTATGCAAAAATAACTGTCTCACTAAGAGGAAAACAACGTGACCGACGACATGTCATTTGGATGTCCGGTCGTTATGTTATAATCGTTTCCACTACAAGGGCCGGGTTGGTTTCGGGTTCGAACCAACCCGGATGTACCCAAAATTTCCCTTAAGATTGAGTGTAATATACCAAAAATAATGTCTCGATCCAAGGATCCCAACACAACTGACGGTGCATTGATCGGAGGTCCGTAGCCCATGATATGGGCGTTTGAATGAATCTATCCGAAAATAGGGGGTTCGGGCCCAGTCAGACCGGGTCCGACCCGGCCTAATACCCCATGAGGTGGCCAGAACCGGGTCGACCCGACCCGGGTCTAGGTCTGCCCGGTCGGCGCGGCCCAGCCCACTGCAGGGCGTGGGCTGCGGCTTGGCTCAGAGCCGGCCGCGGGGTGTGAAGGGGGAGCTCCGCCCCCTTGACACCGAAACGGCGGACCCAGGTGGGGTCCGCCCTACGAGCTGGCTGGGGGTTTTGACCCCCGGTCTTCCTGGACAACAGCTAGCCATTATGGTCGACCAGTGGTGCCATGCGGGACCCGCGGTGGGTCCCCCCTCCTGGATCGCCGGTGGCCAGCTTGGCTGCCCTCCCCAAGCTGAACTGTCGCAGCCCGCTCCGGCCGCAGCCTCCCTTGGGTTTTCCGGTGCGGCGCAACGGTGCCGCGCACCACCATCGCGGCCTGATCCGAACACGGTCCTCGTCGTTCTTGCACAGTGAAATGGCACCATGCTGCCTTCACTTTTAACAACTTTGGATATTAACAATGGAAAGCGGAGGAGGATCGGTCGTGTTTGTGCGGTCTGATCTCCTCCCATTATAACGATAACAATCGGTCATATTTTAATCAATGAATATTGATAAATAAAACTTGATCAAAGAAAACCCCTACCTCAACACAAGTTGTCATACGATGAGCATTGCAGAAAACGGCGTCGCGGGGTGAGGTTCTGTAAACGTCAACGGAGAGCATCCGAGGAGGAAGTGGTGTCTCCCTTCCTTTTTCGTGGAGAGAATATTATATGGCATGACCTCATTGGCGAGTTTCCGCGTCGGTGCCTCCTTTTTTGTCATGGAGGAAGAAGATGACGGAAGAAACCAGGTTGCTGAGTCAATGATCCTTGACGATGTGTTGTCGTTCTTCGTTTGAAGATGAAGTTCTTCAAGAGAAAAGAGCTCTCCCAAATTCTCAACACAACAATCCTAACCCCAAATAAAATAAGACTTATTCTTATTTTATTATAACATGGCATGTATTTCAAATTACAAAATTCAAAAACAATCTCACTTAATTAATTAAACTTCAGTTTTCTAATTAAGTAGGGTGTTATGTTGGAAATCTTAATGAGGGTGAGAGGGAGGAGTTACCCACATAAAGGGGAGAGTTAGGGAGTTAAGGAATGTGAAGGGGTGGGGCTCGTGTGGGCTCCACCTCACATTTATCCTCTCAAGAGTAGTTAGTAACCATTGGGTCCCACCCCAAATTCCACACATAGTATTAAACCACTTAGAATGAAGAAATAAAATTGTAACACATTTTTATTTTACATTACATTTGATCCACATTTTTTAACAACACCTCCCGAGAAAACACACCTTCGAGAAAAGTCCTCTTAAGTAATTACCGGCACTGCGGTTCCATCGGTGCCCTCAGATTTCCATTTTGAGCACCGGTTCAAAGGATAGAAAAACTCGCCCGTTCATTCACTGAACGTACTTGAGCGAAAATTCAGAAATTAATTCCGGGCACACAGGGCCTCGGAATCAGGTTCCGTTGGAAACTACGTACTTGTAAAATCCCAAAGAATTAATCAAAACATTTTCCTTGAAATTTACAGTTCTTTATAGGAAATGTATCTATATGACCCCCTTACATTAAATTTCATGTATATATTATGAGATACCCCTTTCTCTCTCATCAACCTCTTTTATGTATTTTTTTTGTCATGTAGTCATGCTGCCAAAATTGCACCGGGATTTTCCAAGCCAAAATCATTGTGTAGTGAATACCATACCCATTTCTATATCAAGGGTATTCAATTTTATGTGCATATACATATCGAAGGGAACTGACATGTATGTAATACACATTCATGTATCATTTAAAAAAATTGTTATTTTGCATGATTCCATGTTATATGATAAGTGTGGAAAAATTATGCATGAAATGAAATGCTCGTGAAGGGTGTGCCCTGATAGCGCTCCAATGCATTGGGTAATTTTTATTATCATGATAAGCCATGTTAAATGAGGGTTTATTCATAATATTTCATGTTCAATGAGGGTTTAATCACTCTAATTCATCTGCAATGAAGGCTTACACAAGATAATCCATGTGTGATAAGCTATGTCTCATGCTACTATCATGTTTTATATTGTTTCCACATTTCCATGATATGATAATAATGTTATATCATGCCTTTATCTTCATGTATCTATTGTCCTCCATTGATATACCTATTTTTAACATGTACTATATTCTGCATGGTATGCCTTGTTTACTCCCATATTGGGCTTTATAGCTCACCCTTTTCTTATGTATGTCCTCGGTTTATCTCATGCAATGTGAAGTACGAAGGCATTTTGTGCTTATGTAAAAAATGTTTTCAATAAATATGTTGTATTTAATGTCTTAAAATATCATGTAATGTTCCTAATTTCCCATGATGCTAGACCTCTTGATCCTCATAGTTTTCTTATGTGTACGTTTATGCAATAAATCATGTTTAAATATGTAATAAAGAGCAGGGTGGTTATAACTGTCACCTAGATGTCATGGATTAGAACCTTGATTGGATTTGTGAAATAATGGACATTATTATTCATCACCTAGGCCTTCTGATCTCTCTAATACCAACTTCTCATCAATATTTTCATCCCTCATCATTACAGGCCTAGTTCACCTCCCAACGCCAAATCAGTTTTTTTATCTTTTGAGGGGATAGGAGGCTCTTCCACTACTAGGTCTGGATATCTGCAAGTAGAGAACATATTGTAGAGCGAGGGCCCATACCCCCAGTTACCACTATCACTACCCCATTTCTACTAGATCCACCAATTTCGGATCGTCCCTTTCATAAGAATACCCTTGAACTATTTCTGACAAACAATTACTGCATTATATATGTGTGTGTGTGTTTGTTTTGTTTTATTCTTATTTTAATGTGATGTTTTTCATGAATGCTGATTGCATATTCCATTTCCTCAACATTAAAATGTATTATGAAACATCATGGGAATCTACTAACCTTCCATATATTTTTAGCTCTCCATGTGGGGAGTATTCTATTTGAATTTTTTTTCAATCACTTTGTTTATATTAATTCATTCAAATATGTCCCTCACCCTTGTTCACTTGTGGCCTTACAAAGACTCTTATCTTTCATAGTGTTTCACTTACAACACCATGTCTGATATTATTTGTGGGAGAGATTCTCCTAACTAAACAAGTCTCTTCTCTTAATCTAATTTAGGATACATCATTATGTAGACTAGAAATTTTAAAATATGTAAATTTGTTAACTAATTATAATTATAAATAATAAATACATAGATAGAAATTTTAAAAGTTAAATACTTATTTAAATTTTACTATATTTTATATGATTGGTTATATAGTTTATATTTTTATTTAAATTCTTATCCATTTTCATTTATTAAACTGAACATTTTTCTTTATTCCATGACCCGATTGACATATTTTTCTTCATTCATGAGTGGTATTCTAAACCATTTTACATATTCATCCTTATAACCTCTTTCTTGATATATTAATATTTTCTTGAACTTTCAAGTCTTTATTTTTTAAACATAGATATTTTGAATCAAATAAAAATTAATTAGGCATTCGATTAAATTTTTTTAGAATCATTTGATTTCAAGACCGACCAAATATAATATCTATGGAAACCCAACATGAACCTTGAACTGCCTTAATATGAATCCATATTATAATCCTATATATCCTTCCCAACTTAATACTTTATTAATATTTCATGATTATTAATTTCAGCTTTAAAGAGGGAGTTCAGTGATTCATGTTATATATAGGGGAGCTAAAAAGAAATTATGTGAGGGGAAGAGTACATATTTTTCATTTGGTAAAAGGGTTCTAAAACAACCATTAAATTTATTATTAAGTCATAAATTTTAAAAAAAAATCAAAAGAGGGATAAATTAAATCATTACACTCATTTTTGGTTTACAAACCCATTTTCACAAGGGAAGAAAATGGTGATGGTGGCCTTCAATAGATATAGATGTCGATTCATTTTCATTGGTCATCGTCATTGAATAAATTTCCTTATTATTTATGAATTTTGCCTCATTTTTGTATCATCAAATATTATTTTAACACCAATACCTACCTACCCTTAGACACATAAACAATAAAAACGTATTATAATTACTCATGATTTATTATTTAATTTATAATTGGATAATGAGATTATATATAAGCTTTGGGAAAGAGTTCATATAGATAATATTGAGACAAAATCCAGTTAAATGATCTTTAGTGATGAGCATTTAATTTTTTGGGTGATGTAAATCATCAATTGTATTTCATATTTATAAAAAGTTGAAAAATGTAACTAAATGTTGATGAAATGAATTAATAAATTAATAAGGAGGAATGATTATAATATACTTGAAACAAAAATATTTTTTTTCCATTTAAAATACTATATTATTATTATTATATTTATAATTGTAATTAATTGGATTCTTCAATTTTTAAAAGTATGAATTATTTTAATTAGATGCTGAGGTTTATCTTGGGCATAAGAAAATGACTAATTGTGTGGCATTTGATCTTCTTATTTATTGTATTCCAATTTATGCATCTTATAGATTATTAGAAAAAAATTCACTGGATACATATTGTATTGTGAATAAAATTCATTATATTGGTGTTTGTGGTGATTTTTTAGAATTACTCAGTTAAATTTACAAATATGGGATGATTGGAACAAAAAAAATTAAATATATGCGGAATTTACTTTATTATAAAATTCTATTTACCTTACTCTAGATATTATCTACCACACCAATTCCACACCCATGTAGCCAACAAAGACCAAAAAACTGTATACCTATACTTCACACGCCATGTATCCCCATCCAAAAGATGATGGTAAAGATTCTACATGCCATGTGTGAGAGTGATACATGTTGCGTACTTCCTCCAATTGACCACTGAAACTTCAAATTCAATGGGCAGTGAGGCTACTTTCCTATGGGTACTAGAAAAAGTTGGTGACCAAAGTACATGTTTTTTTACTTTTGAGTACATTTTTTGAAGTCTATTTTCAATTAATATGAGGGGGCCCTAAAAGTTTATTATTATACATTTTAGTTTGAGGTTCTTCCCCTATTCAGATGTGATATTCTCCTAAATCCATTTGTATTTCATCTAAATTTCCTACCTATATTAGTGTAATTATTCCCTTTCCACATATTCCTCTCATGTTCATGGTAGCAGATGAATTTCATATCAACCCACACATCGTGAAAAGGGTTATAAGATGCTGATTCAATTATGTTGGGGTTTTAATAATGTAATTTTTGTACTGTAACTGAACTTTTGGTGTGATTATTTTACCCATGAATTTTTATTTATAGTTAATTTAATTGTAAATTTCCAACCAAAACAGTTCTGTCAGGTAGAACCAAGAATGAAATAAATGTGTAAAACTAAGGGAGTTTCAATATGAATATCCATGAACATTGGGTAATCATATTACCACTGTTTTATGGGTAATGTTTTAATGAGTATTTAAACATTCATGAACCCAACCATCAAGTTTATAATTAAATAAATAATTTTATATTACCATAATTATAAATTGTAATAATATTGAATCCTAGTGTTAAAAATACTTTCTTAATTATCTTTAATACAATAGAAGTAATTTTGAAATAAACCCTAATCATGTTACAACATAGAGATTCCTATCTTCTGGTTTTTCATTCCCTTCTTTTTCTTCCAGCGTATTTTCACAAACAGTTTCGTTATTTTATTTTTATTCTTTTCCATTGATAATTGGTTGAAAATCATCAACTCATATATTTCATTCCTATTATGTTCTTCCCTGATGGATCAACCCTATATTACACTAGCTACCTAATTAGTTAGATTATATGGTAACATCAGTTTTTCACGCCTTGTGATGGGCGTGATCACTCATCATGGAATATGTTAGGGTACACCCTCACTATCAGTTGTAAATATCAAATATCAATTTTCTCAGGTTATATGGAAAGACTATTAAACTACTTTATGATGGTATTCATCCCTATAAGACATTAAATAAAATAATATTTCTCTATATATGGGGTAACTCTAATTTTCACCACTCAAACTAGTATAGGAGAACTTCTAATGAAAGTAATATATATAGGGTCAAAATGAACCAATTATCACCATGTTCCAACTACGTTCTCCATCCTAATACTATATACTTATTGTTTTCACAACCTAAATAACTAGTAAGTTAACACCCTATAAATATCTCCAAAATATCATTGGCTAAAAACAACTTATATGGTATCACAACTGATAGAGGAAGAATTTCCTATAATACACAATATAAATCATGCTATGAGGGAAAAATTAATAATACTAAACATAAAACAGCCAAAAATATAAATCATAGAACACTAAATTTCAAATCCATAAGACTCCTAAAAGATCCATAATAATATGTATAAACCTAGAAGTGTAATGGAAACATTCTGGATAGCCAATCCAAATTTCCAGAAAGAAAATATTTTTTTAACTACTCTAATATCACAAAACTTGTCCTACCCCAAGATAACCTAATGTTTCCTCTAGGATTTATATGTACACAATTGAAGGTGAAAATTTCTTCATGCAGGGGTGATAAATAATACTCAGTATATTCATCCCCTATAGGGGACTAACCTATAAAGAATAATCAATTATGTTAAGAATGATAATTTATAATGTGAAAATAAGTGTAGTAAAAACATACCATATTAACCATTCATAATCCATTACTATATTCATTAAAAATAAATTATCAATATTTTATTTATTTCTAAAATAACTACTAATGAAAAAAATATCTTTTGACCCATCAATGTTTTCCCCATTCACAATATTAATAAATATACACTAAAATTTAATTTAGATGAAAAATATATCTTCAATCATCCCTAGAATGTTGGATCAAATACTCATCTCCATAGATATGGTGCTATATTTAGACACATTAGGATATATAAATCTTTTAAGATATAGTAGAATAAATAAATACTAGAGGAATACCCATATTATTAATTTTATCCATACAACTAAATATCTCAATCCTAATGTTATATTTATAAGAGAATAAGATTTTTTGTATCACATTCCAAATCATTCTAGATAATATAATTATGAGTTGAATGGTTTGTAGTAACAAAATTATAATTTAGTCAATATTAATATGATCATATATATTTAAGCCTATAGTAATTGGTGGATAATGTGTGTAAAAGTAGAAATGATCAACTATATTTATATTATGCCATGTTGGTGAGTAAATATTGATTATTTATAGTTTTCATTATCAAAACCTATTGGTCAATCAAAATGACTTCTAATGAGTCATCAAACACGGATATTTTCTACAATGTTAGCTATAAATCCACATCAAAATTAGGGAAAAAATGATTCTATTCGGTCTTTTATATTCCAATACATGTCAATATATCCATCGTATGAACCCATATTCCCCCAACATGATCTTTTTTCCTCATTGTTGGAAGTTAAAATATGAAAAATAATTATTTTTTTAAATAAAACAAGAACACCTTAATTATTTACCTATTTTCCAAGGAATTCATAAATTTCAAACTCCATTGAAAATATTGACCAAAAATCTCTACTAATATTGATATTCTAAAATAGGTTCTTAATTAATGTTTGGAATGAATTTAAGTTGGTATTATAAATAAAAAAGCCTCTTGTATTGGTAATTTTTGAGATTGATATATCATTATCTATAATAATGTCCAAAATTTATAAAAATGGATCTAAGGAATCTAGATGTTTTTTGTGAGTGTTTAATGGTATAAAGAATCCTGAAATACCCTAACACACACCAAAAGTTTGTTTATTATATAACGATGATCCAAATAGAACACCCTTGAGTTAGACATGTCTTTTGCAAGACACTGCTAGAATGAATTGTTTTTTTCATCTATTTATTGATAAAATGGATGTGGTGTATGTCCAAAATATTTTTATGAATCTTTGTTTTAAAATAATTGTATTTCTATGATAGCTTCTATTATACGCAACATCATGTTTATACAAACCGCCTAACATTATTAGAATATTATTTGTATGTTATCTCCTAGCCATTAGATTGGTGGGTATGAATAATAATAAATAAATAATGAAAAATATATGGTCTAAAAATTTATAAAAATAATTAAATGTTTATGAAATGTTTATAATTAGAAAAAAAAATATTTCCAAATAAAATTGATTTTTCTTTATGAAAAAAAAATATCTGAGCAATGTGTAAATCTATTAATAACTTTAAATTTGTAACTATTGGGGAATTATTTCAATGAAATTTTTATATTATTTACTTTTTCACGTTTTTTAAACTTTCTATATATATTTTTCTTGGTATAAGATAAGAATAAATCTATTTTTATACATAAAAATTCATTATTCAATAAAATACTATTTTGTCACATTTTACGCACATATAATAAAATTAATTACTAATATTTATATGTATTATGTTATATAAAATGAATTAAATTTTTATAATCATGATGTTGAAATTTGTTATATATTCCCATTTTTTTGGTTAATCTGAAAAGTAATTGTGGAAAAAAAAATTCACCTAAGTAATGGGTAAATCATGTTAATATAGATATCGATTAAATATGATGAAATATTTTTTAATTTTAATTATTATTGGATGAATTAAATTCTATCGTAATCACATTAGGTTTGAAATTTAGATACTTAATGGACACTTGTACATATAAATGACTTATAAAATATTTAAATCGATGAGAGATACAAAATGAAACTCTCTATTTTCATATCTCTTATCTATCCATATTAGGGAAAAAGTTTTTTATAAATTATTTTTAGTCTATTTTTAGATATTATTAAAATTAACTTCATGTTAAAATTTTTTATTTATTTTCTATAACTATATATTGACCCTTACTTCTTATTCGACAACAATGTAATATTCCTCCCATTAAAAAAAATTAGTAAAATATGTTAAACATATTAAAACTGATATAAATTTATTTAGATAAATTGAAACACAAATTTTGTATATCAATAGGACATATTAAAGATGTATAAATGTATTATATTTGAATTACTTATTTTTCAAGATTTATTTTATGTTAACTTTAATAAATCGTCTCAAAATGATATTTTTTCAAATTATCTAAAATTAAATAATTATTGAAATAAGAAAAGTGGTATATTATACGGTAAAAAATTTCATAAATTTTCCATTTATGTTCAAATTTCCACATTATAAGTGAAAATTAAAACCCATTGACATTGAATAAGTTGTTATCATAGTAAAAAAATAAAATTGTTAAATGGAGGGATAATCAAAATGATATGGTTTATATTTTTACCAAAACTTATATAAATTCAATTGGTGATTGAACTAAAACTCAACACAAAATTATTTTAAAATAGCTATTAATTTTCAAGAATTCCATTTGAGAAGCAATTTATCATAATTAATTATTTGGAGAAATTATAAAAGATCAGCTCGCATCCATTATAAAACAGAGCCTCATCACTCAATTATTTACACCAAATTTAGACTTCGATATTGAGATTACTCTACCAATTTCTCTTATCAAATCCAAATCCGCATTCTATTAGTTTTGATATTCCCAAAATATCATCTCGGGATCTCTTTAATGGGGATCAGAATGATTCATTTCAAACAACTGGTAATATATATAACTAATCACTTTATTTTATAATAGTATATACCTACTATGAATATATGTTATTTATCAGAAGATAATTAATTCAGTATAATAAATATTGTTAAAAATTATTATCTTAATTAAATAAGCATTGTATAACTTCTTTCTGATTAGAGTAATAATTACAAGTATCATTCATGCATATGTATGGATAACCGTCTCCATATAGTGATATAACTCATTTTTCATCACAATATATACCGATTTCTATTATGATTGGTTTAATAATTATATGTAATATATATGAAATAGTTATATTTTTGAATTTTAATTTTAAATATACAATTTTACCATTAAATCCTTTGTGTAACGATAATATTGTTCATGTATACATGTCAACTACCACCTCCAAGAATTTATGTGATTCATTTTTCATTTATATTATTCATGTAAGGTAATGGGGAGTAATATCATAAATATATATTATATTTATGAAATAATAATGATACTATAATATTATATTAATATTTACCTTTACTTCATTACAATAATCAAAAAATGAACCCAATGTTCATGAGTATGCACGGCATACCGTCACCAGAAATAGTGTAATTCATTTTTTATCAATATCTTTTATGTATGACTAAAAATATGTTTGCAATGAATATATGTGAAATTAATATAATGATTAATATTTTCCATAAGATGAAACCAAGATTAATGTACAAGGACAGGAACTAATGAGTTGAAATACTCAAGATATATGAAATAATTTTCACATGGAAATCACACATTTAATATGGAATTATTGAAACAATTAGTCATTAAAATATTATAAATTGATAATATATGATATTATAATTATTTAAATGATTATTATATAAAATTATAATAAATTTAAATTTATTATACAGGTGGTGATATTGATTTAAAAGTATGTTGATCTCTAGTAAAGGGATTTATGTCACAATCTCATTGTCTATTAGGATTGTTTATATTTATATTATAATGATGAAATATTATGATCTACCTTCCAAGATACTCATGAATTTTTTATACTCTAGTAATATCATAAAATTAATATATTCTGATCATTTTCCCACCTTATGCATTCAATAAACAAAAAATATTTTATTTAATGAAAATTTAATTTATTTCTCTTTTCGCATCAAAAATTATTTTCTTAAATATCATTATTTTCTTAAAATGTTTTAAAGAAGGTATTTACTATTATATTATGATTTTTTAATGTAATTATCACCCATGATTAAGTTTTTAAAAAATGTTCTGAATGGAATCCTTTTTCATTTTCCAAATGTGGTACTTTGTGACTTTTCAAAAAAAATGTATCGAAGCAATGTTTTTTTAAATAATAAATCATTAACAGATATTCATATTATCATAACTATGGTTATTATTTTAAACTTAATTTAAAACATTATAAGGTTATCTTCAAAGAAAATATTTTCTTTATAAGAGATTATTTTTTTAATATATAATTTTAATACAGAAAGGTTATTTTCATCAGAAATTTTTAATGGTATTTTCCTTGTATTTTTATTCATCCCACTAAAAACCCCTTGATTTCCATTATGTTTGACTAGGTAAATTATTCAAGGATACCATCTTTGTTATTCCTGTAATTTGTTTTATTTTGTGACCAAAATATGCTTACGAAATCCATTTCCACTCTATGGGTAACTCTTTGATGGAATG
Organism: Viscum album; assembly: GCA_963277665.1. Taxonomy (NCBI): domain Eukaryota; kingdom Viridiplantae; phylum Streptophyta; class Magnoliopsida; order Santalales; family Viscaceae; genus Viscum; species Viscum album. Next base: position 368,865,951 of record OY728150.1, on the reverse strand, counting down.
ATAAAATGTTTATGAAAAACATTTCTATTAATGGGTTCTAATTTCATTAATTTTATATGATATTTTCACACAAATATGTATGATTTTAGTTTTTTGGTAGGCGGTACCTATTTCTCACTCCAATTCATTAGTTAATGATTGATATATGATGAGAAAAATATGAATGAACTGGGTGTTAACCTAATTTGGTAAAGAACTTCAGAAACTATGAATGTCTTGGGATTTAACCTTAACTACTATGATTTTTTGGGGAGTGATATCATTAAACTATGATAGAATTGTTAATGAGCCTTGATTACTAAGTAAATGATTTTATATAAACATGTTTTTATATCAATTCTAATTCATATTCCTATTATGATTCATGCCATATGAACCACCATTATTTTCACCAAAAATTAATTTTATGATCTTCAATATGTCAAGTATGGTCTCTAAATGTTAACGTCATGTTAGTATACAATTATTCTCATGTTATTCATATTGAATCATTAATACCTCCCTTTTTTAATATTATTATGTGAATCGGATCACTAATTTATATTGTTTTCTTTCTATAGACAATGAATAAAGGTATTAGGTATAATATGTATAAGATAGGTTCTTGTTATGAAGAAATAAGTGGCAGGAAATATTGATATTTTATGAACTAGTTTTTTATGTTTCCTTATTTCAAAATATACAAGAACAAAATGACACTAGCATGGATCTAAATTTTATATAATTAATATTCATCTTTTAATTTGTAATATATATATATAAAAATTATGGGTCTTTTGGTTAGTATAAAATAAATTCATAATTACCATTTAGAATCAAGTATGAGAATAATTTAGTAATAATCATTGGGATATGTCTATGTATAAGATAAAATCTTAATATTTTTAATGATAATGATTAAACTATATTAAACCTTTGGTTTTATATTAGATTTTTCATGATTTAGACGAATTGTAAATGATTTATAATGATTATGTGGTTTACAACACTAATTATTGTTTATCACACTATGATTTTTGGTTTCATTGAACGGTTGAAACAAAAATATATGTTTTTAATGATGAATGCGATCAAAACTTAAATTATTGTCTTCCCAAAAAATATATGTTACCTTATATGGTATAAAAAACTTGTTGTTATTCTCACACAGCTATCATATAGGCCTTCCATTGAGGAAATATAAGGGATAATTCTCTGTTGAGTCCTTTATGTAGAAAAATCCACCGTCTTTTAGTGGGAACATTAGCCTCGTAATCACATAGAAATGGATATGTACCATCTAAAATATATTATCCATTCCTCAATGATAAAAAAATTTGAATTTTATACTGGTAGTAGTTCCTTTATTAAGTGAATTATACAAGTGGGGTACTTCTATAAAGAACACAGTAGAATAAAAAATGTAATATATGGAGTGAAACAAATTTAAAAATGTATTTTTAAACATGTAAATTACTCATTTTATTCATTCAAAATGGATAATTACTTCCTTGTATTTAAATAAAAGGATTATGAATCTATTGGTAATTATGAGGAAATTTTCATTGGACTTGTGATGTACGGTTTTATTATAAACATACAATATAAATTTAATGTTGATAGATACCTCAGTGGAATACAACCAATTATTCAAAGGTTGTTAGACATAAACTAATTCAATAAATATGAATAATTTTATTATTGTTCTCTCAAGGTTTAGATGGAGATTATATTTACCCAAAAATCTCATTATATTGAAATGAAAAGTAAAATGGAATTCTAAAAAATTTCAAAAATACATATAGAGAGGAAGATGATCATTTCTTTATTCTTCAAGTGTGTATGGAAACACGGGGAAGTTTTTTATCATGGAAATGTAAAATGATTCAAGTGTGAAAATAAAAGTCATCAATATATTATGTGATAAAGTGATGAGATGAAGTAAGATAATGATTTGAATTGGGATAAAGAACCACTAAATACATCACCCACACTCCATTGTTTTAAATGAAAGTAGTATCAGAATTATTTATCCAGTTCCCAAATATAATGTTTAATCCGGATGATCGATTTCAACAGACTCTTAGTCCCGGATACAAAGGGATGTCTCATGTGATCATTATTTTTCATGAGGGGTATGATAACTAAGTAGTTAATGGTACACATTCAATCTACTCTAGAACTACTGATTTTATATTTGATTCTAAATATACCCCCTATTTTAAATATAAATGCATTTCCATGGGTATCATAGTAACACCTCAAAAAACATATATTGATTTATCAGTTAAATTCCCTAATGGTATGATGAATAAATCTAGTGTCTATGATTTTTATTTGGTTTATGTTTGTGGGAATGAGATTTTTGAAAATGTTTTCATTGTTTATCAAGATAAATTAGAATATATATTTTTCCAATGATTTTAATTATTTATGTAAATAAAAAAATCAATTTTATAGATATTTATGTTACATTAGATATTCTAAACCATCCAATGATATATTATACTTTGATGACAAAAATAATCTTTTGATAGATATTGCATCCATCGTATGGGTCATGATTCTTAATAAAAAGTGAAAATAATCCATGATGGTTTGGCATAAACTCAACATAAAATATATTCTTATCATATGGTTGTTTATTAAAGTCTCTCTCGAAGAGTTTCTCATTCTCCTATTGAATCATGAATTTGAGCTTTCAATTTGACACATACTCAGTGCTAAACCACTTTCAAAGACTCCATATTAAGTGGAATCAATTGAGTTGCAAGAATTGAACATAAAATTATGTGAAGATATTAATATGGTATTTTTTTGACCAAGTGCCACACCAAATGGTGCAACAATTCATTTTATTAAGAATAAAAATGAATCAATGTGACTCGATATTGATTACAAAGATATTAAAATGATTACTATCATGAAAAAGTGTCATATATCATGTATTTGTGACTTATTTAATAAACACTGGGAATATAAATACTTCTCCAAGATTGACCATTATTTTAGATATCATCAATTGATGGTCAAGAGGGATGATATACCAAAGAATACATTCTGTAAATTATATGGATACAATAAATTGAAAATGATTCTAGTTGGTATTACTAATTCCTCCACTATCATCATAGATATAATGAATAGTTTTTTATTGAGTAACTTGATCATCATTGGGTAATGTTCATATATGATAATATTATTTATTCTAGAAGTAAGGATGATTCTAATGATAAATTTATGACTATATAGAATACCCTAAGGACTATAAATCATTAATAAAATTTATCAAGTTTGAATTTTTTATTCATAAAATTCCACTAATCGGTCATATAATATCATTAGGCATTTAATCAGTAGACCTATCAATGAAAAAAAAGTTATTGAACATTGGCCCATACCAACTACTAAGAATTAGATTTGTAGAGTTATTGGGTTGTACAGAAAATATTGGTGCTTTATATGAAATGTATCACAACTATTGGATACACTATGCTTGTTATCTCGTAAGGGAGCCATATTCCCTTAAACGAATAGACGTGAGGAATTTTTTTATGAATAATGAGAAGGCTTTTCTACTAACCTATTCATACCCTAACATATTTTGGATAACGGTTTGTAATCTAAAATTATAAATAAATTATTTAACTGATATTTTTCCTCAGGAAGAACAATATGGTTATAGATTATGTATCACGAAAACAGAATGCCTGTGAAAAAATTACCCAGCTCATCACTTGTAATTATTTGAAATATATTTTAGTTAAAGATATGGATGAATTATATATATGGAGAAAGATATAAAATCTATACTAATCACAAAATATGGAAGTATATTTTCATTTCAAAAGATATAATAATTTTCTAAATAATATAGTTGGAGTCGATTAATCATTATGATTTATCAATACATTAATGAATTGGGAAAGTGAAGAATGTAGAAGATTCAATATGTTTAAAGGATCATGATTTCTTATCTTTAATGAGGATAAAAATTATAAAATATTTATTGATTTTAAAATTATAGAGAATGAAATATTAAAGGAATGGAAAAAATTATATATTGTTCAAATTAGTGTTCAACTATCTATTCAAGTGAAGATTAAATAGAAAAAGAAGGAAGATGTAGTGCTTCAAAAGAAAGTGATAAATGTTCCAGATTTCATCCTTGTTTGTGAAGGAATAATACATTTTATTAACCATTTATATGACTCTATAGTATTTGACACAATGAAGGAGATAATGGTCTAAGCTCATTCATCTTCATTCTAAATGCATCATGGAACTATACAGATTTTTTGAGAGTTCCAGATTTTTTGAGATATAAAAGAGTACTTTTAGTTGGATTTCAAGAAGAGAGATATTCTAGAATATGATTCTCAGATCGTGGTATGTCAATAAGATAAGTATGAAAGAAGAAATTTTAAATGGATGTTACATCCATTATCTGTGTTAGAATAGAACTGGTAAAATCAATATGGATTGAATCATCATACCCCCCAAACATTAAAAGGAGTACTGATATTTGGGTTGTATTTGATATTATTATGAAGTAAACACACATCATTTCTACTAGATAATGTTTCCATCTTGGTCAACAAAAAGTTTTATACATAAAGGAATTTTTAAAACATCATGGTGTAGCAAGGACAATTATTTCTAATCAGGACTCAAGGATTACCAGGAAGTTTTAGATAATTCTTTAGTGGGATATGAGTAAATAGTTATGTTTCAGAACTATTTATCATAGTCAGATAGATAGTCAATCTGAGAGGAAAAATCAAATTATAGAAATAATATTTATAACTCTCTCTATTTTTTTCTATTTTTTGGGATAAACACATTCCTTTGGTGGAATTTTCATACAATAATAGTTCTCAATCCATATTTTCGATCACTACTTGTGAATCCCACTATGGTAGGTATAAAAAACCTAAACCCCCAATCCCATATCTTGTCCTAAAATCCATAACATTATGTTTCTATCATTTATTAAAATAACTGTGGAACAAAATTTTCATTTGAACATTACATTATAAAAAGAAAAACATGGATCACATATATACTCAAGGACATTTTAGGTTAATAGTTATAGAGAATTAGGAAAAACTCATACATAAACAATTCTAAACAACTTGTACTCATAAAAAACTAGTTTATAAATCTTAACATCATCTCACAATATGCCCATATTTTATTATTTTAAATTAGGTCATCAACATCAACCTTGTCAAATCCGTTATATACATAAATCATTCAACATAATTCTTTAAAACCTAATGAAAAGGAAACATAAGAAGGGTCAGCTCAAATGCTCATTAAATGTAAACATAACCATTAACAATTGAATTACATCAATGAGAATAAGAGTGCATATGGGTAGGATTAAATCATAAAATCTCCAAATAAAGTTATAAAAAACGCAAACCATCAATACCTCGATCATTAAATATGAAAACATGGTGATTGAATGTGTTATCAGAATCAATACTAAAAAACCATATAATATAAATCACAATAATTAGAAACATTATAAACTCATATAGAGCATAAAGAAAAGCTATAAGTACTTGGGACATCATTTTCACTTCACTATTATATTCACTCTTGCAACTGGAATAACCATATGGACGACTTCCACACCCAATACATTAGTGGTCAATCATTGACCAACCCATTATTTGATTGTCAAGTAACCACCTACCGTTGGTTTATAATGGAAAAAAAATACTAGTTTATCATGGTGCCATCTTTCATTGGTATATCATGTAACCACCTATAAAAGTTTCAAGAACCATTACAAAATCATAACACTTAAAATATTCTATTTCATTTTAAACTAATATGAACAATAATTTTCCCATTTATAATCTCATAAAACCCTAACAAATAAAGTTTTTCTTGTTAATCTCATTGAAACATAATTAACCCATGTAAATGAGATGGTTTAAATAACAACATCTTCCAAATATTATTGACCTAGAGAAAATAAATGGTTTCAATAACAATATCTTCGAAACATGATTAACCTTTAGAAAATAAATGGGTTCCATCAAAATATATTTCAAACATTATTAACCCATACAAAAGAAATGGGTTCAATAAAAATATCTTAGAAACATTGTTAACCAATGTAAAATAATTTTTTTACAAATATCATTTAAGCGTGATTAACACATGGAAAATTAATGGGTTCTATTAGAATCTCTTCAAAACATGGTTATCCCTTGGAAAAAGGAATAACTTTCATAACAATCACTTATAAAAAATATTAATCAATACATTAAATAATTAGGATGGTTTCAATAAAAAATACTCCCAGTTGAGGATAACTATAAAAAATGTTTCTTGATGTCTATGAATGGAACTACCATAACAATTTCATCAAAAAACATTCATGGGGAAAATGGCCATTAGATATTCCAAAGTTTCCCATACCACATGGAACCATTTTAATCATAATCCCCCTGAATTAATATCATTAAATGAAACATTGAATATAATTAGAATATATATATTCATGATATATCATACCAAATTATAAGTATACACACCTTATAAAAATAATCTAGGTGTGTAACATAACAAACATCTCATAAAGGAAAATTGTGAAAATAAAATTGATTATAACATTGGTAACATTGAATATATACACACCATGAAAGATAAATCCTAAAAATGATAAGTAAACCCCATATATTTAGATATAATATTAATAAAATAAATTCATTGGTATTATATACACCGCACAACAAAAATATGTGGTGAATATGGAAAATATCTCAGACAAATAAAAATATGATCAGAAAACTCCTTACAGAGATAGTATCATTAGAGTGATAATAAATCAATGAAATAATTATGTGTGAAAACATTAAATCCACACAATTATTGGGAAAAAATAAATAATATCATTAGAGGTCATTTCACAAATATTCTAGGTATAACATAACAAATTTTGTAGAATTTTAACCCAATGAATGGATATTGAGTTATGAAATACCTTACAATGATTTTATCATTAGAATGATAATAAATAAATTACATAGTTATGTGGAAAAAATGTGAACAAAAAATAATATTTTAAATATAGTATAAAATAATAATATGTAATTTTAAACTTATTCTTATCATAACATAACCATTGACCTAGATTTTTAACCCAATGAATTAAAATTGAGTTCATAAATCCCTTAAAATGATCGTATCATTGGAGTGTGAATAAATATACTATATAATTTTGTGTGAAATTTTTAAATACACACCATAAATGTGGAAATGAAGTATAAAATAATAAAATTTCATTTCAAAAATATTATTGGGATAATATAAACAATGTCATTGAATCTTATCCCACTAAATTGAAATTGAGTTAAGAAATTCCATACAAAGATCATATCATTGGATTAAGAATAAATCAATAAACTACTCATGTGTGAAAAATGTAAATATAAAACATAAAAGAGGGAACGCATTATAAAAAAAATTATCTCACACATATTTTGGGCATAATGTTTCTAATGACATATAACTTTAACCCACTTGATATAAATTGACTTATGAAATCCCTTACATTGAGTATGATTTGTTCTGTTTGTTTTCTATATTCTTGGATAATAAACATAAGTTCCTTATTTAATTTAATTAAATAATTTTCCATGTTTATTATTACTTTTATATCACTTATAACCAAATTATATTTAATTAAATCATCAATAATGTTTAGGTCATATGTTTTGACAAAATTCGTCTTATGTTTCGAAACTGGATTTGATAGTTCCACTATGATAAATGGGGTAATTATTTAGAAATATAAAGAATAATAAACATGAAATAATTCTCACATTTTTAAATTAATTAATATTTTGAAATAAAAAAATAAATATGTTTATGAAAAGTGATCCAATGTTATGATCATGGAGATAGTAGGTCGTACATACGCATGAGTAATGTTCCTATATTTCATTGATCATTATTGAAAGAAGGTAACTAATTTTTTTCTTTAGATAATTACCATTATATATTAAATAACATATTTTTAATTTATAAATAATTATATATATGTATATATAATTTTTTTATGTAGTTATGAAAAGTAATAATTGCAACGCTTGAGGAGGTGGAAGTCCACTCATCCAAAAACGACGTTATTAATTTTTCTCTATGTGAAATGTAAAGAAGGAAATTATATGTTATATTTCAAGATAGGAAATTATGTAATTAATATCTTAAGTATTTAATTTATATAATATAATTTTAATAAACTAATTCTTAATACATTTCATGTAATGTGTGATGGTATCATATAACATTGATGAGGTGGTAGTCCACACGTCCACAAATGATGTTATCATATTCCCAAAAAATGGAAATCTTGAAAGTATGTGTTATATAAAAATTCCATAAGTATGAAAATATTTAATATATAATATATAATATATAAAAATATAACTACAACATTATTTTAAACCGTGAGATGTTATAATGTATAAATGAATGACATTGGTTCGTGAGGTGGTTGTCCGTCGTACACATGAAAGTTGATTGTGTATGCCATTTGATGAAACCGTGTGAAGGTGTAGGTATACACCTAAATATAAAAAATATCATCATATTGATTATACATTTTCAATAAATATTCATGGAATAATAACAATAAAATGGCGGAGAAATAAAAAAACAAAAGTGCTCGTAGATGAATATTAACTCGTTTTTGAGTAACTCCTTTTGGGTTTCACTAAAGGACATAATTGGATTGTTTTTGGACCATCCTGGGGATTCTATGATAATATGAGGGATTTTGGGATCATATTTTGGAATTTTTTGGGTTATACCTGGCCATTATGGGAGTGAATAAGTGGGGATGGCGACTGTCTTTTTATAGTGGAGGGGGAGCGACATTCTTTTAAGTATAAGAATGTAAAGACTATTGGAAGTTCTTATTTACATCATGTGGATAAAATAATTATAGATATTATATAAAAAATGGTATATGGTAGAATATGGGATCTAAAAATGGTTTTTTATATTTTTTTAGGTCATTTAGACTCTTGATATTACACTTTAACCACTAAGTGAACACATTTTTACCTTAATCACTGTAATTTACAGTAATTACATTCCATAATATTTTTTATGACAAAATAATTTGACATTACTATAAATTATAAATTATTATAATTCAAAATAGGGAATCCATGTTTTTCAAATTCCAATCACATAAGGGACCACAAGTTTTTTTAACTTAATCTCACAGAAGGGACGGGACATTGGGGTTTTCAAGAGAAACGTTCAAAGGTTTGAAATTGTTTTATATCCTATTTCAAAGTGAAATTTATTCCAAAGACACAAATTGTTTTAATTGAGATAAATTATTTAAAATTATACTTTAAAACCAATTAAAAAGATAATGTAACACAATATATTATTTAAAAATACAGTATTCAATTAAAATTCAGTGGCATTCACCAATCACCAAAATATGAAAGTTCATATAATAAAAAACAACTAAAATTAAATTTTGATATTAGGATTTCAAAAAATTAATTTCATTTTACAAATAGATATTTAAAAAAATTAAAATTTATTTATAATTATTTTCATTCATTAGAAGGTCTTAAAAACATCTTTTTCTAAAACAATACACCCTTTTAATGCATAAAGTAGATTTTTTCTTACATTATGCCAATAAAACATATCAGGTGAGTTTAAAAACATTTTATTAAATATATAACATAGAAATATCATTAATATCATTCAATAATAGTTATTAATTTAATTTATTATGATAAAACTTCATTTTGAACCTAAAATATTTTTTTATTGAAACACATCCTTTATATTAAATTAGTTTTATATTTCTTTTATAATTAATTTCCCCCGAAAGGATTCATTATATAAACATGTTTAAAAAATAAATTTATAATCTAATTAATAATTTTTCTTTCTTCTATTCCAATGTCTAGGTGATAAATATTATTTTAAATATATAATATTAACATTATATTACTTTCCTGTAAGACTTAGCATTGTGTTTAATAAAATTTATCAAAGAAACTCAATGTTAAATGCAATGAAATATAAACACGGTGTTGCATAAAATTCAAAATAAAATTTTCATTTCTTATAACACATGATATCAAAAATTTACATTAATTTCAATGAATATAATTAAAAAAATCATGTGATGTTACATTAAACCCCCCCCCCATAAAATAACTTTCTCTATAGAAATTTATATTTGTTGTCAAAGGTTTAATTTTTTAGAATTACTTTAATGAAACCCACATCACAAAAGGCTTAAAAAAATATCCTCTTGAAAAGGGGGACATGGAAACATACAAGTCACCAGAAGCTACCCATAATAAGGATTCCATATAGCGGACATAGGTGGGAACAAATAAAAAAAGTAAATAATTATATAGAGTGATTGAGGTCACTGAACATAAACAATTGAATGATCAATGAAATGTTAACGGCCTAAAATACATAAATTGTTTATGATAAAAAACCATATATTAATTAAAATTGAAGGTACAAGGATAATACTTTGGTTTCATTATATTTTTTCATGATTTAAATGACAATATTACTATCCAGTCTATGTAAAAAGAAAGGAAATATACTTAACTTAAATGTATAATTTTATCCTTTAATAATTGTCAACAAAAATATCATATTTTTCTTCAATCAATGATTATTAAAGATGAAATTTTAATTTTTTGAAGCACTAAAATTAACTTTTATAGGATGCATAATAATAAATAGGATAGTAAAGAAATTCCACCAATCTATAAATATTAAAAGAATAAAAAAGTTTATCACATAGTAATATAATTAAAAAAAATTGAGTAAACCATCCAATGATGCACCATTATTTAAAATTCAATAATAATTACCAAATTTCAAAATAAATTATTCCATGAAGAATTATCCTTAAAATTCGTCAAATATTTCCAAACTATGTTTGGAACCCAAAGATTAGAAGGATTTGATTTTATTTTATTCAAACATAAATCAACCTTTATTCCTAAAATAATATCCCATGTTTTTATGAAATAATAATAATCTTAAACATTAATAATTATCACACTATCTCAGACATCACAATGGCTAGTGGTATAAGGTCCACCATTCTCACCCTTCTATTGTGGGTTTAAGTAATGTGGCCTTGAAGGATTTGATGGTATCTCACTGAGCCATCATGTTATCCCTTATTTATTTAATAATGAAAAATAAACCCAGCCTAAAAACGCATCATGATAATCTTATGGGTTACAAATAACTAAACCCAAAAAATATTATCCAAAATTTTATTCATAACCTTGAAATGTTTTCTACTTAAAAACCTCATGTGGAGTGTCTCAAGACTTTGAACTTATGATCATGCTTAATCTTATAGTTATATGACATTGTCCCTAATTATATAGATAACACCATATGAAAACATCATTACCTCCAAATTTATCTAAACTGACCATTGATACCAAATATGACAACCCAAAACCCACACTCTCAGATCCTATGCTAAAATCCATAACATTACATTCCCAGATTTAATATTGATAAGGGTGACCCAATTTTTTAATCAAAACCTAAAAACATAAAATGTAAAACATTGAACACTTACATACTAGAGGACCTTTAGGTTTATATTTTTATAGAATTATGAAATAATACTACATAAACAATTCAAATCATCTTAAACTCATATAACACTAGATCATAAAGCTGAACATCAACTCCCTACATACCCTTATTTTCTAATTTTTAAGTAGGTCACTGATATCATCCTTGTGAAGTCCATTATAGACATAAATCATTCATAATCATTCATTAAAATCTTGGGAAAGAATAAGAATAACTAGGGTGAGATAATATTCTCAGAAATGGTAATCATAAGAATTTATAGTTAAATTTAATCAATGATTAAAAGTGGACTTGAGGGTATGATCACTTAATAAAAGTTCATGAGTGATTCATAAAATAACTCAAACCCATAAATACATGGATCATAAAATATGATAACATAGAAAATGCAATAGTCATTGGAGTCAATAATAAAAAATCAATTTGATATCAATCTCAATCATAATAAATATCATAAACTTATAGTAGACTTAAAGAAAACATGTACATACTTGGGAAATCATTTTCACTTAAATATTATATTAACTATTTAAAATGAAATGACCATATGTTCAACTTGAATACCAAATTCATTGTGGTTTATCATAAACCCACTCAACATTGGATTATCACGTAACCACCCATCATTGGTTTATCATGGAACCACATATTGGTTTATCATTGAATAACTCACCATTGGTTTATCACATATCCACTCTTCAAATGTAAAAGTACCATTAAAAATCATAACACATAAAATGTGTCATTTCATCATAAACTAAGAGAAATGACCATTATCCCATTTATAACCTGATCAACCCCTATAAAAATAATGGGTTTCTTGTAAATATCTTTTTAACATGATTAACTAATGTAAAAGAAATGGGTTCAATAAAAATCCCTTCGAAACAGTATTATCATATGGAAAATAAATCAGATCAATAAAAATATCTTCAAATCCAGATGAATCCATGGAAAAGAAATTGGTTCAATAATGATCTCTTAGAAATGTGATTTACCCACAGTAGAGAAGTAAGTTCAATAATTATATATTCAAAACATTATTAACTCATTGAAAAAATGTGTTCAATAATAATCTTTTCAAAATATGATTCACCCATGGAAAATAAATGTGTTCTATAACGATCTATTCAAAACATGGTCAAACCATTGAAAAGAAAAGGCTTCCATAAAAATCTATTTGAAAAGGTATTAATCCGTCCATAAAATAATGAGGATGGTATAAATAAAAAATATCCCTAGTGTAGGATAAGTAACAATAACGGTTTCGGATGTTAATGAATGTAAAAACATTAAAATATCACTAAAAACATTATTGATGAATATAACCTTTAAACATTCCAAAGTTCCCCATACCACCATGAATTTTTTTAATAATAATCCCCATGAAGTAATAATCTTAAATGAAAATTATAATTTCATTCGAATAAGTATATTCATGACATATCATGTCAAATTATTAGTATACACACCTCATCAAATGAAGATTGGTGTATAAAATTACAAACTTCTCAGAGAAGGAACATTTTGAAAACAAATACATTACCACTTTGATAATATTGAACTATTACACCCCATGATAGATAGATCATAAAAATTATATTTGAACCCCCATAAATTTAAGAATAATAATCAAAATATATATTCATGGGAATTATATACCCCACAAAAAAATGTTGTTAATATGGAATATATATCATAGAAATAAAATTCAGATGATAAAAAACAATTACAAAGATCGCATCATTTGGGTGAGAATAAATCAATGAAATAATTCAGTGTGAAAATTTTAAATCAATGCAATAAAAGTGGATATACAAAATAATATAATTACAAGAAATTTCAATCATATTATTTCAATAGCATTACCAATGACATAGATTTTAAACCCAATGAATGGAAATTGAGTTATGAAATCCCTTACAAAGATAGTATCATTGGAGTATTAATAAATCAATGAAATAATTATGTGTGAAAAAAATTAATAAACAAAATAAAATTTTTATTACAGTATAAAAAAAATAGATCATTTCTAAAACATTCATTCCAAAACATAACCAATGACATAGAAGTTTAACCCAATGAATGGAAATTGAGTTAAGAAATACCTTACATGATCATATTGTTAGAGTGAGAATAAATTGATGGCATAATTATGTATAAAAAAATTATATCCAAAAAATAAATGTGGAAATATAGTATAAAACAATCATAGGTCATTTAAAACATATTCCAGGAAAAACATTACCCAATTCATTGAATTTTAACCTAATAAATAGAAATTCAGTTATTAAATCCCTTACCAAGATAATATCATTAGAGTGAGATTAAATCAATGAAATAATTATGTGTGAAAATTATAAATCCATAAAATGAAAGACTAAATAAAGTATAAAAATCATAGGTCATTTGCATGTATTTATTTGTATAACATAACCAATGATATATAATTTTAACCCAATGAATGGAAATTTAGTTATGAAATCCCTTAACATGATTTTGATTTGTCATGCTAGTTATCTATATTTTTAACTAATAAACTTTTGTTAATTATTTATTTTCTTATTAACCATTTAAAATTTTATTATATCATTTATTTCACTTATAAACAAGTTATAAAAAATTACATAATCAATAATTTTTCTATTCAATGTTTTGACTATATTCATCTTATGTGTCAAAACTAATATTGATAGGTCGACTACGGTTAATGTTGTTTTTATTTAAACATGTCCAAAATAATAAATGTGACACAATTATCACTTTTTAACATCATTTATACTTTTTAAATCAAATAGGAATAGTAGTTATGAAAAATTGATCAGTGTTATGATCATGGAGACGGTTGGCCATACATATATGTGAGTAAGGTTCCCATTTTTCATTGATCATTATGGAATGAAGATAATTAAATCCTATAATTAATGACTGAAAAATATATCATAAATAACATATTATTTAGTTATATATATGTATATATATAACATTCTTGTTATGTGGTAATAAAAAAGGAAGAACTATATCGCTTCAAGGAGGCAATAGTCTACACGGCCCCGAATGACGTTATCACTTTTTAATGTTCTAAATGGAAAGAATAAAATGATATGTTAATCTTAAATATATATAATTATTTCATTAATACAACAAATATTTCATTTATATCATGTATGTTTATTAAACCCGTACTGAATACATTTTATGTAATGTGTGAAAGTATCTCATCGCTTTGAGGAAGCGATAATACATACATCCAAAAATGATGTATTTCATTCACACATAATGAAATGAATGAAGTTATTTGTTATATAATATATTAATAATAGTTAATACATTATAAATATCATATATATCATATAAAATAAGTAATTTTATCATTACACACAACCATGGTAGGAGGTAATGGTAGAACAAATGACATTGGTTTAGGAGGTGGTAGATTGTCGTAAACACAAATGATGATTTTATATAACATTTTATGGAAGTGTGTGAGGGTGTGGGTATAAACGTTATCCTATCAAAATATAATTATTATTAGGATAATTATTCTCTTATATATTAATATAAAAATAAAAATTAAGTCTGTGTAAAATGAAATGAAATTAATGTTCCAATTGAAGAATGTTACCTCGTTTTTTGAGTAAATCATTTTTTTCACACCAAGAGACATCCTTGGTATTTTTTCATCCATAATTAAGGATTCTAGGGTATGATTATTAATTTTTTAAGCTTATTTTAAAATTTTTACGAGACAATGGTATTTGGAGGCATGATGAACTGGAGAGGGTGAGTGCCTTTTGGTAGTGGTGGGGGACTGTTATTTTTGTAAATATAATAAGTTAAAAACTATTGGGAGGTATACCTTGCATCATGTTCCTAAAATAATGATCAAAATTATATATAATAGGCTATATGGTGTAATAATGTATAGATAATTTCTTTTTAACGTGTGTTTAGGTCATTAGAACCCTTAATATTAAGGATTAACAACTGTGTAAACTCATATTTTCATTAATCACATTAATGAATTTTAATTTCATTCACTAATATTTTTAGTAAAAAAGAAATTTAAAGGTATTATATATTAAAAAAATCTGATTCCTAATATGAAATCAATTTTTTCAAATTCCAATCAAATAAGTGTCAAAAATTAATTTTAAATAAATCTTGCTGATGGGACCACACACTGGGTTTCTCAAAATAAAGGTTCAAAAGAATTAAATTCTTTTATACAAAATTTCAATGTGAATTTGATTCCAATGAACTTAACTAGTCTAAACGGTATAAATTATTTCTAATTATAATTTAAATGAAATTTATAATATACTTTAATGCTATAAATTATCTACATAAAAAAGAATCATTCAATTAAAATTTAGTGTGAGGATGATGGAAGACGGGCAGTCAGACCATCTCCCTCAAAGCATTGGTGAACCCTAGGGTTTAAAGATCTTATGGAGGTCCCACACTACATCAGCTTCATGATTCTTCGCTATTTCTATAGAGGTGAGTCAGTAGTTGCCTCCCTGTTCGGTCACGGTCACTTGTCAAGCAATCCCTTTGATGTCTGCACCTAAACAAATGATAAGATGATGTTGAAGCTGGCCTCACATATAGCCTTAGCTTCTAGTTTTTCTGTGGGATATGAAAAGTTTAGACCTCTGACCATGCATCTATTTGGGGTCTCTAGCATTATGGCTAGATCTGTATAACCGAGAGTTGGGTTCCATAGATCTATCATCAATGAGCCGGTTGTTGGCCATAATGAAGCATCAAGGATTAAATCCCATCCATTGAATGCAATTATGAATCACACGTCATCCAAAAAATGATTCAAACGGAATATATGATGAGGCCACATGAAAATTTGGACCTACAAAATATATCAGAGTCAGGGATTTAAATATATTTAAGGATTCATGTCCTAAGAGAATACATCACAATACTTCATCAACCCATGTTGAACCCAATCCTACAGCATTCGTTGAAATAATGGAAATTGGAAACAACTCCCTAATTTCACGCATTTTCTTACCCAAATTTGGAAAACACTGGAAGCTTGATGAAATGGCTATGAGGATCTCAACTCTGTGGGGTTTCTCTAATTGGAAATGTGTCTTTCTTGGCTGAGGTTTTTTCCATTGTTTTTTCCTTCCAATGAAATGATGCTTCGATCATGGGGCACTGGTTCGCTGCAGCTAAAACTTGGATGGATTCATATATATGAATAGTCTTTGTACTTCAATGTCCTGGGTGCTAAAAACATATTTTTTCAGGTCTATATTTTTCTTAATAATATAAATTTGGTTTTATGGAATCTGATGATAATTCATTACATTGGAACAATAATTGGGACTCCAATATGGCTCGATAAGGATACTAAGGATATTTGGTTTGGGGATTTTTTCCAGATGGTGGAGACTGATATTATCTTCACCTTGATTGACAAGGTAACCCTGTTGACTCATTTTGATAACATCCAAATTGATGTTGAGTATGAAAAAATGACACTTTTTGTTCTGATTGTATGGATGTCATGAAATATTTGGAGCAATGTCAAAATAAAATATAATGTTAGGGGTGTGGGTTGAGAGGTCACCCTACCAACCTCAATCAAAAGAATTTAAATCCGAAGGATAAAGACTTTCCAACAACCATTGCTCATGATGGTCCCTTTGAGGAGCCAATTAAAAATATAATGGACGTATTTCTCCCTGATTCTCAATAGTCTATGGGTAATTGGATGATGGTCATTGATTGACCATGTGATTCAAATAATTTTAATGCCTCCACTTCTAGATACAAGTAGAAATCTTGGGTATCCACCATCTCAAAAGAGGTAAATGCCATTGATGCATATATTCCTAGAAATGTAAAAAATACTCACTTATAGAAGGATCATCCCCAAGCCCAAGGCGGTGGAAATGACTTTACGGTTGAACAAGTCAATGAGGAAGATATAAATAATTGGTTTATTGACAACTTAATTATGAAGGAATGGTTGCTTCAAGTAACTGTAAGGATAAAAAAATACAAGTTACACTCACTTCCAAAATTTTTACTATTTCATCAAAACCCATTTTGGATAATGATGGCCTCTAACATTTTTCCTAATAAAAGAAAAGTTCTTCGAGTGGCTCCCATGAAGATTTTGAGAAGCCAACTAAAGATACTAAACATCAGGAGACTCCTCCTCAGACTGGATCGCTAGAGGTTGTGGGGATGAGCGACACCTATCCTGAAAAGAATACTAAAAAGATAGCAGATAGATCTAACTTTGACGACATTGATTTTCACACCATGTACGATAGGATTAAATCTCTTCTACTAATTGGATGAATATCTATATATAGGGGGTGTGGACGTGGAAGATCTATTGCTGAATGGAATTCACTTCGTGTGGAGGAAAGAAGACTGAGAGGAAGATTGATGAAAAAGATATGTAGATTGCTTTTTCATTTGTCAAGTTTAACTGTATTCCATCTTGTTATTTGGTTCCTATATTTTTCTTTCTTATTTTCAATAAAATAGGCAATTCCTCCAACCATTTATATAAATAAAATTCTGTGTCATTCACTATTCATAAAAATATTAATTTTTTTTAAAATATACTAAACATTCCCCCAAATAAAATGTTGATATTCCTATTTCAAAAAACAATTGTTTATTCTTTCAAAAAAAATATTATAAAATATATAAAATTAAGTTATAAAAAATTTATTCAAATAAAAGGATGAAAAACTTTCATTTAATTAAATAAACCCTTTGAGTACTTAATATGGATTTTTTTTACATTATGACTTTAAAAATTATCAGATGAATTTAGATACATCTTATTAAATATATAAAATATAATTTAAATTAAAATAATTCACTAATAGTGATTAATTTATTTTGTTATGATAAAATATCTTTGTGGGAATATAAATAGTTATTCATTGAAACACATTCTTTATATTCAATATGTTTTTATTTTCATTTTTAATAATTTGGTCACCAATTGATTCATTATATAAACATTTCTAAAACATATATTTACAATATAGTTAATAATATTAATTCCTTCCATTACAATTTCTAGGTAATATCTATTATGTTTATTAAATTATATTAGTATTATATTATTGTCTACTAATACTCACCCTTGTGTGTAACACAAGTTATCAAATAAACTCAATGTAAAATAAAACAAAATATAAACATGGTTTTATTTACTATAAAAGATAAATTGTGAATAGAATTCCACACAAGATATCAAAGAATTTAAATTAATTTAAAAAATTATATTTCTTAAAATCATGGGATGTTATAGTAGGAAGTGAAAATCTCCAACATACTGAATGAATTTTTAGAATGAAATATTTTGGGACATTATCTGGCTATGTAAATAGAATATAAGGTTAGTATTATTTATTATCACAAAATAGAATTTTAGAGTTGAAAAACATTTATATTGATAATCATCAAAAAGATCTAAAGTGTAAAGCTTGTGACAAGGTATCAAATGAATATTATTCAGGAAGATTGACATGAGAATTGGAAATAAGGACAAGCTATCCCTAGGTATATTATTCATTTTGAAATTATTTAATTTATCAAGATGGTATATTATCAATAGTGGCATCCATGGAATCTCTCAAAACTTCATGATTAGTAGTTTCATTTATCTCTCTTAAGAAAGTACATAATTGATCATTAAAATGTAATGAAATCATAGATTATACTTTTTGGGAAAGATAATTTCTATGAAAGAACTACCAATATAATTATTGGATTATTGAGAGAAATTAATTTGACAAAATACCGCAAAATTTGTTAATGTTTTGTGGATAAGCTACCATTTTGAAGAAGATATATGGGAACCAAAGGATATGATGAGATATAAGTATCTTCATATGTTTATGTAATTATGATAAATATTTAGGGTTGAATTTATTAGAATGGTAGTAAAATTTAAAACCTTGATATTTATAAGAAATATTTCTCATTAAATAATTTGATTTCGTTGAAATCTTGCATTACACGCAACAACGAGTTTAGAATAACCATATACAATTACTAAAATATTATATATCTGATATCACACAGTCGATGCATTGGTGCGTATGAATTGTAATAAATAATTATGAAAAATATGTTTTCTATACATTTAAATTAAAACAAATTAGTAATAAACTGATTAGTATTAAGAACGCAAAAAATATTTGAAAAAAGTGTTATTTTTTCTGAAATTATTATTATGCAAGAAATTTATTTTTATAGTAATATATTAAATTAATCAATATCGGAAAGTTATTTTAATCCAATATATATTATTTACATGTTCAAATATTTTAAACATTTAAATGATATTTTTATAGTTATTAGATAAGAATAAATCAAGTTTTATGATTAAAATCTATATTTATATAAAGAATTTTTGGACACATTTTGTGGGCCTAAGTTAAAATTATTTTTTCCATTTTATAAGTATTGATTTAGGTGAAGTTAATTAAGAATTTATATTTATGAGGTTTTAAATTTTCATGTATTTATCTATTAATTTTATTTAATTCGAGTACTAATCGTGGAAACAATTATCATCTCATTAAAGAGTAAAATTAATTAATCTACAATAAAAACAAGTAATATGGACATGATTGTTCATCCAAATTATTTTTTTATAATGTGAATTCATTAATTATCCCATGTGTCCTGAATTTTACATGTTTAATGGATACTTGTCCATGAAAATGACTATATATATTTTTTAAATAAATTAACATTACTAATTTTCACTTTATATGTTTTTAATATATCTAAAGTTTCCACATAGGGACTACTGTAAGTTATGAAGGAATATAAGTGTTTATTTTAAAAATGTTATTATTATTTTCATGATATAAACATATTTTGAAATTTTAATAATAATACAATTACCTTAATTTCTTATACAACATTGATGCCCTATTTCCCAATGTAATAAAAAATATAATAAATGATTTTAAAAATAATAAATTTGATTAAAAGAGAACAGGATAATGTGATCTATGAATTCCATAGATTTATAGGAAATTTTAGGCATGTTTGAAAGAATTATCTTCTAATTTAACCTTTTTTATGATGTATTTAAACTAAAACTAAGAGGATAGTGACAAAATTCAAAATAATGATATTTTATCAAAGTAATATTATATTAAGTTTTTTAAAAAAAAATTAAAAAAAATTAAAATGAAAAGGTGGATATGATATGTTCTAATGTTTCATAACTTATCCATTTAGGGGATAAATGTTAACATATATTTAAAAAATACATCCCTTCAATTTTGAGAAAGTTATTACCATAATTAAGATTAAAATTAGTTAACTAAGGGTTAATAAAAATTATAGGGTGTAAAATTAGACAAACAATTCTATTAATTAAATTTTTTAAAGGTATTTAAAACAAATCCAAACATATATTATAATCCTTACACATTTTGTGTCAATTTTCATGACAATAAATATATTATAATTAATGATTTTCGGAAATTCCAGAAGTACCCCTCACCTTAAATTTAAATGGGGTCCTCCTCTATCCACAATTTACACCAAACTTATCCTTCTCACTCAACCTAACTCTACCCATTTCACTACTCAAATTCCGTATACAAATTATATACATTCCTATCTTTCAAAATTATAACCCTATATCCATTTAGAAGTGATCTAAAGAATCATTTCAAAGAAGAGGTAAGTTGTCACTTTCTTTTCTACTCATCTTCACCACCTTAAAATATATGGTAATTATCCTAAAAATATAAATTCATTGTAATAAATATTGTTTAATTTTATTATTATTATAAAAAAGACCATTATGAACCCTCTTTAATAAACAATTATAAGTGAAAGTATCTCCTTTTTGTACTTGTTACATACCATATCCCTATATCGACACCATTCATTTTTCATTACCATGTTTTATAGATGGGTATTATGATAGATTTAATTATTATATATGATATTTTTGAAAAAATTATATTTATTTAATTATAATAGCACACCTACAAACTTACCATCCAATCCTTTTTGAAATGATAACATTCTTCATGTATATGTCTCTGCTACCACCCTCATCAAGAAATGTGTTTCCTTTTCCATTCATGTTTTACAAGGATGGTAGTTATGAATAATATATTTAATTTAATAATAATCCTATAATGATTAATTAATGTGTACCTTTATTTTTTTCTATCTGTTGAAAATGAATAAAACATTCATGCTTACATACGACCTATTGTATCCATGAACATTACAATTCATTTTTCTATATATAAATTTATATATAACTATATATATACTCATAATATATAGTATTTATATCTTCAATAATATCCTAGAGATGATAGTACCAAGGTACATGTAAACTTACTAAAACATCTGAGTTAAAATACTCATGATAAATGAAACCGTTAACACACGAAAATGATGAATTTAGTAAGAAATTGTTTATAAATAGCGGTTTGAAATGTTATAAAGTGTCCATATTTGATATTATATGTATTAGCATGACTTTTTTTATATAATTATAAGAAATTTTAATTTCTTATACATGGTGTTGGTGTGAGTTCAATGTAAACAAATCTCAAGCTAAAGGTTTTATATCAAAATCTCATTATTTATGAGGATTATTTATGCTTACATTTTTATGATCAAATATAATGATCTAACTCTGAAGATAAATATAAATTTTCTTATCCTACTGTTATTTTGTTAAAATATATGTTTCTGTTCATTTTAATTACATTATATAACCAAAAATATAAAAAATATATATTTAAGGAATATAGAATTTATTTATCTTTTTTGTCAAACAAACTTATTATTTCATATATATATATATATATTGTAATAATGTTTTAATGATGGTTTTACTATTATTCAATAATTTTTAACGTTATTTTTATTAATTTCTGAATATTATAAAATTGTTTCAAGGTAATCTTTTTTTAGATTTCACGATGAAGTATTTTTTGAGTTTTCAGAAAAATATATAGAGGGAATGTTCTTTAAACTAATATTGAATGAATGGATTTTCCTCTCATCATGATAAGTTTTTTCTTTGAATCGTTGATTACAATTTTATGATGTTATTTTAAAAGAAATTTTTTCCCTTTATAGTTTTTCATTTTTTTATTTTATTTCAAAATTGAATGGATATCTACCTAAAAAGTGTTTAATGATCATTTAATAGTATTTTAATTCATCAAAGACAAAAATAATGATTGTATATTTGCTTTACTAATGTTATGATCAAATGATACCATCCTTATTAATTATTTTGAAGATTTATTTTTATGAAAAAAAATTTTATATTAAACTTTTTCCTTTTCTATAAGATGTTCTTGGATTAAGTGATGAAATATTTGTTAATCCCTTTTTTAGTGGGTTATTATAAAATGATTTTTTATCATATTCTGAAAATCATGTGTATTATTTTCATTATTTGATTGGTAGGACTTATATATCCCTATAATTCAATGTGTAATGGTTGATATCTCATTAGATAAAACGTAACAGAATGAGGAGTGAACCCAGTTCAGAAAATAAATTTTTCATTTATGAATATCTTTGGAGTGTACCATGACTACTAAGATGTTTTGAGGAGTGAAAAAATTACAGTATGATATCCTTTTAAATAAGACGCAACTACTTAGGAAATTATTTTCTATTCTTATGTGTATTTAAAATTTACATGTTATTTCTATGTTGAGCATTCATGGTATATATTCATTGATCCCATTATTCTTCATATCTTATGAACTGTTGGAATTTTTTCTATGACTTATGATTATCTTCTTTGATATGTAGGGTATTGTTTTCAAATTTTATGATCTTGTTCATATAACCTGGAGATACCATTATTCATATATTATAATTAAAACCTCTATTATTTACAATTAATAAGGATTTGATATCACCATTTTCTTATATTTCCATACCACATGCTATGATATGTGATGAAATAAGTTGGGGATGAAGTATATATTTTACTAATAGCTATTTATGTTTCCATGTTTCCAATGATACAATATCCAAATCATTATTGTGTGGATCGAAATTCAATGAAACATATATTAATATATTTAGATTTAATATCTATGTATGAAATGTATGGGTAAATATGATTGATTTCTTAGCTCTATATAAATTTGGTCGGGTCCATATGTCTGATATTTCTAGTGTGGTAAAAACATTCCAAGATGATTGGACAACTCCAATCATGGGAGCCCATATGCACCATATAGCCAACATGTCTATATGGGTATCATATTATCATTTTTATAAATAGCTATAGAGTCCCTTGTAGTGACATTATTAATTCGCTGGGTAAAGGTGGTATAGTGAATATAATTCCATTTAATTAAGTGATTTCACTAACACATATCATATGAGCATGTAATGCACATGAAAACATAAATCATGGCCCAATCATGTTTATTAATTTCCTGATAGAATATCTCAAAGTACATGTATTTTTTCTAATCGGTTCTATATAATAAGAAAATATCATGTTCATGTCTTGTTTCAAAGTATCCCTTTTACGAGAATTAAAAAAATCAGTGCTATATAATAATAAATGTTATAAATTTTTAGTTTATTTGTTAACAATTTATAGTGATCAATTTAATTTCAGGATTCTTTCTACATTTTATCTTATAGTTTAATATTATATGACTAGGGGTATTTTGACGAATTTCAATGGTGTGTATATTGTTATAGTTGGTTAATGTTACCTATAAATTGATTGTTTTGGAAAAACGCATCATTATCAATTTTAGTTTACTCAAAAAAATGGGCCAAGATAAATAAATTTGGGATTATAAAATGTCTAAGTTCTATAATGAAAAATATCCTAGGAATTCAGAAATGGTTTTTCAATTGTATAATGTTTGGGTGAAATTATTCTTTTTAGTGTATGATAAAACAAATAATTTCAACTTTTTCATATAATTCACTTGAGTAAAATAGAAATGTTTATCAAATATAGGATATATGAGTAAGGATGAGTCTAAAGTAAGTTTTTGGTGAATGTATAAACCATATTATTGGTCAATGATTTAGTTTAAATTGGTTAGTATGGTCATAATAATTCTCTATAGAGAAATGGAGGTACATAAACCTGGTTGGTGACAATGGTGATTAGGTAACATATGTTATCCTATGAGTTTCAATAATGGCAATCCTTTATAGGAGGGACTTGGGTTCCATATAATTTAACCCTTTATTCGTGAAATTCATTCCCATTTGGGTATTTTTCCTAGTCTATATGTAGTGATAGGTTGAATTTGTTTTTGATAGTAGTTATATGTATAATACCCGTAAAGGGAAACAAATATTCTTATCTTCCTTCACATACCCATAGGTCTTAATTTTCAAATCACACCTAGGCATTTATTGAATACTTTGGTGAAGGCAATGGAGATATACATTCCCTGGAACTCAAATATCTTTGTGTTTTTAATATAGATAAAGGGGATCATTTATAGGAAACCCTTAACTCAATAACCCATAATTTTTGGTAATTTCCCCAAGAACATAGAAATTTGCAAATGCGTGGACAAGCTTCATATGGGTTAATGTGAGGATTATAAAAAACGAACACATTGGGATATTGTAGGGTATACACATGGTATTTGGTATGACGTGTGCATGGGGATTGGAAGGGAATATGTATGGGACTATGTAAGTCACATGCATGTGATTCAGTTGGGTATATACCTTTGATGGGTACATGTGTGGGAGATGAAATATAACATGTGAGAGCTCCATTGGGTGGATCTTGAAAAAACTATCAAAAATATCCTTCATATAGATTCCAATATAAAGTGACCAAAAATTTTTATTGAGTGTCTTATTTGGATCCATGCGATATCAAATAAAAGAACATAGAATGATGTTCCTCTATAGCTAAAGCCTATATTCATAGAATATATTTTTTGAAAGTATATTTCTAGAAGACCATCAAAAATACATCTAACAATTTTTGTAACATTCATTAAACAAAGGATGTGTTCCATGAATTTCTAGTCATATGAGGTGATCCTTAATAAATCAGTAGTTTGTAAAAAAATAATGGATCTACACCAATTGCTAAATGGTGATTATAAATATGAAATTCTCATCATCACTTCACCATATTGAGAAATTTAATTTAAGTGTCTCTATCACTCGGTGAATGATAAGTTTAAAACTCATTGGAATTAGATTTAAATATATTTGTTTCCTAACATGATACTCCACCTGCATATATTTCTTGTGAGTATGATATTAATGATTTCATGGAGAAGTGTGAATTTTATTTTTGGGGACCAAAATTTATTAATAAAAAATAATTTCAAACTTCAAATTTCATTCCATAGTCTAATAAGTGATCATCAAATAAAATAGGATGTGATATTTTTATATATATTATAACCAAAAATATATTTCTAGTTAAATTTCTCTTCCTATAATGCATCAACTATTGATTACCCTATAAAAAAATTAATGTAAACTCCATTTATCAACTTATCACTATTTATAAACTTCTCCCTGCACCTAAAATAGTTATGTTTTAAATCGTATATATCATATTCCCTTCTAAAATATAAAAAAAATTAATATATAATATAAGTACATGAAAATGACTCACAATTACTGTTTATATATACTTTTTGGTATTCCTATAATTTATGTTTCCAATGTATTCTCTTTCTATAATGGATGTATTTATAATTATTCATGAAACCCATTTTTAGTTATAAAAAAGTATGAATTGACTATTAATCAGATTTTTTGTTTTTCTATTCATTAAATTTTCTTCTCACATTTCAATATACCTTAATCGTGGAATAAGCTATTATAACTTTAATGGGTAACTTATAGCCACTAAAATGATATATAGGTCAATTAATGTTTAACTAAACAAGGTTATATTATAATTAGAAATAATTTGATTAAATATATGAAAAATTATAAGAAGGTAATGTTTTATCCAAATAAGGTACGGTTATTGACCCATATATTTCAATATAATTAGAATATACAATAATATTGAGCCCATGAGTATGAATCAAATCCACCAATTATCATACTTCCATTAAATTACATTAAAACTCAATATCTATTATTCCTTAATAGATACTGATAAAGTTGACAATGTTTAAATATCACTTTATAATAATCATTAAATATTGTTTCTCTTTGAAATTTAGAAATTGTGAAAAATATCATAAGCATATATAGGCATCCATTTATGTATAATAAGAATTTATATCCTCTTAATGGTTTTTTAAATAAACCATTATAGGATGTGGTTTCTCTAAAAAATAAATTCATTCCACTCTCTTGGAAAAAATGATCAAACTTGAATACCTCTAGGGAAAGGTTATAGAGTTTTATTCCCCTTATTCTACTGAGTTAAATGGTAAAGTTGATGCCATATTCATTTGAAATTTAATCTATAATTGAATCATTTGAAATATGAGTGTCTTATTTTAAAATGATTAAAAATGTAATTTTATTTATTCTCCAAATTAAAAAAATAGACTTAAAATTAATTATATTTCTTAGTTATTGAAGATATATATTCCAAATTGATTTTTTTGATTTAGTACCACTCTTACAGTATATATATATATATATATATATATATTAGGTTTAAATCATTTCTACTGCATAATACTTGTAAACTTTTATAGGATAAATAATAATTATTTTTCTAAGACACGAACACTAAATATACTCCTCTAGGAACCTAATCCTATTTGATTCAATGAGAAATGTGTATCCTAACTTTTCATTCATGTATATGAACCTAACTATTAAGTTCATTAATATTATTTATTCATTACAAAAGTTAATCCAAGAAATCTATATATTCACACACTTGATTTGGATGGTTGACATCATGATAAACATTCAACATATATGTAATCTAATACCAACATAATTTTGGACCCTTTAATTATCTCAATTTTTAGTTTTATAAACCAATATTGTATATAATATATTATAATTTATATACATATATGCATATATATATATATATATATCATATTTACATTATACTTATTATATTAATAAAAAAATTAGTATTTTGTAATCATGTTAATTATGAAATTCTATAATATCAATGATTTTTGTTAAGAACCCATATATAAATTTTATTATAACATGAAAAAAATCATTATTCATCATAAAAAATTGGTACATTTAAAACAATGACATAAAGGACTAAATTCATAACAAAATAACATCCTGGTAAAAATCATGTATGGTGTTACAAGTATCCACCCAAACTTTGGATATTACTTCAAACCCCAAGCTATGTGATATCTAATCGAAATTCCCACTATATATATATATCATATTTCAAGGGTGATATAATGTTCTACGTTATTATATATATATAAATATATTCTTTTACTTAGGAAATATAATCAAATATCACTAACTATGTTTGAAATAAATTAAAACATATATTATACCATACCATCTAACTAATTAAATAAATAGTATGATATTTATATATGAAAATTAAATATTTTAAAAAAATATTCTTATTATTCATAATATTAGTAATTTAAATTCATAAATAATGTGATACCTAAAAACAAAACATTTCATAAATTTATACTTGGGATATAATGGATATTTTATAAAAATGAATATAAAAATTTTATAAATTATTATAAATATATATTGAACTTTATAAAATCCAAAAAAATGAAATTAAATTTTTACTCCTAATATAAATGCACCAAATTTGGACTTTCTATTATATATAAATACCCAACTAATTATATTTAAAAAATAAGATATATACAAATACATATTACAAACATTTCATAATCATTATAATATTTTTAAATTATTTATTTTAATAATTTACATTGCATAAATATCATATATAATTTATTTCTGTAGACATTGATCATTTTAACAAAAAATATATTTCTGGTATAGTCAAAATAGATTTCCAAATGAGTTAATTGATATTAACATTCCATGCTAATATTATACGAAACATTATACATCTAAAAATTAATATTGTATACTTATAATAGTTTATAACTAATAAAAAAGTAAAAATTATTTTATAATTTCAATAAAAAATTATAACAAAATCCAAAATTTAATACGATGTAAAAAAAGTACCATAATAAAATTAATTATATTAAAACTTAATTATAAGATATTACATAATTTTTTAATATACAATTTTGAAAAATCAAAATGTTTATTTTAAAACATAATTTTAACAAGCCTTTACAAATACTGAAATTAATTTTTAATTGGAATTATAAATAATTTATAATTAATTTATAGATCATTGACCATTTATAATAGAAAATAAAATAAAATAAATATCATATATAAGAAGTTTTGATTTCACCATATCCTTTCTTAAAATATAGAGGAATTCTCTATTGTAGTTAAATCATTTTATCTTTATTTTACCTTTTTTATATGTCATCAATGAAAATATAAATTCTTTATATGTTTGATGTATTTGATCTCAGATATGAAATTACTACCATTGTCACATTTAAAATTATTGAAAACAAAATATCCATAACAATCAATATATTTTTTCAAAAAACAATTTACTATTTTTTATCATGAACTATGATATCCTTATATCGAATTTCTATTATTGTGGAATATATTTTAAATTATGACCATTAACATTAATGGTAACTGATCTATAATTTTATACCTCACCCTTCACATAGTAAGTCTAATGCATTCATTATATTACATCAATGTATAAAAAACAATATGCATTTTTCCCTAAAAAAACTTTTCTGTCGAAATTGGTAAGGTATCAATACTTATCTATATTGTAATAGTAGTTATATAATTTTTTAAATTTCTCTATTCAAATAAATGTTATAAAGTTCTAGTTAGACACACCTAAATATGAACTATGATGTATTGTAATTCACACAGTATAGAGTAATTGCATATGGTAAAGCCATTGATTTCTCTATTAAATCACATTTATAGTTATATTGGTGAACACACTTCGATATGAATAAAGGAGTATACCTTATTCAAAATGGCATGGAATTAGTGTAAAGGTCATATTTATATTCCATCGATTATTAGACATAGAAAAGGTGGTAATGGATCATTTATCTGATAAAAGTTTCATTTCTAACACACCACACATACATAAGAACTGAGATAATGAACTAGATCATTATTTTGATATTATATACAATTAAAAATATCCATCATTAAAATATATAGAACCCTTATGGAAAATAAAAAAAATTGACTTGTTTATTAAAAACAATTTAAAAAAAATAATGAATATTTATTTTTAAAGTAATTACATAAATCTAATATTTAAAATATATATATATATAATAACTAACGAATAATAAATATAATATAAATAAATCCTCTATAAAATTAATGTTGATATGAATTTAAAGGAAAATTGATGAGAAACATTAAAAAATAATTCATAATGTATTGTAATGTTTTTATAAAAATAATGCTATTAGTAACTTTTAAAAATTAATTTCAAAACGGTGATACAAATTCTTTTAAAATAATAATTCAATAATACAATGTACTAATAATTGATACATACAATTAAATATAGAAAAAATATAAGATTCAGAGAGAGGAAGATAGTAACTGAAAAATATTCCACTTTAAACATCCAAGAAATTTATATAAATAAAAAATATAAAGGTAACAATAAAAAATATAGTATCCCTATAAATTGGAAGGTGGGGAGTATAAAAAAAAAGTAATGAATAATAAATTGATAAAATGACTACATATTAATATCTACAATATTATTGTTATTTTATCAGTTTATAATGAAAAAATAAAATAAAATGATTATTAATTTTATATGAAATATTGAAATAAAACATTCATGATTCTCCATAAAAAGAATAAGTAGAATTAAAAAATCACTATTTACATAGATATCATAAGACCACCACAGTTGAGTAATGTTTTGTAAAAATGATTTAGAGATGGAAAACATAATTTTTATTTAGTTTTTATTAATGGGTTAGATTAGAAATAAACTATAATTTCAAAAATAAGTGTAACGATACAAATAATATATATATATAGGAATATGTGAATAGTGATGAGAGGTATTTGGTTTTCAATGTCATACTTTAACAATGTAAAATCTAGTTTAAATGGATCAGTTTGAGGGACTTGTAAATTTAACATAGATAAGGTTTGACTGTGAAGCTAGTTATTTGAGAATAAAATCATTCCATGAATATAATAGACTGTTTAAATTTGTTCTATGATAAAATAATCAAAAACAATTAATTAATGAAATAATTGGCAAATTTTTCTTTTATCATGTAGTGTCTTCCATTGAAGTGAGAAATTTTCCTACAATTGATTTGATTATGGATAAAAATAAGAATTTGTAATCTATTTTTTTGAGTTCAAGAATGTACTTGAGAAATTCATTGGAAATGGATTTAGATTTCAAAATGTGGATAAGGTCAATGAGGAGGGTTGTTTATATATATAATGGGTAGTGTATGAATATAATACCAATTACTATAATATTTTGGCTCTAGTAAATGAATATTATTTGTTATCAATACATTTATTTTTTATTGAAAAAAGTTTCTTCTGGTAATATTTATGTACACAAAAAATAATTTTATAAATATTTATTACAAATTAGTAAATGAAATATATATTTTTATTAGAAAAAAATATAAATTTGGAATTGAAAATTCGTTTATATGATTAGAGTAGAAGTATATTTTTTGAAATATATTATTTATATCCATAGATGTATATTAATTCAAGAAATAAATCGAATATTTTTTACTCATTTTT
Organism: Viscum album; assembly: GCA_963277665.1. Taxonomy (NCBI): domain Eukaryota; kingdom Viridiplantae; phylum Streptophyta; class Magnoliopsida; order Santalales; family Viscaceae; genus Viscum; species Viscum album. Next base: position 368,834,481 of record OY728150.1, on the reverse strand, counting down.
TATCATTATAATTTATTAAAAATAATGATATATATGAAAACTATATTTTCACTATTAACCTAAAAATAATTTTTTAAAAAAATATTAAAAATTCATCCTCATAATTTCAATATGATGATTCCAAAAATTAATTCTTTTCAATTAAATTGAAATTATAAATTTTATAAATTTATCTTCTTTCTAAAAACATATAACACGTAGAAAAATTATTTTTTAAAAAAATAGAATCTTTCTTTTACTATGAGAGATTGCATTTTTGATATCCATGTTAGTATTTCAATGGTAATATACTCATTATTAATTCTATAAAAACCTCTAATTTCCTAAATTCATCATTCACTACATTTTCTATAAGGATTCCTTATTAGTAATTTATAAATTACAATAATATTTTAAAAAAAATAGATTTTTCATAATTTTTCACCATTATGATATTTCTAACAGTTCCTGACACTAAGATTTTTTTTAAAAACGATGATAAGATTTTGTCCAATTATACTATTTTTATTCCTTAGTGTGAATGTATCCATCATATGTAATAATTTAGAGAAAGGAAAAAATTTATAATTTTCTTTTAATGTATTGTCTTATATTTATTTTAGGTATTTTATAATAAATGAATTAATTTTTTTATTAATACAATTTTATATATTAATGAAATATAAATAACTTCTAAATCTGTATAAATATTTGGTTTATATTATTAGAAACCAAAGACAAAAATCATTGAAGATATATATAATTTCTGGTAAAATATTATGACCATATAAATTAAAAAACAATAATGATACATCCCCCACATTAAATAAATAATATTACCCCAATTTTAATACACACTTACTATTGAAAAATTAGTGAATGTATCATTAAAACAGTCATTACAGTATATGTAATTTAAATTAAGAACAAATACATTACTTTCATTATATATCCAATGAAGTTTTTATTTTATTTAAAATATTCTCATATTGACTTTTCATTGGACTCTGCCAATTATTTTACACTACATTTGTTAGACTCATGTGTTTTTGGAGATGCACCATTTACCACATCATTTTTTTTATCCCATTTTCAAAACATTAATATACATGAGGTCATTAATATGAGTAATTATAATATTTAAAAAATCAAATAAATAAATAGTTTGAATTTGAAAATTGAAAACTATGATTGTTTAAATCTATAACTCCTACAGTTATAATTATAAAAAATTAGGTTTATCATATGTTGTTTCATGTTTAATCCACTAAAAAGGTATTTGTTATCTTACTCATTGTAAATAACCTCTCTCTTTTGTATAAATTCATGCTTTATAGTTTTTGGTTGAATCAATCAATGTGATCCATTTTTATGACAACCCTAATAATCCATATAAGCATTGTTATTTGTCAAAACATGTGTAAATTTCACTAATATAAAAATAAATTTCTCATATCAAATTATAGATTCAATGGGTTTCTAAATAGGTATGTATATCATCCTCGTACATGACTATAAGACCACACCCTTAAACATTACTTAACATTTAATTAAATGAATAATTACCACTGATGATCTTTTCAGGTTTATAGTTTTAGAGAACTAGATCTTAACTATTACATCTCAAAAGATTTAAAAGTAAACACTTCTACTAAGTTTTCATAAAATAAAAACTCTTAAAAAGAAACATGTCTAGTTCCATGTTTTATATAGCATGACTTTCCCTTGATCCCATCCTTGACACTATTCCACATTATGTCCTGTGAAAAACATTTCAAAAAACATTAGGTGAGCTTAAAAAGCTCAGTAAGGGAAACACAAAGAATAAAAACTGTTAGTTTTTCAAAACAACAAGTAAACCATGTATAATTTATCAAAGTAACACTTTTCACCTTTATGAAGTAGTAAAAACACTTCACTAAATAAAAGATAAATACGTACCCTTTTGTAACCGAAATATTACCATAAACCCCATATAAAGAACACATAACATATAAAGGTAACTTCGGACATAACCATACTTAAATGCAATAACCATACGATCGACTTCCACACATATCACATAAAGGAATCGCCATATGGCCGACTTCCATACCCAATGCATTGGAGGTTATAACGTAACCACCCATCCTGGTATTCACAGCACTACTCGTCATATGGTTTATCACATAACCACCCATCAAATGTCCAATTACCATTATAAAATCATAATACATACAAAAAATATAACGGAAAGAAAACATTTCCGCACTTTGATCACAATATAGCACTTAAATATATTGACCTAAAAAATCCATTATAAAAACCATTTTCAATACCAAAATACATAAAAGAGTATATGGTATTTATTTCATTTGAAAAAACATCACGGCTTGTTGAGGAATCCAAAGACCAAATAATACTCACGGTGGTGAAAAAGGTCATAGTCACCACGTACGTTAAAAGAAACATTCCTTTTTGTCGTTTAGTAAAACGCTTCATATAAGAAGATTCCTTTTGAATAAAATTAAAATTCAAAGGGTTTTATACACCGTATAAAATAATGTTGTGTATAAAACAAAATATGCCTCAATGAAAGGAGATTGATACCAAGTCCCTTACCTCAGGTCCGACTTGACTCGATCATTCTTTAACATCCTGAATAATAAACTTGAGTTAATTTATACTTGCTTAAGAACCTTTTTCAAGTTCATTATTACTTTTATATCACTTATTACCATGTTATAAACATTATGTAATCATTTAAGTTAATAATGATTGTTTTGTCGATATTTGGTTCTTTAGTCGAAAGTGGACTTCTTACAATTACATGTTGTTCGTGTCGTCAGAGGTTCATTATATCCAGAATGATATTCATGATTTGGATATCATATATATCATATATATCCAGCATATACATGTAATTATAATATTACATAATCATTTAGAGGTAAGAAATGAAATGCACCGTTCATGGAGACGGTAAGCCGTACGTATGCATGAACTCTACTTTCATTTCTATGTCATATTAATGGAATTAAAACTAAATGAGAGATATGTATATTTAAATTCCAGAATTATAATAATAATTTATATGTAACATACATCATATATATCCATTATATATATATATACTTATAATAGTACATTACATTTGGGGATAAGAAATGAAATGCACCGTTCATGGAGACGGTAAGTCGTACGTACACATGAACGCTACTTTCATTTCTATCTCATACTTTAATGGAAATAAATAATAATGATATAAAGGTATATTATAATTCCAGTATAAAATCTTATATAATAACTTTAAATCAATCTTTTATACGTCCCACATACGGCATTAATGAATCAAATCACTTTGAGGGGGCGGTAGTCCTCACTTCCTAAAATGAAGATATCGTGTATACCCATAATGGAAGCCAGAAAGGTGATCCATAAATGAAAAATACATAAGCTTAAGGAAACCATAAACATATTATATATCATATATAAATAGAGTTACATATTAATGGCCACCATTAAAGGTGTTAAAAGAATATTGAACAATCATCGTTTCGTGAGGCAGAAATTCGCTAACCACAGAAACAATATGTTCTTTAACCATTAGATGGAGTTTTGTGTGGGTGTATCTAGAATAATTCTTAAAAAAACATCCTAGTATATTTAAAATACTTTTTTTGTTACAAAATAAAGGAATAAAAAGATTTTAGAGGGTTGGAGAAGCAAAATAAAACAAAAGAACACAAGATAAAACACTACCTTTAAAACGGGTAACTCTTTTTGATTTGAGCTCAAAGGATTCCTTGGGAAGACTTCTGCCCAAAGTGAGGCTTCTAGGAGTAAGATAAGGATGTGGAGAGACAAAATGTGCAGGGTTTGGCCGAGACAAAGGCTTTGGAAGTGTGGGTAAGGTGGTAGAGGTGGGGGGCCTTTTATAAGAGGAGAGGAGGGGCACTCTTGGAAAGTTATAAAATGTTACTTTATCATAAAATTATTTTCGGATTTAAAAGGTCCAAAAATTATATATTTAGAGGATATGGTGATAGGAGATCGATATATACTCATCCAATAGGTTTTTGACATGTGTAGGTCTTAGATTTTACATTATCTTTTCATTTTATTTAAATCATTAATTAATGAGGTAATCGCTACATCATCATGATGTCATAAATAATTTAATTTATTTAATGTCTAAAAATTATAAAAAAATACCATGATGTAGGAAATCGTTTTATATTTATGATTAATTTTTATATTCAAAAATATGACTTGTATAATCCAAATTAAAAATTGTTTTAGTAAAAAAACTCATGTTTGTGACGTTTTTACTTTAAAATTAAATAAAAAGATATTAATGTCATTTTCCTTCCAAAGTGGCTCCATGGGGTCCCCATGTTGAGCCATGGATTGTCTTGGTCATCCCTGACACATCCAATAAGGGTAGGACATGTGTCAAGTTCATTTCATATTATTAAAACATTATTTTTACCTTAAACTACACTAATTACCTCTAATCGCGATTAAAAACTTAAAAGTTACTATTCACCAAAAAATTATTTTAATCCCATTGAACCACATTTTACTTCTTAATGACAACCATGTTTGTCAAATTTTTTATATTCAAAACTCAAAGGTGGGAAAATTTCATTTAAACGAAAAATCAGTTTTTTTAAGTACCACTTAGTGGTTTCACTATTCATCAAAAAGTGAAGTTTTTCAGAAAAATACCAAAACTTCACCCTAAGATATATTTGATATTCCGAATTAAAAAATGAAGTCTATTTTACAAAATTCAAAACATATAAGTTGCATTAATTAATTTAATAATTAACTCCTACTGTCAGAGAAAATAGTGTGTTTTTATGAAACAATAAGTATCAAAAGATTAACACTGGTTTAAGTCCGATTTCAAAGTGCAATTAATTCCAACGACCACTATTGGATTAAATGGTAAAAATATATTCTAATTTATCTTTAAAACCAATTCAAAAGATAACCTAATCATATAAATAAATTAGATTAAAAAGACGTTTTGAATTAAAATACAACATTTTTCACTATTCATTAAAAAAATGAACTTTATCGGAAAAATACCACAAATTTACACAAAGTAAATTTTGATGTCCCGATTCTAAAGAAGAGTTTTATTTGGTCCAATAGAATGTATAATAGTGACCAAAACTATATTTAATGATGGTTCTCCATCAAAAGGCGATAAGTGAACCTTTAGTGAAAATTAGGGTATAGATGCCTAAAATTGAATTCTTTCGGTATTTTAAGGCATTATACTTTATTGGATAAATGTAGAAACATTTAAAAAAAACATATATAATCATATTTTAGTTATTTATGTTCATTCCCGCCAATACAACGGCTACGTGTTAACTACCATTTAAAATAATATTATTTTATTACTAGTGTGCGACGTAAGATTTCAATGAAACTCTTTGTTGCATATCAGGTACTCTATCGAACATAGAAACCCCTTTAAACTAAAATTAATATTTAATTCGTAAATATTAATAAATATGAAAATGCTTTATTCATTATTTACCTGGATGTTACATCCTTCCCCCTTTTTGGAATTGTGTCATTGCAATTTTATTCACTTATCAAAATAAGTGGGGGTATTTATCCCTCATAGAATCTTCAGATTCCCACGTTGCCTCTTCAACCATATGGTTTTTCCACAAAACCATTACCTTATTAATTACCTTATTTCGCAACACTTGCTCTATTCGGTCAAGAATCTGGACTGGTTGTTCTTCATAAGAGAGATTTTCTTCCAACTGAACTACCTCCAGGCTCAAAACATTAGATGGATCTGGCATATACTTTCTCAACATAGAAACATGAAAAACATTGTGTACCTGATATAAAATCGGAGGTAATGCTACTCTGTATGCAACTAATCCAAATTTATCCAGAATTTCATATGGTCTAATGAACCATGGACTCAGCTTCCTTTCATACCAAATTGGATCACAATTTTCCAGGGAGAAACCTTGAGAAAAACATGATCACCTACCTCGAAAGATAGAACCTTCCTCCAGTTATCCGTATAAATTTTCTATCTACTCTGAGCTGTTCTCAGGTGTTTCTGAATCAACTGAACTTTTTCTGCCAACTCTTCTACCAATTCTGGTCCCATCAACTTCCTTTCACCTACTTCATCCCAAAAGCTGGAGTTCGACACTGCTTTCCATATAATGCCTCAAATGGTTCCATATGTATACTGGAATGAAAACAGTTATTATAAGAAAACTCAACCAAAGAAAGATGATGGTCCCAACTTCCCTGATAATCCATCGAACAAGAACGTAGCATATCCTCCAAAGTCTGAATTGTTTGCTTTGACTGCCCATCTGACTGATGATGAAAAGCTGTACTAAAATTTAATTCAGTACCCAAAGACTTCTGAAGGCCTTTAAAAAAGTTATAAGTAATCCTGGGATCACGATTAGATACAATGGAGATAGGAACTCCATGAAACCGGACTATCTTTTTAAGATAAAACTGAGTAAGTTGATCTAGAGACAAAGTATCTCGAATAGGAAGGAAATGAGTATATTTAGTCAATCGATCAACAATAACCCAGATTTCATTATTACTTCGAGATTTCCTTGGTAATCCCACAACAAAGTCCATGGATATATTTTCCCATTTACACTCTGGCATTGGTAAAGGCTGAAGCATCCCTTTCGGTAACTGCCGCTCTACTTTAACCTGCTGACAAGTCAAACACTTCACAGTAAAATCAGCAATATCTCTTTTCATTCCATCCCACCAGTAATACTCCTGCAGATCTCTGTACATCTTAGTACTACCAGGATGAACTGAAAACGGGGAACTATGAACTTCACATAACAACTCTCTTTTCAATTGTGAATCACAAGGCACACACAATCTCTTCCCAAACCTCAAAACACAATCATTATCACTATTAAATTTAGGCAACTTTCCATTCTGAACCAGCTCTACCTTTTTCTGCAACCCACTATCTTTCTTCTGCGCTTGCTTAATTCTGTTTGATAGAGATGATGTCACTAATTCCTAAAACAAAACAAAATAACTTCCTACACCAACAACTTCTATGCCAAATTTCATCAAATCAAAAAACCAATGGATCTCGTTCCAAACGTAGCATGGTTAGTGAAGCATTACTTTTTTGAATCAAAGCATCAGCCACTTTATTTTCTTTTCCCCGATGATAATGAATTTTACAATCATAATCCTTGATTAATTCCAGCCATCTACTCTATATAATGTTGAATTATTTCTGATTGAATATATACTTTAAACTTTTGTGATTAGTATATATTTCACAGTTTACTCCATACATATGATGCCTCCAAATTTTTAAAGCGAAAACAACAACAGCTAATTCCAAATCATGTGTAGGGTAATTTACCTCATGAGTTTTCAACTGACGTGAAGCATAAGCAATTACCTGATCATTCTGCATTAGGACGCAACCAAGTCCTTTCAATGAAGCATCATTGTATGTAACAAACTCACCATTCCTAGAAGGAAGTTCCAAAACTGAAGCATTCACCAATCTTCTTTTCAACTCCTTCGATAGTAACCTGAGTCAACAGATCCATCACAGCAACAAACTGTCTGATTCTGACCATCTCAGGATACTGATTTGAAAAGTCATTTCCCTCTGTAAGCCTTCCAAGAAAATATGTTCTGCTTCCACTATGAAAAAAAATTCTTAACACAGAAATATATTAGGCGAAGCAACATAGTAATCATTAAATGCTATATCATTTCAGTGATACCATAAATTAATTTATAATTTAACAATTTTGTAACTCCTAAAGTTGTCTAAATCGACCTATGATACCAACTATAAGGCCCCGGCCGTAAACATTACTTAACATTGAATTAAATAAATAATTCCCATTGAGAATATTTTAAAGTTTAGAGTTTTAGAGAATTAGATCTTAACTATTACATCTCAAAAGATTACAAAGTAAACACTTCTACTAAATTTCCATAAAATAAAAACTCTTAAAAAGAAACATGTATACTTCCATGTTTTATATAGCATGACTTTCCCTAGATCTCATCCTTGATAATATTCCACATTATGTCATGTGAAAAAATTTCAAAAAAACTTTGGGTGAGCATAAAAATCTCAGTAAGGGAATCACAAAGAATGAAAACTGTTAGTTTTTCAAAACAACAAGTAAACTATGTATATTTTATCAAAGTAGCACTTTTCACCTTTATGAAGTAGTAAAAACACTTCACTGGATAAAAGATAAATACTTACCCTTTTGTAACCAAAAGAATACCATAAAACCCATATAAAGAACACATAACATATAAAGGCAACTTGGGACATAAACATACTTAAATGGAATAACCATATGGTCGACTTCCACACATATCACGTAATGGAATAGCCATACGGTTGACTTCCATACCCAATGCATTGGAGGTTATAACGTAACCACCCGTCCTGGTATTCAGGGCACCACCCGTCATATGGTTTATCATGTAGCCACCCATTAAATGTCCATGTACCATTATAAAATCATAAGATATACAAAAACTATAGTGGAAAGAAAAAATTTCCACACATTGATCACAATATAACACTTAAATATATTGACATTACAAATCCATTATAAAAACCATTTTCAATACCAAAATACATAAAATAGTATATGGTATTTATTTCATTTTAAAAAAACATCACGGCTTGTTGAGGAAGCCAAAGACCAACTAATACTCGCGGTGGCGGAAAAGGTCATTGTCACCACGTGCGTTAAAAGAAACATTCTTTTTTGTCGTTTAGTAAAACACTTCATATAAAAAGATTATTTCTGAATAAAATTAAATTTAAAAGGGGTTTATACACTATATAAAATAAAGTTGTGTATAAAACAAAATATGCCTCAATGAAAGGAGATTGAGGCGAAGTCCCTTACCTCAGGTCCGACTTGACTCGATCGTTCTTTAACGTCCTGAATAATAAACTTGAGTTAATTTTTACATGATTAAGAACCTTTATCAAGTTCATTATTAATTTTATATCACTTATTACCATGTTATAAACATTATCTAATCATTTAAGTTAATAATTTTTGTTTTGTCGATATTTGGTTCTTAAGTCGAAAGTGGACTTCTTACAATTAAATGTTGTTCCTGTGGTCAAAGGTTCATTATATCCAAAATGATATTCATGATTTGGATATCATATATATCATATATATCCAGCATATACATGTATTTATAATATTACATAATCATTTAGAGGTAAGAAATGAAATGTAGCATTCATGGAGACGGTAAGCCGTACGTACGCATGAACGTTACTTTCATTTCTATGTCATATTAATGGAATTAAAACTAAATGAGAGATATGTATATTTAAATTCCATAATTATATAAATCATTTATATGTAACATACATCATATATATCCATTATATATATGTACTTATTATAGTACATTACATTTGGGGATAAGAAATGAAATGCACTGTTCATAGTGACGGTAAGCCGTACGTACGCATAAACGCTACTTTCATTTCTATCTCATACTGTAATGGAAAGAAATAATAATGATATAAAGGTATATTATAATTCCAGTATAACATCATATATAATAACTTTAAATCCATCTTTTATATTTCCAACATATGGCATTAACGAATCAAATCACTTTGAGGGGGCGGTAGTCCGCACTTCCTAAAATGAAAATATCGTGTATACCCATAATAGAAGCCATAAAGGTATGCCATAAATGAAAAATACAGAATCTTAAGGAAAACATAAACATATTATATATCATATATATATATATATATAGAGTGACATATTAATGGCCACCATTAATGGTGTTCAAAGAAGATTGAACAGTCATCGTTTTGTGAGGCAGAAATTCACCAACCACAGAAACAGTATGTTCTTTTACCATTAGACGGAGGTTTGTGAGGGTGTAGCTCGAATCCTTATTATAACAACATCCTAGTATATTAAAGATACTGGTGTTTTTACAAAATAAAGGAATAAAAAGAGTTTATAGGGTTGGAGAAGAAAAATTAATCAAAAGAACACAAGAGAAAACACTACCTTTAAAACAGGTAACTCTTTTTGATTTGAGATCAAAGGCTTCCTTGGGAAGACTTATTCCCAAATTGAGGTATCTAGGAGTAAGAGAGGGATGTGGAGAGACAATATGGGTAGGGGTTGGCCGAGAAAAAGTCTTTGGAAGTGTGGGTAAGGTGGTAGATGTGGGGGCCTTTTATAAGAGGAGAGGAGGGGCACTCTTGGAAGGTTATAAAAGGTTACTTTATCATAAAATGCTTTTCAGATTTAAAAGGTCCCAAAATTATATATTTTGAGTATATGGTGATAGGATGTCGAAATATAATCATCCAATAGGTTTTTTACATGTTCAGTCTTAGATTTTACATTACGTTTTCATTTTATTTTAATCGTTAAATAATTAGGTAATCGCTGCATCATCATGATGTCATACATAATTTAATTTATTTATTGTCTAAAAATTATAAAACAAATATAATGATGTAGGAAATAGTTTTAGATTTCTAATTAATATTTATAGTAAAAAATATGACTTGTATAACCCCACTTAAAAATTGTTTTAGCAAAACAACTCATGATTGTGACATTTTTACCAGGAAAGCTCAGTCCGAGGAAAAGCCTCAGACCATTTATTAAGAAAAGAAAAGTCCAGTGAACAAGAAAATAGACAAGGGAAACCAATTATATGTCATAAAAGTCATACCCATCTCCACTCCCATGGGGATCCTCTGCAATGATTGATTCACATTCCGAGCTCTCATAATGCTTAAGGATCTTCGCGTACTTCCTTCTGAGGTTCGGTTTCTCTAGAGATATCAATTCCTTAGAGGACTGATTGATAGAGGACCTTGTCGCCACCGGCTTTGGAAAAGTATAGTAATCCTTCCTAGGCCTTCTCTTAATTGGAGGAGGTTTCTCCAATCCATAATTATTCCTTCCATCCTTGACAGCATCACAACAAGAGGGCCTCACTGAGCCATTCGGATTTTCATTGTCACTCTCTGACACATCCCTCCATTTTCCAGTGATAGGATCAATTTGGCAACTAGATTGCCCCTGCTCATGTCGTCCATTATGGTCAATCAAAGCCACACATTGTGGAGGATCCACAGATTCATAACTAGCATCGACCTCCTTCTCTAATCCACCCTCCAAGGCAACCTGCATACATTTATTCCTCATTGAAGAGCTCCCATCCTCTTCAACATGAGACAGCTCCTGGAATTGATTGAAAATGTCAACTGAGACCTGCAACACACCATCAGATGTCGGCTGCACTTCCTCTTGAATAGCTAGACAGAGGTTTCTTTCTTCTTGAGTCGGCCCATCAGAGACTGGGCCCAGCTGCAACTCTCCCTCCTTCTGCTGATCATCTCCAGAACCAACAGGCCCACTTCCCTAGCCAGCAGTATCCTGACCCGGCCAATGCACGTGATGTAGATCCTTCCCAGTGGAGTCATGAACTCCCGAGTTGCCTCCATCACCAATACTAGGACCATTCACACCATTTTCTAGTTGAAGATCTTGCTTCAGTCTGTCAAAAACCGCAGCTATAGATGGATTAGTGCACGCCCACACTTGCTTTCCCAACTCTGATCCACCCAGGTCAGCCGCACTACCAAACTTGCCAGCATTTTTACCTCTCATCCCCTGAGCAGGCAACCTACCAGATCTCTTCAACACAACAACCGACCTTCGGCTCCTAGCTCCACCCAGACAATGACTGGATGAGTGACCTAGGTGGCTACAAATCGAGCAGAAATCAACCCAATCCTCAAAGACAACAGCCTGCCTCCAACGGAACTCCTCCCCTACAGTAATCCATACCCAATCAACTGGTGGCCTCGATGCATCCACTTTAACACAAATGCGTGGATTTACTGGGTGGCTCACCGAGGATGTGCGGGCGTCAGAGCATAAAAATGACCAACTAAGTTTCCTATCATACGAATTATAGAGGGATTTTGAAAGGGAAAAGGGAGATTCGGAAAACATACCCATGTTGCAACCGCAGGGGGGTCTCGGTTCATGAAAAGTTCAAAAGACCATCGAAGAAGGAAGAAATTGCATCCTCTGCATCTACGATGAGCATTGGACCAAGCATGGATTAAATCTTCCTCTGAAGAGAATCGTATCATCATGTGACGATTATCAATTAACCCTATTGGATTAAATGGTAAAATTATATTCTAATTTAGCTTTAAAACCAATTCAAAAGATAACCTAATCATATAAATAAATTAGATTAAAAAGTGGTTTTGAATTAAAATACAACATTTTTCACTATTCATTAAAAAAATGAACTTTATCGGAAAAATACCAAAAATTTACACAGAGTAAATTTAGATGTCCCGATTATAAAGAAGAGTTTTATTTGGTCCAATAGAATGTATAATAGTAACCAAAACTCTATTTAATGACGATTCGCCATCAAAATGCGATAAGTGAACCTTTAGTGAAAATTATGGTATATATGCCTAAAAATGAATTCTTTCCGTATTTTAAGCCTTTATCCTTTATTGGATAAATGTAGAAACATTTAAAAAACATATATAATCATATTTTAGTTATTTCTATTCATTCCTGCCAGTACAACGACTACGTGTTAACTACCATTTAAAATAATATTATTTTATTACTAGTGTGCAATGTAAGATTTCAATGAAACTCTTTGTTGAGTATCAGGTACGCTATCGAACAAAGAAAACCCTTTAAAGTAAAATTAATATTTAATTCATAAATATTAATAAATATTAAAATGACTTATTCTTTATTTACCTATTATGTTACAATGACACTTAATTTTCATGGCCTACTTCCAGATTAGAATTGGTTTTTTATCTAAAACTAAACATACTACAATGATGTAGTATTGTAGTAGTGGGGGGTTTTTACCTAAGGGGAAATATCTTTTTTCAGGGAACCAGTGACATCAGACCCTTTATGTGTGAGTCCTCATGAATTGAGTTGAGTTTTTTATTTACATATTGGTGTTACATTTGGTATAAAGATTCTGGAATAATATAGGTACAATCTCAATTTCAGGGTTTTGATAAAAAGATAAATCTTGGTCTTAACTTTAGATATTCCTTGCACATAGGTTGTGGATCATTTCGTATTGTTCTGGTTGATTATGGCCAGTCCAAATATATTTTCCTATGATGAAACTATTCCATGGATCAGAAATAGGTAACAACCTAGATGAATTATTCTGAGCTTCTAAGGAAGAATGTGTCACGGGATAATCATGATATCCTACACTACTAAAATCAAATCAGGTTGTTTCATTTATACTTTCCATGGTCAGGGTTGTCTAAAATAATTGAATAAATAGTTTTTATGTAATTGGATTACTAGCATTAATGTTACCAAGTTATGATTTAGAGATTTTTTAAGTTCAGAACACCCTTATTCTAGACATATAACCCAAGTGGGTTTTCATCAAATGATTATTATAATCAACATAAAAGAAATAATTGATGAAATGTTTGTAAAAATTATAAAAATATTAGAAATATGTAAGTTTATAAGAGTTGATTCGTAAACAAAATAGTTCTCAATTCGAATAAGTAATAAACCCATCACACTCTTACTTGAAATGGTAAACATGAAAGACACAGCGTGAAGCTAGTTTCTAGATGAAACGGTAATGGAGGATGGTGATGAAAGGAATGATGGAAATATGAAAATAAACCAATAGTTATTAGATTTTATAAAAATTGTAAAAGGAACTATTTAATATTGATTTGGGTAAGAAAATAATAGTAAAAAATAAGATAGAATGAGGGAGAACCGAAATTATGCAAATTTCTCAACTTGTGTATATGATCTAGAAAATAAATAGTCAATAATTTACATTATGTGTAAAACTATCACATTATATAATCTTGATCCATGGCTCTCACCGCATATTTTAGATCTATTGTAAATCATGGCCTGAATTTTGAGGATTCTGATATTTGAATAATCTTACACTATGTAATGGGAACTCGTGACATGTTTCATCTTACAAATTCAACTTAATGTGGCAAGTATCCTTTGAATATTACATTACATTTATTGGATGTTCATTTCATGTAATCATTCCATGAATTCTAATTTATTCATGACTGTATTCACAGATTCAGATATCTTGTCAACAATTAATACACATCGTTTATGTTATTCACGATTTAAAATGTAAACTTTTTGCAAGTTATGACTACTTTTCCTTAATAATAATATAAACCTATTATGTAAATAATTCCACATATACCCAATGAATTATTAAATAAAACATAAATATTAATTTATTAAATGACTCTAAATTTTATATTATAATTCAGCTTATCAAATTTTTCCACACCTTAACGATTGGTTTTTCTCAAGAAAAAAACATCTAGATAAGTATTCTAATAGAAACAATTTTTTAAAATAATAAATATACATGAAATCTAGGAAAACAAAATTAAGGTTAATAAAAAATCCTATATAATCAAACCTGAAGAGAAAATCAGTCATTCCTCGTAGTTCATTTCTTTATTCAGAATCATAATTATATAATTAAACTTTCAAAATGGTTTATTAAATTTTATACCCATTTTTACCTTACCTCTCCATGAATTTTATATAACCACATGGGGTAAAATGTAACTATATTTATTCTCATAACCTAAATACTTGTTCTTAACCATTTTCTTGAATTTGTTATATGATCTCCACTTTGTAATATAAATAAGAAAATTAATCAAAAAGGTTTTAAGAAAAAGGTGAAAATGAATCCGAGGCTAAGGGAATGTGGGTAGAAAGTGAAAAACATTCTCAAAATGATGGTAATCTATTAAAGATTAATGTGTGGTAATCAATAATAGTGCAATGGTGTGGATTCTCCAAGATTTAATTATTTCCATGCATCAAGAAGCTCAAAATATATGTATAAGTGTATCAGGTATGTATTAAAAATATATTATGTTCCATTATTTTCTTTTCTTTTTATTTATTTTCTGAAATTCAAGTTTAGGCCGGAAATTTCATCCATACCCTAACTACATATTATTAATCAGAGACTTCATCATTCTGGAAATGGTGAGTTTTTACCTTCCAGATATGAAACCAAAATTTTTGTGTTTTAGTATATATATTTCTTAAAGGAACACAGTAAGAGTAAAATGCAAAAAATAAAACATAGATCACATCAAATTATTCTAGTAAAGTATCACAATACATCTCAATTCCATTAGCAAAATATTACTCTATACTTTTTCAAATTATAATCATGTATAATACCAAGAGTAGGGTAGGATGCGATAGAAAGATTGGAATAGCTGCATCCTAAGCAGCTCATTCCTGAAAACTATGGGCTAAATAAAGGACAAATATAAGGTGGTTCTTAAGAAAAATATCTCAACAAGTATTTCCTCAATCATATTAAAATTATAATTTTTTAGAAGTAGCATCAATAAGTTCTCAATGTGTCTTTTGATAGGTTTACATGTCCCATGTGTCTCTTAATAAATAATCTCATAATAGAAAATGAATTCATAGGCTCATAATTATCTCAATAATGGTACAATATAAGAAAAATTGGAAATCATTCATGGTATAAAATCATGGTATTATTCAATAAAAATTAATTCCAAAATTATTCAATTTGAATTTAATTATTAAAATCAACAATCATGGTAAAAATATAAATATGAGAAAAACATGGTTTTCAATAATTCCCAACCACACTATTCCACTTCTATAAGTGGGTGTGATGAGTTTTCAGATTTAATGCAGGATTTTAATGAAAAATGTCTCCTAGAAAAATCAAAAAAACATCCAACTGTATTGATAGTGAATCTTAAGAAATAATCCCTCACACATAAAATGAGATAGTGTTCACACTATCATGAAATATATGATGGCAGGGATATCATAGATATTCCATTGAAAAAATGACATGGCACATGAGAAAATTAATTTTAGGGAATGAAAAGATCCCTCTAACGACTTTAATTCCATGGGAAAAACTTGTGGTAGATGATTTGTAATTTTTGGCACCGAGAAATTTTTTTATTAAGAAATATCTTTCACTGGATAAAACATCTTCCCATAAGGTTTAATTATTTTGGAAGAATTAATATGAACAGGTTCACACAATGAATATCAATGAAATACATCTCAAATAAAAACTGATATGTGGGTACAATGCAGCTCAAATGGACCAATGATAAACAATTATACCAAAATAAAAGCATAAAATTCAAATTACTAGACTACAAATTGATTAAAAAATGAAATATTGGTTGCCTACCATAAAGAGATAAAAAATCATTATAATCTAGATGGATGGATAAAAGAATCAATCAGTTTCATCTATCTAATTATAATTCCTATGCCTCCTTCAATAAATGGTGGGGTTTAATTGAGCTGATGTGGATTTTTGATGAAGTTAACCCCCTTTGGAGCATACTAAGAAAGAATCTGGGGTAGTATGAAATTTTTTTTTGTTCATCATAGTGGTGTCCACTTTAGAGAATAGATCTCCAATGATAGCTCCTCAAGTTGGCACATGACGTCTTCTTGGTGATGAGTCATCCATATTATGTGGGAGGATGGTGATGTTACATGTCCATCATTAACCATCAAAGAGGATTAATATATGAACATGGATAATGTAATAAATTAATGAAATGAAAAATAAGCTAAGAAATAGTGAGGAAAAATCCGCATCTCATTTATATAATAAGTACAATGATACATCTATGAGATGGTGTCTAAATAGTACAAAATATTATATCCCAAAAAATTTTAAATAATAGTGGAGGGGACTGGGATATACTATGTTTATTCAAAATCATTTATCTTCTCATCTATAGTCCTATATTTAATAGAGGGCAATTATATTTGGAACCCAAAATAAATAGCAGTAATGGAGGATGTGATATCGAATCAACTAGTGGACGTCATTTGATGAATTTACTGTCTATCTCAGTTTCTGGTGGTCGTGTGTAACCAATCCCGAGTGTGGTCATGGATCAGGGAAAAGTATTGATGAAATGTACCTCAGATGATTTTGGAAGACGAGTTCCCTTTCATTATTAGGTCTTCTCTTCCAGAAACTCTAAATGGGCAATAGGTTCTGTCAGTTCGGTGGCTATGTTGACAGGGGTGATGGACATTATAGGGATGGTGGAGGATGAAGGGACTATTGAAGGTGGAGGCTAAGCGGATGCAGGGTAGGATGGGGTTTAAGGGGTGGTAAATGAGTGTGGTGTTATGAATTAGATGCCTAGGAGATGAAATATCTATTTAAGGTTAACCAAAATGTAATAGTGAGAAATACGAAGGTTATTAGGGTTGTATGAGGTGTAAGATGGGGTGGGTATGATAGGGTGTATGGTAAAGTGAAATGGGTGTGATTTGGGGAAGGTATTAAAGCTGGAGTAGTGGTAGTAATGGGAAGGGATGGGATGAGATGGGGAGTGTTATAGCATGGGTGGGATGTTAGGTGACATGAGATGGTTTTAGGTAATATGTATGGTCTCCAAGTTCCTCACCACCGCCCTCAATGCCTACTAATTCCCATCAATAGATGTCACCTTCCATTTCCATCAACTTCATCTTTTGAACAAAACGTTATTTGATTGATTCCATCAGGATGGGAGAGGTAAGGGGAAGGGTTGTGTTAAAAAAGGTAATATGTTGAGCAAGATTAGTGATAAAGCACCCCCCATCAATTTAACTTCTGTCGACTATACATGCACCCTAAAGTAGAATGAAAACAGAGATTCCATATAGATGGTAGGTCCACCCATTGAAAAGAGTATGATGAGGATGTATAACTATATAACTCTCCCATGCAACTAGAAATGTGATAACCAAGCATGAATCAATGCCCAATAAAGAATCTATAGTGCAGGACCTCACAGCTGAGTGGATTTCATAATCTGAGGATCATGGATGCATTGAGGGTAATAGTAAATCAACCTCCTGAGTTGGGTGGATCCGAATTTCTCATCTCTAGATATTGTGTTAAGAATACCTCAAAAGTGTTGATGTTGTCAAATTAAATACTAATCTCAATTCCAAACATGTAATAAGAGATGTCAAGGGGTCTCTCGCTTAACTAGAAGTGGAAGATGTCGACAACCATATCAAAAAAGGCCACAAAATTCTAGGAATAGCGATCTTAAGGTCACAACCTAAACTTTGATTATTGGGAGTAATGTGTAGGTGGTCAAGGATTCATAGGGCCTCCTAGTTGATGAGTGGGTACACTAGGATATCCAAATACAATGTTTTGTTGGTCCATATATGATTTTCTTATAGATAAACCAGCATGGTTAGGTTCTATGGGGTTGAAAAATTATATGATGAATGTGAATATGGGTTTGAGCATCATCTTGTGGGCTAATTAAGGTAAAATGTGAGTCCTTGGAGGATAATGTGGTTGTGGATTCATATGTGGGTCCCAAGGAGGATGAATTATGAGGTCATAGAAGTGCTAGAGCCCTTCAGTGCCTGGTTGGAGGTGAATCTTCACTCATAGACATTAAATTGGAAGAGGGAGGTTGCATCATCTTCGTATTTTTCATTTTAGGTGCAATGAACTGAAGAAGATGGAGAGGGAGAGGAATATGGGTTTGAGATATGTAAATATAGAAGGTTTGGTAACCACATTCCACGGAAGATGAAGTAGTAGAAGTTGGTGTGGTTTTCTTGGGATAAATCGACACTAGAGGGGAGAGCGTTAGGAGAGAGGGAGTCTATGTCATGAAGCCTAGGTTCCTGAATTTAAATAATCAATGAAATTACATGGACTGTAGCATTACAGGACGTGTAATTCCATAATTTTCTATTTTTCTATCATGATTGGAATATGAATTTTATTTTTTTACAAGGTGTATAATTATGGATTTTCACAGTTGTGAACCATATCCTAGGACATTTCTCTTATCATGCCCAAAGATACCCTAAACCATATTCTATCATATTCTATCCTTTGGTGACCTATTATAGGGTTCCTCCCAATTTTGACTTCATTTAATGTCTATCACTTTACTTGAGCCAAGCTCGTGTGATTTCAATGTGATGACCCAACCCTTCCGAAATGGTTCTTGATAAATTTCCAATCATTGACTTTATATGGTGTCTCACTTCCTTTCTCAACTTTGATGGTCCCATATGGGAATAATTTTATGACTATAAAGGTTCCTACCAATTTTTATCAGAACTTCCTAGGGAACCATTTTTATAAGGATTTGAATAATAAAACATAATTCACCAGTATAAAAAATCATCATGTGATGCATTTATCATTCCATTTCAATGTTTTTCATTATAAATCCTAGTATTTTCTCAGTCATACTTTATTATCTATTATAGTTCATCATAATGCGGTATCTTAACTTCCACTTCTTTTTGAGAATCAAAATTCCGCATCTTAATTTCCTTATATGTGAAATGATCTAGTTATATAGTTAAATGGAATGTGTTTCTGTATGCTAATATAAATGGGGTGGTGTCGATGGGTGTTTTTCACATAGTGCAGTATGCCTTGAGTGAATCATCTAACTTGAGTCTCCATCCTTTTTTATTTTTGTAAAAACATTTTTCATTATTTGAATGATTTTTATATTTGAAAATTCAACTTTCCCAAATTTTTATAGTTGGTAGTGTGTTCTTCTATCATGTCATATTTCATTAATCTCAATATGTTATTTAATATAATTATTGACAAAAAGTGTTCCCTTATCACTAATGAGTAGTATGGGAAATATTAATTATTAAAAAAATCTTTCAAAAATACATGACCACTTTTTTCAAGTCATGAATTGTATCTTCATCTTCTACCCATTTAGATACAAGAAAACACCAACAAGGATATATAACATTCCTTGTGATTTAGTTAATTTTTCCAAGAGATCTATTCCCCACACATCAAAGATTTTGAAATCCATGATTGGGTTAATGTAAATTTAATTTCTTTTCACAATGGTTCGTGTTCATTGGTGCTGATAATAGCTTTGAAAAAACATTATTTCATCATGATGGAATGTGGGAAAAAGAGTCCAAATTCCATGTTTTTTTCTACTATCCATTCTTGTCCATGATTCCTTCCAGTGGGTGATGTAAGACACATGTGTAAAACACTTTGGATCTCATATTCTAGGATCCAGTTCTAAATTAAGCATTCATCACATTGCATAAAATTAGAGGATTGTCCTGGTAGTATTGTGAATACATTGATAAATATCCCCTCCTTTTCTGGTATGAGTGACATCAATAGAAGGTTATCCTAGCTAGATAGTTTTCAAAGTCAAAAAATCACATGCACGACTTGATGTTTAGGATAAAGGTAGTTTCATTAGGGATGTTCACCTTGATGTATATATTATCATCTTCCTTAATAAGGGGTAGTGGCAGTCTATATAGATGATCATTGACACCATTATCCATCATTTTTTTTATTTAATAATGATTCAAAATTCTTGTAGAAATAGGATCGGCCGTATTAGTCTTGGAATGAAATCATATTTATTCATCAAATATTTTAGGTCAACATGATCATTGTAAACAATCAACATTGACAAAAATAAGTATGAAAAAAATTCAATGAAAAAATTATTGATTGAAGCACTTTTTCGATCATTGTGTATTTTACCAAAGAATTATTCAGGGTTTTATTTTCATAGTAGATGGGGAATAAAATATGGCTAAACCACTATCATAAGATCTCACATATAGTGAAGTGAATTTCATCTCACATTAACTTGAATTCAATGTCCTGGTTTTGTGGAATGATAACAAGTGTAGCCCCCCCAGATTTTTATTAAAATTATAAAGGTAAGATAACACTCCTAATTGAAATCAAAAGGGGTATAATACCATAATAGTTGTTTCATAGGCTAGAAAACATCAGAAAAAATAATTCCTGAAGCAATAGTAGAATCCTACATGACATTGAAAGTTCCTTTTTCTTTACTAGTTGAGGTCCCAAGTAAATCTATGATCACCTTGAAATTTAGGGGATCAACATCCATGGAATCCTTGGAGATTTTTTGTTAGAGTAATATGCCTCCTTGAACCATAAATTGAAAATTTTCATAGTTTAAAACTAAACATTTATGTTCACAGTGTCGCGAGGCTAGATTAATATTTCTTAAGCATTGATCAAAAGTTCTTCTATAAACTAAAAAATCATCCATAAAAATTTCCATGAATTCTCCTATAATATAATGGAATATATGTGTCCTACACCTTTGTAAGTTCACCGATACATTACACATTGGGAATGCAATGCATCTATAAAAAATGTACTGAATGAATATGTGAATAGTGTTTTGTATTAATCAGTTGGGTCAACTACAATCTGATTATTTCCATAATATCCATCTAGTAAATAATATAATTCATGTTATTCGAGTCTCTCTGGAATTTAATCCATGAAAGGACAGGGTAAATGATCTTTCTATGTTTTAAAATTTATGTTTCTATAGTCCATGCATACTCACAATCCAGTAATGGTGAGATTCAAGATCAATTCATATTCATCATTATTTAAAACTGTTATTCCACCTTTCATTGGAACTACATGTAGTAAAATAAACCACTTTCTATCAAATATTGAAAAAATGATTCTAGTGTCTATAATATTTTGTACTTAATTCTTAACTACATCTTTAATTGGTGGGGTGAGTGACCTTTTGCGATGAAATTTGGGTTTCACATTTTATTCTAATAAAATCTTATGAGTTTATATTTTGGGGTTGATCACTTTGATTTTATCCAACGCCAATTAAATTGAATATTTATTTATTTATATAACTTTGATAAACTTTTCCTATTACGGTTTGTTAATTTCTGAATTAAGGGTGAGTGTTTGGGTAGTTGTATTCTCTAGAAAAAAATTCCTTGAATATACTTTAGAGATGTTTTAGGTCAGGTATCGGGGGATGAATGATGGACGATTTGAAAGGAGGGATAGTGCCCCTTATAATAGTTTCTGTATAGTTTGTTTCCCTAAGTTCATAAACCTCTATTTATGTTGGAGCAAGTTTATCATATATTCATCAATGGCTATGTAGTCATTTTTTTCTTTAGTGTGAAAGATAACTTGGTAGTAAAAAAGAATAATTTGTTTGTTTTAACTATTAATAGGTAAAACACAACTTGTTCATAACCTACTTTGAAGATAATTCTCCCTTGATTAAAATAAATTAGAGACTTAACATTGGCTAGAAATTATCATTCTTGGATAATCAAAACGTCTCCCTCTTCTTCAATGTCCAAAATGAGAAAATCTTTTGGGAAAATTAATTTATCGATTTTTATTAGAACATCCTCAAGAATCCCACGAGGATACCTAACTTACTGGTTATCCAATTGAAGTTCCACTCTAGTTTGATTTAGTTACATGAGTCCCATCCTGAACAATACATTCATTGGTATAATGTTAATGTTTTCTCCAGATTCTTATAAGGATATTCCAAAGCGTCATTCTTTTATAGTGTATGTAATTGAGAAACTGCCATGATCTCTTATCTTTAGTGGATTTGTTTTTTGAAAATTAGTAAATAATTACACATGATGTTAAATTAATCCTAGGTTAACCATTTTCTTCTTGTTATATAGTAGTTCCATGAGAAATTTTCCATAGAAAGGAATATGGGAAATAACTTCAACAATTGGGATATTTTTGTGCAATTGATTGAACTTCTACCATAATTTATTAAACATCCATTAAATCATTCCTTGTTTCATTCATTATGGAATGGGGATAGGTGGTTTTTATTCTACTTGTGAAATGTAGATATCCTTTTTGTTTTGATCTTATGTTGGATATTTTTTAAGAGGTGGTAATTTTCAAGGATTATCTTCATTAGTTTTACTCTTGCTTTCATTATCATCACCATCAATGCCTTTCATAAATTTCATGGGTTCCTCAGAAATTTTCTCTTATCCTGTGCATGGATTTTGAAAATCAATCGCATTTTTTCACCTAAGTATCAATGCCTCTACTGATTCCATTGGGTAATTCTTAATATTTCTATGCAGCGTACCAATAAATCTATTAAGAAATGTATTTTAGATTTTACCCATTTGATGTTTGATATTTTAGTGGGAATCCCATTAATTTTGCATTTATATTTCTTAGTTGATCATCCTATGATACTCATTTTTAATGAATGTTGTTAGAATATTTTATAAATATGTATAATGGGGTGACTAGTTGTGGTTATCTTTGTGGAGCCAGTGAAATTGTTTCTTGCCTCAGGGGGGATATTCTATTAGTGAAGTTGTTGTGGTGGCCTAGGAACAAGATTCATAGGTGGATAATATAGCGGTCTATGATTCTTGAGTAGTGTTGGAGCACTTCTATGGTGTTAGTAACCTTGATTTGTTTCTAAAGATATTGAGAAGGCCTTTATTGATAACTACGGTGTGGTTCCAAAAATTGATGCTTTTGTTGAGAGTAATTAACATAATAAAACTCATGGATTTGTTATTCTTCGACTCCTAATATTAATTATTGATATAAGTGTGGTCCACCAAAAAATTAATAAAACTGAATCTCCATAATTGGAACATAAAGGGGTAGTGTTTCATTAGGAAGATAAAAATATTCTAGCTTCTTAGTCAGGGCCTCTACTTGTGATGTTAGACGGTTATTTTCTTCAACAAGGTATATTCTGCATTGAGCCAGTACATGATCAATCTACCATAAAATGGACTTATGTGATACCTATTCTAAAATTTCTCAACCAAAATTAGGTGTTTTAACATTAGATAGTAATCAGTGGATGCATAAACTACTATATGAGTAGTGGGTTGTAGACCTTAGTAGAAGGTTTATAGTTGGAGCCACACATTATGTCCTTGATGTGGTCATTTTAGAGCGATTTCCATAATGTTTTACTGGGAATCCCATGATACCTATATATTATTTTAATTGAAATTAAAAATCTTATTACATCATTTCTAGGTTCATCCAGATGAAAATTATATTTCAAATAACTTCTTGTTATGATTTTCCAAAGTTGTGATCGACTCAGGAGGTTTACTTTTCATAAAATCCATAACTCTATCACCCATGGAGAATATGAATACCCACAATTGGATTTCATCATAGGATACTCTCTAGTTAAGGAATTTATCATAAACTTCTACGAAGTTAGAGATGTGTTAATGAGGATCATAACTCTAAATTCTGGTGAATTGACCCATGTTTTGGATCATACTAATGTTTTTAGGTTTGATTTGAAATGTATATTACTAAAAAGGATGGAGCACATCACTCGTTGAGGAACCACTAATAGATGTAATGTTTTATTCCACAGTTTTGGGCTCTAGTTATAGTAGTTGGTATTCATGAAGTTCTAGTACCGCATATTGACTTTTTCATGGTTTGGGTCCTACAGGATCGATGCAGTCTTCCAAACATGAACAACAGAGAAAATAACGGTTGCTTTAAATTTTAGGAGCAACGGTAAGTATTTCATAGGCATTGAGGGTCCCTGAACAAGTCAGGGCTACTTGATTCATGCACTAGACCATAAGGAATAAGGTTGCAGTGTAATACAAAAGAAATAATAAATAACAAAAAGAGAAAAGTGGGATGGGTGAGTAAATACTAGGTTCGTGCCAATGATTCCTATTCCAAAGCACAGTCGTAGTTCTCTAACAACGGTGCCAACATTTCAGATGCATGCATATATCATTTAATTTTGATGGGATGTGGTCAGATTATAAACACATGCTATCTAAAACTACACTAGTTATAATGACATAGAATATATGTAGTTAGGGGTCGAAACCATGAGGAAATATTGGCTGACATGGAACATGTTACATTGAACCCTTTATGTTGGAGTCCTCACAAATTGAATTGATTTTGGTAGTTACTTAATTCTATGGATTTTGGTTTTAATAATTGGGAAGAAGATATGGATCAGGTACAATTTAAGGGTTCAGATAAAAAGGATAATCTTGTTCATAACATGGGATAGTCCTAGGGAATATGCTTTCTTGTACTTCATATAGAACCAATTGAATATCATAAAACCAAATATGTATATCTAATAGACAAAAATCCCATGGTTAGGATATAGATAACTCCCTAGCTAGATTAATTCTGTATTCTATGGTAAAATTTTTCATAAGATAATTTTCATACCCTACTCTACCCTAATCAAGTTTTATTTATTCATTTAAACATCCCACAGTAAGAGTTTCCTAAAATAACTGAATACAAAGAAATTATGTAATCTAATTACTAGACTTAGGGTTACCATGTTACAATTTAGAGATTTATTAAGTTCATAAAACCACTAATATTGACCCTTACACTAAGTTGTTTAACCACTCCTGATTGAAATAATCAAGATCAAATAAAAAATTATAAACACATTCAGAAAATTTAAAAAAATATAGAAATATAGTAGTTTAATATTGAATATTCTAGAATCAATTAGTTCACAATCTGAATAAGTAATAATCAAATTAGACAAATTATTGAAACTTTAAACAATAAATATGCGGTGTGAAGATTCCTTCGAGTTTAAATGGTTACAAAGAACAGTGATGAAAGGAATGATGAACACTTTAAAATCAACCATCATCACTTGGATATTTTCAAAATGGTCAAAGGAATTATTTAAATTTGAGTTGGTACTAAAAATAAAGGAGAAGACAAGATAGAGATAGAGGTAATTGAACTTATTGAATGTTTTTCACTTATGTACAGGCTCTCAAAAATAAATATTTTGTAAATTACATGATTTTTGAACTTCTCATGTCGTATAATCTCGATCCATGGTTTTCTAATCCTATATTGGATCTGGTAAGGATCTCAACCTAAATATTTAGGATTCATATATTTGAATCATCTCATCACACGTAATGGTAACTCATGACATATTTATTCCTAAAAATGTAACATTAAGTGTGATGTTCCCTTGGAATATTGCATGACAGTGTAATATTCTCATGAATTTTCATTTATTCACAACTTTTTTGTTGACTTCAAAAATGTTTGGAATGATTTCTAAATTTCATTGATGTAATTCATGGAATGTAATGTCCACTTTTGGATAGTTTTGATAGTTTTTAATTTAGAATATTGTAATTATATTCTAATAAAACCTCAACATTAACAAAGGGAATTATAAAATAAAACGTGGATAATCATTAATTAAATGACAACAAAATGTATATTCAAATTCATCTTATCAAAGAAACTATGCTGAATATAGTTTTTGAGTTATTTTTTTGACATTCCATTATCATTAATCTCTAAATAATGATATATAATTATTAATTAATGAATAACATTATGCATTATGATTTATATTCTATAATTTTTATCCATTAGTTAAAATTGAAGATCAATATTTGCATACATTCTAATAAAATTTCTATAAATTAAGATTAATGATAATTTTTTACCATAACTTTTTTTTCTTAAATCAATTTATTAAGGGTTTGACAAAACATTCTTTGCTTTGAACTATATAAAACCTAGTTGAAGATACCTAGAGGTAGTGGTCATTAATTACATTGGAAACTTCTAGAATCAAAATCTTTTTTATCTCAAAGATACTAAAAATTAGATATTAAAATTACATAAGCTTAATTATTCCTTCACTTATAATCATAAAATCCGTTATAACTTTCATTAGAGTTTCCTAGAGGATTACAGAAATAATATAAAATGATAAACTCATACACATAGTAAGGAGTAGAATGGAGTTGTTTTTACTGTGGCCTAAATAATATGGAAGTAATTACAATTCAAATTATTCCTTATATAGATTAAAATTAGCAGGAAATATCAATTTTTGGCATAAAAATATAAATATGAAAATCACATGGGTAATAATAATAGATCTCATAATTGTGGAATTCATAATTTTAGGAATAAAAACCATTTCATTAATGTAAGTTTAAAAAACTCACACCTAAATGGATTGGAAGAAAAAATACTATAACTATGTTTTCTTATGATAAAAATAATCTAGGGGTACATTTGGGGCCTCACCCATCAGTTAAAAACTCCAATGATTTCATAATAAGAAAGGAATTAATAAAGAAAAAAAAATATCTGACCATTATTAGTGATCCTTTTATGTCATCATGGATATTTAATCAATAAATATTTTTATTTAAATAATTGAATGATTTCCATTAATCCTAAGTCATATGAATGAAATAATTTTCTAGTTAAACACCCTTCAATATTTATTAAGAAACATAGGTTATTCACACCACATTGAGTATTGTAATAAGGTCAATTAAATAATATCCCTAGTCAATAAAATTTTCGGTGTTATTTTCGAACACCTATCAATTAGATGAATGGTGTATTGGTTATTTACAAAGGAAATGAATTAGAAGAAACGTGATGTTTATGTATATTTTATGACATGACAAGGCAAATGCATTGAAGTATAATTTCTATTATAAATATTTTATTTCCACAACACCCAACATAGACTAACATTTTGACAATGAATCAGAGGTTTAATTTTACAATGTATCTACTTAATAGAATTAATCCATTAAAATAAGTTATTCATTAGAAAATTATAATTTTTAAAATATAAAATATAATAAAAGTTGTTAAAAAACTTTTACATAGGATAATGAATTTCAATAGTTCATAGAAAACAATTTCTTAGTTTTTACTCAATGTTGAAATAAATAATAAATATTTAGTTTGAAATGAATAACATAATTATAAAATCTTTTTTCCAAAAATAATATTTTAAAAAAAAATATTAAATATCATATAAAATATAAATAAATATTCTACAAAAATTATTATAATTATTGAGAGGAATATTGAAGAGAACCTATAAATATATATTTTAAAACATTAGTTGACATGGTCATATAAAAGTAAACTTTTCACATTCAAAAAAATTAAAAATATGACAAAAAATATTTTTAAAAATTAATTTATTAATTAATGGTCCAAATAATGTATGAAAACAACTAGGGTAAGAATAAAAGAAACATAGAGATGAAGATAGTAATTGGAAAATCATCCCCTACAAACATCATGGGGATTGACTAAGAGAAATAATATAAAGGAAACAAAAATTGTATTATTATCTATAACAATACAAATGATAATATATAAAAAAACTTAAGTGAAGAAAATTATAAATTTCGATGGAGGATCTTATATAGGTATAGTTTTATCAAGAACATTACCAAAAAAGTTGATTAAGAATATGAAAAAATCCTTACGAGAAATGTAAGGCATGTAATTTAATTAAATAAGTGATGTGAGGGGCATAGTAAAATCATATAAATTTTGGAATAATTTAATGTATACTTTAAATATTTTATAGAAAATACATATAATAAAAGTTCTATCATAGAAAAGAAAAAAATAAATGAATTGTTATTTGTAAGAGTAACTCGTACCTTGATTTATAACATGACATATATCCTCTAATGTCAAATGCGGACCTTAATTTTTTAATTAATTTAAAATATTTAAGTATATTTATTCTTGTATTTGAATTTTGGGATGAACTATTTTTTTGTTTTAAATTTATATATTTTAGCATAGGCACACCTGTGAAAAGACCTTGTGAAGGTTCCTATATGTTTTATAATTCCAAATGTGTGGCTAGGGAATAGTTTTTTAACCTTATTTATAAACCATATGATGTTTTCTGTGATCCCGTTGGAGGATACATGGTTACTGGATGATTTTTTCCACCATGCATCCAAATAGTATGCAATGATGTGGGGTGATTTTTTAAAAATTACCATTTTCCCTTATTGTGGTTTACCCCTAAAGGGGGTCTCCCATCTCCCCACACTATCACTACCTCTCTCTCCCTTGACTCTATTCCCATGATTATCATGGCCACACACTCCACCTTCTCTAACACCCTCAAATTTGTTCCATTACTTCTCTTGAATAATGGTGTAATAATCTCTAGTAGGATTTCTTTATCGTATGTCCTCATATTTATCCCTTTTATCATCTACCTCACGGAATTATGAGGATGGATGCACCTTAGTGTTTTATTACTATTTGGATTATGTGGTTTTATTTGTGTCTGGAGTATTATTATATTTTTTTCATACCTTGGACTCATTTAGAAATTTTTAGGACATGTACATCAATGGTTTTTTTGTTCTTCTTTGGTTTGAGGTAGGTTACCTTATATTAAAGCCTTTAAATTAGAAACGATAATTTATTTCATATTTTATTTAGTATAGTCCTTATATTATAAATTATATATATTATGGAAAATGATTTTTGTGGATGAAATGACCTCTTTTGTTTTTTTAATGTTTTATTCTACATTTTCCATGGGCTTTCATCAATGATGTATATTTGTAAAATCGGTTTTGAAAGGATAAGAAAACAAAAGGAAATATTTATTAACCAAATTTTTTTATAGGATATATTGATATTGAGGATGTTTTGGCATTTAAATATCTTTTTTCTAAAATAGTAAATGGGTGTTTGATTTCCAAATATCATTAAAGTGGTTTTTAAATATTCTATTTTTAAATATACCTTATTCAAATATCCACATATATTTATATATATAGGTATTTGTTTTGGACATTTTCGAAAAAGGTTGGGGAAATATATACATAGGGTTATGGGTTATTTTTGTATATTGAGGTGTATAAGTGTTTAAGTGTGAATAATGGTTCCAAATAGTTAATCTTTTGGTGTAAAAATGATGTTTTCCAAATGATCAATATTTGTTCCAAAAAGTATATGTCTCTGTTTGAAATTTAGATTTATTTTATAAAATTGTAATTTTAGTGGAATAGAATGCTAGATTTCAATGTTTTCTTGGGAACATGAATATGATACGATTGAAATATTAGTTTTATTTTACAAAATGGGGGATTTGAATTCGTAATATAGAGAGGTGAAGTGTTGTTATATTCTTTCATTTCATTGTTTTGTGATTAAAACATGGGTTTTAAAATAAAAATCTCTTTTTTTAATTTTATTATTACAATGGAACATGCAATCTTTGGTACCTAGGTAGGCATACTAAGGGCTTGTGTATTGGATGAGCTAACAATGCCTTAGCCTGATATCTGTTATTGGTTTTTTCTATAATAATAACTAAACAAAATGATGCAACATTGAAAATTGCAAGAAATATTTTATTATCCTCTTTAGTGTATTATGGTCAGGGATATTTATTTCTTTAATTTTTCACTAAGGGTAAGAGGATTATATACCCTATTTGACCATGAAACACAGAACATTACCATGGTTCTTGAACTATTTTTTAATTTGGTTTCTATGTCACCATATTTAAATAATCTTTCCATTTCACATCTAAAATAATGAAAATATATTTTTATTTTCCGCTATTTTTGGAACCTTGTGATCTAATTTTTACTTAAATTATTTCTAACAGAGACTCTTACTTTATCAGTTCATTCATTATTATAAGTGGATTATTGGAAAATGTCTGATTCTTCTAAAAATAGTTCTGGAAATCAAAGAAGAAAATGGTTTTTCTAAATCATTTTCCTCTTAACTTTTTTTAAAATAATCGAAAAAAAATTCTAATGAATTTATATTTTGAATATATTAGGAAATTTATTTATCATAAATAGTAAGGAATTGGTTATGGTTTTTATTTTGAAATCCCTATTGGGATTTTTTATTCTCAAACCTATATCTCTAATATTATTTCCAATATTAGGTGTCATATTATCATATATTATATCCCATGGGGATTTATTTTTATTTTTTTATAGGGTGGATACTTTTATAGTCAGAAGGATATAGGTACGTTTTATTTTTAGTTTTATTTATTTTTATTTTTTCACATTAGACACGTAGAATTTTACCTCTTTCTATAGAAAAAGGTATAGATATATTCGGGTAGAGTAGGATATGAATTATGTGGGTATATATACCTTAAAGGAGGGGAGACTAGGGTGGTGAGGGGGTTTTTTTCACCAGCTATTTTCTGATTTATTATATTTGATATTATGTTACTATTCTATTTATTTTTCTATAGATCAGACAATTGATGTTTGGACAACTCTACCCAAAATTTTACTTATTTTACACTGATTTCTCTCCTAATTATTTATTGAGTGAAATAATTACAAAGAAGTTATTTATGTATTCTTATGAACTTATACTAGCCTGTGGGGATTTAGAATTCCCATCAATCAATATTTTTCACTAGCATGTTCATCTGATTGAGGTATACCTTGAAGTGGCCAGTGGGTCATGCAGGTACACTGAGAGGGGGTGAATTAGTGTACAATATTTGTTAACAATTTTCATTTCTTTAATCTATTACATTTTTTCAATTGAACCACTACACTTGTTAGAGTTAATGGATTTTTCCAATTAACAAGCACTATTATACCACATTCAAGACATAAATTAAATGAATTAAAACATATGGTATTTTTATAGGGTTTTCCCCTGATGTGGATGACAACATCCTTGTAGTGTTCTAGATGACCCGAGACACATATTCTATATTATTTATCAATAAAAAATTAGAAGAGGGTGGTCATGTATCACCTTGAATCCTTGGTGGGTAGGTATGAATCTTTTCCAAAATTATACTATAATCCCACCAGTGTTATTTATACACACTCCTGCTAATGTTTCACAATTACAACACTATCATAAAGCATAAGATCACAAGATATTCAAGCTGCTTATGAAACAAAAAAGTTGATCTTCCACTTCGAACCACTAAAAATAAACCAATTATAAACATTATCAATTCAAGTGACTGTCAACTTCTTCCATTGAATATAATGAGTAAAAATTCATGCATGTATGTTCAGTATACTCTTCTAAATTATAGAATAAAATACTTCCAATTCAACTCACAACTATATAAGAATGATCAATTGAATATATCTCAATTCTATTCAATTTTTCTTTAATTTAATTCTCTGGATTAACACTCAAAATTACACTGATATTGATATTGGTCAAATATTTCTGATCACTGAATGTAATTTACTACCTTAGTAAAACACTGGTCGAGCGGTTCCTTATTCTACTAAAGACCCAGCCTAAATAACCACAGAAAATATGAAACTTAAATATTTGGAAACACTGATACAAATGATTTATCAGATTCAGTTTCATAAATTTCAGACTAAATGTGCAATATATTTCATGTAAAATTTTTACACTTCATGAAAAACAATTTCATGGTTGTCTCAATATCCACAATCCACTTTTTCATAAAATATTATTTTTATGTATATGCATTATTAATTCATATTTGCATGTTCTTTATCACAGTCTTCCCACACAAATTTATTTCACTATTATGTACACACATTTGATATTCATTGCATGTATTTTTATGGAAACTTGAATAAACTATTTACATATTTTGTCTTTGTGTGTGGCCTTATCAAATGTACTTCCCTATGAACTCACAATACGTTGTTCATATAAAATTCACGAAAAACTCATCCATACATAGTATTAAAGTTCACAAGTCTTCACTTCCCAATTTATACAATCACTATTCTAAAACCAAATGTGTATATAATATTATTCACTACTATTTCTCAAATACTGACTCTATCACACATGTTATTCTTTACAAAGCAGCATAAGTTTACATAGATTTTTTTTCAAAATTTTTTGTGCACACTCAAACAAAAACTAGATCAGGATTCCTTAGGAAATCAAAATGATTAACACACAGAAATATTAAGTTAAAGCTTCACAGGGCCTTGTTCTTTGCGCACCTACTTGACTGTGCAAAGCACATTTCAATTTCCAGTGGAATAACATCTTCTTCGTACAAAAAATATCATCATGGGAACCTTCATGAGTGGGAATCTTATATAACACCTTCTATCTGAAAACATATCTATCGGAAGAGAGTTGAACGATCACAAAAATGATATTAGACTAGGTATTTATAGGCAACGATGATAACCTTACAATCTTAAAGAACCTTCAAGAATAACTGATGAATTGGATCGATCTACAAGAATCATTTCATGGGGATCCATCGAGAGGGATATTATCAAACTAGATCACTAGAGAAGAAAAAATATAGAGATCATATGGACTATCAAGATGAAACATAGTTTGACCGAATGGCCATGGGTCTGTCAGAGTTTTTGGAATCCTATCTTTGTCTTGGATAAAAACATTCCATGATCAGACGACTGTGGTATTTCATTGAACAGTGCTGATGGCCATGATTCATTCCACATTAAGAATTACAATTGTACATCAAAACATGTTGAATGTCTACACCCCTTTATAATGCTCGATGTGTCAGTGCTTCCTGAATTATTTATCTTGCCCCTCTCTGGTACCACCATGTACCATTCTCTATGGGTGTACTCATGTGCCCTCCTTTACCGTCGTTCCGCCACACATGGTGGGGCTCCACCAGATCACCCACGCACCCCTATGGCAGTTCACATGTGTTCCCCATGCACTGATAAATATATGACCATCCCATACTGTCTAACTTACTGGTGTTGAGCTTACCCACCCACATAGGGGTGTTTGCCACTCCCCCTTTGTTGGTTGCTGGTGTGTTTTCCATAATTTTTAATAAAGTCCTCTAAAAATGTCTTCCATTTTCTATATCCAACCAACTCAAAATAAACACCACCAACCTAAAATTCTCCTCATGGAAAATAAAACATTTTTTCATGGATTATATAAAAATTGGTAAACAATGTGCCACACTAAAATATCAAATGATACATGTTTTAAGAACAATAAACATAGATCTGAAATAGACATATATATATTGTTTGATTATTTAAAGAAACTTCTTAAAATGAAATCATACTTTATAGAATATGTACAATTCTCCAAAACAATTCATTGAATGAAGATCCATAATTCAACCAATGTCACATTTACTATGAATATAAAACAAATATATTAACAACCATTACAACACAAATATACTTCCTGTAAATTTGGGTTCTTCAATCTACCCCTTTGGATTTTGTGTCAATACGCATTTCACATTAAAATTCAAATTTCTCGTCTCCCCCTTACATGGAAATAAAACCGATGATATTAGTATGGGAAAGAAATCAACTTCCATCATTCAGTACTAACTAAACTTCTCTTCTTCTCTCCTTAAATCTTCAAAGCCTTTAGAGATGTCACATATCATAAATTCAAAATAATCTTCATAAGAGAATAAATGCATCACCATTCCTAAAGCAATGAATATTTAATTAATTAGTTCCAAGTCTACTTCGGATAACCTGATGTATAAAATAGGAGTGATCTACATAGACAAAAAATTTATCAATACATATCTCAAAATTTGATGCCAACACTAAAAC
Organism: Viscum album; assembly: GCA_963277665.1. Lineage (NCBI taxonomy): Eukaryota > Viridiplantae > Streptophyta > Magnoliopsida > Santalales > Viscaceae > Viscum > Viscum album. The sequence goes on along the minus strand of OY728150.1, from coordinate 368,800,159 downwards.
CTTATTTAAGGAATTGTTCAATATCTATTCAACAAATCACATGAATTCATCTTGAAAAATATATTAAAAGCATTTAATTCTAAGAATGAACTTCCCCTTTATCAATCCCTTTTACATTTATCATCAAAATATCATATCCTCCTATTCTAGATCAGAATGTTTATTCATAAAGAGACAAAAAACAAGACTCTTTAATGAAAAACTTCAATTTCCAGATTATGAAATCATCAAATAAATATCTTACCAGAACATCAAATATTAAATGATATAAGATGATATATTCAACTCTATTGGTTGATCAATATTTCTCCTCTTAGAGAGTTAATATTCATTTATTTTCATTATCCTGACCGACTTTCTTCAAGATTGACATTTTAGAACAATTTTACTGGAAATTAAAATAATACAACACCATGATATATAGGCTCCTGAATACTGTATAATGTTTTCACAGAACGTATGTCTTCTGGAGTCCCCTAGAATATATTTATCACCTTTATTTCCCTACAAAAAGGAAACAAACACAAAATATACCTGGGAATAAGGTTTTTCTTCAATGTTTTTTTTAGTTTGAGAAAGAGGGATGCCATTTATCTCACAACCGATAACCTACTTTTAAAACTTCTCCAGATTAATGAATAATCATCAATCGTGATCCTTATATGACATTAAAAATTTATCATTTAATGGAAAAATGGTCTTCTTGATTTCATCAGTATTCAACATAGATGCAATTGTCTTCTTCAAATTAACATGTAGTTCACTTTCATTCTTCTATTTTTGTTCCAAATTTCTATCCTATTCAAACTTCTCTGGCCATATGACTAAAAATTATTTTAGTACATGATATGAATTCTTCATGTGTGAAGACACCTTCTTCACAACAGAACTATTAATATAAGATTCCATTAGTGATTTTTTCCTGTTCATCACTAGTTTTATTTGTTTAGGACACGATATCATGCATTTATCAGCAATATGACCTAACATTTTTCACCTTCAACCCATATCTTCAGTAATTGTAGTCTTATCCCATTTGGAAAACCTCTCATGAAATTCATGTTTTTCATATTTATTGTCATGCAAAAAACTCAATCATGCTATTATATTCTACGATTAATTTCTTTTCCGGCTTTAGATTGCATCCACCAGCATTGGTGTTTATGACATGTTTGCAAAAGTCTATGATAAGTACATTTCTTCCAAAGTATAATGATATCTTCATTTTTGTGACATTCAAATAATCATTCATGTTGGGTACAACATGATTCAAATTTTTATTCACATTATTCCCCTACTTATACACCAAGGAAGGTTTTTCTCAATTTTTTTCTTTGCTTATGCAATTGAGTTGGTCTCTCTTCCATATCAGTATATGGATAGTGCATGGTTGGAACATACCAGCACTCAATATAACTATGAACATTGATATTGAAATAATCACATAAATATTAAACAAAACCAAACAAATTATAGATAAATAAATTCATATTTATCTATGAATTATGCTTCAAGTATGCAGGATTTCACTACATATCAGATCTACTCCCCCTAAACACTGGAATTCTGTAATCGTCATGCATATACATATTATTTAATAGAAAATAGCTTAATGCCTAAATTTCCAACAAAACCAATAGTATCCAATAAATCTTGGTTTCTTCTTTTGTGGTACCACTTGGCTAGATTTGACATCTTGTGGATTTTGAATTGTATCATTCTTCATCTGATATCTATTTGGGGAACAAGGATTCACATAATTATTCATATACACCTTTGATGATATGAAAAATTTATCATCTATATTATTTACGCATTTTTAACCATAATTACTTTTGAATCATGTACTTGAATATGAAACAAAATTAGCATAAACATGAACATCAAGATCAAGGGTTAGCTTTTTCAATGAACTTTTATCAAATTTATCTTCACATAATCTCAAACACTTATTTCCCCTTGAATGAGTCTTTTCAGATGTAAGACTCTTTTTATAATTACTCTTGGAATCTTTTATGATCTCATCATTTTAGGAATATTCAGACTGAATGTTCTCAAGATTTCTATGCATGACCTCCAACTCAAGATATTCAGTATTCAGGGAATTATTTTGACTATCAAGTGATTTCACCATAACTTCACATTCTTTCTAGAAAGTCATTAATTGTGATTACTTTAGATCTTTCAAATATTATTCAATTTCAAGACATTTCATGTTGAGGAAATGTTTCTCATTTTCAACATCTTTTAGTTTATCTTCTCATTAACTCTGTATTTTCATAACATGATCATCATGAATTTGACTTACTTCTAGTATAGAATTATTCAATTCGTTAAGTATATTTTTCTTAACCTCTAGTTTGGCTTCATTTTCATTCATTGATGTTTTGTGTAGTTTCTCCTATACAAATATCACTTCTCTATAAATGATCTCATTCATATCCTTCTCAAAATTAGACTTTTGCAATTTATCTTCAATCAGGGTAATTTTTTCATTGGAATGAAATATATACTACTCCTGATTTTTCAGAACAAATTGAAATCTCATCCTTGTCTGTGCAGTTTCTCTAATTCACAGATCACTTCTATATAAACTATCTCATTCATATCCTTCTAAAAAATAGTCGTTTTCAATTTATCTTAAATCAAGATAATTTTTTCACTAGAATTAAATATAGACTACTCTTTTGATTTTTCAGCTCAAATTGGCATCCCATCCTGGTCTTTGACATCTTACTAAGAATCCTTAATATTCATGATTTATTTATGGTATTCATCAAGTGTAATAATCATTTCTCTAAGAACATTCTTGGTAAATTCTTCTTCACACACCTTTAATTTTAATTGTTCTTCAGCATAAGAGAAATTTTCATTGTGAAGTGATATAGTTTCTCTTTTAGAATCAATAATTTGTGAGAGATGTTTACATCTTTGAAACTTCTTTTCCACGGAATTATCTATATCATATGCATATTTTTTAGGTTGTGACTTCCCATCATATAGTCCCATGATAAAAAATATATCTATAACTGACAACATAAATAGGAACATTGTTCATGTAATTTTAGATTTCTTAATAAAAATTACTGTTTGATTCAACAAACTTATCTTCATCACCTCTTGACAAATACTCATCCAAATAATCATTATCAACTTATTTAATAGATACTGCTGACAGATATCCATTGTGACCACATCAGATTTGTGATATATAATCTTTTTTCTTTAAATTACTTTTCAACTATCTTGTTTCATTATTTTGTGTGTTCATCAAGGTTTTTGCAGAAACCTCCTTGTTAGAACTAACCAGGAAAGGAACGGAAATTTTTATCTGAATCAACTCTTTTACTTCTTAAAAATCAAATATTCACTTCATATAAGTCTGAACAAAAAAATTGGGGCAATAGGATAGACCCAATAAGAGGTGTAATATTCCCTCTATTACCAATTGAAGTGGCATGTGGATCAAGAAGGTACACTGAGTGGGGGGTGAATCTGGGTATATAAGTTTTCAACAATTTTCTCTTCTTTTCTATAACCCCTTTTTCAATCGAACATCTACACCTATTAGAGTGACTGTATATTTACTGTTACTAAGAACAATTATACCAAATGCAAGAAAAAAATTAAATTAAGCACAACATCGAGTATTTTTACAAGGTTCTCTGATGATATGGATGAATATTTCCTTGTTGTGTTTGAGATGATCTGAGACACAATTTCTATACTATAAATCAAGCACACTTTACTAGTGGGATAGTCAAGTATCACCCTAAAAACATTGTGGGTATGTATGAACCTTTACCCAAATTATACTGGAATCCCTCTAGTGTTCTTTATGCTATCTCCTACCAATGTTTCACAATTTCAACACTAACAAAAAATAGTAATATCATACGAGGTTCAAGATACCTCTAGAACACAAATGTTGATCTTCCCCTTTGAGCCACTATGAATAAACCAATTCTAAACTCACTCACTTCATCTAAAACTCAATGACTGCTATTTAATATAATTAATAATAGTGTATGCATGCCAGTTTAGTATACATTACGGAATTGTAGACAATAATATTTCTTATTCAACTCAAATCTATTTCAGAATGATCAACTAAAGATATCTCAATGCTCTAAAATTTAAATTCTAATATCATTCTCTATATTAACTCTCAACTTTGAATTGATGATGAGTTTGTTACAATATTTCGGTTCACTAAATATAATTAGCTCCCTCTGTACAACACTTCTCGGGTTGTTCTTTCTTCTGCTGTAGACCCGGCCTCACTGGCCACTAAAAACTCACATACAACAATATTTTGAGACAATGATACAAATTTTATCTAGGCATCAGTCTCAAACACCACACACTGAATATTCAATATATTTAATGTTCACCTTTTGAAACTTCATGAAAAATGATGATTTCATGGTAGTCACACTATGCACAGTCCACTATTTCGTGCAAGTATATTTTTATGTACTCACTTGTACTAAATCATATATGCATGTGATTTCTCATACTTTTTTACACACATATAGATTTCACTATTATGTTCACACATTTGATATTGAATGAATGTATTTTTATGGAAACATTCCTAAATGGTTTACATATTTTCTCAGTGTTCATAGCCATATCAAATGTAATTATTCATGCACTCACAATACACCCTACATATCAATGTTTTAAAAACCTCATGCATACATAGTATTAAATTAGGAAAGTCATAAATATCCATTTTACACAATCATAGTGCACAAATCAAATGTGTACATCATATACTTCACGATTGGTTCTCAAATACAGAATCAATTGTCCAAGTTCATCTTCACAAAGCAGTGTAAGTTTACACTATTTGTAGTTATTCAAAAATGTCTACATAAACACAACCAAGAACTGGATCAGAATTCCTCATGCAATAAAAATGAGTAACACATTTTCATATCATGTTAAAGCATCGTGGAAACATTTTCTTCTTGCTGCTACCCATGTTTTCAAACCACAATTCGATTTCTCTTATAATAAATCATCTTCACACAAACAAAAGAACTATGGGATCCTTCACGAGCGAGACACTGACAAAACACTTTCTCTCTCAAAACACACATCACAAATGTGATATATACAAAAAAACCTGAGATCATCCTTTGTATTTATAGGAATCAATGATCACCTCAAAAGTTTTAGGAACCTTTGAGAATCACTGATGAATTTGATCGATCTATAGCCATCGTGTCACAAAGATATGTCAAGAAGAACATTCTCAAACCAGCTCACTTGGGAAGAGAACATAATGAGATAGAATAAATTGTTAAGAAGAAACATAGTAAGATTGAATGTTCATGGTTCTGTCTATGTTTTTTAAATTAAATCAATGGATCTGACAAAAACATTCAATTATCTGACAATAGTGATATTTCACATAATAGATCCAAAGGCCATGGTGCCTTCTAGATTAAAAATTCTGATCCCACATAGAAATGCATCAATTCATTCTACACTTTTATAATACTCAGCCTGGTAGCACTGTCTCAATTAGTTCTCTTCCCCCTCTTTAGTACCACCAAGTACCATTCTATGTGGGTGCACTCCAGCGCCCACCTCCGCTATAGTGTTGCATAGCAAGGTGGCACACCACTGACTCTCCCATTCACCCCTTTGTGTGTGCTCATGTGTTCCCCATGCACTGCTCAATCTATGAATAGTCCATACTAGCTGGCTGGTTGGGGTTGAGCTCAGCTGCCCATACAGTGTTGTGTGCTGCTCCCCTTTATTGGCTGGCCAGTTTATTGGCCATATTCTTTAATAATGTCCTATAGAAATGTTTTCAGGTTCCCATATCCAACCAACTCAAAATAAACACCACCAACCTCAAATTTTGTTCATGTAAAATAAAACATTTTTGTGTATCTTTATTAAAATGTTAAATATAATGTTCCACACTCAAATCTCAAATAACCTATGTTCTAAGAACAGAAAACACATATCCAAAATCATTATATTTATATTTTTCCTTTATTTAACGAAACTTATTTAAATAAAATAATCCTTGACATCATATTTAAAATACCCCAAAACAATTCATCGATACAAACTCCATAATTCATCCAAAATCACATTGATTGTTTTTATCAAACAAATATTTTGATGAAAATTAAAACACAAATATACTTCTAATAAATTTGGGTTCTTGATTCCCCAGGTTGGTTCTTGAAAAAAATACTATCATATAACTATATTATTTGGTGTATAGAGGCTCTGACCATATCCGTTTCTCTTTGGGAATTATTGTATATATAGATAGGATTGTCCATGATTCAGTGATAAGGTATGTGTTAGTGCCTCATCAACACTAATCATGATGATACCTATGTATCTAGGGGATGGTTGTTTATTTTTTTTATTTTTATCATTTACATTTGAAATGAAATGGTATTTTAGATGGGGGTACATGGTGATCTCACATGGATTGTTAACCCGTGTGGATCCTGTATACATGGTTTGATGTTTCTCTCGGTGATTGTTTCATGGTTGATACATGGTCCCCTAATATAAGTGGAAAATTCAATAATAATAATTACTCCCTTTTTTGGGTTTTATTTTTTATTAGTTCATTTAGTTTCGGTTAAAATTTTAAGAATTATTTAGTTTTTAAAAAAATTCTCAAGTAATTTTTTGAGATTCTAATTATGGATAAGTTTTCTTAAAAGGTTATAATTGGATAAAATATTATTTTTATTTTAAAATAATATTTTTGTGATGGTTAAACATTTTAATAAAATATTTCTATAGGCATCGTATTTGAAATTTTATTTTAAAATAATGGGTATCCAGTTTTTAATATTTTCATTAGAAAATTATAAAGAATCAATTCTGAAATAGGTGGGGAATACTAATTTTTTAAATTGGTTTTATAAGTGAGGGGTGATTCTTAATATGTACTTTAATGAAATTCATTGATTTTGAAACATGATCAAAGGCCAATATAGAAAAATTTAAATTAATGTGGTGTTTTCAATGTCAACATTATAAATTTTAAATTATTCAATGTCTTTTAAATAAATTTTAGAAATTGAACTGATATAATGATTGTTTGAATTTTTCATTGGGGAATGAAACGTTTCATAGTATGTTGGGAAAATGATTCTTAAATGTTCAACTTCAAGGTTAATGACTTTTAAATAGAAAAGAGTTTGTATTGTAATGATATTTAAATATTGGTTAGTTTTTTTATTTTTAATTTATTTCCCAATTTTGAACAATATTATTTGGATTTGGAAGCATGAATCGATTGATTCAGATTGCATGTTCTTTTAGAAAACCCCAGTTAATTCCCAATAAAAAGTGATTGGTTTATATCAAATATGTTTTCCTCCATATCTAGGTGAATAACAATTTTGATCATTTTTTGGCCATTATATTGAGGTTTGGAATAATCTTGTTAGTGGTAACTGAGATCTTGAGGAACTAATGAATTATAATATCTATTGGTATTCCACTTTGACATATCCTTAGGGGTATCTATTATTTTAGTTATCATCTATTTTGATTAATTCCATCACTTGGTGTTGGTGTTACATATTTTCATCGAAATATCTTGTTTGTGTGTTTTAGATGATGTGGATGGTTGATTTATTATTTCAAATAGTTGTGCTCGCTAAAGAATATTGTTATGATAGTTGGTCCTAGGTTTTCCACCTTAAACCCATTAATTTACCCCATGTTTATCTTATTTAGGGTTATTTAGTTAGGTAATTATAAAAATATATTTCCTTCTTTCTATGATCAATTTTCCCATACCATTTTATTATAGGAGTTAGGCTTCAATTTCATGGTTGTTGTAAGTGTTTAAGGTTTTTTTATGGTACCTTTTTCAGGTTTCATGAATATTTGGTAATGGTTTTAATTATGGATGGGTATCGATCGTTTCTATTTGGAGTCCTATATTTTTTCCATATTTCAAATTCCATTAGGTTTACAGGGTTTCCTTTCAAAATTCACTCTCTATGTTATATTGTGTAATTTCAATTATTGTGGTTATCTTTTTAAAAACAAATTATTTTATAATCTTGTGGATGACCTTTTCTTTTTCTTTATCTTAGAAATTCTATTTTCTACAAAAATATATTTTGGGAATTGATTAATCTTATTATTGTGATTTGGTGGTGTTCATCATTCTATTTATCATTCCTCATAGACTTTGTAACTCTTCCGGACATGATATTTGTTCTATCTTGGTAGATAAATGTTTGATAAGATTCCTAATAGGATGGAAATGACACCATGTAAGGATATCTTAGTGAATCCAGTTTCTAAACATTCATGTTGGTTTAATCCCTTATTCCTACCACACATAACCCAGATTGTAGTAGTTTTATTGGCCAAGATTACGACCCCTATGAAAAATACACAAGGATATATTAGATATACTATGTTGATTTTATTTAGTGATTTCTATGGTAGGGTTTAGTGTGTTTATTTTTTTGTATGAGTTTTGAGACCTTTGTTTAGTCCCTCAAATATTTCATGGATGGTTTAGGTGTATTGGTTTCACAAGTTTTTTCATTGCATGCAGATTTTATTTTTGAGGATGATCCTTTGGCATCATTGGGACTTAGATGTTCAGGTTTTTGACGTTTAAGTGAGTGTTAGTCCTATGATCTTTGGGGTTTGAGTCTCATCGTGAGTTATAGATTTTCATTATTTTAGTTTTGATCAAATGAATCTCTTTTGAATTTCCACTAGTATATAGTGTCATTATTTTGAGAATTTTCAATCCAAAACCAATATTTATTAACTATTTTTAATTAATTAGTTATGTTTCCTCCAATTTTTTGAATTTTCAGACGAAAAAGTTTTAAATTTTAAATTTGGATATTTTCATCATAGGTACGTATTCAACGCACAGTCAATAGAACCCATATGTAGACTCAGAGAGGTTGTCCATAAAATTTAGAGAACCAGCAGCTTATCTAGGAAATTCTTTCTTTATCGATTCATCCCACCCCAGGGAAGTAATACGTGACAAAAGTAAAGGGTTCATGTTTTTCAAATGGTTTGGAAAATTCTGAAACCAAACCACGTACAATATCTTGGGACGTAGTTTTTTGAAATTTACACTCTATCCCTTAATTAATTTAAACATTAAATGGGCTATCTTATCCCAGATCGCCATCACTCCCTATACAAATTAACACCAAACCCAAGGGTATCATGTCTGTATGATTCACCTCCACTTTATCCTTGAAGTTTTTCAGTCCATCTCATGAATCATGGTGCTATCAAATCAGGTTTTGTTTTGTTCTCCTTCACCTCATGTTTATTACACTTAATCCTCTCCCTCACAGCTTTGTGAGTTTTCAAAAACACTATAATTTTCATGAGGACCTATTTTATTCAGGTTTTTTATATCCAATATTTCAAATAATTAAGAGATCATCCATGGACTTGGTTCAGATGAGTTTTGGTCTCGCATATCAAAGGCAGTGAGTTATTCTTCAGTTTGATGTTGGTTATCATATGTCTGAGCGATTAAATTGGAAGCTACAATTTATTTATTTTTAACTGTGTGTTAAAAATATATTATAAAGTAAATATATTACATACAATTATTTTTTATAGTTCAAATAATAGCTTTTATATTTTTCATGTTTTTATGCCTTGACTATGGATTTGTTTCAATTAATCATGTTTAAATTTTTTTTCGAAATATTTAGAATACAAAGAGGATGATTTGTCTTTAAAATTGTGTTATTTATTTGATATAATGATATCAAGAATGTTTTTTCATTTTATTTGGTTTTCCCATAATGTAATAATTTCATGTTTGATTTAAAAATATATTACTAATGGATTTATAAATCTCTATTTTTATTATGACTTATTCACACACAAATATATTGGTTTTCTATTTAATCATTTTCACCCATGGTTATTTGAATATGTACATTGGGTCTAGTATTGTATATGTATATAGGATCATATGTTTATATGCTTCAATAAGGGTTTTTGAATGTGAATTATATTTTTTAGAAAGTGGTTTTCCAAATGATAAACATTGGTTTCCAAATGGATAAAGACATGTTATAATATTCTAATGATTTTCAAAAAAAGAAGTTCACAATTATCAAATTATAAATTCCTATATTATTATGAAACACAGACTCGATGTGATTTGCATAGTGGAATCATTTTATAAAAAGGGGGCTTCACATTGGTAGTTCAAGAAGGTGAGGTGTTTCTGTATTCTTTCCTTTAATTGTTCTGTAATGGATTCGTGCTTTTTTTATGACAACACCCTTTAGAAATTTATTGTGGGAAAAAACATGGGAAGGATGGATTCTTAAGTAGGTATATGAGTAACTATTACACTAAGGGAGCTATAAGGGGCTCATATCGGTCTCCTAAGTAGGATTAGAATACAACACTCAATAAATGAAACGATGAAATTGTGGGTACCACAAAAATAATGGAATCATCCCTTATTGAGGATTTTATATGGGTATATTCCATTCTATGATTGATCACATAGGGTATGGGGAATCTTGGACACTAGTTAACCTATTTACTTAGTGATTTCCCATGGTTTTTTTTATATTGTTTAATTTGGATTATATGGTAATATATTGAAATGTTATTTCATTTTCATCTCTAATATAACAAAAATATTATTGTATATTGCTTTATTTTTAGTAAGTTGTTATATTTTTTTTATTTCTCTGTTATATAACTAATAATATTACTTTATCACTTCAGTCATTTTTATTAGTGGATCATTGTGGAACCTCACATTCTTGGGATAATGGTTTTGGAAGTCAAACTATTACTTTTTTCTCAATCACAGGCATGTTGATTTTTTTAAAAATAATGGAAACCCGTACTTTTATGTATTTTCAATTTCAATGTTGAATGAAATGGTTTTGTTTTTAAATATAATTAAGAGTGTGTGGTATTTCATTTTGAATCACTACTGAGCTTTTTTAATCTCTAGACAATATCTATATCATTACTTTTTAATTTAAGGTTTTGGATAATATTTTACTCTCATAGAAGTAGTGCTGTTGTTTCTTTTTTGGATGTGACTTCTATAGTCACAAGGTGGAAGGTATGTTTGATGTTCAGTTTAATTTATGTATCTTCTATTATATATTCCACTAAGTATTATACCAATTTCTATGCTCGTAGGTTTAGATATATTTTTGTGGCTAATGATGGGAACTGGGTCAAATCATTGCACTATATGAGATGGAGACTAGGGTGGTGATGGAGGTTTTTTGTGCTTGCTATTATTTAGTGATTTTATTGTTCTAATATATAGTTGTTGTTCAATATATTTTTCCCTCTAGTGGACGTCCAAGGTATGGATGGATCATTTTGGAATTTTATTAATATTACACAAAATTATTTACTGATTATTCATTGGGTAAAATATTTCCCAATTTGGGTTTCCATGTCTCCCTAGAACTTTTTCCGACCCCAGGGGATCAGGAACACCCTTTGGGTTATATTGTAAATCATCCCTGGCATTAGACGAAGGGATAAATCTGGTTGGTTCATGAAATTTAACATCATAAATAATAATTTTTTAAAATTATTTTCTTTTACAAGATCAATTTTTATGTTTATTTTATTATTAGTATTATTCTTTATTATTGATTAATTATCATATATTCTTACATTATTTGATTAATTTATCATACACAATTTATTATGTTTTTTGGTTCCTATGTACCGAACTACTTCAATATAAGTGCAATACACAACGTATATTATCCCATGGTTCTATAAGATATAGATTTTTCAATTTTAATGTTTTTTTCTTTATTATTATTCCATTTAATTCATTTATTATCATGTATTAATACTTATTTGATTAATATTTCTTATGTATGTCCTTATTAGGATGTTTAGTTGATAGCTATAAAGACATTATAACCTAATGGTAAGGGTAAAATGTCACCAGCTAATGGTTTTATAAGCTCTAATAATTTATATTTATTAATTTTTGTAAATTTATGATTTTTTGTTTCATTGTAAAGCACATTTTGGGCATTTAAAATCACTAGAATTATTTTCTTATAAAATAATTAAAATAATAATTTTTTTATCAATATAGTGTTATAAAAAGAGATTAAATTGATAATTAATTTTTTATTAAACCATGATGTCCAATTTTTTTGAATATAAGTAGAAGTATTAGCATAAAATAAAACATCATCATTCACTTTGGAATCGTAAAAACACCTTGGCTGAATGATATGTATTTTAAAAGAGAAAAAAAGTACAGAAAAACTACTAAAAATTATTATATAATAAAAAATCATTTAGTATAATTAAAATATTTCTTCAATGTTACTTTTAATGATCATTGATATTATATATGTTATAATAGGATAATTGATATGAGAATTAATGGGGTTTGAATATCATACATCGTTAATGGCATGTTATAAGTGTTTAGTGAGATGGGATTGCAGCTATTTAATTGATAGGAAATCAAAAAATATATTAAAAATAAGATTATAATATCACGGATTCAATTGAATATAATGTTTACAATTGTTTTAAAAAAATGAAATATCAAATAAGAATGGAAAGAGACAGTTGGGAATGATCGCCTATCTCTTTTAGTCTCCTCATGTGCATTCAGCCAACATTATTTGTATGAGAGTCTTTTGGTTACACAAGATCATTAGGAATGTGACCTAGGTAGTTTAGAGAAGGATTTGTGATGATAATTGGTATAGAACATTGTAACTCCCCAAGATTTTATGAGATATATTATTTTTAATTTCTTTGATCTTCTATTAAACACTACCCCAAGATTAGCTTGTACTATACACAACACCTCATTATCTTGCAGTATATGCAATACTATTCTTGGCTTGCATTACATGCAATCGCGACCTACCGTGATAGCATGTGTAGTATGCAATACCGGGTTTTACTAAACAAAAATATATTGTTACAATATTATTATGGACCTTCCGTTATGAATAGTATTAACTACATTTTCAATTTTATAACATTATTATTCATCTTACACATTTTCTAGAATATGGTATGAGAACAAAATAAATTTTTCGTGTAAAATATGAATTTTTCAAAAATTGCAGTTTTCTCGCCTTTTGATGGTGCACCCACCTTAATTATTGTTTTTGGCATGTTTATAAGTTCAATTTGACAAAATAAAATTCTTATTTGGAATCAGGATATAAAAATTTTCTTTGGATAGATTTTTCATATTATTCAGATAACTTTCATATTTTAATGAATAGTAAAAAAGACTTTATATTTTAATTAAAAACAAATTTTTTCATCAAAATAATTTATATGGTTAGATTATATTTTTAATTGGTTTTAAAGTATAAATAGAATATATTTTTACCATTTAATATAATGTATATCATTAGCACTGATTTTACCTTCAATTCGTTGGTTAAATCAATTCAATCTTTTGCAATATTTTAAACAAAAACCCATTTTCTTTCGACAACGGGAATAATTTTAATTTAATTTCTACAAATTTTTTGTATTGAATTTGAAAAATGGATTCCATATTTGGAATCAGTGGGTATAAATTATGATAATAAGCTACTTTTTTTTGGGCATTATGAATAGTAACTACGGTAAATTTTATTTACCATAGTAGAAGGTAAATCGGGTAATTAAGGGTAAATATAATATTATAAAATTACCCTAACACTTGTATTAATATAATTGGATGCTTATATTTTATCCTAAGTCGTATTTGGGTCGAAATGGAATCCATTGGAACCCACATGGAGGTGATTAAGACCTTTAGTTTATTTTATTTAAAGGAAAGTGAAATATGTCTCACTCAACTTTAATAATTAAAGTATTTTCAATATAACTTTATACAGAATATAAATTCGGTTATAAATACTAATTTGAAATATAAATTTTTTTTCTTTATCATGGTAATTTATTTTTAAATTTTATAATTTATTTAATTACCTTATTATCCTATAGATTAATGATGCAGAAATTATTTATTTAGTGAAAAATCAATATTATAGTTTTTATTGAAATAGTAATACATAACAAAAGGCCCAAAAATTGGAAAAAAACATATTATTAGTGTATATATAAACCCTAATCATCAACTTGCAGAATTTTTGACCATTTGGATCTTTAATAAGGCGATTATGACACTTATAATATTTTATTTCAAATGATTCCAAAGTTGTCACTTTCATAATTTAGTAAAGATAACAATTTACTTGCTGTTATTTTAAGATGTTAAATTCGAGTAAAATTATTATTATAAAATCTTTGATAATTATCTTCATCAGAGGATTTTATTTTTAATATTTATCCAATAAATTAGTATATTAAATAGTTATACAAAAATGTTGTAGTAATTATTTTATTAAGCGAAATATAAAATAAATGGTTTTACAAATAGTAAAATAAATATTATATGAACTATTTAATATTCTCCACTAATTTTCTAGATTACTATGACCTGTTAGTAACCTATTAAATATTTTATTTTGAATATATCATCTCTTTGGATTTAATGTAAATTCAAATAAATGAATAGTGTAAAAATATACACTATTGTTATTTTATAAAAATAAAAAATTATTAAATTGTTTAAAAATCAAAAAAATATTAAAAATTTATAAATTGAAATTTATATAGTCTAAAATATTATAAATTATCCAATTATGGAAAATTAACAACATATAAGTGATTATTTTTAACCATTTAAAATTTATAATGATATTACCACAAATAAAATTAAATAGATTAAATAAGGATAAATCAAAATGATAAGGATTAAAATAAATTCAAAACATGTCTAAATTTGATTGGTTTAGGATATTAAACCCCTATATCATATAATATTTGAATATGAGTCATTTTTGGAGGTTTTTAGGTGGGTTTATATTTAATATAAATTAATATTTTTAAGATTTCCAAAGGTGCCCCTCTCCTCCCTTATAAAAGGGAACCTCCTCCCTCTCATATTTACACAAGCTTGAGCCTTCACGCTCAGACAAACCCTAACAATTTCACATCCCCACTTCCTTAGAAACCTACTATAGGTACTGGTCTTCCCAAAAGAGCAACTCTAGTGCCCTAAGTGAAAGTTTAAAGGAGGCACTTCGAGAAAGAGGTAATGCCTTCTACGGTTTTCTTCAAGTTCCATTCTTATTCTACTCCCTATTCTTTAGTTGTTTCATTATGAAGTAATAACATCAGTATCCCTAATATACTGATATATTATTATAAATATGAAACAACCCTATTTCACCTTCTATCCATCCTACAGAAAACAAAATCACCGCGCGTGCGTACGTACGGAATACCGTCTCCACGCCGTGGTGTAATCTATTTTTCCATCAACACCTTCCATGGATGGGTATAATTGTGTAAAGAATAACTAAATATGGTCATTATAACATCATAATGATTCTGATATATTATACCATCCACTCCAATTCTATTCAATTATTATGGGAACGATATCATCGGTCGTGCGTACGTACGGACTACCGTCTCCACGACGTGATGAGATTCATTTCTCCATGTTAACCACACATGAATGATCATAAAGTTTATATAATGAATAATAATGAAATAATAATTCTACTGGATTTATGTATATATATATATATATGTATTTCATCTATTTATTTTCATTCAATACAATAAGGAAACGAAAACATCGTTCATGCGTACATACGGCCTACCGTCTCCATGAACAGTGTATTTCATTCCTTTTACCGATCTATAATATATATGTATATAATGAATATATATTATATATATATCATGTATTAAATTCTTGAATTATTTAAATCATGATATAAGTAATAATATCAAAAACAACAAGTCGAAACACATACGATAAATGAAATGACTTTACCCAAAACGCTGCTTTAACATTGAATTTACAAAAGAACGGGTAATATAAAGTCATAAGTGAAACATACATGATATAATAACAATGAATATGATTATTTAATAATTCATTGTCATTATTTAAATCATTATACAGGAGGTTCAGATCCATACGAAGCATATCAGACCTAAGGTAAGGGATAAATTTTTCAATCTCATTCTTATCCGAGATTGTTCATTCAAAAGTATTTACTGGGGTTATTGTTCTCATCCATGTCCATATTTCCTAAAAATTGTTTCATTTATGTTTAATTTTCTTTTTACCCATTTTTACTTTTACTACATGGTATGTATGGAATCATTCTTTTACGAGGTACTTTTTGACTTTTCCGGAAAAAGTACAAGAAAAATGTTCTTTTAACTTATACGGCACAAACGGATTTTTACGGTTTTATAAAGCCTTATTTTCAGGAAGCTTATTCAAAAATATTTCATAAATATTTTCAACAAAATATTTTTTCTTTTAAAATTGCATGATGTTTTGTGAAAAGAATTTGATTTTGAAGAAGAAAGGATATTTTCCTCAAGAATTCATTTCAAGTGTTTTATCAAAACCATTTTCCATCTAAGATGACATTATTTGATATGTTTATGTTTCAAGTATAATGTCTATATGATTTACATGCTTTCACTTTTCTTATTATTAAATGATATCCATTTAATTTATATAGATTAGGTTATGATGGGATGATGTTTATGAAACCCATTTTATTTGTTGGGTTATTATGAATGATGTATGTTTATTTTGTGGCACAATTAAGAATGATTTCATTATGAGATTGGTGGGACCTATATCTCCCTCCAATTCATTGGGTAAAGAATTATATATCATGAGATAGACATGGCTGGAACGGTAAGTTAATCTATTTTAGTGTTACAGGACTGAAACGAGGAGTGAACTCAATTCAGAAAGGGACTTTCTCCACGAAGATGGTCTTGGCTGTAATGCCTTGGATACTATCGAAATCATGACATGTGCTGAATGGCTACCAAAATTACATGTTTTATTCCCATTATATTTTATCGTGGTTGATGTTCCATTATGATAAATACCTTACGTACTTAAATGATTTATGTCTTTGCTCAAGATTTTGATATTTAAATTTCATGTTTATGTTTTTTCTTTCAAATGTTTATGGATTGTTTTATTTTCTCTATGTTTTCCCATTCTGAGAATTTGAGATCACCCTTTTTTATGTTTTATTTTTCCCCAGGAAATAAAGAAAGGTTTTAGGTAAGGAAACAAAAAAGGGAAGATCGTTATGGGAGTTGTTGAAGATCTTTCAACACGATTTGAAGATTATATTCCAATATTACAAAGACATTAAACTATTATGATCCTTGTGTGTCTGTTTTTGTTATGTATTAAGTATTCTGCAGAAGTAATGTAATGTCCATGTACGTCAAGCTTCGGGTCTCTATAGTTGGTATCAGAAGAAAGGTTTAGTTAACCTTTGGAAACTAGGATGCAAAAACTTTATAGAGATCCCTAGAGATATTTCTAATGTATGTCTAGGTATGACCCTGAGGTTAAGTATAAGTATAGGTTATAGTCCTATAATTACACTAAAGATATTAGAATTATACCTAAGATGTTAGATGTCGAAGGCACTCCCCCTTGATTATGTTATTTTCCTTGTATTATTTTTTCCTCTCACATAATTCTTTTTGTGTTTTAGTCAATGGAGGGAACCAGAAGGAATTCGGTTAACATTGAATCCAATGGACAAATTGGTGACTATGAGAAAAAAAATTGCATAATTCCTAGAGAGAAATATATTGTTATTATGCTGAATCAGTCATCGCGATATATGATTAAGAAGGTGAAATTTAGTAGTATTCCTAATTCATCGAATAAGAGGAAGATAGACTTTTATGCATGTTTGCATGTTGAGGAGAATAAAGAAAGGAAGATTGAGATTTCTAAAGAATGGAAGAAGAACCTTGAGGAATACCTCAAATTTAGGGAATGATGTTATCTATGTGGAGAAAAGGGTCATAGAGTGACAGACTCCTATGGAGTTCAATGTCTTATTTGTGGAGAACATGGTCATTACCCAACTCAATGCCCTGACCTAAGAAGTTACTTCTAAATCAAGGAAGGACTTATTACATGAAAATCATTGAAGTGGATGTATTGAATTTTTTATGTATTGGGATTCAAGAATAATGTTGTTGAGGTACTTTTATGGTGTATTGGAATATTTTTGTATTAGTCTATTGTGTTTTTCAATAATTTTATGGTACCGATAACCATGAAAAGTGATTCAAATATTTTGGAAAGCAGATGATATGCGCATAATGAAGGGATAAGGCGAAAATGAAATTTTTCATAGTATTCATGAGCTTATGACTGATATAAGGACTAAGTGATATTATGGTTTGAGTATATAGAATTTTTGGGATTTTGGTATATGGAAAGTGTTAAAATTTAACAAAACTCGTGTTTTCACTAAGGTTATATGGTAATTCATGTTTCAAAAGAATACAGGATTAAGGTATTCAGATGTTTGGAATGTGACCGACAAGATATATCTTATGATATATGGGGGATAAATGATGGTATTCACATGCTCGGTAGATGACATTTCTAGTAATTGTTTTCTTTATACTATGAGCTTGGACATAAGTATTCTGGATAAGCCTAAATATTGGAATGGATTATGTTGGACATAAATTAGTATTTTCTAAGGCTATAACTTTTTTTTTAATATTATTGATGGGTTGTTATAATAATATAGTTTTAGAAAAAGGACAACCTGCAGGATGGGTGATAACCCGTTGTGTCGGACTAGGTTACAAGAATCGAACCCACGACCAAAATGCGACATGGCTTTATTACCTACAACTTGCCTATAGTAAGTCCATGTTTAGTAGAATCTAGTTTTATTTTATTAAGTGGTATGATAGATGATGTATAAGTCCATTTTTGGAACGATATACGATAGATGGACTTATGTATATCACTATTGCTAACATTTTGTTTGAGATAGATGGAATGACCCATCATTCTATCACATGATCTGCTAACACTTCATGAATGACAAATTCAACTTCATTTCTTTAAGAGATGAAGTGGAAATTGTTCAAGCCACAAACAACAGTGAGATTATATTGAGGTAAAGTATGTATTTCTTCTAATTCAAATTCTTCAACTTTAGGGAAATGATCTTGAAAACCAAAAATGTTGTCCTAGTGCTCTTATATAAGATTAATATGATGGTACCTTAGATCATCAAAAATTTATGGCTTTGTGATTGATGGATTTTTCATAGCCATGTTAGGTACCACTCTCCATCAGAACTTGAAGGTTATATTTTTCTTCCAAATCAATATTTTCACCTATGTTCTCATATATGGAAACCCAGTGATGAGTTACTTTGAGTAATCGTTACATTTCATACTTTAGTTTTTCAAATTAAGTTTATGTATTCTTTTTTATGATGTGGGTTTCTATGAATAGTAAACGATTTATAACCCCAACGAATTTTGAGGACGAAATTCATTTTAAGGGGGGTAGAATGTAACACCCCGAGATTTTATGAGATATGTTATTTTTAATTTCATTGATCTTCTATTATACACTACACCAAGATTATATTGTACTATACACAACACCTCATTATATTGTAGTATATGCAATACTATTCTTGGCTTGGATTATACGCAATCGCGACCTTCCTCGATAGCGTGTGTAGTACGCAATACCGGGTTTTACTAAACAATGATATATTGTTATAATATTGTTATGGACTAGCCGTTATGAATATTATTAACTAAATTTTTAATTTTATAACATTATTATTCATCTTACACATTTTCTAGAATATGGTATGAGAACAAAATAAAATTTTCGTGTAAAATATGTATTTTTCAAAAATTGCAGTTTTCCCGCCTTTTGATGGCGCACCCACCTTAAATATTGTTATTCACATGTTTATAAGTTCAATTGGAAAAAATATAATTCTTCTATGGAATCATGATATAAAAATTTTCTTTGGATAAATTTATCATATTATTCTGAGAACTTTCATATTTTAATGAATTGTAAAAACACGATATATTTTAATTAAAAACATCTTTTTTCATAGAAATAATTTATACGGTTAGATTATATTTTTAATTGTTTTTGAAGTATAAATATAATATATTTTTACCATTTAATATATTTTATGTCATTAGAATTGATTTTACATTGAATTCGTAGGTTAAATCAATTCAATCTTTTGCAATGTTTTAAACAAAAACCCGTTTTCTTTCGACAATGGGATTAATTTTAATTTAATTACTGAAAATTTTGTGTATTGAATTTGGAAAAATAGATTCCCTATTTGGAATCATTGGGTCCAAATTATTTTAATAAGCTACTTTTTTTTGGGCATTATAAATAGTAACTACGGTAAATTTTATTTATCATAGTAAAAGGTAAATTCGGTAATTGAGGGTAAATATAATATTATAAAATTACTCTAAAACTTGTCTTAATATAATTGGATACTTATATTTTGTCCTAAGTCTTATTTGGGTCGAAATGAAATCCATTAGAACCCACATGTAGGTGATTAAGACCTTTAGTGTATTTTATTTAAAGGAGAGTGAAATATGTCTCACTCAAATTTAATAATTAATGTATTTTTAATATAACTTTATACAGAATATAAATTCGGTTATAAAAACTTATTTGAAAGATAAATTGTTTTTAATTATCATGGTAATTTATTTGTAATTTTTAAGAGTAATTTAGTTACGTTATTATCTTATACATTATTGATGCAGTAATTATTTATTTAGTGAAAAATCAACAATATACTTTTTATTGAAATAGTAATACATATCAAAAGGCCCAATAATCTGAAAAAAACTTATTATTAGTATATATATAACCCCTAATAATCCACTGGACGAATGTTTGACCATTTGGATCCTAATTAAGGTGATTATGACACTTATAATAGTTTATTTTAAATGATTTCAAAGTTGTCACTTTCATAATTTAGTAAAGATAAAAAGTTACATGTTGTTATTTTTAGATGATAAATTCGAGTAAAATTATTATTATAAAATCTTTGATATTGATCTTCATAAAAGTATTTTATTTTTAATTTTTATTCAACAGATAAATATATTAAATAATTATACAACAATATTGTAGTAATTGTTTTATCAATAGAAATATCAAATAAATGGTTTTAAAAATAGTAAAATAAATCTTATATGAACTATTTAATGTTATCAACTAATTTTATAGCTTACTATGACATGTTAGGAACCTATTAAAATTTTTATTTTGAATATATACTATCTGTGGATTTAATGTAAATTCAAATGAATTAATTGTGTCAAAATTGACACTATTGTTATTTTATAAATATAACATATTAATAAATTGTTTAAAATCACTAAAATATTTAAAAATTATAATTTGAAATTTATATAGTCTAAAATATTATAAAGTATCCAATTTTTGAAAATTAACAACATATAAGTGATTATTTGTAGTCATTTAAAATTTAGAATTTTATTACCACAAATAAAATCAAATAGATTAAATAAGGATAAATCAAAATGATAAGGTTTAAAATAAGATCAAAACATGTCTAAATTATATTGGTTGATGATATTACAACCCTATATCATTTAATATTATAATATGAGTCATTTTTTGTGGTTTTTAAGTGGGGTTAGATTTAATATAAATTAATATTTTTAAGATTTCCAAAGGTGCCCCTCTCCTCCCTTATAAAAGGGCACCTCCTCCATCTCATCTTTACACAAGTTTGAGCCCTAATGCACTACCAAACCCTGCCAATTTAACTTCCCCACTTCCTTAGAAACCTACTAGAGGTACTGGTCTTCTAAAAATACCAACTCTAGTTCCATAAGAGAAAGTTTAAAGGAGGCACTTCGAGAAAGATGTAATACCTTCTACTGTTTTCTTCAAGTTCCATTCTTCTTATACTCCCTATTCTTTAGTTGTTTCATTATGAATTAATAACATAAGTATCCCTAATATATTGATATGTTATTATAAATATGAAACAACCCTATTTCACCTTCTGTCCATCCTACGGAAAACAAAATCACCGTGCGTGCGTACGTACGGAATACCGTCTCCACGTCGTGGTGTAATCTGTTTTTTCCACCAACACCTTACATGGATGGGTATAATGGTGTAAAGAATAACTATATATGGTTATTATAACATCATAATTATTCTGATATATTATACCATCCACTCTAATTCTATTCAGTAATTATGGGAATGATATCATCGCTCGTGCGTACGTACGGACTACCGTCTCCACGACGCGATGAGATTCATTCTCCATGTTAACCATACATGAATGATCATAAAGTTTATATAATGAATATTAATTAAATATATGAAATTATAATTCTAATGTATTTATGTATATATATATATTTATGTCATCTATTTAGTTTCATTCAATTCAATAAGGAAACGAAAACAGTGTTCATGCGTACGTACGGCCTACCGTCTCAATGAACGGTGTGTTTCATTCCTTTTATCGATCTATAATATATATGTTTATAATGAATATATATTATATATAAATCATTTTTTACATTCTGGAATTATGTAAATCAGGATATAAGTCTTAATATCATGAAATACAAGTCGAAACACATACGATAAATGAAATGATTTTACCCAAAACGCTGCTTTAACATGGAATTTACAAAAGAACGAGTAATATAATGTCATTAGTGAAACATATATGATATCATATAAATTAATAGGATTATGTAATAAGTCAATGACATTATTTAAATCATTATATAGGTGGTTAGGATCTATACGAAGCATATCGGACCTAAGGTAAGAGATAACTTTTCCAATATCATTCTTATCCGAGATTGTTTATTCGTAAGTATTTGCTAGGGTTATTGTTCTCATCCATGTCCATGTTTCATAAAAATGGTTTCATGTATGTTTAATGTCCTTTTACCCATTTTTGAATTTTTCTACATGTTATGTATGGAATCTTTCTTTTACAAGGTACTTTTTGACTTTTCTGGTAAAAGTACGGGAAGAATGTTTTTTTAACTTATACGGCATGAACGGATTTTTACAGTTTTATAAAGCCTTATTTTAATGAAGCTTCCTCCAAAATATTTCACGAATACTTTCAAACAAATATTATATCTTTTAAAATTTTATGTTTTTTTGTGAAAAGAAATTGATTTTGAAGAAGAAAGTATATTTTCCTCAAAAATTCATTTCAAGTGTTTTATCAAAATCATTTTCCATCTAATATGACATTATTTCATATGTATATGTTTCAAGTATAAAGTCTCAATACTTTACATGGTTTCAATTTTCTTATTATGAAATGATATCCATTTCTTTTATATGGATTATTTTATGATGGGATAATGTTTATGAAACCCATTTTATTCATTGGGTTATTATGAATGATGTATGTTTATTTTGTGGAACAAGTAAGAATGTTTTCATTATGAGATGGGTGGGACATATATCTCCCTTCAATTCATTGGGTAATGATTTACATCTCATGAGATAGACATGGCTGGAATGGTAAGTTAATCCAGTTCAGTGTTACAGGACTGAACGAGGAGTGAACTCGATTCATAAAGGGACTTTTTCCACTAAGATGGTCTTGGCAGCAATGCCTTGGCTACTATGGAAATCATGACATGTGTTGAATGGTTGCCACAATTACATGTTTTATTCCCATTATATTTTATCATGGTTGATGTTCCATTATGATATATTCCTTATGTACTTCCATGATTTATGTCTTTGCTCAAGATTTTGATGTTTAAATTTCATGTTCAAGTTTTTGCTTTCAAATGTTTATGTATTGTTTTATGTTCTCTATGTTTTCCCTTACTGAGCATTTGAGGTCACCATTTTTTATGTTTTATTTTTCCCTAGGAAATAATGAAAGGTTTTAGTTAAGGAAAATAAAAGGGGAAGATTGTTATGGGAGTTGTTGAAGATCTTTCAACACAATTTGAAGATTATATTTCGTGTTTCCAAAGAAACTAAACTATTACGATCCTTGTGTGTCTATTTTTGTTATGTATTAAGTATTCTGCAAAAGTAATGTAATGTCCATGTACGTCAAGCTTCTGGTCTCTACAAACAAAATTTTTGAAGTGAGTAAATAGGGGTGGATAAAGATCATTAATAAAGTCAATGGGGGCATGATCTCTTTGAAACACATAATGATTTTTTATTATTTAGAATGGTTTGTATAAATTGTGTCAATTAAAAATACATTTATTAGTTTTTTGTGAAAAAATGATTTTGTGAATTTAAACACAAATAAAACTAAATGGAACCATGTGAATAATTTATACTACATTCCAAATCAAATATTGTTTTTTATTAAAATAAATTGAAGTTGTGTTTTGAAAATTGATTTATATGTTTATAAATTAAGTATATTATTTCCAAATTAATTATTAAACTAATTAAATACAAATATTTTCTTTTAACAATTATTAATTTTTATGTCATATTTTTATTATGATGACATCATAAAACCTATGGAATAAATAAAAACTATATTTTTCCCTATTGATATAAAAATACACTTTTTCAAAAAAAAATACAAAAAATCACACTTATATAATTCAAACACGATTTTACAAAATTTAATTTGTATTCTATCAAGTAAAAATTATAAATTATATACATTTATATTTTCTATAAAATCATATGATACATTGAAAAGGAAATATCTATATTAATAATTATTTATCTTACTATTAGTGTTTACAATTCCATTATTCCTGATTCCATAAATATTATATGATTGATAATTTCATTTTAACTATAATATTTCCAATATGTAATATATCTCATAAAAAATTTATATTTGGTACTAATATATAATTATTTATGAAAATTAATTTTTTAT
The DNA here is from genome assembly GCA_963277665.1 of Viscum album. Classification (NCBI taxonomy): domain Eukaryota; kingdom Viridiplantae; phylum Streptophyta; class Magnoliopsida; order Santalales; family Viscaceae; genus Viscum; species Viscum album. Next base: position 368,775,314 of record OY728150.1, on the reverse strand, counting down.
TAAATGTGTTAACATATATATCATTACTAATTTATGCTAATAAACAATTTAAGATACATGGTTAATGAAAAATATTTTGATATTGAAATATTAGTATTTATGTAAGTTAATTATTTATTATAATTGATTTTACTAATCCCAATAACTAGGATAAAAAAACAATGATTATATAATCATTTTAATTTATATATTTTTTGGAAATATTAAAAAATAGTTATTACATAGGCGATAAAATTTATAACGACTCCTTAGAAGGAAAATGGACCATAAAAATTCTCAATCCATGAAACCAATACACAACCAAAAACTATACACATACCCATGTAAATTGAGAATAAAATAATTCAATTAAAATATAAATTCATTCAATATGATAGATAAGTATTTCTCATGACTAAAAACTCCAGAAAATTTGTAGTAGGGAAGTAACCATCTAAAAATCATACTAGATGTCCAAAAAACAATTGTGTCTAAAATAATTTGATCCCCCAAAAACAACACTGAAAATAATATCATTATAATGTGCTGTTGAGCTTCAGTATCCTCCCATGAAACTCAAGAAACTCAATTTGGATAGATCACCATCATAAAATCATATTCAATTATATCATACAAATCGTGGTCAGTTCAGCAAGCCTGAGGACCACTGTTAACTACCAAAACACCAAGGAAGCACTATGTCACGTTATTATTGTGTGTTGGCACCCTGATGATATAAAAATTATTTAAACCATCAGAAATGACACCAAACCAGGATAAACACTAGAATATTGATAGAATCCATGGAAAATAGAAATGAAACACCTAAAATATAATGGTTATAGGGATTATTAGTGTAAAATTGTTCTGGAATAGAAAAAAGAAATTACTAAAATATATAAAAATAAACCAAAAATACACCAACAAAACTAAAACAGGGATATTTAAATAATAAAAATTTAATCATCATCAAAAATATGATGATTCACCAATAACACCACTTGGACATACTGCTCAAATTTGATGCAAATGGGTTCCTTTGGTTCCATATCCAAACCACTATATTTAAATGGGTAACTATTCTATTGATACATCAATCCATTTAATAATATGGAGGAAACATGCAATAGGGTACAAACCTAAAACACCCATGAAATTGACTCCCCAAATCATCCACTGTTTGAATTTTAAAAAAACTTCAATTATCTAAAAAAGGGATATGGAAACCATCATTTCAAATGTGAGTGGGTTTTATGGACTCTATATCTACAAACTATTACCTAGATCACTCCTCAATCACAAAAATGATGTAATAACTAAATCTCCAACCCATGCCTTTTATGAATACGAATCATAAGGACACATGAATAGAAATAAATGGGACCCTTCCATCACATCTCAAGACCATAACATAACCAACCATGTTCTAGTTAAAAAGGTCGATAACTTGTGTATGTCCAACCATCTTAAGATATTAAAAGATTCATCAAACTATATACAGTTTGATTCCATAACTTTCATGAGACAAAACCTACATTCCGATTATCCATGTTATTCGTGGACACATTGATGATCATTGAAAAAGACATTGGATTCCTAAGAATAATACTAATTCTAGGGGAAAAGTGAATACATATAAAAAGAATGGTAGTGTGACCATCATTCATGGGAAGTACACCATATAAAATCACTAATATGAGATATTTGAATGAAAAAACGAAAACTAAAAAAAGAGAAAAAAAAAATTCCATTGATGATAAGTAAAATCACTCAACAAATTACCTTTATTAAATCCATAAATTATTGAAAATTAACTCATTACATACATCTTAAAAAATCATTATAATTACATTAATTGTCCATTATTTTCTTCTTTTGAAATTTTTATATTTTTATTAAAGTTCTTATTTTTCATTTATAAATTCCTATAATACTTTGATCACTTTTCCTTTGAATAGTATTTTTCATTACTGTGATTCTTCTAGTAAAATGTTACCTTTTAAATATTCAAATTTTACTTATGTTATTTATCAACTTTTACTATCCTATTTTTATTTTTTTGATATTAGGGAGTATTTTTCCATTAATATCTGATGATTGTGATGAAGAATAAAAATAACGATCCCCACTAGATGTTTTTTATTACTTTTATTTTTAGTATTCCATTATGAATGAACTAATATTTTATAGGAACATATATTAATAGAAATAAATTATAATTAAAATTTAATTTTATATAAATTTTATGGAAACTTCATCTTAAAAAAAGAAATTTAATAAATTTATTACACATGTATATAACTTATTACTATTCCTTATGAATATATAAATTAAAATAATGGGATTTTACATTCTTCCCTAGAAATAAATTAACTGATTTTAATTTTAATTTACTTTCTTTAGTGATAAAAACTAAATTTTTAATAAAAACATAAAAGACTCCACATATGATTTCTATTAAGAACAGAGCCTTTAATTCCATAGAAAGGAAAATTAACTCATCATTTCTGATAAAATTCTCATATGTTGAGTTTTTTATTATAATTCACTATTTTTTTGTATTCATAATTAGAAATACTCAAGATTTTTTAGATATATACAAATTACAAAATTATTTTCCTGATCATGAATCCAAAAGTTTACTAAATTCAAAATGGTTAGTATTAATGACGATAATATTTATGAAAAATAATATTAACTAATATTTTGAATATGAGAAATTAATGTGATGATTTTCGTAATTTATGACTCTATCAGTTCAAATTATAACACATTCGGTCTATCCTTGGTTTTTTTATGTTTTTTAATTTTAAAATAAGGGATTCTATTCATAAATTATATATTGTAACCTATCTATTTTGGGAAAATTATTCCATTATATTTAAAGAAAAAAATATTTAATTTCAACCATTGGAATAAATGTGGGAGGATATATACGATAAATATCATGTTTCTAAAATAGATTAATTATTCTATGAGCCTATACTATAAGTCAATTCATTTATGCACAATAATTTTACCACTATGTAATTTAATTTATCTATAAATATGATATTTAACATTTGGATAAGTAAATTATCATATGGGGTGACCAAATAAGTCAATTTAGTCATGCGTAAAATATTTTACAAAGTGATTTTTTTTAAAATGCCACCAAATAAGTTAATGTGGAAATGAAAATGATATTTCATACCATGTATGAAATATTCCTATATTAAAAACCATAGATCATATGATTTTTTTCTATTTTTTAGAAATCTCTACAGATATAATATTTACCTTTGATGAATATCATGTTTCCCGAATTGAAATATTTTTAATAAATAAATCCAATGACACTAAAGTTTATATTTAAATGTAAGAATATCACATTTTAAATAATATTCAAGGAAATTAATTATTTATTTATAAATATATGATTATGTATTATATCTATTTTATGTTCTAAAATTTTTCATTTAAATAATTTACTATCAAATTTAAAAAAATAGTTTACTGCAAAATATTAAATAAAACATATTCTTTTCTGTTAATGGGATGTGATTTAATATTCACGAATTCTTATATTACATTACTGTACTTAATTAATATTGAATCAATCAAGAATTTGTAGTCTCACTAATTTGATATACTATGTTATTTTGAAGAGGTATTTTATGTTTGTATATATTGAAAAGATGATTTTGATATGAGATTGTGTCATAAATAATATTGGTATCCTTGGTAATTCACAAATGAATTATATTTTAATTATTCTTAATTTTAATCTATGATAAAGTTATTTCTTGAATTATATTTTTGAGTAACGAAATGATAAGAAATATAGAAGTTGAATTATGTAAGTGATATGTATTTAATGGAAGAGAAAAAAAATTAAACCATAGTGCTTGTTTGTTTGGCTAACCAAATGTGGAAATAAATAATAAATGTGGTTTATAAAACAATTTAGGTAATTAATAAATATGATTAAAAAGTATTAATTATTCATGAATAATTTTTATTCTAGGATTTTTATGAGACCTATATGTTATGAAAAGTTTAAGTGATAGAATACACACTTCCTGAATAATAATTAACTTGTGAATATAGATATGGTGAAAAATTTGTTGAAGCCAATGTTTTGAAAACATTATGTACAATATTTTTGAGAAATATTTTTAATAAAATAAAACATAAATTAAGTAAAAATAATCATATCATTGTATGTTTCTATAATTAATTATAAGATTTCATTTAATAATCAATGTGACTACTTGATAAGTTCCACACATATTTTAATTAATGTAACTAGATAATTGAATAAACATTTTGTATTTAGTTTCAAAATAATTTTATTTTAATTGAATGCTTCATATGATAGAATGAATTTTGATTAAAATTGTGTGACTCTTCTAATTATTGTTATCATATTCTCACATTCATTTATAACGAAGAATCATTGATTTGGGAGGATAACCAAACAATTTATGGATTATGTATCCTTTAATGGAGACAACCCTTGTAAAAATTCATGTGATCTTTGTTATATCATTTCCTACATGTACATTTGAGGTAGATAATCTATATATTAGTTGATAATTTTTATTAGTTAACATTAGATTATTAAAACTAATAATAAATTAAAAATAACTAACTCCATTAATAAAACCACCCTCTTATTATACCATGAAAAACCAAGGAACATGAACTAGTATAGATAATTTTTCCTCTATTATATTCATTTTAACACTAAAAATAGATTATCCTAGTTCAATTATTAATAAGTAATTTATTACATTTATTGCGAAGAACTATAATATTGGGTAGAATAGAATGTTCCCATTTCTTATATATCTTGTATTATTTTTTATAAATATTGTTATTTATGGTTATACATCTATATAGGAGGATGTACCAATTAAAATCTCTCCTGAATGAAATTTACTGGTTGATTGTAAAAGAAAATCAATTATTCTAATTTCTTTGTCATAAAATATCTATAAAAAGTGATTAGATATTAATCAAACAATAAAATTTTGGACAATATATAATGTAGATATGTATGAAATAAAAAATTCAACGATTCCAAATTATAGTTTTAGAGAGGTGTGTTTGTATACCTCAATACAGATGGGGATTGGAAATTTGACCACTACCTCACTAAATTTATCAAAAGTATTAGATCCATATGAGGCTTTGGTGATAATATTAAAAATTCTAAAATAGTTAAGATGCTCTTGTAGAATTTTTTGGATAGTATTGATCCAAATATATCATCTCTTTGTCAGAATGAGGCTCTTTCTATATACTAATTTAATAAAATTTTCATTTATTATGAAATTATAAAATTTTATGAATTCAATAAAAAGTATAAAGATAAAATTTTTAAGGGAATTTTGATGTTGAAAATAAATGAAGATAATTGTTTTATTCAAATAACTTACATGGATGGAGATGAAGATGAAAACCGTCAAAGAATTTTCCCCTGATTTCAAATAATTTCAAGAAAGAACATAGAATGAGTAAAATAATAATTACACTTAGATGTTATAAATTAAATTTTATTTGAAAATTTTATAAAAAAAATCAAATAAAATGTGTGATAATTATGATTGTCAATATTATGAGAATAATCAAAGAATTAACTATAGAAGAAAATAAAAAAATAGATATGTAAACTTGGAAGATTTCAAAAGAGATTCTTTATAATAAATAAAATAAAATTTATATGCAATGTAGTGGAATTTGTCATTCCTCAAGTAGAGAAACAGAAAATGAATCGTGTAAGGAATATACCAATTTCATGACTCGGTTTGAAATTGGGTTTTGAAATTCAAGTAGTGTAAAAGATGAGTCTTACAAAAATGAGTTAAAATTCATGTTTAAATATAACCATTAATTCATTATTAAAAAAAATACCAAGATCAATACTGTAAGAATAATATTGTAAAAGAAAATAAAATCATGAAAAATGAGAAGAATTAGTCTAAAAACAAAGAGTATTCTTTTTGGATGAAAAAAATACAATTTTAATAAATCTAAACATGAGAATAGAATAATATATTTTTTAAGATATATTTTTTTCTAAAAAAATAATATTTATCAAAGATACGCTCTTTGTTTTTGGAAACTCTGAATTAGATGAAGATGATACATGAGGATTTCAAAAAAATATTGATTTCAATACCAAATCCTCTAAAATAATATAAATAATATACATCAATGGTCTTGTTCGATTTTTACCTAACTAATCAGGTTGTAAATCAGTTTACATTATTTATAAAGGTTTAAAATCAAAATATGATCAAGTTTGGAATTAGGTTAATTTTGATAATCATTCTCCTATATTGGTTTAATAAATATTGACATATGGAATCCCTATTATTCCCAAAGATAAAAAAATTATGGCTCAAAATTTTCAATATGAATATAATTATGGGTTACAATTCAGTTTTAATTTTTAAGAACCAACATGATTTATATTCCTAAGCTATGACCTATGTTGTGAATTTTTTTGAGATAAGTCCTCTATATATTGGTATAACTATTCACTTCTTATAATGATGCATTAATTCAGAAGGGAGTCACTCAGAGGGGAGGAAACCAAATATTGATAGATGATATGGTGTTAATATAATTATTCCTAGATTTCTAACAAAGAATATATTTGAGTGTTTTGAGGAAGTGTGTGGAATATGTGATAAGAAGGGTCATATTATAGTAATGTGAATGAAAATCATTCTATGATTGATTATCCTTATAATGAAAGGATAAGGTTCTCAAAAGATCAATGAAAAATAATTCATTGATTAATGTTGTAACGCCCCGACCACAGCTACCCAGAGTCGGTGCATTACTTCGAAACATTGGCATGATCACAAAAGATCAAGTCTCGAAAGACCGATTAGTTTAGTAGCCTTGGAAACACTAGATATATTCATAAATGTTACATTACATCATAAAGTGAGAAAGTAATAACAAAGTCTTCATAGTCCACTCTAATATCCTCTTCTTACTATCCCTGCAGGTCATTCATAAAATACTTCTTCACATCCTGGAAAATATTAAAACATTGAAAGGGGTGAGCTCAGATGCTCAGTAAGGATAACAATATTGCGGAAGCTTTCATAAATAAACATAAAAATTTAAGGCAATGTATAACTAAAACAAAAGCCTTTTAAACTTGAACATCAACATAATATGGAAAAAGTAAAATGAGATAATGCCATTCACTTCTTCACATGGATATTCTACTGGTCGAATAATCACATGCAATATCAATAACCACTTTCATAATGATGGAATGCATAATGCCAGACTATCAAAACCACGTAGCCAAGGCCTCGTGCCAAGATCACAAATAAGATTTTGTCAAGGCCTGGTGCCAAGACACTAGTTTGTCTCATGAGACCTGCCGATGCAATTTTTTAGAAGATACTTATGTTTAAAATTGCTAAAATATACTCCAATGTTTTTCTGAAAACATTATGCAAGCTTCTGAAAACAAAATAACTAATTCTGAGACTGCTCGACTAATTACAGGCCATGATGGGTCCACGCCCAATCCCTTCCTGTCTACCACACTCGAGAGTCGGGTTTTCTGAAAACATTTTTAAGCTTGAGTTAAATACGTATACATTTGCACTGGATTTTCATATATTTGAGAGAAATATCTCTTTTTTGAAATCATTTAAAAATCACATAATTATAAAATAAAACCTTTTGAATAAATGTAAAAGTCAAAGGGGTTTATACACCGTATAAAAGAAAGTTGTGTATAAAACCAAATATGCCTCAATGAAAGGAGATTGAGACGAAATATCTTAAAATGATAATTTTTAAATAAAATATATCTATTATGTGTATTCACTATATGTACAAGATAGGACATAATAATATCATGACATAATTTGAAAGTAGGAGATTAACCCAAAGAATGGAAGTTGGGTTAAGAAGTTCCCTTACCTCGTGTCTGACTTGACTCAACCATTCTTTAACCTCCTGAATAATAAACTAGAGTTAATATATACCTTATTAAGAACCATTTTTAATTTCATTATCCTTTTTATATCACTTATTACAATGTTATGAACATTATGTAATTATTTAAGTTAATAACGGTCGTTTTGTCGATCTTTGGTAACTTGAGTCAACAATAAACTTCTTATAATTACAAGTTGTTCATGTGGTAGAATATCCATTATATACAGAATTATATTCATGATTTAGATGTCATATATATCTTATATATCCAGTATATACATTCATTTATAATATTACGTAACATTTAGAGGTAAGAAATGAAATGCACCGTTCATGGAGACGGTAAGCCGTACGTAGGCATGAACGCTACTTTCCTTTAAATTTCATATTTAATGGAACTAAATCATAATGATATAAATTTATAATATAATTACAGTATAATATAGTGTATAATACCATTTTCTTCATCCTTTATACATCCCACATATGGCATTAACGATTCAAATCACTTTGAGGGGGCGGTAGTCCGTACTTCTTAAAATGAAATTATCGCGTTTACCCATAATGGAAATCATAAAGTATGCCATAAATGAGAAATACAGAAGAATAAGTAAAACATAAACATATTATATATCATATATAAAAATAGTTACATCTTAATGGCCACCTTTGAAGGTGTTATATGAGTGTTTAACAATCATCGTTTCGTGAGGCAGAAATTCTCCATCCACAGAAACCGTATATTCTTTAACCATTGGATGTAAGTGTGTGTAAGTGTAGCTCGAATCCTTCTTATAAAAACATCCTAGTATATTGACGATACTGGTGTTGTTACAAAAGAAATGAATTAAAAGAGTTTAGGGGGTTGGAGAAGAAAAATAAAATAAAACAACATTAGAAAAGACATTACCTCAAAATCGGGTAACTCTTTTTGATTTGAGCCAAAGGCTTCCTTGGGAAGAGTTCTGCCCAAAGTAAGGCTTCTAGGAGTAAGAGGGGGAAGTTGGGAGAGTATTTGGGCAGAGTTTGGCCGAGCCAAATGGCTTGAAAGTGTAAATGAGGTGGGAGAGGTGGGGGCCATTTATAAGTGGAGAGGAGGGGCACTTTTGGAAAGATTGAAATGTTACATTATTTTACAATGATTTTCGGATTCTAAAGGTCCCAAACTTATATAATTCTAGGCTAAGGTGATAAGGTTTCGAAATCTCCTCATCCAATAGGCTTTTGGACAAGTTTAAGCCTTGGATTTTGCATTATCTTCTCATTTTATTTAAATCGTTAAATAATGAGGTCATCGCTGCAGCATAATGATTTCATACATAATTTACTTTATTTAATGTCTAAAAATTATAAAAAAAATACTATGATGTAGGAAATATTTTTATCTTTCTAATGAATATTTATAGTCAAAATTTGGACTTGTGTAACCCCACTTAAAAACTGTTTTAGTAAAACAACTCATGTTTGTGTCAATTTAATTTTAACATTAAATAAATATATATTAATGTCATTTTCCAAATAAAGTGGCTCCATGGGGTCCCCAAGTTGACCCATGGGTTGTCTTGGTCGGCCATGACTCATCCAATATGAGTAGAACAAGTGTCAAGCTCATCTCATATTATTAAAACATCATTTTTACCTTAAACTACACTAATTACCTCTAATCGCGATTAAGAACTTAAAAGTTACTATTCACCAAAAAAATTATTTTAATCTCATTGAACCACATTTTACTTCTTAATGACAACCATGTATGTCGGATTTTTGAAAATCAAATCACAGAAGTGGTAATATTTCATTTAAACGAAAAATCAGTTATTTAACTACCACTTAGTGGTTTCACTATTCATCAAAAATTGAGGTTTTTCAGAACAAGGCCAAAATTTCACCCTAAGCTATAATTGATATTCCGAATTCAAAAATGATGTCTATTTTACAAAATTCCAAACATATAAGTTTCATTAATTAATTTTATAATTAATTCCCGCTGTTACGACAAATAGCGTGTTTTTAAGAAACAATTTATATCAAAAGATTGGCAATTGTTTATGTCCAATTTCAATGTTAAATTAATTCTAATGACCACCATTGGATAAAATGGTAAAAATATATTCTAATTATACCTTAAAACCACTAAATAGTATAACTTATCACTATAAATTATTTTGATTAAAAAAGTTGTTTTAAGTATTTTTCACTATTCATAAAAATTTGGAAGTTCTCGGAAAATTACAAAAAATTCAACATAGGCTAATTTCAATATTAGGAATACAAAAATGAAGTCCATTTTGAAATATAAAATATCTATAAATTTAAAAGGTGGTTATTACTATTCATAACGGCTACTTTGATTAGTTGCGGTGTGTTAGAACTCGAACTTGCGTACAATGCAAGCTATTGCATTATTGAAAGAGAGGCGTATCATGGAAGCTCGGGGTGTTACATTCTCCCCTCCTTCAATAAATTGCGTCCTCGCAATTTAAAATTTTTCTTTGAAAATAAAATGTTGAAAAGAGAAAATACCTTTGAGGAAAACCCACATCAGAAATAAGGTTAATAAATATATAACATTAAAAGAAAGCAAGATAAGTACAAAGGTCACCCGATATATACCATTCTAGGATTATATGAAATTATGGATATGGAGGAGAAACAAACCATCAAGGTCTGATGGAGAGTTATAGAAAACAGGATTAGGATAAAGTTTAACTACAAGAAAATCACAAACTTGTGATTGGTTAAACGTTCATTGAATCTCCAGTTGGAAAAGTTAACCGACAACATTTTTTTTTAAGTTACATTTTATAATGTTGAGGAATTTATTTAGGAGATTTACTAAGAACGTAAGGGAATATACATACTTGTTATGTATACTTTCATTCGTTAATAAATTTTTACCACAAACCCAACTTTTACTCCAAATGGTAACGGAACTCAAAAATATTCTATTTATCCTAATTATATAAGGTTACAAATGTTAACACATACCATTTAGATTAGTAAAATTATTTTGTAATAACCAGGGACTTCTTGTAGGCTAGTGGTTGGAAATAAAGGCCTGTCGCACTATGATTGTGGGTTTGATTCCTGCAGCTTTGTCCGACGCGACGGGTTATGCCCCACCCTGCAGGTTGTCCTTTTCCTAAAACTATAGTATTATAATATTGAAAAATAATCTTCGTAAATTTTTTAACCTTAAACAATACTATCCAAAGATCAACTTAATACACTCAAACCTTTATTGTTATCCAAAATACCTCTGTCCAGACTTTCTCTAAAAGGTCTCTTAATTCCAAAATCAATTTATCAGATTCCCCAAACAAAGAAAAGTTTCTCTTATTGTCACATACTAAAAATATGATTACCTTAATCATATTAAAACCTTACTGAAATCAACAAGTACTGCAGTACAATCCTTATATATATATATCACATTATTCTAATAACCAGAATATAATCCATGAGTCCAAAAGCACCAATACATTAGTTATTCTGCTTCAACTGTAGTAACAACATAAGATTGTCCTTGATCCCTTGGCCTTTTCTGAGGTAAGTTTCCCTGACGCTTAGGACATTCATTTTCATAATGACCCATTTCTCTACAATTGTAGCATTCAACTTTGATAGCCTCTTTCTTTCCCTTGCAATCACGAACCTGGTGACCCTTTTCTCCACATTTATAACAAACTCCCATTCCTTTTAGGCAAGTACCAGGGTGATTCTTCCCACAATTATCACATACTGGAAAATCCTTCTTTCCCTTTTTCCCTTTATCTGTCTCTTGTTCCACCGTTCTCTTCTTCTCTTGCTTTACTTTGTTGTCATAAGACTTAGAGAATTCCTTTTCTGTCTTGATAGCACACGCGACAATATCTTCGTATGATGAGAAGGATTGTGATACCAAAGCTCGACGGAGAAATGGTTTTAACCCATCAAAGAAACGATCAATCTTACTCCTTTGGTTACGTATATAATCGGCAGCATGCCTCGCTAACCTTGTAATGTTAGCCTCATACTTTGCGACATTCTCATCCTCCTTCTGCCTCAGACTCAGAAATTGCATTTCCATATCTGCTCGATGGTCACGAGGAAAGTATTTTTCTAAGAAAATCTCTTTGAACTCCCTCCATTCCATATTCGATACTTCATCATCTTCCTTTGTGTTTTGAATCAGCGACCACCACTGATCGGCATCTCCAGTGAGGCGGTAAACTGCCATGATAACCATTTCCCTTTCACTACTCCCCAAGGCGTGGAATATTTTCTCTAAGGAGTTTATCCATTGCTCAGCTACTAACAGATTTGTACCCCCATTAAATGTTGGTGGTTGTTTCCTCATGAAGCGGTCTAACATTGATCATCCACGTTGTGGATCAGGGTGATCCATACGAGTAAGGTTATCATTCATAACTTTAGTGAGTTGTCCCAGTATGGTAATAAGTTGATCAGCACCAGTTGTATCTCCAGATCCACAATAATTATCTTGAGCAGGAGGGAAATCCCTACACGGAGTGCGTGCATTGATACGGTTTCCATTCCTTCCACTAGGCGCCATTTCTAAACAATGGCATAAACTAGATTATTTTATGAATCAAAATACATAATTACATACTTGTAAAATACTTAACATAAATTGAACTCTTTATGGATATAATCCATAATCATAAAAATGTTTTATTTGAGGAAGTATATACTCATAATCATTCATAGTGGTTTGTAAAGAAAATGAGAATTATCCTAAGCATATCCCCCGGGAGTGTCGTAACCAAGAGTGCAGCAAGGCCCATTGTCGTGCACCAGTTCCCGTTTGAGTCTAGCTCAAAGCAGTGTTTTCGGGTTTTACCCCTAGGTACATCTGTGCCAAAGCCTCCTCTACCTGCTCGTATCCAGACAGGGATGTATTTCTCGAAAAAACTCATAACATCTCTATAATACCAAAATTCTAGGAAGTTCTTCTATACTAATCCTCAAAGTCTATCTTTGGGCTATGTGCTCTAATCAGAGTTTATCTAAATCTAGCTTCCAAGGTTAGTACTAAACTGCCTCTGATACCAACTGTAACGCCCCGACCCCAGCTACCCAGAGTTGGTGCATTACTTAGAAACATTGGCATGATCCCAAAAGATCAAGTCTCGAAATACCGATTAGTTTAGTAGCCTTGGAAACACTAGATACATTCATAAATGTTACATTACATCATAAAGTGAGAAATTAATAACAAAGTCTTCATAGTCCACTCTAATATCCTCTTCTGACTATCCCTGCAGGTCATTCATAAAATACTTCTTCACATCCTGGAAAATATTAAAACATTGAAAGGGGTGAGCTCAGATGCTCAGTAAGGATAACAATATTGCGGAAGCTTTCATAAATAAACATAAAAATTTAAGGCATTGTATAACTAAAACAAAAGCCTTTTAAACTTGAACATCAACATAATATGGCAAAAGTAAAATGAGATAATGCCATTCACTTATTCACATGGATATTCTAATGGTCGAATAATCACATGCAATATCAATAACCACTTTCATAATGATGGAATGCATAATGCCAGACTATCATAACCACGTAGCCAAGGCCTCGTGCCAAGACCACAAATAAGATTTTGTCAAGGCCTGGTGCCAAGACACTAGTTTGTCTCATGAGACCTGCCGATGCAATTTTTTAGAAGATACTTATGTTTAAAATTTCTAAAATATACTCCAATGTTTTTCTGAAAACATTATGAAAGCTTCTGAAAACAAAATAACTAATTCTGAGACTGCTCGACTAATTACATGCCATGATGGGTCCACGCCCAATCCCTTCCTGTCTACCACACTCGAGAGTCGGGTTTTCTGAAAACATTTTTAAGCTTGAGTTAAATACGTATACATTTGCACTGGATTTTCATATATTTGAGAGAAATATCTCTTTTTTGAAATCATTTAAAAATCACATAATTATAAAAGAAAACCTTTTGAATAAATGTAAAAGTCAAAGGGGTTTATACACCGTATAAAAGAAAGTTGTGTATAAAACCAAATATGCCTCAATGAAAGGAGATTGAGACGAAATATCTTAAAAAGATAATTTTTAAATAAAATATATCTATTATGTGTATTCACTATATGTACAAGATAGGACATAATAATATCATGACATAATTTGAAAGTAGGAGATTAACCCAAAGAATGGAAGTTGGGTTAAGAAGTTCCCTTACCTCGTGTCTGACTTGACTCAACCGTTCTTTAACCTCCTGAATAATAAACTAGAGTTAATATATTCCTTATTAAGAACCATTTTTAATTTCATTATCCTTTTTATATCACTTATTACAATGTTATGAACATTATGTAATTATTTAAGTTAATAACGGTCGTTTTGTCGATCTTTGGTAACTTGAGTCAACAATAAACTTCTTATAATTACAAGTTGTTCATGTGGTAGAATATCCATTATATCCAGAATTATATTCATGATTTAGATGTCATATATATCTTATATATCCAGTATATACATTCATTTATAATATTACGTAACATTTAGAGGTAAGAAATGAAATGCACCGTTTATGGAGACGGTAAGCCGTACGTACGCATGAATGCTACTTTCATTTCAATTTCATATTTAATGGAACTAAATCATAATGATATAAATGTATAATATAATTCCAGTATAATATAGTGTATAATACCATTTTCTTCATCCTTTATACATCCCACATATGGCATTAACGATTCAAATCACTTTGAGGGGGCGGTAGTCCACACTTCCTAAAATGAAATTATCGCGTTTACCCATAATGGAAATCATAAAGTATGCCATAAATGAGAAATACAGAAGCATAAGTAAAACATAAACATATTATATATCATATATAAAAATAGTGACATCTTAATGGCCACCTTTTAAGGTGTTATATGAGTGTTGAACAATCATCGTTTCGTGAGGCAGAAATTCGCCATCCACAGAAACCGTATGTTCTTTAACCATTAGATGTAAGTGTGTGTAAGTGTAGCTAGAATCCTTCTTATAAAAACATCCTAGTATATTGCGGATACTGGTTTTGTTACAAAATAAATGAATAAAAAGAGTTTATGGGGTTGGAGAAGAAAAATAAAATAAAACAACATTAGAAAAGACATTACCTCAAAATCGGGTGACTCTTTTTGATTTGAGCCAAAGGCTTCCTTGGGAAGAGTTCTGCCCAAAGTAAGGCTTCTAGGAGTAAGAGGGGGAAGTTGGGAGAGTATTTGGGCAGAGTTTGGCCGAGCCAAATGGCTTGAAAGTGTAAATGAGGTGGGAGAGGTGGGGGCCTTTTATAAGTGGAGAGGAGGGGCACTTTTGGAAAGATTGAAATGTTACATTATTTCACAATGCTTTTCGGATTCTAAAGGTCCCACACTTATATATTTAGAGGATAAGGTGATAAGTTTTCTAAATCTTTTCATACAATAGGCTTTGGACAAGTGTAAGCCTTGGATTTTTCATTATCTTCTCATTTTATTTAAATCGTTAAATAATGAGTTCATCGCTGCAGCATAATGATGTCATAAATAATTTAATTTATTTAATTTTTAAAAATTATAAAAAAAAATACTATGATGTAGGAAATATTTTTATCTTTCTAATGAATATTTATAGTCAAAATTTGGACTTGTGTAACCCCACATAAAAACTATTTTAGTAAAACAACTCATGTTTGTGTCAATTTAATTTTAACATTAAATAAATATATATTAATGTCATTTTCCAACTAAAGTGGCTCCATGGGGTCCCCAAGTTGACCAATGGGTTGTATTGGTCGGACATGACTCATCAAATAGGAGTAGGACAAGTTTCAAGCTCATCTCATATTATTAAAACATCATTTTTACCTTAAACTACACTAATTACCTCTAATCGCGATTAAGAACTTAAAAGTTACTATTCACCAAAAAATTATTTTAATCTCATTGAACCACATTTTACATCTTAATGACAACCATGAATGTAGGATTTTTGAAAATCAAATCACAGAAGTGGTAACATTTCATTTAAACGAAAAATCAGTTATTTAACTACCACTTAGTGGTTTCACTATTCATCAAAAATTGAAGTTTTTCAGAACAAGGCCAAAATTTCACCCTAAGCTATAATTGATATTCCGAATTCAAAAATGATTTCTATTTTACAAAATTCCAAACATATAAGTTGCATTAATTAATTTTATAATTAATTCCCGCTGTTACGACAAATAGCGTGTTTTTAAGAAACAATTTATATCAAAAGATTGGCAATTGTTTATGTGCAATTTCAATGTTAAATTAATTCTAATGACCACCATTGGATAAAATGGTAAAAATATATTCTAATTATACCTTAAAACCACTAAATAGTATAACTTATCACTATAAATTATTTTGATTAAAAAAGTTGTTTTAAGTATTTTTCACTATTCATAAAAATTTGGAAGTTCTCGGAAAATTACAAAAAATTCAACATAGGCTAATTTCAATATTAGGAATAAAAAAATGAAGTCCATTTTGAAATATAAAATTTCTATAAATTTAAAAGGTGGTTATTACTATTCATAACGGCTACTTTGATTAGTTGCGGTGTGTTAGAACTCGAACTTGCGTACAATGCAAGCTATTGCATTATTGAAAGAGAGGCGTATCGTGGAAGCTCGGGGTGTTACAAATGTGAATTGAAATATAGTAGAAGAACAATTTCATTAGTTTATGATCGTGGGTGTCTTTTCTATATAATAGGTGATCTAAAAATATTGAAATGTATTGAGAAATATTAAGGGGATTATTTAAATTTTTAATGGAATATTCTGTAAAAATAAACATATTTGGATCAACTGAAATTAAAGGAAACAAACTAAAATTAAATTATTTTTTTATAAGGGATGATGTATAACATTTTGACTATTAGTCAGCTCTATAATGATTTACAAACAGTTATTTTGGAAAAGGATTCATGAATAATGAAAATTTTAAATGGTGGGATTATTATACATCAAGGAAGTAAGAAATTAAATTCTATTGTTAATTAGTAGTCTAGATAAAGCCTTTTATTTTCCTGCAAAAGTTTATAGTATATTATTATACATGTGGCTTGTTTATCCTGGCCAAATATTCCTAACAAAAATTTAGTAGCATGATGTTATGATAGATCTACCCCTGGTATATATTGATACTAATATTTTTTGTTTAAAACATTAGAAAATAAATATGACTGTGAAATCTCATGAGAAGGTATACATTGTTTCTACATAACCTCGTGAACTTATTCAAACTGAAATATGTGGTCCCGTGAGGATGTATTTTTTAAGAGGTTATTTAAATTTTATAGAATTCATTTTTTTATCATGAATTTAAAATGTTATGATCATTAGGAATATGTGAGAATTCATATAGATGGTAAAAGTTTTAGGAGAAAATATTAGAGAGATCTATGACTCTTTATCAAGAAATAGTTATCAGATGATATGAGGGAATATACATGTGATGAGTTTAAGATTTAACTTAGAAAATTAGAGAACATGATTATGTTTTTCACACCATATACTCCCTAATAGAATTGTTTTTAAGGGTATAAATTAAATTATTATGGATATAGGAAAGAAAATATTGGTTTAAATTAATATATCAAAATCGTTTTACAGATAAGCTATGTGAGTTTCTATACACATTTAGAGTTGAGGTTTTTAATGTAAAAAAAATATTCTAATCCTTATTATATCTAGTATAAGAGGAAACTAACTCTCAAATACATTGACATATTTTTTATTCCATTCTTTAAAAATACTAAATGTTGATAGTTGGGATGGTTTAAAGAGAAATAATATGATAGATCATTTTTGGGGTACTTATCTGATGGGCATGGGTGTAAGTGATAAAACATGTGGTTTAAAAAAATATTCAACAATTATAATTTAATTATCATTTAAAATAAACATAAACTAGATGTGTTTGATGAGGATGAAGAGAAGTTAACATAACCTATTATCGTGATGCATTTTTTAAAAACAAATTAATTCTAGTTGAATGTTTCTATTATCATCTCTAGTCATATATGTAATACCAAGGTTACAATTTACCCAGGTTTTAAACAAAAATGGTATCAAAATTTTTTTTACAAGAAGAATATAATACGTAGCTGGGATGAACCTGGACAATATAAAATATGAATGGGAAGAGAAAATTAAGTATCTCTTATTCAAGTGTTCAACCAAAAACTATAGTTAGATATCTTGATCATGAAAGTGGATAAAATAAATTAAATATTATGTGAATCAAATTTAGAAAAAATAAACCTCATATCATATCCCACTGCAATAGTATAAAGGTTTCATTAGCACAATGTCAGTGTTTCAAAACTATGTTTCATCACTTCTTATCTTACTAAGAAAGATTGTTAGTCTAAGAGAACAATTCACATTCTAGAAGGAATATTGAGAGATTTATATATCTATTTTCATGTTTTTTATCAACACATTCTATTGTTGTAATTTTTATACAACAATAGATTTTGTTATAGGTTTTACATGAATCATTATGAATCCTTCTATGTTAGCTATAACAACCTCGAACCCACACTCTCGGACCATGTGCTGAAATATTTAACATTACATTCCCATATTTGATTCCAATAATGGTGACCCAAATTTTTCATCGAACCTTTAAAAAATCGAAAGGATAACATAGATAATATATATATTGGGGGACCATTTAGGTTTATATTTTTAGATAAATAGAAAAAACTACTACATAAACAACTAATAACAACTTGGAATCCTAAAAAATGACTTCATAAGGATGAACATCATCTCCCTCTGTACCTATATTTTCTTATTTCACATTTTTTCGTCGGTATCATCCTTGTGAAATCCTTTATAGACATAAATCATTCAACATCATTATTTCAACCCCATAAAAAAGTAAACATAATAAGGGTCACTACAAATGATCAGTAAGGGTAAAGACAACCATTAACAAATGAATGTCATCAATGAGCATAAGAGTGCATAAGGGTATGATGAAATAGTAAAAGTGCATGGGTGACTCATAAAAGAACTAAAACCCTTCAATACCTAGATCATCAAATATTAAAACACGGTAAAGGTAAGATTCATCATAATCAATAATAAAATTCCATGTGATATAAATATAGATCATTAGAACAATTATAAAACCATATATATCATAAAGAAATCAATTAAATACATGGGACATAATTTTCAATATACACTTCCATTCACTGTTACAAATGGAATAACCATATGGTTTTCTTTCATACCCAATGAATTGGATGTATATCATGGACCCACCAATAATTATTTTTCCATGTAACCAACTATCACTGGTTTATAATGAAACCAAATTTCCTTTGTTTATTGTGGTACCACTTGTAATTGGTATATTATTTAACCACCCAAAAAATTTCCAAGTACTATTAAAAATCAAACCACATAAAATAATTCATTTCATAATAAACTAATTGGAACAACCATTATCCCATTTATAACCGGATCAACCCATAGAAAATAAATGGGATTCTTGTTAATATTTTTGAAACATGATTAACCCACATAAAATAAATTAGTTCAATAAAAATATCTACGAATCATTATTAAACCATGGAAAATAAATGGGTTCAATAACAATCTCTTCGAAACACGATTAACCTGAGGGAAATAAATGGGTTCCATTAATAATATCTTTCAAATATGATAATAACAAGGAAAATAAATTGGTTTAATAAAAATTTTATTAAAAATTATTAAACCATGTTAAAAAATGGTTCAAAAACAATATCATTAAAACATTATTAACCAATGGTAATGAAATGGGTTCCATAAATTTTTTTTCAAAACATGTTTATCCCATTAAAAATAACATACAATCTCTTTCATAAAATATTAATCCATCCATAAAATAATGAGGATTGAATTAATAAAAAATATTCTCAGTAGAGTATAAGTAACAAGAAGGTTTGTCAATGTTAATGAATGGAACTACCATTAAAATTTCATTAAAAACATTAATGAGGAAAATAACTATTAAACATTCCAAAGTATCCCATACCACCGTAAAACATTTTAATCATATGCCCCATGAAGTAATATCATTAAATTAAACTTATAATATAATGGTCATATTGATATTATTGATATATCATGTCAAATAAAAATTATACACACCTTATAAAAATAATCAAGGTGTATAATATATCAAATATCTCAAAGATATAAATTGTAAAAAAACCATTACCACTTTGGTTTCATTGAAATGGTACATCCCATGAATGGGAATTCATAAAACGTATAAGTAAAAACCAAAAACTTTAAGGATAAGATTCATAAAATTCATCCATGAGTATTATATACACCACAAAAAAAAATAAGTGGTGAATATAGATTATATCTCACAAAAATAAAATTGTGAAGAAAAAACTCTTTACAAAGATCGTATCATTGGAGTGAGAATAAATCTGTGACATAATTTTTTATGAAAAATGTGAATCCAAACCATAACAGTGTAAATAAATTACAAGATAATAAATGTTTATTTCAACCATAGTCTAAGAATAACATAAACAATGACATAGATTTTTATCCCAATGAATGGTATTTGATATAAGAAATTCCATACAAAGATCATACCATTAGAATGAGAATAAATAAATTACATAATTATGTGGTAAAATGTATATAATCACAATAAAATTGAAAATATAGAAAAAATAATAATCAAATGTCATTTCAAACATATTCTTGGAATAACAGAACCACTGACATATAAGTTTAACCCAATTAATAGAAATTGAGTTAACAAATCCAATATAAAATCACATCATTGGAGTGAGGATAAATAGATTACCTAATTATGTTTGAAAAATGTGAATCCACACAATAATAGTGTAAATACAATGTAAACAATAAAAGTTAATTTCAAACATATTCTTGGAATAATATAACCAATGACATATAAGTTTAACCCAATGAATTTAAATTGAGTTAATAAATAACTTACAATGATAGTATCATTAGAGTGAGAAAAAATCAATGAAATAATTATATTTTACAAATTTAAATCCAAAGAATAAAAGATTAATTTTTTTATAAAAATTTAATATGTATTTTCGCATATATCCTTTTCATAACTTTTCCAATTACATAGTTATTTAACCCAATAAATGTAAATCATCTTGGGAACCGTGGGGCTGAGTGGCATCGAAATTGGGGTTTTAGGCCATCCCCATGGTTCATCCAAACCGTGGGTATATATAGGGGTCACTATATACCACACTTCTACACAGGTAGCATAGGACTTCCCCCACGGTTTGAAAACCGTGGGAATTTATATCTCAAAAAATGGGGCAGGCGGGACTCGAACCCGGGGTGATTTACTGCAGAACAAGGCCTTTGACCAACTGAGCTACCGAATTTTTTGATATGTACATATATATTTATATAAATATATTAATATTACCCGTGTTCAAAAATTCAAACTCGCGAAAAAAATCGCTGCAGGGGGAATTCGAACCCAGGACGCTGCACAGGCGCAAGTACCTCTCTGACCAACCAAGCTATCGAATAATTTAATATAAATATATATATTTATATAAATATATTAATATTACCAGTAATCGAGAAAAGGTAAAAAGCTGGATTTGAACCCGCAACCACTGCGAAGATGATTTATGACCTTACCAACTGAGCTGGAAATATTTTTGTTTATATTTTCATATATCTGTTTACTTATATTTGTAATTATATTAACTAAAATCATGTTCCTGCCAATTTTTTTCGTTGTCCCGCATAATTTTTTTCCTGCCACCATCTATACCATGGTTTTGGAAAACCGTGGGTATAGGTCCTCAAAAAAAATACCCCAATACCCACGGTTTTTCAAAACCGTGGGTATTGGTATTCTAAAAAAAATCTATACCCACGGTTTGGCCAAAACCGTGGGTATAGGTCTTTAAATATAAGCTATACCCACGGTTCTGAGAAAATCGTGGGTATAGGTCCCCATATTATCCCTATACCCACGGTTTTCGAAAACCATGGGTATTGGGGTACCCTATACCCACTGTTTTTTGCAAAACCGTGGGTATAGGTCTGTTTTCCAGTAGTGTTTATTATTAATTGAATTTCACTTATAACCAATTTATATAAAGTTACATAATCAATAATAATTCATTTGGATGTTTTGACTATATTCGGCTTATGTATCAAAACTGACTTTTAAACGTCGACAATGTTCAATGAGGTAATTATTTAAAAGTATTAATAATAATAACCCTGAAATAATTTTCATATTATTACATAAATTATATTTTTAATATCAAAGAAGAATTATTTCAAAGAAAAATGAACCAACACTACAATCAAAGAGATTCTAGGTTGTACATATGCATGAGTAACTTTCCAAAATTTCACTGATCATTATGAAAAGAAGGTAAGTAATTTTTATATTTACATATTGATAATTAGATAGTAAATAATATATTATTTAATTATATATAATTATATATAATTATATAAATGTCATTATTTTTATGTGGTGATGATAAATGATGAATTACATCCCTGTGAGGAGGCGGTAGTCCACAGGTCTACGAACGACATTATCGCTTATTCTGTGTGTAAAATGGAAATAAGGTAATGATATTTTATTTTTAAATATAGGTAATTATGTCATTAATATAGTATATATTTAATTTATAAAATATATTATTATTAAACCCATTTTTAATACATTCCTTGTAAATTGTGGATGTATCATGTCTTTTTTAGGAGGCGGTAGTCCACAAATACACCAAAAATTTAATTATATTCCAAGAAAAATAGTAATCATGAAGATATGTGTTATATAATAACTCAATTAGTTTTAATAAATTATAAATATCATATATATCATATAAAAAATTAATTAATTCATTATTCTGAACCATGAGAGGTGGTAATGGAAGAAATAACTACATTGGTTCACAAGGCGGTAGTCTGTTGTAAACACTACCGTAGATTGTGTATCCCATTTGATGCCTGTTTTTAAAGGTATAGGTTAATAACTAAATATAAAAAATATTTTAATATATTAAGGATAATTTGATTATTATATATTCATCTATCAATAATAACTAAAGTGGTGGAGAATAAAATAAAACAAAAGTACTCATTGGAGAATGTAACATCTTTTTCTGGTAACTCCTTTTGGTTTTCACCAAACGACATCCTAGGTTTAGTTATTTTACCAAATTTAGGATTATAGGATGAGACTAGGGTGATTGAGAGAAACGTTTTTAGGGTTATTTTCAAGCCAATGTGCGTAAGGGGTGTGATGTAGTGGGTAGGGTGAGTGACTTTTAATAGTGGAGGGGTAGTGGAATTACAATAAATTTAAAGGGGTAAACAATATTTGTAGGAATCCATTTCATCATGTGCTTCCAATAATAATATAAATTATATTAAAGAGGGTATATGGTCTAATAATTGATATAAAATTGTTTGTTTACATTTTTATAGGTCATTTGTCCACTTAAGATTATATTTTAAACACTAAGTAAACTCAATTTTACCTTAATCACTCAAATGAATTTTAATTAATTTCACAAATATATCAACTCAAAAAATTCGTTGAAATTACTACCAATTTTAAAT
The DNA here is from genome assembly GCA_963277665.1 of Viscum album. Classification (NCBI taxonomy): domain Eukaryota; kingdom Viridiplantae; phylum Streptophyta; class Magnoliopsida; order Santalales; family Viscaceae; genus Viscum; species Viscum album. Next base: position 368,751,730 of record OY728150.1, on the reverse strand, counting down.
TATTTTTATTCAAAAAAATTAATCCATATTTCAAAATTTTAGTCACATAATTATCCAAAATTATTTTATAATTAATCCCACAAATGGGACAATACATTGGGTTTTTGAAGAGAATGGTTCAAAAGTTTGAAATTTTTTTAGGTCAATTTTCAATGTTAAATTGATTCTGGTGACCTAAATCGGCTTACATGATATTTAAATTTATATAGTTATAGTTTAAACCCAAATAGAAATATAATTTTACACAATTAATTATTTATATGAAAAATTTGGTTTCAATTAAAATTAGTTTTCACTCAGAATTAATTAAAATATAAATGTTGTCAGAAAAATACTAAACAATTTACCCAAATAAAATCTTGATATTACACATTAAAAAAAGTATTTAATTTATAATAAATTTTTTAAATTTTTCAAAATTTTATTCTAATTAAACTCTTCAATTAAAAAGTGGAAAACATCCTTTTAGGAAAAATACACCCTTTGAATGCTTAAATTGGATTTGTTCTTATATTATGTCTATAAAACATATCTGATGAATTTAAGAACATTTTATAAAATATATAATATATAAATTTCATTAATACCATTAACTATAAGTTATTAATTTAATTTATTATGATAAAACACCTTTTGGGGAATAAAATTTTTTTTTCTTATAAACACATTCTTTATATTCAATTAGTGTAAGTTTTCATTTAAATATCTATTGTTCCCAAAATTATTAATTTTATCAAAAAATTTAAATCAAATATTTATAATATAGATAATAATATTCATTTATTCTATTTAAATTGACTTGGGGTAACTCTTATATTAAATAACTAATATTAGTAGTATATTTTTTCATATAATAATCATCCTTGCATGTAAATGAAAGTTATCAAAGAAACTGAATGATAAGTGTAATGAAAGACTAACATGGTTTTGTGTATAATGAAATATAAAATATTAATTTAATTGAACACTATATACTAGATAATTTAAATTAATTTTAATGAATATATTTAATAATAGCTTGATTTGTTACATCCCAACCCCATAAAATGAATTTGGCCTTGTAAATGTTTCTTTTTTATCAAAGAATTAAAAAAAAATTAGATTTATATTATTGAAAACTACATCTTAAATTTTTTTAATAAAACATCATATTGAAAATATTAAGTGGGAAACCTAATTTTCACCATATGTTATGCATAACAACGATTCCATATAAGGGGACATATGTTTAATCATAAAAAGGTAAATAATTATAGCGAATGGTTGAGGTCATTGATAATAAAAAAGTGAATGATAAATGGAAAGTTAAGGTCCTAAAATAATTATGATGATAAAAAATATAATTTTTTCATCAAAACGGAAGTTATTGGGTATTACCTTTTTTCAATATTTTTATCCAAGATTTAAGGAATTCCCTTACCATCTATAATAAGGGAAAAAATAAGGAAATTTACTTACTTGATTAGTATAATTTCATCCTTTAATATTTTTCCACAAAAATATCATATATTTTTTTTTCAAATAATGAGTATTTAAGATAAATTTTTTATTGTTAAAGTACTAAAATCAACTTTTAAATACCACATAACAATAAATGGGACAGATAAGTTATTCCACCTATCATTAAACATTAACAAAAAAATGGTTAACACATGGTAAGATAATTTCCAAATTGAATAAAACATAAAATTATACACCAATATTCAAAATTAAATCATAATACCCAATGTTCAAACTTAATTCTTCCATAAGTAACTATACATAAAATTCCTCAAACATTTCTAGACTAGGTTTTAAACCCAGAGATTAGAAGTATTTAATTGTATATTCTTCTAAGATAAATCAACCATTATTCCTACAATAAAATCCTATATGTTTATAAAATAAACATAATCTTAATCTGTAAAAATTTTAAAACTAAAAAATAAATCCTCCCTAAAAACACTTCATGAATATCATTTGGGTTTTATGTACCTAAAACCAAAAAATATTCTCCAAAAACATCATTGATAACTTCAAAAATTTACTACATATAAACCTCATGTGTAGTGGCATAAATCATTAAACTTATAATAAACCATTTTCTTATAGTCATTTTATATTATCTATAATTATTAATATTACCACATATAAAAACATCTTAATATCCAAAGTTATCTAAATCTACCTTTTATACCAACTATAATATCACAAAACTCGTACTCTTAGATCTTGTGTTGAGATCCACAACTTTACATTCCCCAATTTGATTCTAATAATGCTGACCCAAATTTTTCATCATAACCATACTATATCCAAAGGAAAGAAATTGAACACTTATATAATGTTTTACTTTTAGGTTTAGAGTTTATATAATTATGAAAAACTCCTACATAAACATTTCACATCAACTTGGTCTCATAAAACACTAGTTCATAAATTTGAAGGCCATCTCTCAATATACACATATCTTCTAATTTTATATTAGGTCATCAACATCATCCTTGTGAAATTATTTATAGACACAAATTGTTCAATGTGTAAAAGGAATGATTCATCATAATCAATAATAAAAATCCATGTGATATCAATCTTGGTCATTAGAAACATTATAAACCCATATCAAGCATAAAGAAAGCATTTAAATACTTGGAAAATCGTTTTCAATTCAATATTAAATTTATTATTTTAAATTTAATAACCATACGGCTGACATCAATACCCAATTTATTAGGGTTCTATCATGGAACCACCCACTTTAGTATTATCAGGTAACCACCCATCATTAGTTAATCAAGGAACCACCCATCATTGGTTTATTAGATAACTGCTCGTCATTGGTTTATCACATAAACACCCTTTAAATTTTCAAGTCCCATGAAACAATCATAACACAAAAAATATTTCATTTTATCAAAAACATAAAAGAATAAACACTATATAATTGAAATATTTTTATTATATAAATCCAAGGGCAGGGAATTTGATATTTAAAGGGTAAAATGACACAATTGAAATGAGATTCTAAAAAATTAATTATTTATTATAAATATATGACTATTTAATATATCAATTTTAGGTTTTAAAAATTTTCATCTTAATAATCTATAATTGATTTTTAAGAATCTTTTACTTGAAATTATTTAATAAAAATTATTTCTTTCTTTTAATGGGATATGTTTTATATTCATGAATTATAATATTACATTACTATACTTAATTGATATTGAATCAAGTTGACATTTTGAGTTCTAAAAATTTGATCAAATGAGATATTTTTAATAGGTATTTTGTGTTAATAAATTTTTAAGAAGATTATTTTGAAATGAGATTATATCCTATATTATATTGGTGTCCCTGAAAAATAACAAATTAATAATTTCTGAATTATTCTTAATTATGATCAATGATAAATTTGTTTCTTGAATTATTTTTTTCAGAAAAAAAGAAAGAAATATAGAATTTGAATTATGCTAGTGATAAGCAGTTAATGAAATTGAAAATAATTAAACCTTATTACTTGTTAGTCTGGCCAATCAAATGAGGAAATATAGGAGAAATGTTGTCTATAAGTAATGTTAGGGAATTAAAACCTATACTCACAGGGTGTTAATTATTTATAAATAATTTTAATTCTATGATTTCTATGAGACTTAGATGTTCAGATATGTTTAAGAGAGAAATTGAACACATCCTGATTATTTATTAACATGAGAAAAATAGAAATAGTGAGAAATTTCCTAAAGCGAGTGTTTTGAAATAATTACGCACAGTAATGTTGAGAAATTTTTTTAATAAAATAAAATCTAAATTGAGTAAATAGGATAAGATCATAATATGTTTCTATAATAAGTTATAATATTTCTTTTAATTATCTTAGATACTCCTTGAGAACTTCCACACATATTGTTATTAATGTAACAAGCTCTTTGAATTCAGAATCATTTTATTTTACTGTTATATTCCATATTCTTTTGTAGATTTAAATCAGAATAGTGTGACTCTTTTATCATTATGTTTATATTATTCTCACATGAATTTATAATGAATAACCTTTTGTTGGGGTGGATAACCAATAAAATAATGGATTAGGTATCATGTGAAGGAGACAAACCTTGTAAAAATTCATGTAATATTTTTTATATAATTTTCATCATATAAATGTGAGGTAGAGAAGTAATATTTGAGTTGATAATTTTTAATAGTAAACATTTGATGATTAAACGTGATAAAAATTGAAAATATTGTACTCTAGTAATTCAACAGCCCTCTTAGTAGACCATAAGAATCATAGGAACATCGACTAGTATAGTGAAATATTCCTCTATTATATACATTCTATCACTGAAAATGGAAGATTTACGTTTTTTTAATAATAAGAAATGTGTTACATTTGATGTGAAAAACTATAATATTGAGTAGAATAGAATGTTACCATATCTTATATATTTTTTATTTTAGTTTATAAATGTTTTTATTAATGGTTATCCATCGATAAAGGTGGATGGACCAATGTACATCTATGATCAATGAAATTTGGTGTTTGATGGTAAATGAAAAAAATTATACTAATGTATTTTCCATAAAAAAAATCTATACGATCATATTGGACATTAATCAACCAATAAAATTTATAACATGCAATATTGTATATATGAAACAAATTATAACATCAATGATATAAAATTTTAGTTTTAGAGAGGTATGTTTATATACCCCAAGATGGACGAGGAAGAGAACATTAACCACTACCTCACTAAATTTAACAAAGTTATTAAAAATATATGTTTCTTTGGTGATATCATTAAAAAATTTAAAATTTTAATGAATCTATTAAGAAATTTTGTAAACAATTTTGATCCAAATATCTTATCTCTAAGAGATAATGAGGCTCTTTCCATATACTAATTTTAGACACTATCATATCTTATGAAATGAGAAACTATTATGAATTCACGAGAAACAGTAAAGATAAAATGGATTTTGAGGAAACTTTGATGTTGAAAATAAATGATGATATTTATTCTATTGAAATAAAATCCATGGATGAAGATAAAGATGAAAACCATCAATGAATTTTTCCTCTTATTTCAAATAATTTTAAAAAAACATGAAGTAAGTAAAATAATAATTACACTGAGTTTTTATAATCGAAATTGTATATGGAATTTTTCTATAAATTTTCCAAATAATATTGGTTATAATGGTGATTCTAATGATGATGATGATAATTCAGAAAAGTTTTACTACAGAAAAAATTAAAAAGAGGAATATGAAGTTTGAGAAATTAAGGAGAGGTTATTTATAATAATGAAAATAAAATTTATAAGAAATGTGGATGAATTTTATCATTCATATATAAGATAATTAAAACATGAATCTTATGAGTAATATACCAATTACATGAATCAATTTGAAAGAGGGTTTTAAAATTCAATGAGTGGTGGAGATAAATATAAAAAACTACGTTAAATGCATGTTAAAAGATTACCTTTAATCGTTTATTGATAAAAATACCATGATCAATAAATAGAAGAATAAATTGGGAAAATAAAATAAAATGTTGAAAAATGAGAAGAATAAGTTTGAAAACAAATATTATTGTTTTTCGATCAAATAATAATATATAATTTTAAGAATACCAAATATGAGAAGATAATGAACTATCTTGATGATATATTTTTTATAAAATAATACTATTTATCTATGATACACTCTTTTTTTAGAATAAGAATTACATTAAGATGTTACATGAGGATTTCAAAAAAATATTAATTTCAAGACTAAATCCACTAAAATAATAGAATGAGCATACATCAATGATTTTTTTAATCATTGTACCTAATTAATCTAGTTATAAATCTGTTTCATTATTTGTAATGGTTGAGACTCAAAATAAGATCAATTTTAGAATATGGGAAATTTTCAGAATAATTCACCAATATTAGTATAATGATTGTGGAAATATATAATATCTTAGATTCCCAAAGCTAAAAAACTACACCTCAAAATTTAAAATAGGAACCTGGGTTATAGTTCGGGTTGAATTTTTGTAAACAAATATGATCCAGATTCCTAGGGTACTTCCTATGTTGTGTATTGTTTTGGAATAAGTCCTACATATATAGGTATAACAATTCAGTTCTTAGAATGATGCATTAATTCAGAAGGGAGTCACTCAGAGGGGAGGAAGACAAAAAAATTTAGATGATATCGTGTTAATACAATTATTCCTAAATTTCCAAAAAAGAACATATATGAGTCTTTTGAGGAAGTGTACCGTAGATATTAGAAGAAGTTTTGTATTGCCGGAAAATTAATAAAACTATTTCTAGGATATATCATCCTTAGTATGAAAGGATATGGTATTGAGAAGATCAATGAAAAAAGAATGATTAGATTAATATGAGTTAAAATCCTGTAGAAGAACAATTTATTTAATTCATTATAGTTGGTGTATTCCCTTTATGATATTTTATCTTAATATTTTTGAAATGTTTTGAGAATTGTTATTGGGGGTGATAAACTGTACAAAAGAATATTACCTAAAAATAAATGGATTTGGATCAACCGAAAATGATGGAAAAATCTAAAATCAAATGATTTTTTATAAGGAAGGGACGATGTATAACCCTTTGAGTGTTAGTTAGCTCTATTTTGATGCATAGGAGGTAATTTTTGAAAAGGATTCATGCTTAATTAAAAATTTAATGTTGGGATTGTAATACCTCAAGGAAGAAAAAAGGAAAATATGTTGTTAATTAGTGATCTAACTAGTGCTTGTTATTTGGATGAAAAAGTTTTTAGAATCTTATTACACATGTGGCTTGTTCATCATAGCCAAATATTCCTAACTGAAATTCAATGACATGATGCTATGAGAGATCTTAACATGGAATATATAGAAATAGATATTATTTTATTTAAATCGATAAAAATAAATATGACTTCGAAATCTCATAAGAATGTATAATTTATTTCTAAAAAGCCAATTGAACTTATTCAATCTGAAATATTTGGTCCCATTAGGAAATCATTTATAGGTGGTTATTTCTATTTCATTGAATTAATTTTATATTTATCATGAATTTATAATGTGATGATCATCAGGTAAAATTAGGAATCTATTTAGATGGTATAAACATTCTGGAGAAAATACTAGAGAGGAATATGACTCTTTATTAAGAAATATATATTTGACAATGGGAAGGAATATATATGTGATGAGTTTAAGACTTATCTTATTAAATTAGAGAATGTGATTAAATTTTTCACACAATATACTCCCTAATATAATTTTTTTCCTATGATGATTAATTCATTAATTGGGGATATGGGAGTTAAAATATTATCTTAATGTAAAATATCAAAATATTTTTACAGATATGCTATTTGAATTTCTGTACACATTCATAATTGAGGTTTTTTAATAAAATGAAATATTTACCTCATTATATCTTTAACAATAGTGAACCATATCTCATATACTTCAATGTATTTGGTATTCTATTGTTTAAATAGACATAAGATAGCTACCTGGGATGGATTAAAGAGAAATAAGATGAAGGATCATTTTTTGGTACTTATATGACAGAAATGGGTTCATGTGATAAAATATGAGGTTTTATAAAGATATTAATATGTTTTAATTTGAAGATAATTACAAATAAGACTAAATAGAAGGTGTTTTATGAGGATGAAGATAAATTAACATAACCTGTTAGTGTGATTCATTTTGAATAGTAGATTATTGAACATGAAAAATTTGAGGCGAATTTTATTGATGTCGACTCTAGTCAAACATATAATATCGAGGTTATTATTAACTAGGGTATTAGATAGAAATGATATCAAAATATATTTGACACATAAAATATAATACATAGTAAGGATGAACCGATGAATATAAAATATAATAAGGAAGGGAAAATCAAATGGATCTTATGTCAAGTTTTGAACCAAAAACTATATTTAGATATCTTGATCATGAATGTGGATAAAATAAATTGATGATGAAATGATTTAAATCTAGAAAAACTCCACGTCAGATAATATCCCAAAGAAAAAAATATAAGAAAATTCATTGGTAATAAGTTAGTGTTTCAAAAATATGTTTCAGCAATGCTTATAATACTTATATAGATAGTCAGTCAGAGAGAACAATTCACATTCTAGAAGAAATATTGAGATCTTTCTCTATGTATTTAAATGGTTTATGGGATCAACACATAACTTTGGTGTAATTTTATTCAAATTATTGATTTTATTATAGATTTCACATGACTCCATATAAATCCCTCTATTGTAGTTATAACAACCAAAATCTCACACTCTTTAATCCTGTGATTAAATACTTAACCTTACATTACCAGTTTTGATTCCTATAATAGTGACCCAAATTGTTCATTTAAACATTACATAATCAATATTAAAACATGCATCATATATATACTGCGGGACCTTTTAGGTTTATAGTTTTAGAGAATTAGGATAAACTACTATATAAATAATTCACACTAACTTTGACCCATAAAAAACTGGTTTATAATGTTTAACATCATCTCCCATTATTCATATATTTTATTTTTTCACATTAGTTAATCAGCATCATGCTTCTAAAATCCTTTATAGATATAAATCAATCAACATTGTTCTTTTAAATCCACAGAAAACAAAACATAAGAATCTTCACCGCAAATGATATGTAAGGGTAAAAAATGATTAATAATTGAATGTCATTAATGAGAATTGGTTTTCATAATGTTATGATGACATAATCAAAGTACATGAGTTAGTCATAAAAAAATCAAACCCCTCAATACCTATATCATCAAATATGAAAACATGGTAAAGGGAAGAGTCATCAAAATAAATAATCAAAATCCATATGATATCAATCCAGATCATTAGAAACATTATAAAACCATAGATATCATAATGAAAACAATTATATACTTAGGACATTATTGTCAATTAACTCTTACATTCACTCTTACAAATGAAATAATTATATGGTTGAATTCCATAGCCAATGCATTGGAGGTCTAACATGGACCCATATATCATTGGTTTATAATAGAACCAACCGTCATTGGTTAATCATGGTACTAGTTTATGTTGGAATATCATGTTACCACCCATAAAATTTTAAAGTACCATTAAAAAATCATAATGCATAAAATCTTTTATTTTGTCAAAAAATAATAAGAATACCTATTATCCCTTTATTAACATGATTATCCCATAGAAAAGAAATGGTTTTCTTGTTAATATCTTAGAAACATGATTAAACTATTTAAAAATAAATTGGTTTAATAAAAACCTATTTTAAACCTAATTAAATCATGGAAAATAAATGGGTTCAATAACAATCTCTTCGAAACCCAATTAACCACTTGAAAAGAAATGGGTTCTATAAGAATATATTTTAAACATGATTAACCCATGGAACAGAAATGGGTTCCATAATAATCAATTAAATGCATTATCAACACCTGTAAATTAAATGGGCTCAATAAAAATATCTTTGAAACGTGACTAACTCATGGAAAAGAAATGGGTTCTCTAACAATCTATTCAAAACCATGTTATCCCGTTGAAGAAGAGCATACAATCTCTTTCAAACAAATATTAATCCATTCATAAAATTATTAGGATAGTATCGATAAAAAAAATTCATTTCAAGATATATAACATGATGTTTTTTTGATGTTTATGAATGGAAATACCAATAAAATGTCATTAAAAACATTCAAGAGGAAAACATCCATTAAAATTAAAAAGTGTCTCATACCACCTTAAAACATTTTAATCACAATACCCATGAAGTAATATCATAAAATTCAGAAAATAATATCATGTTAATATTTATATTCATGATATATCATGTCAAATTATATTTATAAAAACCTCGTAAAAATAATATAGGAGTATAACATAACAAAAGTCTCAAAGAAGGAACATTGTGAAAAAAATCCATTACAACTTTGATAATATTGAGACCGCACACCCAATGAAGGAGATATCTTCCAAATGATAAGTAAAAACCCAGAAATTTAAGGAGTAGATTCATAAAATTCATCCATGGTTATGATATACCACACACAAGATAAATAAGTGGTAAAAATATAATATATCTCGCAGAAATAAAAGTGAGATGAGAAAACCACCCCAATGATCGTTTCACTATAGTGAAAATAAATAAATAAAATAATTAAATTTAAAAAAAATCAAATACATAAATTTGGAAATATATAATAATATAACTATATACAATTTCACACATATTATGGGCCTAACATAATAAATTACATAGAAGTTTAACCTAATGAATGGAAATTGATTTGAGAAATACCTCACAAATATTATATAATTGGAATAAGAATAAATGAATGAAATAATTATCTGGGAAAAATATAAATAAACACTATAAAATTTGAAATATATTATTTAATAATCACATTTCATATTAAACATATTATTGGAAAAACATAACAAATGACATAGATGTTTAACCCAATGAATAGAAATTAAATTAATAAATCCCTTAAAAATCAAATCATTGGAGTGAGAATAAATCAATGAAATATTTATTTTTTAAAAAATTTAAATGTGATGACCCAGACTCTCTTGGTCCTTCCCTTTACCAAAATTCGGGTTCTAAAGGAGTGGTGTCTCGGTGAGACCGATCAGCGAGACCGATCAGCGAGACCGATCGGCGAGACCAATCGGCATCACCCGACCTTGTCAAGTTGTTTCCAGTAACACACCTTTGCGTAAATAGGGTTTTAAAAACCTATTATGACTCGTTTAACCGTGTTTTAAGACCCGTAACACCCATAAGAGTTTTAATTAAATGCTTCATCAATTCATTAAAACCACCCGACCCTTTTGTGACGAGTGGAGCCGCGTGATCAACCCACGACCCCCGCGCCTTACGTGGATTTGCATTTTCACCTCAACTGTCCCCGGATCCTATAAACTAAGGGATAGCTGTGGTTTCTCCTTTCCTCCATCGTGACTTTCACAAACAGCTTCTGGTGTGTCGAACCGGCCGCATCGTTATCCGTATTGTTCCACGCCCCCGGCTTAAAAGTCGATCATCTATCAACAAATAGGTAATTCCTCCTTTGCCTCTCTCTTTGTGTATCGTGCGGGGTGGGCGTGCTTTTGTTTCTGTATAATTGGATAAACCAGACCTAATTAAAGATAACAAACGAATTCTATAAAGAAAGAAGGGGGGCTGTGATCGTTGATGTTGTCTTATGTTTTGATGTTGTTTCTCTTATGACCATCTTATTGAGTTGTGTTGGCTTATGCCTCCGGAAAATCAAGGCCGTTGGTGGTCGTTGTTTGTGCACTAATGAACCCCTGCTAATGTTTTAAATAGCTTGTTGTGGTTGTAAACTCCTACTGTGAAAAGTGAATTTGGTTAATCACGTATATCCGGCCAAATAAATTGAGGCACCAGGATCTTTCCTTTTCTTTTATAACCCCGGTTAAAACACATGGAATTTGAATCATAGAGTGTGTTAAGTCGTTTAAATCTGAAAATACAAGAAAGGCCATGCTTGTGTTGGTGGTGGTAGTTGGTTGTTTTCCCTTCGGGCTGATTGCTGGAGATGTGGGAGGGGATGGGATCCCCTGTTCCTTTATACTTTCGGTGGTTGTGAGTTTTAAATATAGGTGGTTACTTGTTCATATCACAAATTGGGGTGGAATCCTCTGTTGTTGAGAACCATGTGTGGACGTTTTGGTTGATGTTTGACTGTTTACTTTTCTAGACTTATGCCTATGCCTACTAGATGCCCAGTGGTGCTTAACCCAAATATTGTTACTGAACATGAAACAAGAATGGTATGATGGGTTGTTAGCGTGAGTCGTGACTCAGACTTGAGTGTTGTTGTGATCTATAGGCTCTCCGAAGAAAAACCTAGTTTTGGGTGAGTGCTTATTACCTATATCTATACTTGTAGTTTTGTGTTTCTTATTCGCACCCCACCCAAGTTGAGCACCTAGTACCGAACACCCCCATTTCATGGGGGAGGGTGTTTTTCCCAACACTATTCTTAGTGACTGGTTATTATCTCTTTTTATGCTCCCTTTTCCAGATAGCCCAAGTATCTTCGGGCAGGATTTGATGGCCTGAAGTCCATTATTAGCCCAAGAACCTTCGGGAAGGGTAGTGTGTTGGTTGGCCAAGTGTGTGCGGCAGGTGGTTTCCCAAGTGTCTTCGGGATGAGTCCCAGGTGTCTTCGGGCGTGGTGGTGGTTGTTCTGGCCTAGGTTTTTGCAGGCATAGTTATGTGTGACAGTTGTGGCCCAGGTGTGTGCGGGTGGGATTCAGCAGTGGGACTGCGTACAGTTGAGGCCCAGGTGTGTGGGGGCGGGATTTCGGCAGTGGGACTGTGTGTGGTTGTGGCCTAGGTGTGTGCGGGCGGGTGTGGCAGTGGGACTGCGGTGAAAATGGCGGGATTGGTCCGATGCGTAGGATGTCTCAATAACCAGTGGGAAAGTGGCGTGGGGTACCCAAACATCGATGTGCTCTTATTATATAAATTACTTGACTTGCGTTATTTGGGGAGTGTGCCTTGGTGAGGCCTGGGGTGGATAGTTTACCTTGATAGGTGTTTAGTTTACTCTTTTCTCACGGGACTTTAGTACGTTCCCCCACTTGTGCACGAGAGTCTTTGGCTTTTCCTACTGAGTGTACTTGTATGATCACCCTACGTATATAAAACTGCTTTCAAGTTTCTAGTAGGACATCGGGGATTATGCAAGACCTTACTAGCTCGGACTTTTGGAGCAGTTGTAGTTGTTGTTTTCCTTTTTGGTACTTACCTTGTAGTCACCTTTTTACACCTTGTGGATTTTACTTTTGAAACATGCATGTGGGGATGGTTTATTTTTTTTGGTTTTTCTCTCTACCTTGGTGTTGTTGGGTTTTCTTCTCCTTATCTCTCGATCCTATAAAATAAAAAGGTTAATGCCTTCCTTTTGCGAGAATTTTCTATACCCTAGGTGCTAGTCGCCACTCCGAGACCTATTGAAGGCGGGTTTCGGGGGTCATTATCTCTCCTTCAACTTAAAGAAGGAAGGGCCTGGCAGTCAGCTAACCCTTCCCTCCTTTTGGTGAAGGCAGGTCGTGACAGAATGGTATCAGAGGTAGGAAGGAGTCTGGAGTTAGGCACAGTGAGGATTGCGTGGGATGGTAAGGAAATGGTGTTGGGTGACCTTGGAGTGCGAATTAGTTCAGGGAAAACCGGCTAGGACACGGGATTTTAGGGCCCCCCGTGATCCGATGCAAGGACTCTGGACCTACCGAATGACCAAGTGAGGCCGCACCGATTGCAGTGTAGAGACCCTAGGAAAGGTACATGCATCATAATGACTTGTGTTCTTGTGTTTCTGGGATGTTTTGGAAATTAAGAATAAATTTAAATCTTAAGAAGTTTTAAGGACGATATTCTGCACTACTTGGTCTTAGGCATTCCTTGTTTACCTTGCAGTTATGGCACCTGGAAGGCGACCACGTGTGGTACAGGCGATCGAGGCCCCTGAGACTACTTTGGCCAATTGGCAGAGAGCTGATCGAGAGGAAGAGGACGACCAGTGGCAGAAGACTCTTCGAGCCTTCCAGCGACAGGCCCTCGAGAAGTATGAGGGCAGCACCTCCGATATGAAGATGGAAGGCTGGCTAGAGGCTCTAGTTATATATTTCGGCCTGATTCGGGCCCCGACCGAGTATTGGGTTCCCTTGGCCGTTAGCCAGATGCAGGGAGTGTCACGTTAGTGTTGGATGCTTTACCTAGGGGAGAGGAGAGAATCTGAGGTGGCTTGGGTGGATTTAGAGAAGGAGTTATGGGCGGAGTTCCTCTCCTCGACGATGAAAGTAGAAACGAGGTAGGATATACTCTCCCTCCAGCAGGGGAGTATGTATGTGAGGGAGCTAGTGATCAATTTCAAAGACCTCCTACGTTTTGCTCCGGACCTCATTCCCGATGAGGAGTCTTGGGCAAGACGTTTGGAGGAGGCACTCCGACCCTCCCTCCAGCATGCTGTTACCCCCATTACCCTGCCGATGTACTTGGAGGTCCAGAAGAAGGCCGAAGTGGTGGAGCGGATGCATGCTCTAGGGGGAGTGTCACGAGAGGGGACCCAACTGGGACCATCAAAGGGGAAAGTCGTCAGCACCAGGCCTCTAGCGTCAGGACCCTCTAGGTTCTGACCCGTAGGGAGCAGGCCGCAGCAGTTTCAGTTTCGATCCGCCGACCCTCGCCCTTTTCCTACGGGCCCGGGACCACAGTGATTCATCTGTGGGATCCCTGGGCATCTCCGGAGTCAGTGCCCAGACCGGGTGCAATACAACAGTGGAAGTCAGCCCCAGCACCCACCCCAGCAGCAGCTTCTAGCCAGACCTTTCCAGCAGCAGTAGCAGGGACAGCGAGCTCCCACTCCTCCGAGGGCAAATGTAGGAGGAGGCCGACCTCAGGGCGCTACACAGGGACCTCGACCAGGGCATGGTCGGGGGGGTGGCCGATAGCCTAGGGGCAGGGGAGCTGGGCGTGGACAGTTTCACGCTGCAGAGGCAGTAGTCCCAGCAGAGACAGAGGTTGTTCGAGGTACGATCAGTCTGTTTAGCACTCTTGCTTATGCTTTGTTCGATACCGGAGCTTCGCACTCCTTCATTGCACCCAGTCTAGCCCGTTCCTTGGTTCTAGATGCCAAGAGACTTCCATTGCCCCTGGTGTTGAGCACACCAGTTGGAGGTCAGACCGACTTGTTGTTCATTTTTCGGGGATGTAGACTGATGATAGGGCCACATCAGTCAGTTCGGGATCTTCTTCTGCTACATATTTAGCCATACGATGTCATCCTAGGCATTGACTGGCTATTTTATGTGTGTGCTGTCATCGACTATTTTCAAAGGAGGGTGGTGTTCTCAGACTTGGACAGCTGGCGTGTTACCTTCATCGGCGAGCGGAGCAGTCCGAAGGGAAACAAGAGGGAGGAACCTCTCATCTCCTTGTTGACCGAGCTGACGGTAGAATCAGTAGATACGGAAATGGTGGAAGTACCAGAGATCGTCCGTGAGTTTATGGACATCTTTCCTGAAGAGGTGACGACTCTTCCCCCTCGACGTGATATCGAGTTCAGGATAGACCTACATCCCGGCCCTCGTCCAATCTCGATGGCTCTTTACTAGATGGCACCTTCGGAACTACGGGAGTTGCGGATACAGATTGACGATCTAATGAAGAGGGGTTATGTTCATCCGAGTACGTCACCATGGGGTGCTCTGGTCTTCTTTGCAAATAAGGTAGATGGAGGTCTTAGGCTATGCATAGACTACATGAGGTTGAATCAGGTGACGATCAAGAATCGCTACCCTCTCCCAAGGATAGATGATCTTTTTGACCAGCTGAAAGGGGCAGGATGGTTCTCAAAGATTGACCTACGGTTTGGGTACCACCAGTTGAGGGTGAAAGAGAGCAACTTCCCGAAGACAGCGTTCAGGTGCAGGTATGGACACTTCGAGTTCGTGGTCAGGCCCTTCGGTGTTACGAACGCCCCGGCTATGTTCATGGGGCTTATAAACTCCATCTTCTGGGAGTACCTGGATCGGTTCATGGTTGTGTTCATTAACGACATCCTGGTCTACTCTAGATCAGAGGAGGACCATCCAGAGCACCTGAGGACAGTTTTTGAGGTCCTCCGACGACACCAGCTATATGAGAAGTTGTCAAAATGAAAGTTCTGGACATGAGAAGTGCACTTCCTCGGGCACGTAGTGTTAGAGTAGGGGATAGCGGTCGACCCATCAATGGTCGAAGCAATTGTTTCTTGGGCAGTACCCAAGAATGTGGCAGAAGCCCGAAGTTTCCTCGGGTTGGCAGGTTACTACCGGAGGTTCGTACCAAACTTCTCCCGAGTAGCAGCCCCTTTGACAGCACTGACCAAGAAGGACCGGGCTTTCGTATGGAGTGAGCAGTGCCAGTCAGCCTTCAGCTATCTACAGGGGAAGTTGGTCAGTGCCTCAGTGCTGAGATTACCAGAAGAAGGGGAGGCCTATGAGGTATTCTGCGATGCTTCGGGACAGGGCCTGGGATGCGTGTTGATGAAGCGACGAGGGGTGATCTTTTACGGGTCCAGGTAGCTGCGTTCCCATGAGCGTGATTACACCACCCACGACCTAGAGATTGCAGCGGTCGTTTTTGCGCTAAAGTTATGGCAGCACTACCTCATCGGGGAACGCTTTGTGGTCTTTACAGATCACAAAAGCATGAGGTATATCTCCTCCTAGCGGGACTTGAACTTACGACAGCGGAGATAGGTGGAGTTCCTCCAAGATTACGACTTTGAGATCTCTTATACTGAGGGTAAGGGAAATGTGGTGGCCGATTATTTGAGCAGGATGATGCAGAAGGATGTGGTCCGAGAGTCGGCGGATGCCTGGAAGGCAATGGAAGAGTTGCCTGCCTTACACCTGGATGCGAAGATGGATAGAGGAAGAGGCTGCCTATATCAGATGACAGTGCAGTCATCCATGTTTCAGTAAGTGGAAGAGTCTCAGTGGGGAGACCTAGAGTGTGAAGTGATGTGTGACCAAGTTGACCAGGGCAATGCTCCGGAAGGATGGACCGAGGATGTTCAGAACTGGATGCTTTTCCAGGGGAGGTTGTTTGTCCCAGAGGCGATGCACAGCAGGGTCCTCAGTGAGTTCCACAACTCACCCCTGGTGGTACACCTTGGAGTTTCCAAAATGTACCAGGGTTTGAAGAGGCAGTTTTGGTGGCCCGTAGTTATGCGAGCAGTGGCGGAGTTTGTGGCCAAGTGCCTAGTGTGTCAGCAAGTGAAGGCTGAACACCGAGTTCCAGGCAGCCTACTACAGCCCCTAGGTGTCCCCGAGTGGAAGTGGGATGACATCTCAATGGATTTCGTCACGGGACTACCCAAGGCCCAAGGAGGGTACGATGCCATCTGGGTGGTAGTGGACAGGTTGACGAAATCGGATCACATTCTGGCGATCAGGGAGTCGAGTGCTATGGATGCTTTGGCATGAAAGTACGTGGATGAGGTGGTGTGGTTGCATGGAGTTCCGAGGTCTATAGTCTCGGATAGGGATGCACGGTTTACCTCGCGGGTCTGGAGAGGATTTCAACATGCGTTTGGCACCCAGTTACGCCTTAGCACTGCTTTCCATCCCCAGACATATGGGTAAACGGAGCGCACCATCCAGACCATGGAGGATATGCTCCGAGCATGTGTTCTGGACTCAGGAGGGTCATGGGTGAAATACTTGCCTCTGGTAGAGTTTTCCTACAATAATAGCTACCACTCTACCATCGGCATGGCCCCGTTTGAGGCTTTGTACGGGAGGCCATGTCGTTCGCCTGTGTGTTGGACCGAAGTAGGAGAGGCCGGCATCCTTGGTCCGGAGGTGGTGTAGAACACGAAAGAGAAGGTTCAGCTCATACGGGAAAGGATGAAGGCAGCCCAGGACCGACAGAATTAGTATGCTGATACCAGGAGGAGGCCCTTGGAGTTTAAGGTTGGGGACCACGTGTTCTTGAAGGTCTCCCCTCGGTGTGGGCAGCGGAGGTTCGGCAAGGAGAATAAGCTTTCCCATAGGTTTATCGGACCCTTCCAAGTGTTGCGGCGGGTCGGCGAAGTGGCTTACCAGATAGCGTTGCCACCACCGCTATTAAGGATACATGATGTCTTTCATGTGTCTCAGCTCCGTTGGTATCTGTACGACGATTCGCACGTCCTTGATTGGGGAGAGCTGGACATCGAGGATGATGCGACCTTTGTGGGGAGACCAGTGATGATCGAGGATCGCAAGGAGAAGGTGCTTTGCGGCCAAACCATTCCCTTGGTTCGTGTGTTGAGGAGACATGGTGGTATTGAGGAGAGTACGTGGGAAAGGGAAGAACAGATGCGTACCCAGTACCCAGAGTTGTTTTGAGTTTTGTTCCTTGTTGTACCTGTTGTGGTAAGATGTTTTGTTATTTGGCTATGAAATGTACTGGTTTCTTTCCTCTGCTTGTGTGTGAAAACCCCCAGCTATAGGGAAGGAGAGAACTCGACCCCTAATCAAGACACATTAAGGTGGATGCGATTAAACACGTGCAAGCGAGTCAGTGCCGCCCAAAGAAGATAATATCTTGACATGGGGGAAGAGACTCCCCAACCCACGTACCCGGGCAGTTTGGCATGGTATGTTGCTAGGTTCGTGAGACGAAGATGTTCTTGGTTAGCGATGAGTTTTGCTCTTGAGAGGTATCTTTTTGGGTGGTTGTTCGGACCCGCCCTTCCCGTCTAGGTTATTTAAATTCTCGGGGACGAGAGTAGTTTGAGAGGTATCTGATGTGATGACCTAGACTCTCTTGGTCCTTCCCTTTACCAAAATCTGGGTTCTAAAGGAGTGGCGTCTCGATGAGACCAATCGGTGAGACCGATCGGTGACACTGATTAGTGAGACCGATCGGCGAGACCGATCGGTGAGATAGATCGGCGAGACCGATCGGCGTCACCCGGCCTTGTCAAGTTGTTTCCTGTAACGCTCCTTTGCGTAAATAGGGTTTTAAAACCCTATTCTGACTCGTTTAACCGTGTTTTAAGACCCGTAAAGCCCATAAGAGTTTTAATTAAATGCTTCATCAATTTATTAAAACCACCCGACCCTTTTGTGACGAGTGGAGCCGCGTGATCAACCCACGACCCCCGCACCTTACACGGATTTGCGTTTTCACCTCAACTGTCCCCGGCTCCTATAAACTAAGGGATAGTCATGTTTTCTCCTTTCCTCCATCGTGACTTTCACAAACAGCTTCTAGTGTGTCGGACCGGCCGCATCGTTATCCGTAAAGTTCCGCGCCCCCGGCTTAAACGCCGATCATCTATCAACAAGTAGGGAATTTCTCCTTTGCCTCTCTATTTTTGTATCATGTGGGGTGGGCGTGATTTTGTTTCTATATAATTGGATAAACCAGACCTAATTAAAGATAACGAACTAATTCTATAAAGAAATAAGGGGGGGCTGTGATCGTTGATGTTGTCTTATGTTTTGATGTTGTTTCTCTTATGACCATCTTGTTGAGTTGTGCTGGCTTATGCCTCCTGAAAATCGAGGCCGTTGGTGGTCGTTTTTTGTGCACTAATGAAACCCTGCTAATGTTTTAAATAGCTTGTTGTGGTTTTAAACTCCTGCTGTGAAAATTGAATTTGGTTAATCACGTATATCCGGCCAAATAAATTGAGGCACCAGGATCTTTACTTTTCTTTTATAACCCCGGTTAAAACACACGGAATTTGAATCATAGAGTGTGTTAAGTCGTTTAAATCTAAAAATACATGCAAGGCCCTGCTTGTGTTGGTGGTGGTAGTTGGTTGTTTTCCCTTCGGGCCGATTGCTGGAGATGTGGGAGGCGATGGGATCCCCTGTTCCTTTATACTTTCGGTGGTTGTGAGTTTTAAATCCGGGTGGTTACTTGTTTTATCACAAATTGGGGTGGAATACTCTGTTGTTGAGAACCAGGTGTAGACATTTTGGTTGATGTTTAACTGTTTACTTTTATGGACTTATTCCTATGCCTAATAGATGCCCAGTGGTGCTTAACCCAAATATTGTTACTGAACATGAAACAAGGATGGGATGATGGGTTGTTAGCATGAGTGGTGACCTGGACTTGAGTGTTGTTGTGATCTATGGGCTATCCGAAGAAAAACCTAGTTTTGGGTGAGTTCTTATTACCTATATCTATACTTGTAGTTTTTTGTTTCTTATTCGCGCCCCACCCAAGTTGAGAACCTAGTGCCGAACACCCCCATTTCACGGGGGAGGGTGTTTTTCCCAACACTATTCTTAGTGGCTGGTTATTAGCTCCTTTTCTGCTCCCTTTTCCAAATAGCCCAAGTATCTTCAGGCAGGCTGTGATGGCCTGAAGTCCATTATTAGCCCCAAAACCTTCGGGCTGGGTAGTGTGGTGGTTGGCCAGGTGTGTGAGGCAGGTGGTTTCCCAAGTGTCTTCGGGATGAGGCCCATGTGTCTTCGGGCGTGGTGGTGGTTGTTCTGGCCTAGGTGTTTGCAGGCATAGTTATGTGTGACAGTTGTGGCCCAGGGGTGTGAGGGAGGGATTCAGTCGTGGGATTGCATACAGTTGAGGCCCAGGTGTGTGCGGGTGGGATTTCGGCAGTGGGACTGCATGTGGTTGTGGCCCAGGTGTGTGCGGGCGGGTGTGGTAGTGGGACTGCGGTGAGAATGGAGGGATTGGTCCGATACATAGGATGTCTCAATAACCAGTGGGAAAGTGGCATGGGGTACCCAAACATCGATGTGCTCTTATTATATAAATTACATGACTTGCGTTATTTGGGGAGTGTGCCTTGGTGAGGCCTGGGGTGGATAGTTTACCTTGATAGGTGTTTAGTTTACTCTTTTCTCACGGGACTTTAGTACGTTCCCCCACTTGTGCTCGAGAGTCTTTGGTTTTCCCTACTAAGTGTACTTGTATGCTCACCCTACGTATATAAAACTGCTTTCAGGTTTCCAGGAGGACTTCGGGGATTACACAGGACCTTACTAACTCAGACTTTTGGAGCAGTTGCAGTTGTTGTTTTCCTTTTTGGTACTTACCTTGTAGTCACCTTTTTATACCTTTTGGATTTTACTTTTGAAACATGCATGTGGGGATGGTTAACTTTTTTTGGTTTTTCTCTCTACCTAGGTGTTTTTGGGTTTTCTTCTCCCTATCTCTCGATCCTATAAAATAAAAAGGGTAATGCCTTCCTTTTGCGGGAATTTTCTATACCCTTGGTGTTAGTCGCCACTCCGGGACCTATTGAAGGTGGGTTTCAGGGGTCATTATCTCTCCTTCAACTTAAAGAAGGAAGGGCCTGGCAATCAGCTGACCCTTCCCTCCTTTTGTTGAAGGCGGGTCGTGACATTAAATCCAAAAAATAACATTGTAAATAAATTATAAGATAATAAATTTTCATTTCAAACATAGTCTTGGATAACATAACAAATGACATAGAAGTTTAACCCAATGAATGGAAATTGAGTTAAGAAATCACTTAAAAGATCGTATCATTGGAGTAAGAAAAATCAATGAAATAATTATCTTTTACAAATTTAAATACCCACAATAAAAGTTTAAATACAGTATAATATAATCAATGGTCATTTCACATGTATTCTTGGCCTAATATTACAAATGACATAGAAGTTTAACTCATATAAATTGACTTATGAAATCACATACATTGAGGTTGAATTATCGTGTTTGTTCTCTATTTTCATGAATAATAAACATATTATTATTATCTAAAATATCCATAACATTTTCCATGTTTATTATTAATTTTTTTTCACATATAACCAATTTATATAAAATTACATAATCAATAATGATAAAGTCAGAGTTTTTGACCATATTCGGCATATTTTTAACAATAGACTTTGTTAGGTAGACTACGGTCAAGGAGGTTATCATTTAAATGAATTCTGAATAATAAATAGGAAATAATATTCACATTATTACATAAATTATATTTTTAAAATCAAATAATAAATATGTCTATCAAAAATTAATCATGGAGATGGTAGGTCGTACAAACGCATGAGTAATGTTCCTACACTATTTGAAATTAGGCTTTTCCCAACACTTGTATACCAACGGTTCCACTAAATAGTTTTTATATGTGTTCTTTACCAAAGGTTTGCTAAACTGTTGGTAAAGATGAGTAAAAATTGAGTTTTCCCAATGGTTTCAGCAAACCTTTGGGAAATATGGGTACTAAAATGAGTTTTCCCAATGGGTTTATGAAACCATTGGGAAAGAAGGAGTTTTTCCAACGGTTTTTAATAAACTTTGGGAAACATTTTCCCCAAATTCGACAAGGAAGGTGACCCCCACCCAGATTCCATAAGCAAACCCCGATTCCAGAAGCCACAACTCTAGAAGCACTGCCTGACTCCGAGAGGCCCTTGAGAAGCCGCAACTGCAGAAGAACTGCCCAACTCTAGAAGAACTGCCTCATTTACAGAAAACCCCGTAGCACAGTAGAGAAATCGTTTCCCCCAATTTCTAGAAGGCGCGCATTGAACCCTAACCTGAGTTCTTCCATCTGATCAACTGCAACTCTCCCATCTAGGTTAGACTATTTAAACCTCTTCCAAAATATAATCATTGAGGCCCTCTTCCTCCGATTTCTATATTTATTTCAATATCTACCAAGATCTCGTCATTTTTTCCTATTTTAGGTATTTTGTAAATTTTATGATTCACACTATTTAATATTGAATTAATGAATAATACATGATTGGTAGATGTTTGTTACTAGGGTTGACTTTGTTTTCATATATCATTTGTAACTAAACATACTACATACTACCACTAATATAGTGATTCCATGAATCATGGGGCTGCCTCTTCTTTTGTTCTATTGAGTTTGTAGTGTTGGTTTATAATGTATTTTATTTTCTTACGGAATTATAGTGATTATGTATTGGGTTCATTGTTCATGAATTTCAGGTGAGTTATTCATAAGTTCTTCTTAGAGATCATTGTATTCATAAGGTGTACCTAATTTTTTTGGTGGTTTTGACTCACTGAGGGACTATTGGGTTATGTTTTTATGAGGCCAATGTTCTATTTTTTTAATAATGAAACCTATTTATATTTTAATGTTATAAATGAGTGGTTTTTATGTATATGTTTATAAAATAGGTAAAATGTTTTCTATGTGGTTTATTTGGAACTGTACAAAGTCAGATCCCATTTTTATTGTATTCTAAAATCCCATTAAACATATTTATACTTAGTGAATCCTTTATAAGTTTGGATCCATGTTTGAGCATTACCACTAATATTTCATAGCATAATACCATTTCTATATTGTGTTCATCTCATTATATTTTTTAATGAGTTCACTACTTCCTTCATTAATGTCTTCCAAGGATTTCTTGGAAATCTAATAGCCACTTGATTGTTTTTCCTTACCTAAATAATGTAATGTATTCCTAGAATAGTCAATTAATTTTTACATTCTAGTAAACCATGTTGATAACCTTCAAGATTGTATGATCTCATAAGTGGGTGTGGTGAATATGGATATAATATTAAATATATGTATTGAATTTTGTTTTTATCTTCCAGGGTTTCAAATTCTGGAGTTGGGTTTTTTTAAAGCGATATATAGCAAAATTTTAAACCCCTGCTATATATGCCTTATGGTTGTTTAGTAGTGGTTTAAACCACCAATACTTATGGTCAAAATTGTTTTACCATTTTTTGTTTCATCAGTTGTTTTCCATGACAAAAAATGGTGACAATTTATTGGCGGTTCAGACCACTACTATATCCTTTCCATCTTTTGGCAGGTGAAACCGTCGCTAAAACAAAAAATGCCACTAAAAAACATTCTGTGACGATTTCCTGAAGCTCCTGCTAAATTTATAAAACTAACATGATTTGGATGATGATGCCAATATTAGCAATGATTTTTGGAAACCGTCGTAGAACCATATAGAAATGATTTAAACTAAGGAAAACTCAAAAAGAAAAAGTATCTACTATCAGTAAATTTTTATGTATTGTCCAATGCATGATTTAGAACTAGTTATAGTACCCCCTTGATAGCCTTTCCCACCCCCTGGACACCCCCTCCCCCTGTGGACTACCCCCCACCCCTAGGGATAGCTAGCCCACCCCCCTGGACACCCTTTACCCCTCCCCCCCTCGGACATCCCTGCCACTCCCTTGACACCCTGCCAACCCGATGGACACCTCATACCCCCTGGACATCCCCCACCCCCTAGAAATCCCCCCCACCCCCTGGACACCCCTGACCCCCCCTGGACAGCCCCGCCACCCCTATGGACAGCCCTCCCACCCCCCTGGACAGCATGTTCCCCCTGGATAACCCCCCCACCCCCACACAAACCTTTGTAGACAGCCCGCCAAACCCACCCCCAGACACCCTCCCACCACCCCCCAGACACCCTCCATCCCCCCGGACACCCCGCCCCATGGAAATCCCCCCCCCCCACCCCCTTGACACCATCTACCCCACTGGACAGCACCGCCACCCCCATGGACAGCCCGACCACCCCCCGTGGACAACCCGACCACCCCCCTGTGAACAACCCGCTCACCCCCCCTGGACAGCCCGCTAACCCTCCTGGACACCCCAAACCCCCAGGACATCCTCGCCACCCCGATGGGAAGCCCGCCCACCCCCTGGACACCCCGTACCCCCCCCCCCCCCCGAATATCCCCACCCACTCCCTATACACCCCTCTCACCTCCTTGGATAGACCACCCACCCCCTGGACTCCCCCTACCCCCCTGGACAGCCTGACCACCCCCATGGACTGCCCGCCCACCAGGACACCCTGACCCCCAAGAAAACCCCCACCCCTTGGACACCTCTGACCCCCCGGATGGCCCCACCACCCCCTTGGAAACCCCGCACCCCCTGGACACCTCGCACCCCCCTTGGACAGCCTCACCACTCCACTGATCACCATCTAACTCGTCATCCTGGTCTACCTAAAGATGTTAAAGTATAAAACCCATGTACTCCCAACAAGACCCTTAAGGATTATGTATTCCTTGATCCACTTCAAATATATTACTAGGAAATCCTTGAATATATGCACTAGAAATTATGTATCTTATTTTCTTATTTACACTGTATTTTGTTGTATTTCTTAAAATGATTCTCATATAGAGTAATGTGCCAGTTATGATTTTATTTAAAGTAAACAATTTTCATTTACCTAAATATTTTTTTGATTGAACTTCAATATTATTGAATTTCTTTGAAATTAATTATTTAAATTTTATTACAGAATGGATTGAAGTTGGATGTACGAATCTCATCAAATTTCAACCGATTTTTAAAATAATTTGAACAGCCTTCTAGATTTTTCATTTTATAAGGCTTCAGATAGTGGTTGCAAACATTGCCCATGTTCTAATTGTGTTGGAAGACCTTTGTTGAGTCGTGATGTAGTTAGCTATCATATAACCAAATATGGTTTCCAAACGAACTATTATGTGTGGTATCACAATGGAGAGAAAATGGAATCTAAAAATGTTGATGCTCTAAATAATAGGAGGGAATTGGAGAGTTTGATATATGATCAGTTTCTATTTATTTGGCATCATTAGAAGGAAAGGATTTCCAGCCAACAAGATTTAGATACACACACACATGATGTGTCCAATGAAAATGATGATGTTGATAGGGTGAAAAAATTGAATGATGTTGCGACGTCTCTAGTATATCGGCAATGTGGAAAAATGAAAATGTTGGAAATTTTAATCTTATTGTTTCATGGAAAAACTATTTATGGGATTTCAAATACTGAAATTGATTACATTCTTACCTTCATGAAGGAATTACTTCCAGATGATACAGATATTCCCTCAAACCACTATATGGAATGAAAGTAAGTTGATGAACTTGGAATATCAAAAAAATCATGCTTTCCTGAATGATTACAGCTTATTTTGGGAGGAAACTGCTGAAAGAAATGATTGTATCAAATGTGGAACCTCCCGATAGAAGCCAAAAGATAATGGAACACCATCTCGAGTGCCACAAAAAGTAATGTGTCACTTTCCATTGATCCCCAGATTACATAACCTTTTCATTTCTGATGAAATATCAGTAAAAATGTGTTGGGATGACACCAATAGAAAAAGGAATACTGAAGAGTTGTTTCACCCTGCAGAGGGATTTTCATGGCAGAGAGGTGATACTCGATATCGAGAATTTTCAACCGACGTGTGTAATGTGAGACTGGTTCTTTCATCTGATGGTTTTAATCCATTTGGGAAGATTCTTACTTCATACAGAACATGGCCAATTTTCAAACACATTTATAACCTCCCCCATGGTTGTGTATGAAAAAGCCTTACACTTTCTTGAGTATACTGATATCTGGCCCTTCTGATCCCGGAAATGATATAGATGTCTACATGAAACCTTTAATAAATTTTTTGAATCTTCATTGGGATGTGAGTGTTCCCATATACAATGCATTTTGAAAGACATATTTCATATGCGTGTTGCGTTTATGTGGATAATCAATGATTTTCCTGCTTATGCAATGATATCTGGATGGAGCACAAAAGGAAAATTGTCATGTCCTGTTTGTATGAAGAATACTCGATCGAGAAGACTAAAATATCATTATAGTTTTAGTTTTATGGGACATCAAAGATTATTTCCAATGAACCATCCATATAGAAACAATCGTCGAAGATTTGACAATACCATGGAGACTAAAGATCCAACTCAGCATATATCTGGAACTAATGTGCTTAATGAATTGGAAGATTTTAGTTATTCATTTGGGAAGGGTGTAATGTAATCTAGAAAGGGGGAAATTTTTCCAATTATTCATGTTACAATTGGAAGAAGAAGAGTATATTCTTGGAGTTGTCGTATTGGTCAACCAACTTATTATGTCATTTCTTAGATGTAATTCACATTGAAAAAAATATATGTGAAATGTTGCTTTCGGTTCTTCTAAAGGTCAAGGGGAAGAAAAAATATAATTAACAATCGTTGTGTGACTTGGTAGATTGCGGGATCAGACAATAATTGCATCCTATATGTATTAGTGAAAATAAATGGCAGGTTCCATTTACTTCTTATGTGATGACACCTACTGAAAAAAATCAATTTATGGAAGTGATAGAGACTATTAAAGTTCCCTGATCACTATTCAAGAAATATATCAAAATGGGTCAATAGAAAAGTGTTGAAGCTGAAATCATTAAGGACTCATGATTATCACGTCTATTTTCATGAGTTGATTCAAATAGAAATTTGTCCTCTCTTGTCCAATAATGTTAGAGTCTCTCTTATTCGGTTGTGTTATTTGTTTAGATATCATTGTGCTAAGAGGTTGTCCAAATCCTTCTTGCAAAAACTGTTGGCTGAGACACCATTAATTTTTTGTGAGTTAGAGAAAATATTCCCTCCATCATTTTTTATATGCATGTTGCATCTGAATGTCCATCTTCTGACTGAAATACTTCTTGGAGGACCTGTTGCTTTCTGTTGGATGTATCCAACTAAAAGATACATGTGCACATTGAAATAATATGTTCGGAACAGGAATTATCCTAAAGGTTCTATTATGAATGGTTACTTGGCTCAAGAATGTATGGATTTGTGCTCAATGTATTTGTCTGATCATACTATGAGAATAAACAGACCAATGAGAAATGAAGAAGAACAGTATGGAAAAAATGAACCTAGTTTTCCATCACTTCCTTAGATAGGAGGAATTCCAGGATCATATATATTGACGACATTAAGCCTTAAAGAGTGAGAGATGGCACATCACACAGTGTTGTTCAATTGTGATTTGTTCAATGAGTATATCAAGTAAGTAAATTGTACTTGTATCTCTTATCTTATCTCTTGTAATTTTAAATATTTCTTAATATATTATTATTTTTATCTATAGGGAACATAAATAATTGATATATAGAAAGCATCATTAATTATCTTTGAGAAGGAATGAGACTTTTCATAGAAAATGGTTTTCTTCTTGGTTGAAATTGAAGGTAAAAATTTTTCTGTAATAACTAAGTAAAAATAATATTTAATTAAGTTTTCTATTTGTTTATATTTCGGGTATCAAGTTTTCCTGAAGACTCAGTTTTTGAGGAAATGAGGGCGTTGGATTTTGGTCCTAATAGCATGGTTCATGCTTGTAAATCACTTGTGATCAATGGATACAAATTTATTATCACCGAACGAGCAAGAAACATGAGAACACAACATGATGGTCTTTTGCTAACTGCCACAAAAGACTGTTATGCATGTTCATCGGATAATAGACCTTGTTCTGAAAATGTAGCTTATTATGGAGTCATGGATAAAATAATACTTTTGGATTATTACTCACATGGTCGAGTCACGATGAAGAAATGTCAATGGTTTGATTCAATGATGAGGCATGCACCTTTATTGATTGTTGGCGCCAAAATATTGCCTGAAAGAAAGGAACGAAAAAAGACGACAGGCGCGCTGCCTCGCGAAGCACCGACGCAAAGCACCCACGCGAAGCCCCGCCGCGAAGCGCCCCGACCATCGCGGCCCCGCGAAGCTCCAGAGGCAGTAAGTCTTCACGAGCGCATTTGACGTTCGTGAGCCCACCGCGAAGCTCCAGAGGCGGTAAGTCTTGACGAGCGCATTTGACGTTCGCGAGCCCGCCGCGAAGCTCCAGAGGCAGTAAGTCTTTGCGAGTTCATTTGACGTTTGCGAGCCCGTCGCGAAGCTCCAGAGGCGGTAAGTCTTCGCAAGCGTATTTTACGTTCACGACCCCGCCGCGAAGATCCAGAGGCGGTAATCCTCCGCGGTCGACATTGACGTTCGCGAGCGCGCCGCAAAGCCCCGGAGGTGGCGCGCGAGTTCTACTTCGCGGCGCCCCTTCCCTATAAATACTGGACTCCCCCTGAGTCCTGCAGATGGACAATCCAACCTTTCGGCTTCTCCTCTCCCGAATCGCGAAGCACTCTTTGCCCCGGGAATCATGAGCTCCGAGAGGTATTCCTACTTCGCGAGACGCCTCTGCTTTGTCTTGTTTTGAGCACCTCTTCCGAGAGGGATGCCCTTCGCGAAGCTCATGGGCATTCGCGAAGGAAGGGGATTCCCAAGGGAACCCGGGCAGCCGCGGAGCACTTATGCTTCATAAAACACCCAACCCATACTAGTGATCCCTATGCTAAGGTAGGATCGCTACACATCACGAAGCACACTGCTTCGCAGGACCCTGCTTCGCGAGGCACCCCTTCTTCATGAGGTAGTGCTCCGGAGATGGACAATCCGACCTTTCGAATTCTCCTCTCTCGAATCACGAAGCACTCTTTGCCCCGACAATCATGAGCTCCGCGAGGTATTCCTACTTCGCGAGATGCCTCTGCTTTGTCTCGTTTTGAGCCCCTCTTCCTAGAGGGATTCCCTTCGTGAAGCTCAAGGGCATTCGCGAAGGAAGGGGATTCCCAAGGGAACCCGGGCAGCCGTGGAGAACTTATGCTTCGCGAAACACCCAACCCATACTAGTGATCCCTATGATAAGGCAGTATCGCTACACATCGCGAAACACACTGCTTCGCAGGACCCTGCTTCGCGAGGCACCCCTTCATCGCGAGGCAGTGCTCCGCGAACACTGTTCCACTTCGCGAAGCACCTTCCACTCACACCTACGCCCCATGCTAAGGACAAGGCACTCCACTTCGCGAATCACACTCCTTTGCTTAGCTATTCCTCTTCACGTGCGACCCTCCAGGTTTGCACGATGTGATTTCAGAGTCCCATGGACAACACCACCCATAGCGTTGCTTCGCCTAATGATTCTTCACATAGGCATGCTAACGGCTGTTGCTTCTTCGTATAGCCATGCTAACGTGGACCCTTTGATGGTTCGTTCCACAACCCCCCTTGACCATGGCCTTACTGGTACCTTCCCTTCCCCAAGGACCAGAGGGTACCGGTTATGTATGTCCTAGGGGTGTGGAGTGAACCCACCTCGTCCGAGCTGCAGGACGTTAAACTGCTAAGCACCACGTCCTCAACACATGACGTTAAACTGTGACCCGACCTCGTGCCTCTCACGAAGGGTCCCCCCAGCTCGAACATTCTTTACACCACTCGTCTCCACAGGAATGGAATCACCCATCCACAAGGGATGATATCCTCCTTATTGGAGTGGCGTATGTTCATAGGAGAAGGGCGACCCTAGTTCCCCAACGGATGACCGCACCTCTGCATCTCCGTACTTCCCCACTACCAAGGTCAGTGGAGGGCGTGGTAGGGAATGAGGCACCCCCAATCATTGGACCAAGGTCCATTTTTCCTGCGCTTTGTCTCACCATGGGCCTCCATCCTGGAGTAAATCCCAACACCATGGGCTTCCTAACGCATAAGCCCCTCTTCGCTTCTCACAGACGCATCCTTCGCGACGTGATCGTCAGGTCCTTGCAACCTCTTTTTTCTCACACCGAGCATGACTCACGTGGGCTTAGAGTGAGCACTGACCCTGACCTCCACCCATAGAAAACTACGAGGTCTTTGATCCATGCCAAGGAATGGTACGTAGGAAGCCTCCATGAGGTTCAAGCCCACCCATCATCTATCCACGTTGGGTCCCATTCTCGTCCAGCACGACGTTAAACTGCATTCCGGTCCAATGGTTAGCCGTTGCGACTCACCCATAGAAAACTACGAGGTCTTTGATACATGCCAAGGCATGGTACGTAGGAAGCATCCATGAGGTTCAAGCCCACCCGTCATCTATCCAAGTCGGGTCCCATTCCCGTCCAGTATGACGTTAAACTGAATTCTGGTCCAATGGTAAGCCGTTGCGACTCACCCATAGCGATCTATGAGGTCTTTGGTCCATGCCAAGGCATGGTACGTAGGAAGCCTCCATGAGGTTCAAGCCCACCCGTCATCTATCCACGTCGGGTCCCATTCCCATCCAGCACGACGTTAAACTGCATTCCGGTCCAATGGTAAGACGTTGCGACTCATCCTATCTGAACTACGAGGTCATTGATCCATGTCAAGGCCTGTTACGTAGGAATCCTCCATGAGGTTCAAGCCACATTGCTCAGTCGTTCATTCACGTCGAGTTTTTCCCTCGTCCAGCATGACGTTAAACTGTATGCTCCTCCCTTCGTCATGCATGACATTAAACTGCATACCCATTCCCACCTAAACTACGAGGTATTTGATCCATGTCAAGGAATGGTACGTAGGAAGCCTTCCAGAGGTTCAATCCCACCACTCATTGGACCAAGGTCCACTTTCGCATCGGTTCACCGACAAAGCCCCACCTGAACTACGAGGTCTTTGATCCATGTCAAGGAATGGTACGTAGGAAGCCTTCCTGAGGTTCATGTCAACCCACCATCCGGTCGTTCCGACCTCATTCACGTCTGGTCACCTCCGTCCCGCATGACGTTAAACTGTATTTCCCAATCCGGACTACGAGGACTTTGATCC
Organism: Viscum album; assembly: GCA_963277665.1. Lineage (NCBI taxonomy): Eukaryota > Viridiplantae > Streptophyta > Magnoliopsida > Santalales > Viscaceae > Viscum > Viscum album. The sequence continues at coordinate 368,720,711 of OY728150.1, read as the reverse complement.
GTGTCAAGGCATGGTACGTAGGAGGCCCCCCTGAGGTTCAAGCCCATCTCCCATGAGACCAATGTCCCTCATTTATGTCGGTTCACCGACACTCAACGCCCGTCATTTATTCACGTCAGGGTTCACTATCGTCCCGCATAACGTTAAACTGTATTCCATCAATCATCCGAACTACGAGGACTTTGATCAATGTCAAGGAATGGTACGTAGGAAACCTTCCTGAGGTTCAAGCCCACCACTAGTGGACCGACGGGTCTACTTTCACATCGGTTCACCGATGAAACCCTTTAAACTATGAGATCTTTGATTCATGTCAAGGCATGGTACGTAGGAAGCCTTTTAGAGGTTCAATCCCACCACTCATCGGACCAAGGTCCACCTTCACGTTGGTTTGCTGACGACATTATTCGGGCCATGGTCCACCTTCATGTCGGTTTACCGGCACCATCCCGAACTACGCGAACTTTGATTCCCTGCCACGGGGATACGTAGGAAGCCTCTCCAAGGCTCAAGCCCAACCTCACTGTCTCCCCTGCAATGGTCCCATTTCACTCCCCCTCCACTCCATTCACCCACCTATCACCCATCCCGATTCTCGCCCGGACCTTCATATCTCGGTGAAACCATGCCGGTATGCTCCTCTTCATAGCCGCCTATGGGCTGGCCCCGGTATCGACATCCCTTCAAGGAAAATCCCTCAGTCCGATCTATACTAGATAATGCTCTGATCGGGCTGATCCGTCTCCGCTGGACGTTAAACTCGCGGCATACCCTGTGTTAAACACGGGAAGCTGAGGAAAACCTCAGATATGTGTCTATGGAATATAATTCCCCGCGTTCGTTGTGGGATGCCTCGAGCTTCCACGCCCTCGAGAAGCCCTGTGACCAGGGACAGCAGATAGACATACCAGGTTCCCCAGCATCCAGACACGCTACTGATGCCTCAACGTGACTACTCCCCTGACTGATAGTTGCTGCCCTGACCGGACCCTTTGGAATGACCCGACAGAAGCAGTGTAATTAACCGTTATCCATGGAAACATGGCACTGGTAAGAGTTTCACCAACTATGTATTAAATCTATGAGGGAGACCCGGACTAGGTAATGAGCTCTGAGGAGGAATCCACAGAGGGGAGAACCGACATCCCATCATCCCGTTTCAATCATGGAGTAGACGTACCTGAACAAGGAACGAATGCTGCCCACCTTTAGAAAGCGGGAATGCGGGGCAACAAAGCCGCGCGTCCTCCTCCGCGGACGGAGGGGTGCGCGCGCGCGCCGGCGAAAGCATCGGAAACAGAAATGGTGAACCCGACGTGAAATTCTTCTCCTCAATATGGAGATTAGTAGCGCTCGAGACACCAGTAGATTGACGTGTCACCGGATCCAGATATCTGGCGCCTGGTCCCACCAAGAATATAGCGGTCCTGTCGTGAAACTCACCGAAAGTCGGGGCAGTAGAACATGGGGCACTCCGTTCTATAGCATGTTGGCATGGATCCTTCTTACAGACGTGGATAATGGAAGGACGCTGGGGAACTGGTTGTCGATCCTTTTCCCTCTCAGTGCTGATGAGTTGATCCCATCGTTTCTCAGGAACCAGGTTGCTGTTACAGAGACGCGACCACCACTCGCTAGCCTACGCATGGGCAGGGGAATCATCGCCACGACCACCCCACATAGCGCCGCTACCACCACGACGGCCGCCACATCACGGAATACGGGGCGCCCACGTCCCCTTTCCCCATCAGAGGTCATCCAGAGAAGGGTGATCAACAACCTCGTGCGCAGGTACGAGGAGGAAGGGGTCATCCCAACCAGGGATATGGCCCACCTGGACCTGGAGGCGTCCAGGCCCCACCGTCAACGCCACCCTAACAGGACGTGCAGGGAGCCCCTGCTCCCCACCCCAATGTTCAACTGTTTCGGGAGCCTGTCTCCAGAATTCCTTGACGACTCCTCGCCTTACGCTGATGAGGCAGGCGTCATCCGGCTCAGCACGCTCAGGGTCCCGACCCAAGGGCTCCAGGCGAGAGCTCCCGCCCGGCTGCGTCAGCACCGCCGTCCGGCTCCGCAGGAAGAGCAGGCAGGCCATGCCCTTGCACCACCTGCACCAGCACACCAGACCCGACGTCAACGCCGGGCCCGGGCTGAGGACGCCCGCCCAGGCGCATCGACGTCGACAGCTACAGTGGCCCGAGCCACCGCTGACGTGCATCATGAAGCCCCCGCATACACTGAGTAGGGGCACTCTTTTACCCAACCAGGATCGAGACCCCAAACGCCCCACGGGCAGGCTGGGTTGACTCTCTGGGTTGTAGGCCCAAGTGGTGATCGTCGCGAACTAACCCGCGGTGATGTCACCCCGTACGGAGGTCCTCCCCATACCACTACTCCACAGAGTGTGGGCCTTCCCCGCTCCGAGGTCCGTCATGGAGGCCTGCCTCGTGCTACCCCCATCCCGAAGGAAGACCTGCCCCGTGGCAGTGACGCTCAGCACGAAAATCGTTCTTGCACCCACTATATAGGGTACGGAGTCCATCCTCCTGCCCCTGACCGCCGATCTGAAGGAGCTGTCCATCCGGTCCTTCTCCAACGTGGGGGTCCTCCCTACGTCCTCTCTGCAACCGACGAAGGTCCTCCTCGCCCTAGAAACTCGATGAGTGAAGGTCAGCCTCGCTCCGCCCGTAGTGACCATGGAGGTCCACCCCATGCTCCTGCCAATTCCAACAAAGGCCCTGCCTACACGGGTGATGTTCATGGAGGTCCTCCCCATGTACCCTTCGACATTTTCCCCGGTGCCCCTCGCACCTCGGCCATCTCGAGTGGGGGCCCTCTCCGCCACGGCACCAGCGCCGCCCCGAGACTCCATGATAGGGATCAACCCTGTCCCGAAGAGCCACCCCGGGGCAGGAGAGCAGGTCGTCGCCGCCACAAGAAGAGTCCAGGGAAAGACCAGGTGGAGATAAAACCTGCCCGCTTCTCCGACTCTAAAGCAGAATGCGATTCAGTGATGGAACCTTCTCCCCGCTCCTCCGTATCAAGGACTGGGGAAGGAACCAGACGCGTTAACCTTATTCTCCCGGAATATGAGGTCCACCAGATTCCCGTATCTCTCCGCAGGTACATCTAGGAGGAAGAAATCATGGGAATTCTGCAGGTCTCGACCGCGCAATCATCTCCATCGTCACCAGAAGTTCCCTCTACCTCTACCAGAGATCACGGAGAGCTGTTTTGGGGGCTGGCGACGGTAGAACAACGACATGACCGGTCACTAGTAGTCGCGACTCCTGTGCCGGAAGCTATGGCTATCATCCCATCGTACCGTGACATCATGGCTAGATCACCTCGCTCTTCGGAGGATGGCCCGGAATTCGGCGGCCAGTCAGCTCGTTCGCCGTATTCTCCACTGCCGTGTTTACTATCCCAGAGGTCCGCCTCGAACCGCTGTCAGTCCCTCAGCCACCCCCGGTTCACGAGTGGGGAAACACAGGGCCAGACCCCGAGTCTGAGCCCAGGAGAATCTGGAGTATTCTCGCAGTAGATTACTTCCTGGAAAAATTCTGGCCGATGGCGGTGCTTAATTTTCACGTACCGAAGTCTTTTACCCCTGAAGAAGTGGGGTGCTTTTATCGAACCCTATGGGCGACACACTTCCGCCTCCATTACGAACAGGTGGTGTACCCCAGAAGTCGAGAGCACTTCGAAGAAATCGGCGAGCAGTGCCGCCTGATCGATGCGACCACACTCCTTGTGGCCCAGCACCCTGAGTCACCAGGCTACCAAAGCGCCCGTCAACGGAAATGCGTTCAGATTTTTAAAGAACTCCGCAGAATCGTCACGGAATCCACCCCCCATGTGCAAGTCCGTGGTTGGGGACACTATGTCGCCCTCCTCTTCAACCCTATCTGACGGCAGCCTGATTCGCTATGCGACATCGAGGACATGCCCTCGAGAGGCGTCGCGGTCCACATGGCCGACATCGTGGACAAGGAAGACGATCTCAAATTCCTTGATGGAGACTTACCCCCTTAGGGCGTACCGCCACTTCTGGACTCGTCAGGGAGAGTTACCCGTCAGCAGAGGAACCTGCTAGGCCTCCCTGTACCCACCGAGTCACTGGTACTCGGTCGAAACACCGGCAAGGGTAAGGATCACGTCGGAACTATCAAGCACTCCGACCCGTCCGCCTCTATGCAGAAAACGGACGAAGATCCCGAGAAGGCCACGTTACGCCAACAGCTTGCTGAGTAGAAGAGGCTTGTTGACGAACTCTTGGCTGAGCACGCCGCATAGCAGCGACCCGACTATGGTGATCCCAGGCCAGGGCAGTAGGGGCAGGAACAATTCCCCCCCGGTGAGATGCCTCCGGGCAACCCTGATCATGCTACTACCGCAGACAGGGTGGAAGCCGGAAATTATGGCAAGAGGGCACGATACGTCTCGCCAAATCCCCCTGAGCGACGGGGCAATCTGAAGAATCCAGTCTGGGTTCTCCCAGTCGCCCCGCAGGTCGTCCATCCAGTTGACCCACGAGCGGCCGAAGCCGTCTACCGTGTTGAAGAACCTGGAAATGCACTTGTGGTTAGGGATCCCCGTAAAGACAGGGACCCCCGCCCGTATGATCTTATTGTGGCACTCACAGCCCGCCTTAAAGCATTAGAAACGCGGCAGGTGGCGGTCCCACCGGATGGCAAGCCTTATCCCGCTTGGGTAAATGATATGCCCGCACCTCCGGGTTTTGGGAACCCCACATTCTTACCCTTCAACGGGACAGGGGACCCGTCCCAGCACTTGTCTCATTTCTCTTCCATGTGTGGCCCCATGCTGGGGACCCCGGCTCAGCAAGAAGCCTCCAAACTCTGATGTTTTGTACAGACATTGGAAGGTCCGACATTCGTTTGGTACAACCAGCTCCCTATCGGATCGGTGACCGGTTGGGAGGATATCTGCCAGCAGTTCTTATACCAGTTTAGCTCCACCACGTGGAATACCAGAATTGTGGACCTCTTCAAGTGCAAGCAGAGGCCTAATGAGCGAGTCGCAGATTTCATCGCCCGCTGGAAGGGACTTACGTATTCTCTCGATATGCCACTGACTCAGGAGCAATTACTGACGATGTGTGTGGGGAACGTCAAGACAGAGCTCGTAACCTCCCTAATTACCCAGAACTACCCTGGAGGGTTCAGAGATTTCTCAGATAAGGCTCAGCGCCTCGAGGAAGCCCTGCAACAGGCTAGTCAGGCACGTTTGTTGCCCCCTATGACCCCAGCCAGGAGGACCGCCAAGGCTGAACCCGCCGCGGTGGCCCAAATAGAAGCCCCGAGGAAGCTGGAGTTACTGTCGGCGGCACCACCCCCGCAACCCCGTAGAGGTCCTCCACCTCAAGCACAGGCTCCTACCCAGCAGCGACCGCCTCAGAACCGACAGGTTCCCCTGCGCAATGCGCCACCGCCACCTAGGCGAGACAATCAGGCACTGCCTCCTCGGCAGGCCCCTCCAGCCCCTCGTCAGGGCCAGGCCCCCAGGGTCCCCTATCCGGAAAGAAGGCACCAGACTTATTCCTTTAATGAAAATCAGGTCCCTGGCTATTTCTAAAGTGCTATAGAGCAAGGGATCGTGCGCCTGCCCGAGTGCAGAAGGCCGGAAGAGGCAAATCTCACCGATCACCCCAACTACTGCCCTTATCATCAGATTCTGGGGAACACCCTCAAGAAATGCTATGTGTTTAAATATTGGCTTCAAGACCAGGTCAATAACAACATAGTCAAGTTGGGCCCGGCAGCAGCAGAAGTTTCGGGTGTCTTTGCAGGATCAGAGATCGGCAGCGACAGTGAAAGAGAGTGGCAGCAGGTCCCCAGCCACAGATCCCAGAAATACGACGACTGGATGGCTCGAAAAACTGTCTTCCGTGCCCATGGTATCATCTGAGCACACCTGAAGTAGTCGGAACCTTCAGGAGAAGTAGTCGGTGCCTCTGCATCATCTTCACATTCGGCCTCTTCCCAAAAGGGCAAGCAGCGGCGACGCAAGAAGAAGCAACACGCACCGCCGGTGCCGTCGTCATCCCGTACTCTCGACGATTTTATGCCCCCTGAAATGGGGATTCCTCCCAAAATCCGCCCAGCGGCGGATGACTCCTCGAGCGACAACTAGGGGTACGCTTTGGTTAACACCGTGGAGCTGGTAAAGCCCTATATGACCCCCGACGAGGGGGAACGCCAGACAGACCTCCCCAACGTTCCCAGCCGACGTCAACGTCAGCGGAATCACAACCACGCTGGTCATCGAGGTATGCCAGCAGTCAATTTTGGCCAAGCCATGCATGATACTGAGACCAGGCAGCAGGCTCAGCGCAGATCTGAGTACGCGCAACCCCATCTAACGCCCCCGGATCTACCTCCGCCGCTGTTCGTGCTACTGGATCAGGGAGAGATGCCTCGTTCGTATCACAGTCAGTCTTACCCAGCTACAGGCCAGCCTCCGCCGTCCAATCCTAGTCTGACGACTATTCTCCGGGCTTCAACTAGTAGGCAGAAGGATGTACCCAGTACTAGCCGATCGCCGGTTCAACCAGCAGGACCCGATGTGCCTCCAAGTGCCGAGCGACCTCCTGTAAGCAGAGGTTCGCATTTGGCACGAAAGTATGATGTCCTGAAGCACCTGGTCGGCATTCCAGCGAGGCTCTCCATCCTTGAGGCCCTTCGCCTGTAATCCGAAATGCGCGAGGCACTTGCCGAGGCCCTAAGGAGCCCCATCTAGTTTGTGACGGAGGTAGCAGCTGTAGAAGCCTTCCATACCGAGGTGATTGAAAACGCCGAATGTCAGGCAGTTATCTCATTCTTCGGTGAAGATGAGGACCCTCTTATACAGGGGCACATTCGACCGTTGTACATCACTGGCCACTTCAATGGCATTGAAATCCGCCACTGCCTTGTTGACACGGGTTCCAGAATCAATCTAATTCTGACTCGGACGTTGTGAAAGCTGGGTCTATCTGAAGGTGATTGGACTCCCTCTGACCTCAGGATCTAGGAGTACGACAGGACCGAGCAAACCCCAGTCGGCAAGATCTGCCTAAAGACTCAGTTCAGTGGCTTAATTGCCAGCACTGAGTTCATGGTCGTCTCTCAGGACACTGCCTACAACGCGTTGATGGGTAGGCCATGGCTCCATCTTCATGCAGCGGTCCCTTCGTCGTATCACCAGTGCCTCAAGTACTTTCTCAACGGTCGAGTAGGCGTGCTCCAAAGAGATGCGTCCCCTTTCTCTTCTTGTGAGGCCCGCTATCTGGATGCGGGTTATTACAAACGTAAGGATAAACAGATCCTATTAAGTGAGGATGAAGCCACCCCGATCACAAGTGATCCATGGGCAAGCATGGATGACGCCTACATCCTCCCGATCCACCAGTTGGAAGACACGACCCCCGACACGGGGAAATGTTTTGTTGTTTCGGGTACGCAAGGAAGGCATATTCCCGTGTCCAAGCGATGATGGAAAATCACCTCGTACTCCAACATCAACCAGGCTCAGGTCATCCCGGAACCTCCTACCCATGTACGGTACCGGGACGTTAAGCTCATGACAACGGTGGTGCGCCATATGTGTCTCTTCTGCCGGGCTGGAATTAACCGACTCAGGCCGACACGTCACCACTGCTTTGATATCGTCAAACGGGGCCCCTTAGGCCGAAGGCCAGATGGGATAGGGTCGATTGCCTTCATTGCTATGGTCTCAATGGCAAGTGACTCTCCTAATATGATGACCACTGCTGCCCGAGCTGGCACCAGCTTCCCCTCAGGTTGTGATAGCCCAGAAGTATCTACCGTTGTGGGAAGTTCCCCCACGGGTGGGGAGGAAGACCTAGAGGATGCTCCCCCCGCCTTTGAAAAAGGCGTCTCTACCACGGTTGATGAACTGGTACAGGTGAACCTTGGTAGGGAGGCAGATCTGAGACCCACAATGATCTGTGCAGCCATGTCCCTCGAGGAGCGGCAGCAGTATGTATACTTCCTCAAACATCACCGTGATGTGTTTTCCTGGAGTTACGACGAGATGCCAGGACTAGATCCCCGGGTAGTCGTTCACCGTCTGGACCTTCCGGAAAAACATTGTGGGTTTAAGCAGCCTCCCAGGAAGATGCACCCTTCTCATGGTGTTATGGTTGAGGCCGAAGTTGACAAGCTTATCAAAGACAACTTCATAAAGGAAGTCCATTACCCCAAGTGTCTTGCCAACATTGTGCCAGTCAGGAAGAAGAATGGGCAGATCAGAGTCTACATCGACTTCCGCGATCTCAATCGCTACTGCCCAAAGGATGACTTCCCACTCCCGGCGACGGAGCTATTGACTGATGCCACGACCGGGTTCCAAGATCTCTCTTTTATGGATGGGTATTCCGAGTACAACCAGATCCAGATGGCCCCTGAAGACGAGGAGTCCGCTACCTTCAGTTCTCCCCAAGGTACCTTTTGCTACCGGGTTATGCCATTCGGTTTGAAAAATGCATGTGCCACTTATCAGAGGGCCATGCATCGCATATTCAAGCCGATTCTCGGAACATTGGTGGAATTCTACGTGGATGACCTCGTAGTCAAATCATGTCAGCACCAAGACCATCTCAAAGATCTCGAGAAAGTGTTCGGTTTCCTCCGTTCCCGTCACATGAAGATGAACCCGTTGAAGTGTGCCTTCGGGGTCACCTCCGGGATGTTTCTGGGCTTTGTTGTCAGATACCGAGGTATCGAGATCGACCCAGATAAGATCAAGGCCATCAGCCAAATGCCTCCCCCGAGCAACATTTGGGAGCTTCGAGGCCTTCAAGGCCACTTAGCCTATATAGGCCGATTCATCGCGAATTTGGCCGGCAAGTGTAAGCCCTTTTCCCGGCTCATGAAGAAGGTTGCTGCCTACGAATGAGATGAGGAGTGTTGGACCGCTTTAGAGGAAATCAAGCAGTATCTGCTCCAACCTCCGGTCTTGATGCCACCCGTCTCCAGAAAGTCGCTGGTCCTTTATGTGACCACCCTGGAGAAATCCCTCGGTGCGATGTTCGCACAGAAGAATAACGAGGGTACTGAGAACAGTCTCTACTATCTCAGCCGCAAACTTCTCGATACGGAGGTAAGATACTCCCCAATCAAGAAGAGCTGCCTTGCGCTCGTATTCACTGTGCATAAGTTGCAACATTACCTACAGCACCATGAGGTGCAATTGGTCTCCAGGGTAGACCCACTGAAGTACATCCTGAACCGCCCCATGCTAACTGGCCGACTAGCACGGTGGGCAGTGATTCTCCAGCATTTTGTTATCAGGTTTGTATCTTAGAATGACATTAAGGGACAGGCATTGGAAGACTTTTTAGCAGCCCATCCAACCTCCGCGGATCAATCCCTGGACCTGGATTTCCCTGACAAGACGATCCTCTCGGTCGATCATGTTGTCCCGTGTTGGCAAATGCATTTTGACGGCGCCTCCCGGAGCCCCACTGGTAGGAAGCTCAACGATCCAAAGCTAAATAGAGTGGGCTTGGGTATTTTCTTCATTACCCCGGCGCAGGCCATCCTGCCATACTTGTTCTTGTTGTCAGAAGGTTGCACGAACAACGAGGCAGAGTACCAGGCTCTCATCACTGGCCTCGAGTTGGCCCTTGAGATCCATGTGTCCCATATACATGTGAAGGGAGATTCTGAGCTGGTAATCAAACTAGTTAATGGTGACTACGTCATCAGGAAGCCGGAGCTTGCACCGTTGCTAGAGTACACCCTCCGCCTAATGGCCCAATTCTCTTCTCGACCAGAGGTTACCCATGTCCTGCGGTCACAGAACGGCCAAGCAGACGCCCTGGCTGGTTTAGCCGCGTCGCTCGCAGAACCCGAGAAAGATGATTTGATCATACATGTGGCACACCGGAGAGTCATTGCCCCCGTCAACCAAGAGGACAATGATGGCCTGCGGGTAAGTCATCTCACTGTCGGACCCTCTACGTCAGGGGTCCCGGGTTCGTCAGAGGCAGTGATTGAAGCCACTCCCGACTGGAGGGCACCTTTTGTCGAGTATCTCCAAAATGTTCGCCTCCCAGACGACTGGGCCGAGCGCGAGCGAATCCGACACTGCGCGCTGCAATTTACCCTCCAGAGCGGCCCCAGTCATGAACAGATCCTTTATAAGTAGAGTTTCGATGGTGTCCTCCTCTGTTACATCCAAGGAGTAGAGATACCTCATGTTATGCAAGAGGTTCACGCCGGTTCCTGTGGCACCCATCAAGATGGACCGAAGCTGTCCCACCAAATCCGGAGGTTAGGGTACTTTTGGCCCACTATGATCCATGATTGTATCGGGTATTCCAAGAGATGCCACGCGTGCCAAGTTCACGCCAACTTCCTGCATCGGCCGCCGGAGCCCCTCCACCCCACCAAGTACTCTTGGCCATTTGTGTAACGCCCCGACTCCAGCTACCCAGAGTCGGTGCATTACTTCGTAACATTGGCATGATCACAAGAAAGATCAAATCTCGAAAGACCGATTGGTTTAGTAGCCTTGGAAACACTAGATATAATCATAAAGTTTTACATTACATTTCAAAGTGAAAAACTACTACAACAACAAAGTCTTCATATCCACACTATTAACCCCTCATAATATCCCTGCAAGTCAGTCATAATTTACTTCTTCACTACCTGGGAAAAATAAAACATAGAAAAGGGGTGAGCTCAAATGCCCAGTAAGGATAACAATATAGTGGAACATTCAAAATAAGCATAAACATTTAAGGCAATTAATTACTAAAACAAAAGCCTTTTAAAATTGAACTTCAACATAGTATGGCAAAAGTAAAATAAAATAATGCCATTTACTTGTTCACATGGATATTCTACTAATAGAATAATCACATGCAATATCAATAACCACATTCATAATGTTGGAATGCATAATGATAAACGTTAATTTCTTTGTCTAGGCCTCATCCCAAGACCTAGGGGTTACTTCTAACCGGAACCCAACCCGGAGTGCCTCTAATAACCGGACACCAACCCGGAGTGCCTCTAATAACCGGACACCAACCCGGAGTGCCTCTAATAACCGGACACCAACCCGGAGGGCATACTTTTACCAGTCCCTAACCTGGAGGGCTTACTTTAACCAGTCCCCAACCTGGAGGGCTTACTTAAACCAGTCCCCAACCTGGAGGGCTTACTTTTACCGGTCCCCAACCCGGAACATACTTGTTTAGCACATTCATCTGAAGAAAAGTTTGAAATATAACATAAACATTCGGATTAAAACTAGCATACGAAATGTCAATAATTTCACCATAAACTATGAATGGTATAAAAATAGCACATCCACAGTCAAACATATCACAAAACCTTCAATACAATATAGAAGTTTTGTATCATAATAAATCAACTTCAAATAATCTTAAAATCCATCAAAGGATGTTGACATAGATGAAATCAAAATTCTTTTTAAAGATGTATCTCCTTTTATTTTGAAATCATTTAAGATCCATATAAAATAAAACATTTTCTTTGAAAATATTCTTATAAGCTTGTAAGGAAAGCTTTGAAGATTTTATAACGGCGTAAAATAACCGCACCCGCCGTATAAGTTAAAAAAAACATTCTTACCTCAATTCTGTCGAAAAGGTTAAAAAGGACCTTGTTTTGAAAACGACGGAAAGATTCCTTTATAAACCTCTTATAAAAAGTCAAAAAAAGGTATAAATGACTTTAACCCATATTCTTGTAAATAGTAAAAATGTTTTGAAATACATTTTTAAGAAACATGGATGTGGATGATAAAGATATCCCAGTAGATTATTACGTATAAACAACCTCGGATAATGAAGAGATTGTGAAATAACCCTTACCTTGTACTTTTCCTTGGTTGGGGTAGGTTAACCTCCTGTATAATAGTGAAATAATTGTTACTAAATTATACAAGAATCATATACATTAATATGATATCATATATGATCTTTTAATATTGATTTTATAATAATATCTTAGTATTATCGCCGTTTCGGGTGTTAACTTACTCATTTTCTTTATATGTTTTGTTACATAAGTCATGTTTGTTGTATCTTATTCATATCCAGAATGATATCAAGTCCTTAAACATCATTTTTAAATAATTAAATGATAATTATACTTGAATGGATACGATGGAGAATGAATCTCATCGCGTTCGTGGAGACGGTAGTCCGTACGTACGCACGAACGCTACTTCCATTTAATTTTTATTTTAAAAGAATCGAATACAAATGATACATAGGTATATTACTATTCCAGTATAATATAATATTTTATATATGTTACTTAAGTTCATTAACACCATCCTTTATACGTTCCATGTGTGGTATGAACGAGTCATATCATTTTAAGGGGGCGGTAGTCCGCACTTCCTCAAATGAAATTATCGTATGTATATACAACATGAAACGAATAATGGTATGAAATAAAATGGAATTACAGAAGCTTATATATAAAATATATATCATTAATATCATATTTAATTACAGTGCCATCATAATGGCCACCATGAGAGGCGGTAAGATGTATTTGAACAATCATCGTTTCGTGAGGCGTTAGTTTGCCATCCACAGAAACATTATGTTCATCATCCATTAGATGGAGTTGTGTGTATGTGTAGTTTGAATCCTTCTTATAACAACATCCTAGTATATTGAGGATACTGGTGTTGTTACAAAAGAAAGGAAATAAAAAGAGTTTGGGGGTTGGAGAAGCAAAATAAATGAAAATAATTTAAGAGAAATCGTTACCTTTAATTTAGGTAACTCACTTTGGTTAGAACCAAAGGACTTCTTGAAATGCTTTCTGCCTAAGGGGAAGCTTCAAGGAGGAGGAGAGGGTTGTGGGGAACTTAGTTGGGCAGAGTTTGGACGAGCCAAGTGGCTTGAGAGGTGTGAAGTAATGAGAAGGAGGAGTGCCCTTTTATAAGAGGGGTGAGGGGCACCTTTGGAAAATCTAGAAATATTAATTTATAATAAATTCATATTCGGTTTCTAATGGCTCCAAAGTTTACTATTAAAAGGTTGAGGTGGGGAGGGGTCGAAAACAACTCATCCAATAGAATTTAGACAGGTTTGGGTACTTATATTAACCTTATCTTTAATTATTAACTCTAAGTTAATTAGTTTCACTTTTACAATGTCTCTTTGTATTTTTATATTATATGGTTAATAAACTTACCATATACATCCAAGCGACCCCCAAGTGGTCCATTAATGATTAACCTATCATGATATAAGTCTCTTGGCCGAACCTTAGATTTTTAGGAATTTAATATCAATTAATAATATAATATGTTTTTTAAGAACTCTTTTATGTCAATTTTGACACTATTCATTAGTTGATTTTTGTGAAACTCATAACAGATTGATTACTTCTAACAAAGTCAATTAAATCAATCCTAATATATCATATTATCCTAGAAAATTAGTTTAATTCATTAAAAGTTTCATATTATATTTATTTGGGTATTTATAATATCAATTATTTTAATTTTTCACTATTATAGTAATTACTGCATCATCATTGTGTCATAAATAAAATAAATTATTTAATGTATAAAAATTATAAATAAAATATCATTATGTAGGAAATCTTTTTAGATTTCTAATGAATATTTATAATCTAAAATCCAACTTATATAACCCTATGTAACAATTGTTTGTCTAAAAGATATATGCTTGTGTCATTTTTGTATTCATTTTGACTTAATTAAAATAAAGTGTCATTATCAATCACAAGTGGATCCATGGGGTCCCAAAATAGACCCAAAGATGCCCATGGTCGACCATGTATCAACCAATAGGGTTAAGACACGTTTTAGGGTAAATCAGTATTATTATAATATTATTTCTTTACCCTTATTTACCGGATTTACCCTTAACCATGGTAAATAAAATATTTACCGCAGTAATTATTCAAAATGTCTAAAAATAAAAGTTACCTATTTACACAATTTGAACATCCTGATTCCAAATATGGAATCCATTTTCCTAAATTCTAAACACAGAAGTGGCAGAAATTAATTTAAAATTAATTCCCGCTGTCAAAACAAAAAGCGTGTTTTTAAGAGATAATAACTATCAAAAGATTGACACTTGTTTATGTTCGGTTTAATTGTAAAATTTTGTCCAATGACCAACATTATATTAAATGGTAAAAATATATTCTAAATATACTTTAAAACCACTCAAATTCATAATTTATCACTATTAATTATTTTGATTAAAAAAGTTGTTTTTAATTAAAATTTAGTAATTTTCACTATTCATCAAAATATTAAAGTTATCCGAAAAGTACCAAAATTTCACCTTAGGCTAAATTTGATATTCCGAATCCAAAAATGAAGTCCATTTTTAAAAATAAAATATATATAATTTCAAAAATTAGGTATTACTATTCATAACGGCTAGTTTGATCGGTTGTGGTACGTGTTAAAACACGAAGTTGCGTACAACACACGCTACTGTTTTATTCAAAGGAAAGCGTACCGTGGAAGCTTGGGATGTTTCATTTTAAATTTTTTTGATGTCCCCATTTAGTCAAAAAGTTTAAAATATTGTATTTAAAAAGGTTTCACTATTAAAAGTTGATAAAAGTGCAATACTTAAAATGAATCTGTTCTTGCATTATGACTAAGAAACTCATAATATGGATTCTAAAATTATAAGGATTATATAAAATTTAAAATGTAGTTAATGCTATTCATGTCCTCTTTTAGTGGCTTTTTTTTTTGTAAGTCATGGTGTGATTGAACTCGGTGTTGTGTGTAGTGCAAGTTATTGAATTATTTTGAAGAAATAACACACTATAAAATCTTGGGGTGTTACATTCTCCCCTCCTTCAATAAATTGTGTCCTCGCAATTTTAAATTGTTCTTCGAAAATAAAAGGTTTAAAATAGAAAATATCTTTGTGGGAAAACCCACATCGGAAATTGGGTTACTAAAATTTAGTCTTAATATGAGGAAAAGAGAAATGAAAGGGTCACCATCAAATTATGATCTCGATTAGGAGAACATTGGTGGCAATTAGAGACATATAATTGGAGGAAAAACGTAAATATTTATAGGTAGTGATTGAGGTCATCAATCACAGACAAGTATAAAATTGAGGTCCTTAAACTCATCAATCTATGATGATTTGAAATACCATCGGTTCAACAAAACATAGGGTATTGGGATAACACATTTTTGACGTTTCAAAATATCATAGTTGAAATCCCACATCGAAA
The DNA here is from genome assembly GCA_963277665.1 of Viscum album. NCBI lineage: Eukaryota > Viridiplantae > Streptophyta > Magnoliopsida > Santalales > Viscaceae > Viscum > Viscum album. The sequence goes on along the minus strand of OY728150.1, from coordinate 368,705,442 downwards.
AATGAATTAATGAGGCCTCTATTTTAAATAAAGAGTGGAAAGTATGAAGATTAACGAAAATAACACATACTAGGGTTCCATGTAGGAAAATATGGATATGGAAGAAAAATATAACCATCAATTACCTGATGGAGAGTGGTAGAGAACATGGCTATGAAAAGGCCAACAATCCCAAAGCCATAAATTAGTGATGATTTAAGGTACCATCTAGGAAAAAAATTTTGTTCTAATTTGCTTTTCTTAATATTGAGGAATTTTTTATGAGATTGGATAAGATCATATAGAGATATACTTACTTTATAATCAGAGTTTTATCCATTAATAAATTTCTACCACATACTCATCTTTCACTCTAAAAGATAATAGAATGTAAAAAAAATTCTATTTACACTATTCGTATAGGGTTCCAAAATAAATGAATTTATAATTCATCTACCAGATCTTAAAAAAAACTACATTATTTAATCCAGGACATATCGTGGGCCAGTGGTAGGTGATACACCCTTGTCGCCCTTCGGTTGCGGGTTCAAGTCTCGCAGCCTTGCCGGACGCGACGGGTTGCCACCCGACCTCCGGGTTGTCCTTTTATGGAAATCCAAAATAATCCAAACTAGAACTATCCAAAATACTTCTGTCCAAACTCACACTCCAACATTTATAAGGAAGGTAAACATAATATATATCCTTTTTACCCCGTAATAGCATATGAATACCTTCATCATGTATTACCATATTCCTTATTGATTCCATTCATGCTCCCTTGTTCCATATAGAATGCTGGATATACTTCATTAATCCAAAAATGTTTTAAACCCCAATAATGATGGAATATACAAATCATTAATCAGTTCCAAGGTAGTCAAGAATATCAAATATAATTTATCCAAAACAATCACATATTATTCCAAAATCACTACCTCAGTATCAGAACTATATTATGATTTATCATTCTCTCAACCATATATTTTCCAAAAATTTATCCTGCTATTGAGTCACTTTTCTTTATTCCACACAATCTCAAGTCCTTAATGAAATAGTACTGCATTACAATCCTTATATACTCCATGATTATTGTAACAAGTACATTGTTGATACAACACTCAATTGACATAATCAACATAAGAACTCTAATCATTCCTCTTCATCTGTGGTAATATCATAACTTGATTATTATCCAATAGCATCATTTGCGCCATAGTCTGATGACTGGGACATAGGTTCGCGTAGTGTCCAAACTCCTTGCAAATGAAGCATTGTACATTTGAAACCATTTTCTTACCCTTGTAGTCATGTACTTTGTGCCCTTTTCCTCCACACTTATAACAAACTCCCATTCCTTTCAGGCAAGTTCCAGGGTGTTTCTTTCCACAGTTACCACATATGGGAAAATTCTTCTTTTCCCTCTTCCCTTTATCCATCTTTCTCTCTTCTATCCTTTTCTTCTCTTGCTTCCCTTCAAATCCATAGGACTCAGTAAACTCTTTACTTATCTTATCAACACATGATATTATTTATTCATATGATGATAATACATGGGAGACTATTTCTCTTATAAATTCTAGCTTAAGACCATGAAATATATGATCCTTCCTTCTCTTTGGATCATGTGCATTTCTGGAGTTCTCATTCCTTCTACTGGGCGCCATTTCTAAACAAATGCATAAACTAGATTAGTTTATGAATCAAAATACATAATCCCATACTTATAAAACACTCAACATAAATTGAACTATTTATGGATATAATCCATAATCATAAATATGTTTTCTTTGAGGAAGTATATACTCATAAACCCTTCATAATGATTTGTAAAGAAAGTGAGAGTTATCCTAAGCATATCCCCCGGGAGTGTCGTAACCAAGAGTGCAGCAAGGCCCGTTGTCGTGCACCAGTTCCCGTTCGAGTCTAGCTCAAAGCGGTGTTTTCGGGTTTTACCCCTAGGTACATCTGTGCCAGAGCCGCCTCTACCTGCTCGTATCCAGACAGGGATGTATTGCTCAGAAAACTTACAAAATCTCTACAATACCAAAATTCTAGGAAGTGCTTCTATACTAATCCTCAAAGTTCATCTTAGGTCTACGTGCTCTAATCAGAGTTTATCTAAATCTAGCTTCCAAGGTTTGTACTAAACTTCCTCTGATACCAACTGTAACGCCCCGACTCCAGCTACCCAGAGTCGGTGCATTACTTCGTAACATTGGCATGATCACAAGAAAGATCAAATCTCGAAAGACCGATTGGTTTAGTAGCCTTGGAAACACTAGATATAATCATAAAGTTTTACATTACATTTCAAAGTGAAAAACTACTACAACAACAAAGTCTTCATATCCACACTATTAACCCCTCATAATATCCCTGCAAGTCAGTCATAATTTACTTCTTCACTACCTGGGAAAAATAAAACATAGAAAAGGGGTGAGCTCAAATGCCCAGTAAGGATAACAATATAGTGGAACATTCAAAATAAGCATAAACATTTAAGGCAATTAATTACTAAAACAAAAGCCTTTTAAAATTGAACTTCAACATAGTATGGCAAAAGTAAAATAAAATAATGCCATTTACTTGTTCACATGGATATTCTACTAATAGAATAATCACATGCAATATCAATAACCACATTCATAATGTTGGAATGCATAATGATAAACGTTAATTTCTTTGTCTAGGCCTCATCCCAAGACCTAGGGGTTACTTCTAACCGGAACCCAACCCGGAGTGCCTCTAATAACCGGACACCAACCCGGAGTGCCTCTAATAACCGGACACCAACCCGGAGTGCCTCTAATAACCGGACACCAACCCGGAGGGCATACTTTTACCAGTCCCTAACCTGGAGGGCTTACTTTAACCAGTCCCCAACCTGGAGGGCTTACTTTAACCAGTCCCCAACCTGGAGGGCTTACTTTTACCGGTCCCCAACCCGGAACATACTTGTTTAGCACATTCATCTGAAGAAAAGTTTGAAATATAACATAAACATTCGGATTAAAACTAGCATACGAAATGTCAATAATTTCACCATAAACTATGAATGGTATAAAAATAGCACATCCACAGTCAAACATATCACAAAACCTTCAATACAATATAGAAGTTTTGTATCATAATAAATCAACTTCAAATAATCTTAAAATCCATCAAAGGATGTTGACATAGATGAAATCAAAATTCTTTTTAAAGATGTATCTCCTTTTATTTTGAAATCATTTAAGATCCATATAAAATAAAACATTTTCTTTGAAAATATTCTTATAAGCTTGTAAGGAAAGCTTTGAAGATTTTATAACGGCGTAAAATAACCGCACCCGCCGTATAAGTTAAAAAAAACATTCTTACCTCAATTCTGTCGAAAAGGTTAAAAAGGACCTTGTTTTGAAAACGACGGAAAGATTCCTTTATAAACCTCTTATAAAAAGTCAAAAAAAGGTATAAATGACTTTAACCCATATTCTTGTAAATAGTAAAAATGTTTTGAAATACATTTTTAAGAAACATGGATGTGGATGATAAAGATATCCCAGTAGATTATTACGTATAAACAACCTCGGATAATGAAGAGATTGTGAAATAACCCTTACCTTGTACTTTTCCTTGGTTGGGGTAGGTTAACCTCCTGTATAATAGTGAAATAATTGTTACTAAATTATACAAGAATCATATACATTAATATGATATCATATATGATCTTTTAATATTGATTTTATAATAATATCTTAGTATTATCGCCGTTTCGGGTGTTAACTTACTCATTTTCTTTATATGTTTTGTTACATAAGTCATGTTTGTTGTATCTTATTCATATCCAGAATGATATCAAGTCCTTAAAAATCATTTTTAAATAATTAAATGATAATTATACTTGAATGGATACGATGGAGAATGAATCTCATCGCGTTCGTGGAGACGGCAGTCCGTACGTACGCACGAACGCTACTTCCATTTAATTTTTATTTTAAAAGAATCGAATACAAATGATACATAGGTATATTAATATTCCAGTATAATATAATATTTTATATATGTTACTTAAGTTCATTAACACCATCCTTTATACGTTCCATGTGTGGTATGAACGAGTCATATCATTTTAAGGGGGCGGTAGTCCGCACTTCCTCAAATGAAATTATCGTATGTATATACAACATGAAACGAATAATGGTATGAAATAAAATGGAATTACAGAAGCTTATATATAAAATATATATCATTAATATCATATTTAATTACAGTGCCATCATAATGGACACCATGAGAGGCGGTAAGATGTATTTGAACAATCATCGTTTCGTGAGGCGTTAGTTTGCCATCCACAGAAACATTATGTTCATCATCCATTAGATGGAGTTGTGTGTATGTGTAGTTTGAATCCTTCTTATAACAACATCCTAGTATATTGAGGATACTGGTGTTGTTACAAAAGAAAGGAAATAAAAAGAGTTTGGGGGTTGGAGAAGCAAAATAAATGAAAATAATTTAAGAGAAATCGTTACCTTTAATTTAGGTAACTCACTTTGGTTAGAACCAAAGGACTTCTTGAAATGCTTTCTGCCTAAGGGGAAGCATCAAGGAGGAGGAGAGGGTTGTGGGGAGCTTAGTTGGGCAGAGTTTGGACGAGCCAAGTGGCTTGAGAGGTGTGAATTAATGAGAAGGAGGAGTGCCCTTTTATAAGAGGGGTGAGGGGCACCTTTGGAAAAGCTAGAAATATTAATTTATAATAAATTCATATTCGGTTTCTAATGGCTCCAAAGTTGACTATTCAAAGTTTGAGGTGGGGAGGGGTCGAAAAAAACTCATCCAATAGAATTTAGACAGGTTTGGGTACTTATATTAACCTTATCTTTAATTATTAACTCTAAGTTAATTAGTTTCACTTTTACAATGTCTCTTTGTATTTTTATATTATATGGTTAATAAACTTACCATATACATCCAAGCGACCCCCAAGTGGTCCATTAATGATTAACCTATCATGATATAAGTCTCTTGGCCGAACCTTAGATTTTTAGGAATTTAATATCAATTAATAATATAATATATTTTTTAAGAACTCTTTTATGTCAATTTTGACACTATTCATTAGTTGATTTTTGTGAAACTCATAACAGATTGATTACTTCTAACAAAGTCAATTAAATCAATCCTAATATATCATATTATCCTAGAAAATTAGTTTAATTAATTAAAAGTTTCATATTATATTTATTTGGGTATTTATAATATCAATTATTTTAATTTTTCACTATTATAGTAATTACTGCATCATCATTGTGTCATAAATAAAATAAATTATTTAATGTATAAATATTATAAATAAAATATCATTATGTAGGAAATATTTTTAGCTTTCTAATGAATATTTATAATCTAAAATCCAACTTATATAACCCTATGTAACAATTGTTTGTCTAAAAGATATATGCTTGTGTCATTTTTGTATTCATTTTGACTTAATTAAAATAAAGTGTCATTATCAATCACAAGTGGATCCATGGGGTCCCAAAATAGACCCAAAGATGCCCATGGTCGACCATGTATCAACCAATAGGGTTAAGACACGTTTTAGGGTAAATCAGTATTATTATAATATTATTTTTTTACCCTTATTTACCGGATTTACCCTTAACCATGGTAAATAAAATATTTACCGCAGTAATTATTCAAAATGTCTAAAAATAAAAGTTACCTATTTACACAATTTGAACATCCTGATTCCAAATATGGAATCCATTTTCCTAAATTCTAAACACAGAAGTGGCAGAAATTAATTTAAAATTAATTCCCGCTGTCAAAACAAAAAGCGTGTTTTTAAGAGATAATAACTATCAAAAGATTGACACTTGTTTATGTTCGGTTTAATTGTAAAATTTTGTCCAATGACCAACATTATATTAAATGGTAAAAATATATTCTAAATATACTTTAAAACCACTCAAATTCATAATTTATCACTATTAATTATTTTGATTAAAAAAGTTGTTTTTAATTAAAATTTAGTAATTTTCACTATTCATCAAAATATTAAAGTTATCCGAAAAGTACCAAAATTTCACCTTAGGCTAAATTTGATATTCCGAATCCAAAAATGAAGTCCATTTTTAAAAATAAAATATATATAATTTCAAAAATTAGGTATTACTATTCATAACGGCTAGTTTGATCGGTTGTGGTACGTGTTAAAACACGAAGTTGCGTACAACACACGCTACTGTTTTATTCAAAGGAAAGCGTACCGTGGAAGCTTGGGATGTTTCATTTTAAATTTTTTTGATGTCCCCATTTAGTCAAAAAGTTTAAAATATTGTATTTAAAAAGGTTTCACTATTAAAAGTTGATAAAAGTGCAATACTTAAAATGAATCTGTTCTTGCATTATGACTAAGAAACTCATAATATGGATTCTAAAATTATAAGGATTATATAAAATTTAAAATGTAGTTAATGCTATTCATGTCCTCTTTTAGTGGCTTTTTTTTTGTAAGTCATGGTGTGATTGAACTCGGTGTTGTGTGTAGAGCAAGTTATTGAATTATTTTGAAGAAATAACACACTATAAAATCTTGGGGTGTTACAATTTGCGGTATGGGGACTTGATGTAGTGGGACCGTATCCACCAGCAACAGACCGCCAATGTAGGTTCATCCTGACTGCTACAGATTTCTTCTCCAAGTGGGCAGAGGAAGTTCCGCTCAAAGAGGTCAAGGCCCATTCCATCGTTGACTTTGTGAGCTCCAATATTATCTACCGGTTTGGGGTACCTCACGCCGTCCTCACCGATAACGACACCAACTTCCGAGCAGCTGAATTAAAGAAATTGTACGCCAAGTACAACATCCGGTAGAACCATACCTCCCGCTACCACGCGCAGGCGAATGGACAGATCGAGGCGTTAAACAAGACCCTCTCTAACATTCTGCAGAAGATGGTTGGTCAGAACAAGAAAAGTTGGCCGGACAAGCTCCCCAACGCCCTCTGGGATTACCGGACGACGACTCGCAACTCTACCCAGGTGACCCCATATTCCCTGGTGTATAGAGCTGAGGTCGTCCAACCCATTGAGATCCAGCTGGCGTCGCTACGCACTGCAGTTTATGATCACCAGACATCAGATGAGGTAGCCGAGATCCGTCTAGCCGAATTAGAAGCACCGGACGAGAACCGGATTTGTGTCCTGCACAATCTAGAAAGGCATCATGACAAGATAGCGAGGGCCTTCGACAAAAGGTTCGTCTCCGCTCTTTTCTACAGGGTGACCTGGTACTGGCCCTTCAAGCGCCAATGATTCCCGGTAGGAAGCCGCAAAAATTAGAACCCAAATGGGAAGGGCCTTATATCATCCATAAGGTTTACCCCAATGGAGCATAATCCTTGGTGACCACAGATGGAGAGCGTATAACCCCTCCCACCAATGCCAAATTCCTGAAGCGATACTTTGCCTAGGGAAAAAGGGTCCTGCACGACCCTAAATTGTGAGATGGTCCCGCACGACCTTAAACTGCATCCCCGTCCTTACTGCATGACGTTAAACTGCAAGCCAGTCAGGCCTTCTTGACCAAGGCTCAGCCTCAGGCCCCTTGGCCTCCTTGGGCCCCTGGCCCCCCGTCCTTACTGCAAGACGTTAAACTGCAAGCCAGTCAGGCCTTCCTGACTGAGGCATAGCCTCAGGCCCCTTGGCCTCCTTGGGCCCCTGGCCCCCCGTTCTTACTGCAAGACGTTAAACTGCAAGCCAGTCAGGCCTTCCTGACCGTGGCTCAGCCTCAGGCCCCTTGGCCTCCTTGGACCCCTGGCCCCCCGTCCTTACTGCAAGACGTTAAACTGCAAGCCAGTCAGGCCTTCCTGAACAAGGCCCAGCCTCAGGACCCTTGGCCTCCTTGGGCCCCTAGCCCCCTGTCCTTACTACAAGATGTTAAACTGCAAGCCAGTCAGGCCTTCCTGACCGAGGTTCAGCCTCAGGCCCCTGGGCCTCCTTGGGCCCCTGGCCCCCCGTAATTACTGCAAGACATTAAACTGTAAGCCAGTCAGGCCTTCCTAACCGAGGTTCAGCCTCAGGCCCCTTGGCCTCCTTGGGCCCCTGGCCCCGTCTTCACCTCGAGATGTTAAACCGCAAGCTGGTCAGGTCTCCCTGACCGCGGTCTGGCCCCAGGCCCCCTCGTTTTTTTCCTCGACTTACCCTCTTACGGGATTGTATGGTATGGTGTGGGACTATGTCCTCATTCATGTCGGATTACTTGTCGTACCATACATATCCCCAAATGAGATGCCCCTCGTCCTGCATGACTTTAAACTGCATGTCAAGAACTACGTGTGGCTTGATTCTCATCCTCATGAGATACATAGGAACGCCCAGACATTTCGTCCGTTGGCCCAGCCCAAAAGTCAAGATCTTCCCCTCGGGTCAAGACATGGCAGGGTGCACACTTTTACCCCAAATCACATCGAGCAAGCCTCGACCCGGCTGCACATTCCCCCTGGAGATGTTTGCCTCTTTCGTGGATGGATACAGTTACACTTTACCTACTCCTTGACTGGGATTCCATCATCTTTCATAGCCGGTGGGACCCCCACGAATGGCCTGGATACTACGCCCAAGGGCTCTCCTACCGATACGGGCCAATGCCCCCGAGGGTTTTCAAGAAACAAGCCGATACAAGTCCCGCATTGAGAATTTGGTCAGCGGTCGATGCTCATTTGTTTCTCCCATATCGGGTCACCATAGGAACGCTGTGTTTCGAACATGGTCAACAGTGTCCTGGATCTTCGGGTCCACCCCGAGATGTCCCGGATATCGAGTGCAGTGATTCATTCTGCCCCATCCCGAGGTGACAAACTTCCCCCCGGGTGGTGCTCGCGATCGGGCCCACGACCCCGATTCCCCATAGGTGTGTACGGTGTGGTGTGGGACTACGTCCTCATTCACGTCGGGATCATGTACCATGCTGTACGCCTCCTCTTCTGAGGCCCAGCCTCAGGCCCCTTGGCCTTCTTGGGTCCTCGACCCCCGTCCTCATGTAAGACGTTAAATTGCAAACCAGTCATGCCTTCCTGACTGATGCCTGACCTTAGGCCCCAATGCCTTCTCGGGGCCCCCCATCCTAGGTCCCTTCTTACCCAGGGTGTACGGTGTGGTGCGGGAGTACGTCCTCATTCACGTCGGGATCATGTACCATACCGTACTCCCTCCCATTAAGAGGCCCAGCCTCAGGCCCCTTGGCCATCTTGGGTCCCCGACCCTTGTCCCCATTGCAAGACATTAAACTACAAGCAGGTCAGGCCTCCCTGACCAATGCCTAACCATCAGGCCCCTTGGCCTTTCCGGGCCATGACCCAGGTCCTCCCTTATAGGAGTGTATAGTGTGGTGTGGGACTATGTCCTCATTCACGACGGCTTCTTCGCCATACCGTACACCTCCCTTGTTTAGAGGTATATTACTTCCCTCCTCATCCCGTATGACGTTAAACTACATTTGGAGAACTACGTGTGGCTTGATTCCCATCCTAATGGGATACGTAGGACCACCCGAATGTCTAGGATTCGGGTCCAGCCCCATCCCTCAGGAATCTTCATCCCATCTTGGCCCCTTGGCCTACCCTTCCTTCATGAGAGGATTATATGGTGTAGTGTGGGATTATTTCCTCATTTGCGTCGGTCTTGTAATGACCACACCATGTACCTCTCCCTCCTGAGCTGTTTCGTCTATCCCTTTTTCGGTGGTTCACCAATGTGCCTCAGAGTACTCTGGTTTATTACCTGGAATGCCAAGCTTTACTCAGACACGTCCGCACCCACTTTCCAGGATTTGTGTATCCCTGCATCAGGGCTTTTATCATCTTTCACACATGGAGGGACCCCCAAGAATGGCCTGGATACTACGCCCAAGGGCTCTCCTATCGTTACGGGCCAACGCCCCCGAGGGTTTCGGACAACAAATCGATAAAATCCCACATTGCGAATATGGTCAGTGGTCGATGCTCGTTTTCTGTTCCCACCTCAGGCTAACACGATATGCACACTGAGTTTCCACCATGGTTAACAGTTTTCCTCTCTCGCCACTCCAACCCATTGGCCCAAAATGTCGGGTGCATAATTCACGCCCTTCATCACTTCACCGTGTCCAAGTGGAGTCTCGGAACTTTTGGTACTTTTCCTCCATGCACGTTTGCGCGTTGGGGGAGCAAGCCGTGTCGAAGATGTCCTTCGGGGCTCTCTACCAACTCCCATTTGACTCGCCCCATGTATTGCGATGAAGATACCCCCCTTGTTTCCCACACCGAGTTTAGCTCACATGGGCTTAGGGATCGGGTTGACATCTGTGCTTACTCGGGAAGTAGTCACCATCCATGGTCCGAGCTCTAAGACCATAGACTAAGATTACCATATGGAACTACGTTCAGATTGATTCCTATCTTGATTGGATACGTAGGAATGCCCAGACCCCTTGTCTCTGGGCCCAGCTTGAGTTCAGCAAATTCACCTCTCTGGTCCTGCCTTCAGGACCCCGACTACGGGACCGCGTCGCGTGGTGCGGGATTATGACCTCATTCACGTCGGGTTTGCAATGGTTGCACCACGCGCACCCCGTTCTGAGGGTTAGCCCTCCTATTCCTTGTCCAGCATGACATTAAAAGGCACCCTTTAGAACTATGTGTGGCTTGATTCCCATCTTCATGGGATACGTAGGACCGCCCGGACGCCCTGTCATCGGGTACAACCCATTTGGGGAACCAGTATCCCCCCCTATTTCACCTCTTACCTCTATATAGGCCCCTCGGCCTAAGGTCTCCCTCTTCGATTGGCATACAATTTGATGTGGGATCATGTCTCTGTCAATTGTGTTTTATAACACTGCGCACATTTCCCGCCTAGCATCGTCTCTGCTACGTCTGCGCTGCATGATGATAAAATGCATGCATGGTCCTATCATTAGACCCTAAACTGTGACATTATCGTCCTGGACGCACGACAAAAAACGGCACTGCATTGTGATGACCTCGTTGTAGAGGACATCACGTTGGGTATTGGTCACGTGCCATGCCATTTGTCAACGTCCATCACGGCTTGATCCTTGTAGAGACATCACAACCTACTATTCTAGTTCTGTCGCTTCACAAAAAGAAACCATTCGCCTTACAGAACAAACAATATTTATCAAATTCCGCTTCTTTTAGTGCAAGGTCCACACCCACACTTCCCTTTTCCCCTTGCACTGGTACCTTACCGTTCCACCCTTCAGAACTATGTATGGATTGATTCTCATTCTTATGAGATACGTAGGAGCGCCCGGGCACTTCCCTGTGGGCCTAGCCTAACCTTTGTGTTTAGTCCTTTGACCCGAGCATTTCCCCAGAGAATGCATGGTAAGTAGGGCTTAGGTCCTCATCCAAGTCGGGTTTTGTAATCACCTTTCCATGTATCCCCTTCTCCCCTTACCCATCCATGGTCCGAATTCTATGACCCTAAACTAAGATCTCCCCATGGGAAAGGAATCTGCTCCCTCTCTCTAATACGTCTTGTTGTCGTATTCAGACGTGTTTCGACAAAGAGCCCGAAGTGTGGGATTTTCATAGGGACATTCCTCTCATCCCATGACCAAGCTTCGTGAACTCTCTATTTGGATCCTCATATTCCTCCACGTCCAAAAGGACCCTCAGACGACATGGATACTAGGCTTAAGGGCTCTCCATGAATGATGGACCTAAGGGCCCTCCAATCGTTTCGGGCCAACGTCCCTACGGATATCTGACAACATTTGTAACATGGTCCCGTGTTTCGAACATGGTCAACAGTCAACCCTCATTTGTCTATCCCCATTATAGGCTAATACGACAAGATGCTGTGTTGCGAACATGGTCAGCAGTTATCCTCCATCGTCATGCCACCATCATCGTGATCTGAATCGCGAGCGCTATGATTCACACATTTCCACTTCCTCATCATCAAGTGTAATTCCATCATACTCGGCTCTTTCTCTTCGCGCATCTAGGTGCGCTAAATGATCGTGTTAGTGTCATTGGGCCGATATTCACCGAGCATCCCGTTTCCCTAACCTGCCCCTTTTTGTGTCGGGAAATTCCCACCACTACTGCTTGCTTCCCACACCGAGCACGACTCATGTGGGCTTAGTAGTTTTGGATGGATGTGTACCAACACGGCCAGGCTTCTCATCATCCCACATGACATTAAACTGCGATTCCAGAACTACGTATGGCTTGATTCCCATCCTCATGGGGTACGCAGGAACGCCCGATCACTCTACTTCGGGCCCATCCCAATCCTCACTCTTGGTCCCTCGACCTGAAGAGTTCCCTCCAGGGGTATGTGGTATGATTTGGACTCCAAGTCCTCATTCACGTCGGTTTCATATCTACCACGCCACACACTCCCTGGGATCTTTCCTTTTGCTCCACGTCCTATCGTATGACGTTAAACCACAGGAGTTTGTGTGTCCTCAACGCATGACACTAAACTGCGGTTCTACCCTGAACAACTTCAGGATGCCCCAAGATCCCACTGGGAAGTGACAGATCCCCTCGCTAGAGAGGCCATGTCCCAAAGAAGGAATGATCCATGATCATACCGATGCGCCCATATGGTGTGGTCCCACCACGGTGGTGTAACTACCTAAGTGTTGGATTCTGTTTGGACAAACCATCACTCCATATTCCACACTTTGTGTACCCCTTATTCGGACCCTCGCCCCCTTTCATGTCTGAAGGAACCCCCTAACGGCCTGGTATCATGCCGCATCGGCTCACCTACCATCCTGGGCCAACGTTCCGGAAGACGGGTCATGTCTAGAAGGACCCCCTAACAGTATGGATGTCTGACCTATAGTCCGCCAACTGTCCTGCGCCAACGTCCCGAAGGATTGATCAACAACATTTGTGACATGGTCCCGTGTTTCGAACATGGTCAACGGTCGACCCTCATTTGTTGTCCCCATTACAGGCTAACGTAGTAAGGATATTGTTTCTCTGCCACGGTTAACGGTTGTCCCTTATTGTCACGCTATCCCCACAATGTTCCGGATTTTGGGTATCGTGATTCACACTTCCCATTTTCATCTGTTTGGGCCGATTTCAGCGCCCCTAGCATTGCCCCATTCGTGCATAAGAGCATGCTGAAGAAATGGTAATTCGTCTATCCTGAAAGTTCCTTCTCCGATCAAGCCTCTCCCGTCTTTCAGAAATACGAACTGGTAATCCGAATCCCGGATACCCGGAGCATTATCCCCACTCCCATGATAGGTGGGATGAGAGGGAAACTATCTCCAGTTTCTCACATCGGGCTCGACCCACGTGGGCTTGGGGAATTGTCTCCGAACGTCCCGCAAACATTGTAGGGATGTAACAAGGCAACTCAAACAGTGGAAATCGTGCGCGCTATAGCATTCAAAACAAAGAAAGGAAAAAAATTGAAGTACGAAAGTACCAATAAAAGGGTTTTCGGTTTATTACAATACCCGGGGGTTGACTCCCCCCATGGATGGGTTGAACCCGTCAAAAGAGCGTTGCAGCTCCACCACCCGTTGACTTGCGGCATCCAAGGCTTGCTGCCGCTGAATCAGCTCCCACTCCTCCTCAACAGCGGCGGGGCGTAGTTCGTCAGTCCTGGCTTTGGCCCTATCTATGCCAGCTTGAACGGCATCCATCTTTCCAGAGGTCTGCCTCATCTGCTCTTCTGCCTCTGCCAGCTGGGCCTTCAACCGTGAGACCAGCTCAGATTGTGCATCAAGAGAGGCTGAAAGCTCGTCTGCCTGGGTTTGCATCTGTTGGACCTCGCCTTCAGTCTTCTGGAGCTTCTTGATGCTGGTCGCCTTCCTCCGCTGCCAGCCCACGCTGAGCCCACGATCATGCTTCCAGATCTTCTCATCCATAAGATCTCAGATTAGTGTGTGAGGACATTGGGAATCCACTCCCCTAGCACACAGTTCACGCAACCGTGAGTGGAGTCTATCCATTTCGGCCAGCCATTGCACTTGGGGTGTCCTTGATAAAGCGCGTGATCAGCTTCCATGACCGGTGGCATACTATGCTGCTTTCTTCCTCGTCGGAGGCCATTTCTTCCCAGTCCGCGCGATTGGCAGGCTCGTACGTGGGATACGCCCGCAAGAAATCCTCGACAGGATCTACATCTTGTGTTGAATCCAGTACGACACCTGACGCCGAAGCAGGCATGACAGGACTGGGACCGACCGGTTGATCCTCTTCCTCAGAGTCCACCTCAATGACTTCGGGTATGGGCCTGCTGATGGTCCCGCCAGTGATGGTGTGCGTCGCAGCTTTAGGAGATGGAGGGACTATCGCCACCATCACTGGAATTCCCCTAGGAGGGGCTCCACCAGACATCCTGACCAGTCTTGCCGCAGCAACCCACGCCAGTCGAAGAACTGTACGACAGAGAGGGACATAAACGTTAGTTGGCATGGCCTACATGTGACAACAGAGGAACCGGTAGAGGAGACTTACAGAGATCGACCTCCTGGTGCTGCTCTTGAGCTGGTGCTGATGGGACCCCGGGGTGAGGCCCTCCGTATACTGTTGGAAGGTCTGAAGATTCCGGAGGAGCCACCTCGGGCGCCCTGGTCCCACCAGACGCGGAACTGGACGTAGCCATAAGCGCGGGTTCTGAAGGTCCCGCATCATCACCCGCTAAGGAGCGAGAACGAGGTTGTGAACAAGTTCCTCCTGCATGGCTCAAACATTGGTGAGAAGTCCATAGTGACCCAAGAACAGATCGCAAGGAGAGAAGTTCGGAATGCTACCTCAAGAGCCTCCGCGAAGTCGTCGGATTCTGAACCTTGGTCTTCGACCTCGCCCTCCTCCAACGGGCTCCCTCCTCCAGCCTCATCCTCCCGACATGAGTCCTCTAATTCCTCCAGCAAGGGGAAGTGCTCCCTCAGATCGGTAGCCGATAACTGTGAGGGGACCGTCGGATTCAACAGTACCCTCACCCGGTCTGTCATTGGGCGAGGGACACCCCTGGAGTGGACATAATCCTCCAGCTCGTCCAGGTATTGTTATTCCTCCGCCGGAGATGCCATGAATCCAGCCCGAACTGGGCCTATGCCCAGTAATTCCATCCCGAGGAGATTCAGGTGTGCCCATATCTCGGGTGGGCTGAGGAATTGCCGGTTGGCATCCCAAATGTCCCAAGCTTCCGGGAAGATGGAATCCTCTGCCATGTCAATATGATGCAGACGCTTCCCCGGAGCCTAAGTGGAGATCCTATGAAATCCCCTCGGTGGCCGCCCCTCTGGATGACCCTGCTCTTCCGGAATCACCGGATCTACCACTGCTGCCATACCCTCGGCCGGTGCGTTTCCCGCCGCCATGGCAGCCCCGCTACAGCGAGCGGCCCCAACTGCCCTCCGACCCCAACCTCGAGATAGGGGAGGCCCACCGTCACCGACTTGGATAGTTGGTTTCTTCAGCATCTCCCCTGGGTAAGGCGCCTCCCAACTGATGGCGTACTCCTTCATCAATCCGAAAGCGGTGGTGGATGGATGCAATGCAATCCACATCTTCCCATATTCCCGTGTGAACATGAGCCACAGCTACCTCATCACACACGGGTGCTCCTCGTGACGCACCTCCTAGTAGACATGCAGGGTCAGCCACTGGAGGCACCAGAACTGCCTCGCAAACCGATGCGGGGTGTACGGTTCGCAGTGTGGCTCACGATCTATCCGTGCCACCAAAACTCTACCTCGAAAGGCCAGGAGGTAGGCCCGATGTTCTTTTGTTCCCCGCCCGTCATCAGTAAGTATCCCCATCGGCAAGGGGAAGGGGTGGAAATTAAACTCGTCTGCCCTCCACACCCGATTCAGTACCATCAGAACGGCCAGTTTGAACAGGAAGCTCCCGACCACGTTCAGGATGGAGGGGCGGAAGTTTGATCCCGGTGGCGAAATGGGGTTGGGATACTCATAAATCCCCCTGATATGCGCTGCGATCCACCCATACAAGAGGTGCAAGGGCCTGGATATCCTTGGCGGCTTCTTTCCCTCGCTAATGTGCCGCATCATTTTGTACAGTTTGGTGAGCATCGGAATCCCCAGATTGATCCGCTGCCCCATGGCCAACATCGACGCCATGATAAACGAGCTGGGCCGTACCCCCATGCTTGTATCTCTCACCGGTAGGATCCAGCCACAGATGAGAGCCGCGATGAATGCCGCCAGCCTGACTATCGGCTGTTGTTCAGTGCTGACACTGAAACCCCAAGTCTTCCATTATCTATCCTCCAAGACCCGCCAGTACGAGTGCCCTTTTCCCCGCATGGCCGCTCTCGGACAAGTTCGAGGCCTCAGAGGGAACTCTCGATTCTCTGGGAAATTCAGGAATCATTTGAACAATCTCCTAAAATAGACATCCCTCACTGCCTCCTTGTCCTCTCAGGGGACGAGTGCCATCAGCACTGACGCCAGTCACTACATTTGCTCCGTATCCTCCCACGCACTGATGACGGGGAGGAATTCGTCATACATGGCCACCAAGACCGGAACCCCAGAAATCTGGTGGACATCCCACAGGCTGATTCCCACCTCCCCGTGTTGCAGGTGAAAAGTGTTGGTCCTAGACGACCATATGCTCAGCAGTTCAGGCATCAGTTGCTTGGGTTGGTAAATGTGGAATTAGGAGGCCCATGCTGCCTCATACAACCTCACTCTCCTCAGCTCGTCCCCGAACTCCTCGCATGAGGCGCCTACCCAGTAGGCCCAGGCCCAGTCATCAGTAATGTTTCCGCCCTGGCGCAGGTCCCACTCATCGGACCATCCCTTCTTTGGATCCTGCAAAGCCGCCTTCAATATGGTGCGGTAGAGGGGAGGGGACGCCTCCGGTTGCAGTGGCCTCCCATCAATGTCATTCACATGGTTATAGAGACAGTCATCGGTGACAGGTGTGAATTTCTCTTGTGTGTGACCATCGGCTTCCCTGAACCATGGGTGCTGGCATGGTACGCTCCAGAACCAGCAAACCTGTTCATCCCTACTCGCCTCAGGGATAAAGACGTCATCCCTCAGCCCGAAGCCGTAAAATGGAAGTTTCTTGCATTGCGGATAATCCTTCTGACCCTCCAATAGTAGATCTGTCAAAGAAGTGTGGTCCGAGTGCCTTTGGACCATCTACCCCAGGCCTGGAGAGTTGGCCATCTCATCCCGACGATCTGCATTTGCAAGCACCCCCAATACAGCCTCTTGATGGGCCATTTTAACTCTGGCCCTCAGAAAGAATTTTTTTTTCATCTCGATCGCAAATCTTGACCGCGAAGCTGAATCGCGAAGTCAAATCGTGAAGATCGGTCGCGACACCAAGCCGCAAGGTCTGGCAAAGGCCGACAAGCAGAGGTTCGCTTAGCGCGGACGCGGAGCCGGAGACCCGCGGTTCGCCGTGAAGCTCGATTCACGGAGGGCTGTCGCGGAGTACGCGGAGCTTCACGAAGTCAAGAGCACAAAAAGACAAGGAAGGCACGTGAAGACAAAAGAGGTTGACCCCCCCATTTATAGGCGGCGACCCCGGAGCATTGCAGCGTGCCTCATCCGCACGGAGCATCGCGGCGCGCCCGGATCGGTGGCCCCAGTGAGCACCGCAGGGCCCCTTCGCGTAGCGGCATCGCGAACCACCGACAATTTTGGCGATTTTCCCTCAGACTTCAACCCTTCGCCCTCCGCGGCTCCAAGTCTGAGGGGGGGCATTTGTTGGCGCCAAAATATGGTCCGAAAGAATGGAACGAAAAAAGACGACGGGTGCACTGCCTCGTGAAGCACCGACGCGAAGCACCCATGCGAAGCCCTGCCGCGAAGCGCCCCGACCATCGCAGCCCCGCGAAGCTCCAGAGGCGGTAAGTCTTTTCGAGTGCATTTGACGTTCGCGAGCCCGCAGCGAAGCTCCAGAGGCGGTAAGTCTTCACGAGCGCATTTGACGTTCGCGATCCTGCCGCGAAGCTCCAGAGGCGGTAAGTCTTCGCGAGCGCATTTGACGTTCGGAAGCCCGCCGCGAAGCTCCAGAGGCGGTAATCCTCTGCGGCCAACGTTGACGTTCGCGAGCGCGCCGCGAAGCACCGGAGGAGGCGCGCGAGTTCTACTTCGCGGCGCCCCTTCCCTATAAATACTGGACTCCCCCTGAGTCCCGCAGACGGACAATCCGACCTTTCAGCTTCTCATCTCCCGAATCGCGAAGCACTCTTTGCCCCGGGAATCATGAGCTCCTTGAGGTATTCCTACTTCGCGAGACGCCTCTGCTTTGTCTCGTTTTGAGAACCTCTTCCGAGAGGGATGCCCTTCGTGAAGATCAAGGGCATTCGCGAAGGGGATTCCCAAGGGAACCCGGGCAGCCGCAGAGCACTTATGCTTCGCGAAACACCCAACCCATACTAGTGATCCCTATGCTAAGGCAGGATCGCTACACATCATGAAGCACACTACTTCGCAGGACCCTGCTTCGCGAGGCACCCCTTCTTCACGAGCTAGTTCTCCGCAGACGGACAATCCGACCTTTCGGCTTCTCCTCTCCTGAATCGCGAAGCACTCTTTGCCCCAGGAATCATGAGCTCTGCGAGGTATTCCTACTTCGCGAGATGCCTCTACTTTGTCTCGTTTTGAGCACCTCTTTCGAGGGGGATGCCCTTCGCGAAGCACAAGGGAATTCGCGAAGGAAGGGGATTCCCAAGGGAACCCGGGCAGCCGCGGAGCACTTATGCTTCGCGAAACACCCAACCCATACTAGTGATCCCTATGCTAAGGCAGGATCGCTACACATCGCGAAGCACACTGCTTCGCAGGACCTTGCTTCGCGAGGCACCCCTTCTTCGTGAGGCAGTGCTCCGCGAACACTATTCCAATTCGCGAAGCATCTTCCACTCAAACCTATGCCCCATGCTAAGGCCAAGGCACTCCAATTCGCGAAGCACACTCCTTTGCATAGCGATTCCTCTTCCCGTGCGACCCTCCAGGTTTGCACGATGTGATTTCAGAGTCCCATGGAAAACACCACCTGTAGCGTTGCTTCGCCTAACGCTTCTTCGCATAGGCACACTAACAACTATTGCTTCATCGCATAGCCACGCTAACGTGGACCCTTCGATGGTTCGTTCCACAACCCCCCTTGACCATGGCCTTACTGGTACCTTCCCTTCCTCACGGACCAGAGGGTGCCGGTTATGTAAGTCCTAGGGGTGTGGAGTGAACCCACCTCGTCCGAGCTGCAGGACGTTAAACTACCAAGAACCACGTCCTCAACACATGACGTTAAACTGTGACCCGACCTCGTGCCTCTCACAAAGGGTCCCCCCGCTCGAACATTCTTTACACCACTCGTCTCCACAGGAATGGACTCACCCATCCACAAGGGATAATATCCTCCTTATTGTAGTGGCGTATGTTCATAGGAGAAGGGCGAACCTAGTTCCCCAACGGATGACCGCACCTCTGCATCTCCGTACTTCCCCACTACCAAGGTCAGTGGAGGGCGTGGTAGGGAATGAGGCACCACCCATCGTTGGACCAAGGTCCATTCTTCCTGCGCGTTGTCGCACCATGGGCCTCCATCCTGGAGTAAGTCCCAACACCATGGGCTGCCTATTGCATAATCCCCTCTTCGATTCTCACGGACGCATCCTTCGCGATGTGATCGTCAGGTCCTTGCAACCTCTTGTTTCTCACACCGAGCATGACTCACGTGGGCTTAGAGTGAGCACTGACCCTGACCTCCACCCATAGAGAACTATGTGGTCTTTGATCCATGGAAAGGCATGGTACGTAGGAAGCCTCCATGAGGTTCAAGCCCACCCATCATCTATCCACGTCAGGTCCCATTCCCGTCCAGCATGACGTTAAACTGCATTCCGGTCCAATGGTAAGTCGTTGCGACTAACCCATAGTGAAATGCGAGGTCTTTGATCCATGCCAAGGCATGGTACGTAGGAAGCCTCCATGAGGTTCAAGCCCACCCTTCATCTATCCATGTCGGGTCCCATTCCCGTCCAGCATGACGTTAAACTGCATTCTGGTCCAATGGTAATCCGTTGTGACTCACCCATAGCGAACTACGAGGTCTTTGATCCATGCCAAGGCATGGTATGTAGGAAGCCTCCATGAGGTTCAAGCCCACCCTTCATCTATCCACGTCGGGTCCCATTCCCGTCCAGCACGACGTTAAACTGCATTCCGGTCCAATGGTAAGCCGTTGCGACTCATCCTATCTGAACTACGAGGTCTTTGATCCATGTCTAGGCATGGTACGTAGGAATCCTCCATGAGGTTCAAGCCACATTTCTCGGTCGTTCATTCACGTCGAGTTTCGCCCTAGTTCAACATGACGTTAAACTGTATGCTCCTCCCTTCATCCTGCATGACATTAAACTGCATACCCATTCCCACCTGAACTACGAGGTCTTTGATCCATGTCAAGGCATGGTATGTAAGAAGCCTTCCAGAGGTTCAATCCCACCACTCATTGGACCAAGGTCCACTTCCGCATCGGTTCGCCGACAAAGCCCCACCAGAACTACGAGGTATTTGATCCATGTCAAGGCATGGTACGTAGGAAGCCTTCCTAATGTTCAAGTCAACCCACCATCCGGTCGTTCCGACCTCATTCACGTCGGTTCCCTCCGTCCCGCATAACGTTAAACTGTATTCCCCAATCCGAACTATGAGTACTTTGATCCATGTCAAGGAATGGTACGTAGGAGGCCTCCCTGAGGTTCAAGCCCATCTCCCATGAGACCAAGGTCCCTCATTTATGTCGGTTCACCGACACTCAACGCCCGTCGTTTATTCACGCCAGGGTTCACTATCATCCCGCATGACGTTAAACTGTATTAGATCAATCATCCGAACTACGAGGACTTTGATCCATGTCAAGGCATGGTACGTAGGAAACCTTCCCGAGGTTCAAGCCCACCACTAGTGGACCCACAGGTCTACTTTCACATCGGTTCACTGATGAAACCATTTGAACTACGAGGTCTTTGATCTATGTCAAGGCATGGTACGTAGGAATCCTTTCAGAGGTTCAAGCCCACCACTCATCAGACCAAGGTCCACCTTCACGTTGGTTCGCTAACGACATTCATCGGGCCAAGGTCCACCTTCATGTCAGTTTACCGGCACCATCCCGAACTACGCAGAATTTGATTCCCTGCCACGGGGATACGTAGGAAGCATCTCCAAGGCTCAATCCCAACCTCACCATTGCCCCTGCAATGGTCCCATTTCACTCCCCCTCCACTCCATTCACCCACCTATCACCCATCCTGATTCTCGCCCAGACCGTCATATCTCGGTGAAACCATGCCGGTATGCTCCTCTTCAAAGCCGCCTATGGGATGGCCCCGATTTTAGCATCCCTTCAAGGGAAATCCCTCAGTCCGATCTATCCTAGCTAATGCTCTGATCGGGATGATCTGTCTCTGCTGGACGTTAAAATTGTGGCATACCCTGTGTTAAACACGAGAAGCTGAGGAAAACCTCAGATATGTGTCTATGGCATATAATTTCCCGCGTTCGATGTGGGATGCCTCGAGCTTCCATGCCCTCGAGAAGCCCTATGACCAGGGACAACAGACAGACATGTCAGGTTCCCCAGCATCCAGACACGCTACTGATGCCTCAACGTGACTACTCCCTTGACTGAAGGTTGCTGCCCTGACCGGACCCTTTTGAATGTCCCGACAGAAGCAGCGTAATTAACCGGCGTCCATAGAAACATGGAACTTGGAAGAGTTTCACGAACTACGTATTAAATCTATGAGGGAGACCTGGACTAGGTAATGAGCTCTGAGGAGGAATCCACAGAGGGAAGAACCAACATCCCATCATCCCGTTTCGATCAAGGAGCAGACGTACCCGAACAAGGAACGAATGCCGCCCGCCTTTAGAAAGAGGGAATGCGGGGCAACAAAGCCGCGCGTCCTCCTCCGCCGATGGACGGGTGCACGCACGCCCCAGGGAAAGCATCGGAAACATTGATGAATGTGGATTTCGAGTTATTGACATGACTCACACTCTTGCCACCGATGAACCATATGTATTACCATAAATGGTGAAACAAGTTTTTTATGTCAAAGATCATCGTCATCCTAAATTCGTTATAATTATTGAAGTAAATCCTAGACATGTTTATGATTATGGTGATGATGAAGTTGACATTATCCCTACTGCAATTGGAAGAAATCTGTTTATTACTTATGATTACACTAATTGCTCAATTTTTAGAGTTTATTGTGAACCCGAAGTTGTGGTGAGAAATACATAGAATCAAATGGTTGTGTTTCCACCTACATGTTTCACGTACATCATTCAGAGTGTGTATCCTATTACATACCTTCAAACCACCATAAATCTTCTTTTTCTTTATTTTTTTTATCAGAATTGTTTTTCTATATTATGTTTTTCGGGTTACACATTAGATATTTGTTTCTAATTACTTCCATATTTGTTTTCATTACAGGAAATGACACCCATTGAAGAGTGGTGGTGGAAAAAGATGACAGAAAATAATCATCACATGACACATATGGGAATTCCTCCACTCATCCCTGTTGTGAGTATTTTATTTCAAATATATATTTCAAGAACTTATAATATCATGTGTATACATTTTTGTTAAACTTTTTTTTTTAGGATCCACCCCCTAGACGAGAGATATCCGACGAGGAGCCTAATATTTATCCATGTACAGAGGCTGGTGGTAGGAGGGGTGGTGTCAGAGTTAGATGACTATATGGTGGTCCCGGTATTGAGGTCGGTGGTACGAGGGCTCATGGTGAGAGAGTTAGACAATCCACTGGTCGTAACCGATTGGATCATGACCCTACCACAAACTTATCTTCTGCGCCTCATTTGATCCTGGAGTTTATTTAGAGACACATGGGATATTTCGGCCTCTGATTTTTACACTACCAGTTGGCCAGACATCTGTGACATCATCTTTTTCTTCTGGTTCATTATCTATGGGCTATTATATTCTACCTTCTTTGACTCCTGCTCTGACACAGTATGTGGCTGAGGAGTGTACACTAAGGGACACTCCACCTATACAGAATGTTCCTTCGGCTTCTGCACATCTAGTGATGCCCATTTATCCGACTACCATAGGTATATTTATATAACTCTAACAAATTTTTATACCAAAATTTATTTTTATTATAACTTGTACTGATATTTTTTTTCTTTAATAATAGATTCATCTACTGATAGGAGGCGAGGGAGGGGGTGTACTCGCTTGCATGTGGTATGGAACCACAAGACATAGTGGATGGTAGAATAATATTTTGATGGACAAATGATTGATAAATCTGGGTAGGAATGTCGGGGTTTTTTGGCGACACTAGCCAAATACTCTAACATCATTCCGGTCAGCCCTCTCTCTTGGAGACAACTACCACATGAAGTCAAGGATAATTCATGGGCACAAATATTGGTAAAAATATTTTGGATTTTATGTCGTATATTTTGTATTTATATGAATTAATCTATTGGGTGTCAGCTTCGGTATAACTTCCCTGGTGGCGAAGGTGCACGACCGACGCGTTTAAAGGATTTAGTAGAGCTTTGGAGAGATTATAAGAATGATTTGTATGTCGGTGGTGTGATTGAGTGGTCACAGAGTTGAAGACATTACCTATCGTGTATGATTTCCCAATATAGAAATATCACCAATTGATTACCCATTGGGAGACTGTCAAATTTAAGGTATTAATCCCATTTGAGGTATTTAAATGACAGTTCTAATTTTTTCATTAATATTATCTAATTAATTATTAAACATTATTTAGGAATATTATGAAAAAAACATAAAAACCATTGATTCAAAGCAATACATCTACACTTTGGGGCCAACAACTATGTCAGATCATGAGAGACAACAGTTACGATATAGTTGTTTATAAATTTCTTTAGGAATTTCCCTTTTTATTTTTTCATACATAAATTATGTGATTTATTGAATATTGAATATATGATTATACTTTCACTTTATATTGTTTCAATGTCATTACAGAAGCACAAATTGGATAATGAAGGACATATCCCAAGAGCAAAATTAATTTGTTCGAGTAGAAGGAAAAAAGATGGAACTGTGGTTAATGAACCAACACAAGAAAAGATTGTATGTTTTAATTTGTTTGTTCAATAGTTTAATACCAATTTTGAAATTTAATAATCAATTAATATTTTTAATAGGCTGCTTTAGAGGCCCTTGATGCCCAGGAGCCTAACAATTTTGGGCCACAGGATCATTTATATCAGGTTTTGGGAGATGAGCACTTTGGTCGAGTACACTGCCAACTTGGTAAGAATATAGTCTCGATGAGGTATTAGTCCTCTCCAGGTATCCATTATAGTACCAAAAAGTTGGAACGGGTCAAGGAACATGAAAGACAGTCTGATAAAAGGGTCACAGAGTTTGATGTACAACTTCGAACGAGGGACAAAGCATTTATGAAACAGATGAATCCTTTATCATCATCACTTCCACCAAAGTCCAATGCGGCTTGTCAGAAATTTATATCATCGATGGGTGCATTATCCAATGAACCGGGTAGAATTTCTAGTGGTGTTCAAGAGGATGCATATCCTGGTGATGATGAGGATAGTAAAGAAGACGATGGTGAGGAAAAGGATGAGGATGAGGGCGAGGATGGGCCCGAGGGCGAGGATGGGACCGACGATGAGAATGGGGATGATGATAGGGACGATGGCAAGGACAGAGATGGCGGCAAGGATGAGGTCGATGATGACAGTGGTGATGGTGATGGTGATCAGGGGCAGATTTATCCATTTAATTTTTGAATTCTCTATAACTCTTTATTTTTGAACCTGATTTTTCACTCTAGTATGTATATTTTTGAATTCATTATAACTCTTTATTTTCGACCAAATATGGAAGCATAATAATGTTATAATGGTTTGGAGGTGAGTGATGCTATATGAGATTTTAGGGGTTATTGAGAGGATTTTCTTTCCCTTTAATTAATTGGTTCATAAAACATAAGTTGGTGCTACATATATTTTGTAATTGAAATTGGTAAAGTAAAATGATGGTCTCAGATTTCCTAGTTCGTTATTTGGATGGTATTCTCTATCAGAAGTGGGTATATATCTATTGAATATGGGTGTATTTTCTATTTGACTAATGTATTTATTAATCTGACCATGCAATACACATTTCCCACAATACAGAATCACCACAAAAATCATAGATAGACACTACAAACCACAAGACACCCATGAGAGACACCCCTTGAGGAAGAGTCCCTCTCGTAGCCTCTTTAATTTAAGAATACATTAAATTGAATTTAGCTTTTTCCTTAATTATGATTAAGTATATTGAATTGCATATCTTGAATAATTTTTCTTTAATATAATTGTTTCATTTGATAAATAAAGTGATGTTTTTATAATAAAACCCCTCCAAAGGAGGTGCACTGTCTACGAAAACTCACAATTATAGTTTATGGTGTGATAATTTCACTCTCAATCAGTAGTTTCAACTACCTAGTACCACTTTTAAAAACAACGAATATAAAATATATATCTTTATCATACCATAATCCTGATTCAAGAGTCTGTTTTTTATAACATAAGATCAGTTTCTATAATGTGAAGGACAACTACATTGGATTTATTAGGAATCCTGGCTGGGAGATTCTTCCTCGAGGATGTCCCTGGACTGGGCCAACACGTCGCGGTCACGCCGCGGTCACGCCGCGGTCACGCTGTGGTCACACCGCGGTCATGCCAAGGTCACGTCGTTGTCATGCCATGGTCATGCCGTGAATTTTCCCCGATCTAGCACGACACCATGTGGTGGTTCACAGTCTTCTCAGAATTCGATGTATGATACCTATATATAGTTTTAGATACATTACCCACACTGCTCCCTGAACCCCGTACATCCCCCCCCACCAACCAAACGCATTGGGATTGTGTTTATACTGCAACACAATGATCCATGGGGAATTTTTGATGTGTACGAGTCAACCTCGTCTCAATTCGAGGTGTGGTGTGGCCGACACCACTCAAAGTGTCTCACTTTTCTTTGAAATGGACAGCATTTTAAGTGAAAGTAATAACTGGCATACAGAAAACCAACCATAATCATTCATATTCTGCTGAAACTTTAAGAAAAGGATACATGGTTTATTTTTTATGTGTACGAGTCAACCCTACCTCAATCCAAGGCACGGTGTGGCCAGTACCACTCAAAATGTCTTTCTTTTGTTTAAAATGGATATGCTTTTAAGTAAAAACAACTGACATATGGAAAACAAACCAAATGCATTCAGATTGTGTTAATATTTTAGGACAATGATCCATGTGTCATTTTTGATGTGTACGAGTCAACCCCGCCTCAATCCGAGGGTTGGTGTGGCCGACACCACTCGAAATGTCTCACTTTTATTTGGAATGGACAAGATTTTAATTGAAAAAACAACTGGAATATGAAAAACCAACCAAAGGGATTCAAATTCTGTTGAAACATTAGGAAAAAGATCCATGGGTCATATGTAACATGTACGAGTCAACCACGCCTCAATCCAAGGCACGGTGTGGCTGGTATCACTCGAAGTGTCTCACTTTTATTTTAAATGGACAGGATTTTAAGTGAAAACAACAACTGACATGCGGAAAACAAACCAAATGCATTGGGATTGTGTTGATACTGAAAAACAACAATCCATGGGTCATTTTTGACATGTACGAGTCAACTTTTCCTCAATACAAGGCGTGTTGTGGCCAACACCACTCAATGTGTCTCACTTTTACTTGAAATGGACAACATTTTAAGTGAAAACCACAACTGGCATACAGAAAACTAACCAACCTAATTCAGATTCTATTGATACTTTAGTAAAAATATCTTTGGGTCATTTCTGATGTGTACGAGTCAACCCCACCTCAATCTGAGGCACGGTGTGGCTGGTACCACTCAAAGTGTCTTTATTTTGTTTAAAATGGATATGCTTTTACGTAAAAACAACCGGCATATGGAAAACTGACCAAATGCATTCAGATTGTGTTGATACTTCAGGAAAATTATTCATGGGTCATTTTTGATGTGTACGAGTCAACTCCACCACAATTCAAGGCACGGTGTGGCTGACACCACTCAAAGTGTCTCTCTTTTGTTTCGAAAAGACAACATTTTAAGTGAATACAACAACTGACATATGGAAAACTGACCAATGGCATTCAGATTGTATTGAGACATTAGGACAACGATACATGGGTCATATGTGACATGTAAAAGTCAACACCACCTCAATATGAGGGCTGGTGTGGACGACACTACTGAAATCCTTTCACTTTTATTTTAAATGGACAAGATTCTAAGTGAAAACAACAACTGACATACTTAAAACCAACCAAACGCATTCGTATTCTGTTTATATTTTATGACAATGATCCATGGGTCATTTGTGACATCTACGAGTCAAACTTTCCTCAATGCGGGGAGATAGCTGGTCATTCGGATGAGCGGTTTGCACAGCACGGCACGCCTGAATATGTGTTTTTTAGGTGTTTGGTGTGATTGAAAAGCATGCGTGGGGTGGTCGAAACTGGCAAAACGACCTCGGAATGCCATGAAATCGGACGAAAACAAAGGGTGGGTGAATTTTAAAATTGTTGGCTAGACGGAACGTCAATCGGAGGTTTCGTGTGACTGCACTGGCTGAAAACGCACTCGGTGTGTCGTAAATGGCCAAAACATGGGTTTTACGGTCAAATGCATGACGAACGACATCATAATGACTTTAAATCACATGAAAACTTCCTATTTATTATTATTGAGGTGTACGAGGAGACGGCATGTCATTTAGATGCGCGGTTTGCACAACACGGCTGAATATGTGTTTTATAGGTGTTCGGTGTGCTTGAAAAGCGTGTGTGGGGTGGTCGAAAGCAGCCGAATGACCTCAAAATGCTATGAGATCAGACAAAAACAATGGGTGGGCGAATTGTAAAGTTTTCGGCTGGACGACATTTCAATCGGATGTGTTGTGTGACCACGCTATCCGAAAACGCACTCGGCGTGTCGTAAATCGCCCAAACATGGGTTTTACAGTCAAATGGATGTCAAATGACATCAGAATGACTTGAAATAACCTGATAACACCCTAGTTATTATTCATGGGGTGTACGATGTGATGACACATCATTCAGACAGGCGGTTTGTGCGGCACAGCTGAATATGTGTTTTTTAGGTGTTCGGCGCGCTTGAAAAGCATGCGAGGGGTGGTTGAAACTGGCCGAACGTCCTCAGAATTCCATGAAATCGGACGAAACAAAGGGTGGGTGTATTTTGAATTTGTCGGCAAGACGGAAAATCAATCGTACGTGTCGTGTGACCGTGCTGGCCGAAAACGCACTCGGCATGTCGTAAATGGCCAAAACATGGGTTTTACGGTCAAATGGATGCCTAACGACATCAGAATGACTTGAAATCACACGAAATCACCCTAGTTATTATTCGTGAGGTGTAATAGGAGATGACACATCATTCGGATGCGTGGTTTGCACGGTATGACTGAATATGTGTTTTTAGGTGATAGGGGTGCTTCAAAATCATGTGTAGGGTCGGTCGAATGACCTCAAAATGCCATGAACATAGACGACAACAAAGGGTGGGTGTATTGTGAAATTTTCAGCCAGACATCACATAAATCAGAGGTGTAGTGTCACTGCGCTTTCCGAAAATGCACTCTGCGTGTCGTAAATGGCCAAAACATGGGTTTTACGGTCAAATGGATGTCGAATGACATCGGAATGAATTAAAATAACCCTAAGACACTCTAGTTATTATTCGTGAGGTGTACGAGGAGACGACACGTTATTCGGACGCGCGGTTTGTGCGGCATGGTGGAATATGTGTTTTTTAGGTGTACGACGTGCTTGAAAAGCATGCGTGGGGTGGTCAAAACCAGCTGAACAACCTCAGAATGAAATGAAATCGGACGACAACAAAGGGTGGATGAATTGTGATTTTTTTTTTCTAGAAAGTACATCAATCGAAGGTGTCGTCTGACCGCACTGGCTGAAAATGCACTCGGCATGTTGTAAATGGCCTAAACATGGGTTTTACGGTCAAATGCTTACCGAACGACATCGGAATGACTTGAAATCATACAAAACACCCTAGTTATTATTTGTGATGTGTAAGAGGAGACGACACGTCATTCAGATGCATGGTTTGCATGGAACGACTAAATATTTGTTTTGTAGGTGTTCGAATTGCTAGAAAAGCGTGCGTGGGGTGGTCGAAACAGGCCGAATGAACTTGGATTGCAATGAAATCGGATGACAAAAAAGGGTGGGTGAATTGTGAAATTTTCAGCTAGACGGAAGTTCAATCAGAGGTGTCGTGTGACCGCGCTGGTTGAAAACGCACTCGGCATGTCGTAAATGGCCAAAACATGGGTTTTACTATCAAATGAATGTTGAACAACATCATAATGACTTTAAATCACACAAAAAACCCCAAGATATTATTAGTGAGGTGTATGAGGAGACGACAAATCATTCGGACGCACAGTTTGCATGGCACGGTTGAATATGTGTTTTTTAGGTGTTAGGCACACTTGAAAAGCGAGCATGGGGTGGTCGAAACTGGCTGAATGACCTCGGAATGCAATAAAATTGGACGAAAACATAGGGTGGGTGAATTGGGAAATTTTTGGCTAGACGGCACGTCAATCAGAGGTGTTGTGTGACCGCACTGGCCGAAAACGTGCTCAGCGTGTCGTAAATGGCATAAACATGGGTTTTACAGTCAAATGCATGCCTAACGACATTGGAACGACTTGAAATAACACGAAAACACCCTAGTTAATTTTCGTGAGGTGTACGAGGAGACAACATGTTATTCGGATGCGTGGTTTGTGCGGCGTGGCTGAATATGTGTTTTTTAGGTGTTAGGCGCATTTGAAAAGCGTGTGTGGGGTGGTCAAAACCGGCCAAATGACATCGGAATGCCATGAAATCAGATGACAAAAAAGGTTTGGTGAATTGTGAAATTTTCATCCAGACAGCATGTCAATCGGATGTGTCATGTGACCACGTAGGCCGAAAACGCACTCGGCATGTCGTAAATGGCCAAAACATGGGTTTTGCAGTCAAATGCATGCATAACGACATCAGAATGACTTGAAATCACATGAAAACTCTTTAATTATTATTCGTGAGGTGTACGATGAGAGGGCACATCATTCAGAAGCGCGGTTTGTGCATAACGGTTAAATATGTGTTTTTTATGTGTTCGGCATGCTTGAAAAGCATGTGTGGGGTGGTCGAGACCGGCTGAATGACCTCAGAATTCCAGGAAATCAGACAACAACAAAGGGTGGGTGAATTGTGAAATTTTCAGCCAGACGGCACATCAATCGGAGGTTTCGTGTGTCCGCGCTAGCTGAAAATGCACTTGGCGTGTCGTAAATGGCCAAAACATGGGTTTTATGGTCAAATGAATGCCAAATAACATCATAATGGCTTTAAATCACACGAAAAAACCTAGTTATTATTATTGAGGTGTACGAGGAGACGAAACGTCATTCGGATGCGTGGTTTGCATGGCACGACTGAATATGTGTTTTTTAGGTGTTCGGCGCGCTTGAAAAGCATGTGTGGGGTGGTCGAAATTGGCCGAATGACCTCAGAAATCCATGGAATAAGACGACAAAAAAGGGTAGATGAATTGTGAAATTTGCGGCCAGACAGAACATCAATCGGAGATTTTGTGTGACAGTGCTGGCCGAAAATGCACTCGGCGTGTCACAATTGTCCAAAACATGGGTTTTACGGTCAAATTCATGCCGAACAACATCGTAATGACTTGAAATCACACGAAAACACCCTTGTAATTATTCGCGAAATATATGAGGAGATGACACTTCATTGGAGGAATATAAACATCTCATGTGCTTCTTATAACTCATCCTAGGTCTAAGCACATGAGCACTACCATTGTCTATCTTATAGGTATCATGATCTGTGCCACACTACCGATGTTTTTCTATTGCTTTTAAGATACTCAACCAAGACCATGACTAAACAACCCATGTGATTCCTATAACATGTATGTTTTTTCTCTTGTGTGTATTGGTGTTGTGGTTTGAGTGAGTAATGAATTCTATATTTTGAATACTCTTATGTGTGTTGGTGTTGTGGTTTGACTGAGGAATAAATTATAAATTGGAAATACTCTTATGGGTGTTATTGCATTCCCTATAACATGGAGGAATTTTCTCTTATGTGTGTTATTGAATTTGAATTCTAAATTTTGAATACTTTGGATTGGGATTCTATATCAGTGTTTTTACAGGTCTGGAGAGGGTTTGGTGTGTTGTTGCAGGTCTAGAGAGGGGGGAGGAGCCTGTTGTTGTGAAGCTATGCAATTGTATACCAACGGTTCTGAAACCATTGGAATAGATTTTTTTTATACAAGGCTAAACCAATGGTTCTATAACCATTGGTATATATGCTATTATATAATATATACCAACGGTTTTTTATAACCATTGCTATAGTTTAATACCAACGGTTATAACCAAACTCTTGGTATATCCTTATTGCTTGGAATATTCCCTCTATGCCAATGGTTATAAACCATTGGTAGAGGTTTCACACATATATACCAATGGTTTACAAATCGTTGGAATATGTTATACTTTTACAGACATATACCAACGGTTTGTAGAAAACCATTGGTATACCTCCTATTTTGACAAATATACCAACGGTTCTCACTGAACCATTGGTATAGTCCTATTGTCATGCCTTACTTCCCAATGGTTGAGGGAACCGTTGGTATACTATATACCAACGGTTTCCAGGCCTTTACCAATGGTTTTGAACCACTGGTAATGTGTAATACTCCTGTAGTTCCATTTTTTATTGATCATTATGAAAAGAAGGTAAGTAATGTTTATCTTTCAAGAACAACTATTATATAATAAATAACATATTATTAATTATATATAATTATATATAAGTCAATATTTTTATGTGGTGATAAAAATGGAAGAATCACATTGCTATGAGGAGGCAGTAGTCCATAGGTCCCTGAACGATGTCGTCACTTTTTCTATCCGTGAAATAGAAAGAAGAAAATGATAAGATTTATATAAAGATTGGTAATTTTGTCAATAATTTAATAAATATTTAATTTATATCATATATATTTATTAAATCCATCCTTAATACATTCTATGTAAATTGTGAATGTATTACGTTGCTTTGAGGAGGCGGTGGTCTAGAAATCTACAAATGATGTTATCATATTCCCACAAAATGGGAAATGTGAAAATATGTGTTATATAATAATAACATAAGTTTTTTAAATTATAAATATCATATAATAAAAAATTAATTAAATCATTATTCTAAACCTTGATAGTTCATAATTTAAGAACGAACTACATTGGTCTGCAAGGTCGTAGTCCACTATACACACGAAATTTGATTGTGTATCCCATTTTATAGAAGTGTTTATAGGTTTTTTATCCCTAAATATAAAAATATCTCATTATATTGAGTAATATTTTGTTATTATATATTCATGTAATTATAATAAATAAATTTTTGGAGAAATAAATAAAACAAAAGTGCTTCTTGAAGAATGTTTCCTCTTTTTTAGGTAACTTGTTTTGGTTTTCACTAAAGGACCTTCCTAGTTTTATTTTTTATGAAATTTAGAATTCTAGGATGATATTAGAGATTTTGGGTAAAAATTTCGGTAAGGTCTTGGTCAAGCCAAAGTACATGGGGGGTGTGAAGTAGTGGAGAGGGTGAGTTCCATTTTATAACAAAGGGGAAGTGGAAATCCTATAAATATAAAAATTTAAACACTTTTATGACGTCTACCTTAAATAATATGAATCCAAAATTGATCTATATTATATTAAATAGGTTATATGGTCTAATAATCGACATATAATTTATATTTACAAGTTTCTAGCTCATTTGGTCCCTTAAGAGTATAGTTGAACCACCAATAAAAAATATTATTACCTTCATAACTGTAATTAATTTTAATTACATTCACTAACATTTATAGTCAAAAAATAAGTTACATATATTATAAATTATAAATTATTTTCTATTAAATAATTTAATCATTTTTTATTTAATTTTAACCATATATATGGCTGAAATTAATTTAAAATTAATCCCATAGACGGGACGAGACATTGGGTTTTTCAAAAGAAATTATGAAATGTTTAATGAAATAATATCAAATTTCAATGTGAAATTGATTTCAATGACCTATATTGGTTTAGATGATATTAAACATATCTAATTATACTTTAAAAAAATTAATAATATAATTTAACATAATTAATTTTTTACATGAAAAACAAGGTTTCTATTAAAATTCGGTATCATTCTATATTAATTAAAATATGAAAATTCTCAGAAAAATACAAAACAATTTACCCAAATAAATTTTTAATATTACACATTAAAAATTTTGTTTAATTTTTCAAATAAAATTTATAAAAGTTTCACAATTTAGTTATAATTCATGTTTTTCAATAAAATATTGAAAACCATTCTTTTAGAAAAAATACACCATTTGAATGCTTAAATTGGATTTGTTCTTATATTATGCCCATAAAAGTTATCTCATGAATTTAAAAATATTTGATTAAATATATAAAATATATATTTCATTAATATCATTCAATATTAGTGATTAATTTAATTTATTAAGACAAAACACCTTTCTGTGCATAAATATAGTTTTTCATAGAAACATATCCTTTATATTCAATTAGTTTTTATTTTCATTTATAATTTAATTATTCACCAAAGGATTAATTATATAAACATGTTTAAGAAAAAAATTTATAATATAGTTTAAAAAATTCATTGGTTCCATTTCAATGGATAGATGGTAACTATTATGTTAAATAAATAATATTAAAGGTATATTTTTTTCCTGGGGGACTCGACTTTTCCTGTAACATAAGTTGCCAACGAAACTCAATGTTAAGTGAAATGAAAGATAAAAATGGTGTTTTTTAAAATGAAATCACAAAATATAATTTAATGTAACACTATATATCAATGAATTTATGTTAAATTGAATTATTATATTTAATAAAATCTTGAGATATTACGTCCTACCCCATTTAAAATAAATCTCACCCTCGAAATTCGTCTTAGTTATCAAAGGATTAAATTTTTTGTAATTAAACTATTTAAAACCACATTATAAAAAAGGGGTAATAAAACATTCTCTTAAAAAGGTAATGAGGGAGCTAGAATGTTCATAAAAATTTATGCATAACTATGATTCCACATATGTTTGACATAGGTTCTAACAGAGAAAGGATTTAAATAATTATAGAGAGTGGTTGAGATCATTGATCATAAACAAGTGAATGATCAATGGAAAGATAAGGGCCTTAAAAATTAAATTTATGGTGACAAAAATACTATTGGTTCATCATAATTGAAGGTACTAGGATATTAATTTCTTTTCTGGAACCTTTTCCAAGGTTTAAATAATTCTCTTACCATCTCGACCAAGAGAAAAAGAAAAATGAAATATACTTACTTGATGAGTATATTTTCATCATTTAATAGTTCACCACCAAAATATCTTCTTTTTCTCCAAATGGTGTGTATTCAAGATGAATTTTTAAACATTGAATCACTAAAATACACTTTTATATATATATTACAATAAAATGGATAGTTAAGTTATTCAACATGTCATTAAACATTATCCAAAATCAGAATGTTTAAAAAATTGAAAGATAACTTCAAAATTGAGTAAATCATCAAATGATACACTAATATTCAATATTCAATAGTAATACCCAATTTTGAAACTGAATTATTCATTAAATAAATATCCTTGAAATTCCTCAAACTTTTGTATATGATGTTTGAAACCCAATTATTATATTGATTTGATGTTGTATTATTCTAATATTAGTCAATCATTATTCCTCAAATAAAATACAATATGTTTCTGAAATAAACTAAATCACTCCCTTTAAAAAATTTCCTACTAACTCAGACATCATTTAGGCCATTGGTTGGTGTTATACCCTTGTCTCCCTTCGATTGTGGGTTCAATCCCTCATGTCTTTCCAGATACTATGGGTTTCCAAACATCATTTAGGTTGTCATTTATTTCGTTAATCCTGAAAAATAAATCCTCCAAAAAAAAATTCATGTTTATCCAATTCATTAATATACATAAACCCTAAAAAAAGTGCCCAAAAACATCATTTATAACATCAAATAATTTACTACTTAAAATCCTCATGTGGAGTGACATAATATATTGAACTTATGATCAACCTTAAGCTTATAGTAATATGATGGTATCTATAATTCTTAATATTACCACATATAAAAACATCAGAATCTCCAAAGTTATCTAAATTGACCTTTGAAAAATCCTATGATAACCCAAAACCCACAATATATAATCCTTTGTTGAAATCCATATCTTTTCATTCCTGGATTTGATGCTGATAATGGTGACCCAAATTTATCATCAAACCCTTAAAATATGAAAATTTAAACATTTAACACATGCATACTATAGGACCTTTTAGGTTTTGAGTTTTGATAATTATGACTATATCCAAAATAAAAAATTCACATCAACATGGTCTCATAAAACTCTAGATCATAAGGAAGAATGTAATCACCCATTATACCCATCTCTTTTTATTTCACAGTATGACATCGATATCATCCTTTTGAAATCTGTTATAGACTTAAATCTTTCAATGTGGAAAATGTAAGTGTCATCAAAATCAATAATAAAAATCTAATTTATATCAATCTCAGTTTTTATAAACATCATAAAACCATATCCAGTATAAAGAAAACATTAAGATTCTTGGCAAATCATTTTCACTTCAATCGTACATTCATTATTACAAATGGAATAACCATATGGTCGACTTACATACCCAATGAATTAGGGGATATCACTAACCAATCCATCATTAGATTATCATGTAACCACCCATAATTAGTTTATCACATAACCACCCTTCAAATGTCCAAGTTCCATTAAAAAATCATAACACAAAAAATATTACATTTCATCATAAACTAATAAGAACAACCATTATCCATTTTATAACCTGATAAACTGATTGAAAATAAATAGGTTTCTTTTCAATGTGTTTTTAACATTATTAAACTATTGGAAATAAATGGTTTCATTAAATATATCTTAAAACATTATTTAACCTTGTAAAACAAATGGGTTACACAAAAATCCCTTTGAAACATTATTAACCCATATAAAATAAATGGGTTCAACAAAAATTTATTTGAAAAATTATTTACCGAAGGAAAATAAATTTATTTAACAAAAATATTTTTTATACTTGATTAACCAATAGAAAATAAATCTATTCTATAATAATCTCTTCAAAACATGGTTCACCTATGGTAAAGAAAGAGATTCTATAACATTAACTTTGAAACAATATTAATCCATCAAAAAATAATTTTTATGGAATAAATAAAAAATTCCCCTAATGGAGGATATATGTAAATAAGGGTATTTTATGTTGATGAATGTAAAATCCATTATAATATCATTAAAAAATTAATGATGAAAAAAAACTTTAAACATTCTGAAGTGTCTCATATAACCTTGAAACATTTAAATAATAATCCCCATGAAGGAATAACATTAAATAAATATTATAATATCATTAGAATAATGATATTCATCATATATCATGTTAAGGTATTATTATACACAACTAATAAAATTAATATAGGTGTATAACATAAAAAACATCTCAATGAAGGAATGTTGTGAAAAAAGTCTACTAACAATTGTTAACATTGAAACTATATGCCCAAATCAAATATAAGTTAATTAAAAGGATATTTAAATCCATATTAATTTAATAATAAAAACCATAAAATAAATTCAAGGGTAGTATAAACACCACACAACAAAAATTATGGGTGATATTGAAATATATCTCACATAAATAAAAATGAGACGAGAAAAAACCATACAATGATCATACCATTGGAGTGAGAATAAATCAATGAAATAATTACATGTGAAAAAATTAAATCCAAAAAATAATATGGGAAATATATTGAAATATAATAAATGAATATTTCAAACCTGTTTTTGGAAAAAAACTAATGACATATAAGTCTAACCCAACAAATTGGAATTGATTTATGAAATCCATTACAATTTTTTTAAAGGTTGGGACAGAAGCCTCAATTTATTATTAATGAAAAAACCTCTTTAGACTGGGTAGAGGGTGACCCATTACATATCCCGAAGGCCCAAGGACAAGTGGCCTGCATACAGGGCTAGAAAGCCCATTTTTTGGCCCAAATGACCCCTTAGTGAACAGTACTGCTATAGTACCTGCGCAGCTACAGTACCTGCTACAATACCGCAGCCGCTACAGTACCCTACTACAGTCCCTCCGCCGCTACAGTGTTGCCGCTACTACAGTCCGCCACTGATACAGTACTGCTACAGTGCTGTTACAGTACCCTGCTACAGTACTTGGGAATTCTCCCCTGCCTGGATTTGATCTTGGGTCTTTTGGATGCCAAGTAGGAGCCTGAACCACTAGGGTACAGGCTCATTGGCTATGAAATCCATTACAATGATCGTATCATTTGAGTGAGAAAATCAATGTAATAATTACCTTTTTTGAATTTAAATACCCAAAATAAAAGTTTAAAAATAGTTAAATCTTATAAGAGGTCATTTCACATGTATTCATGGCATAATATTACCAATGACATAGAAGTTTAACTCATGTAAATTGACTTAAGAAATCCCATACATTGTGTCTGACATGTCCTTCTTATTCTCTATTTTCTTGAATAATAAACATATTATTATTATTTACTATATCCATAAAATATTCCATTTTTATTATTAATTTTAATTCATATATAACCAATTTATATGAAATTTCTTAATCTATAAAGATTAAGTCAGATGTTTTGACCATATTCGGCATATGTGTCACAACTGACATTGATAGGTCAACTGCAGTCAATGAGGTTATCATTTAAATGATTTCAGAATAATAAGTAAGAAATAAATTTCAAATTCTAATATAAATTATATTTTTAAAATCAAAAAATAAATCTTTCTATGAAAAATCCATCATGGAGATGGTAGGTCGTACAAACGCATGAGTAACATTCCCATTTTTCATTGATCATTATAGAAATATGGTAAGTAATGTTTATCTTTATAAAATAACTATAATATAATAAATAAAATATTATTAATTATATATAATTATATATATGTCAATATTTTAATGTGATGATGAAAATGGAAGAATCGCATTGTTATGAGGAGGAGGTAGTCCATAGGTCCCTGAACGACGTCATCACTTTTTCTATGTGCGAAGTAGAAAGAAGTAAATGATATGTTTTATATAAAGATGGGTAATTTTGTCAATAATTTAATAAATATTTAAATTATATCATATATATTTATTAAAACCATCCTTAATACATTCTATGTAAACTGTGAATGTATCGCACCGCTTTGAGGGGGAGGTAGTCCTAAAATCTACAAATGATGTTATCATATTCACACAAAATGGGAGATGTGAATTTATGTGTTATATAATAATTACATAAGTTTTTATAAATTATAAATATCATATATATCATATAATAATTTTAATTAAATTATTAGTCTAATCCATGATGGGTCATAATTTAAGAACGAACTACATTGGTTTGTGAGGTGGTAGTCCGTCGTACACACTAAATTTGATTGGGTATCCCATTTTATGAAAGTGTTTATAGGTTTCGTTATCCCTAAATAAATAAATATCTCATTATATTGGGGATTGTTATGAAATTATATATTCATGTAATTATAACAAGTAAATTTTTGTAGAAATAAATAAAACAAATGTGTTTTCTGAAGAATGATTCTTATTTTTAGGTAACTCTTTTTGGTTTTCACCAAAGGACATTCCGGGTTTCCTTTTTTTACCAAATTTATAATTCTATGATGATATTGGGGATTTTGAGTGAATTTTTTTTAGGGTCTTGGTTGAGCCAAATTACATGAGGTGTGTGAAGTAGTGGGGAGGGTGAGTTCCATTTTATAGCAAAGGGAAGTGGAATTCCTATAAATATAAAAATGTAAACACTTTTGGGAGGTCTACCTTAAATAATGTGAATCCGATAATGTTCTATAATATATAAAATAGGTTATATTGTCTAATAATTGACATATAATTTATATTTACATGTTTGAAGATCATTTGGTCCCTTAAGAGTATAGTTTAACCACCTAGTAAACTCATTTTACCTTAATAATTGTAATTAATTTTATTTAATTTCACTAATATTTATGGTTAAAAAATAAGTTATATCTACTATAAATTATAAATTATTTTTATTCCGAAAATTTAATCTATTTTTTTTAATTTTAATCATATATTTTTCTGAGATTAATTTTAATTAATCCCACTGACCGGACGAGACATTGGGTTTTTCAAGAGAAATTATCAAATGCTTAAAGAAATAATATCAAATTTGAAAGTGAAATTCATTCCAATGACAAATATTGGTTTTTATGATATTAAATTTATCTAATTAAAATTTAAACCCGATTAATAATATAATTTAGCATAATTAATTTTTTATTTGAAAAATGAGGATTCAATTAAAATTTGATATGATTCCATATTTAGTAAAATATGAATGTTCTCAAAAAAAATACAAAACAATTTACATAAATAAAATTTTCATATTAAAATTTCAAAAAAGTAGTTTAATTTTTCAAATAAAATTTATAAAAGTTTTACAATTTTGTTATAATTCATGTCTTCCAATAAAATGATGAAAAACATCCCTTTAGAAAAAAAATACACCCTTTTAATTATTAAATTGGATTTGTTCTTATATTACTCCTGTAAAAGTTATATCATGAATTTAAAAACATTTGATTAAATATATAAAATATATATTTCATTAATATCATTCAATATTAGTGATTAATTTAAATTATTAAGATAAAATACCATTTTGTGTATAAAAATAGTTTTTCATAGAAACAAATCGTTTATATTCAATTAGTTATTATTTTCATTTCTAATTTAATTATTCACCAAAGGATTATTTATATAAACAATTTTATGCCATATATTTATAATCTAGTTAAAAAATTTCATTTATTCCATTTAAATGGATTGGTGGTAACTGTTATGTTAAATAAATAAAATTAAAAGTTTATTTTTTTCCTCGAGGACTCGGCCTTGAAGGTAACATATGTTGCCAAAGAAACACAATGTTAAGTTAAATAAAAAATAAAAATGGTGTTTTCTAAAACGAAATAAAAAATTCTAATATAATTTAACACTATATATCATTGAATTTAAATTAAATTTAATGTGTGTATTTAATAAAATTTTGAGATATTACATCCTACCCCCTTTAGAATAAATTGCACCCTCAAAATTCTTCTTAGTTGTCAAAAGATTAATATTTTTAGAATTATACTATTCAAAACCACATTATAAAAAGGGTTAATAAAACATCCTATTAAAATGGTAAACATGGAACTAGAATGTTCAGCAAAATTTATGCATAAATATGATTCCATATATGTCGGACATAGGTTTTAATAGAGAAAAAATTTAAATAATTATAGAGAGTGGTTGAGATCATTGATCATAAATAAGAAAATGATCAAGGGAATGATAAGGGCTTAAAAATATAAATTTATGATGACCAAAAATACTATTGGTTCATCATAATTGAAGGTACAAGGATAATAATTTATGTCCTGGGTCCTTTTCCAAGGTTTAAAGAATTATCTTACCATCTGGACCAAGAGAAAATGAAAACTGAAATATACTTACTTGATGAGTATATTTTCATCCTTTAATAGTTTACCACCAAAATCTCTTCTTTTTCTCCATATGGTGAGTCTTCATGATGAATTTTTAATTATTGAAGCACTAAAATCTACTTTTATATACACATAACCATAAAATGGATAGTCAAGTTATTCAAAATGTCTTTAAACAATATCCAAAACCAAAATGGATAACAAATGGAAAGATAACTACAAAATTGATTAAACCTTCAAATGATACGCTAATATTCAATATTTAATAGTAATATCCAATTTTGAGACTAAATTATTCTATAAATAAATATCCTTAAAATTCCTCAAACATTTCTAGATGATGTTTGAAATCCAATTATTAGAAGGATTTGATCGTATATTATTCTAAGATTCATCAACCATTATTCATCAAATAAAATAAAATATGTTTCTAAAATAAACTAAATCTCTACCTTTAAAAATTTTCATACTAACTAGGACATCACGTAGCCCATGGGTAGGTGCTTCACCGTTTTCTCCCTTCAATTATGGGTTCAATCCCTCTAGTCTTGCTGGACACAATGGGTTTCCACATGTCATTCAGGTTGCCCTTTATTTCATTAGTCCTGAAAAAAAATCCTCCCTAAAACACTTCATGTTTATCCAATGCATTAATATACATAAACCCAAAAAAAATGTATCCAAAAACATCATTTATAACATCAAAAAAATTTACTACTTAAAATACTCATGTGGATTGACTTAAGATACTGAACTTATGATCAACCTTAAGCTTATAGTCATATGTTGGTATCTATAATTTTTTATTTTACGATATATAAAAACATCATAATCTCCAAAGTTATCTAAATTGACCTTTGAAAAATCCTATGACAACCAAACACCCACAATATTTGATCCTTTTTTGAAATCCATAAATTTGCATTCCTGGAATTGATGACGATAATGGTGACCTAAATTTTTCATCAAAACCTTATAATATGAAAAGTAAAACATTGAACTATTATATACTAGAGGACCTTTTAGGTTTAGAGTTTAGATAATTATGACTAAATCATACATAAAAAATTTCACATCAACATGGTCTCATAAAACACTAGTTCATAAGGTATAATTTCATCACCCATTATACCCATTTTTTTTAATTTCCCAGTATGACATCGACATCATCCTTGCGAAATCCATTATAGATATAAATCTTTCAATGTGGAAAAGGTAAGTTTCATCAGAATCAATAATAAAAATCTAATTTATATAAATCTCAATTATTAGAAACATCATAAAACCATATCCAGTATAAAGAAAACATTTACATTCTTGGGAAATAATTTTCACTTCAATAGTACATTCATTATTACAAATAAAAAAACCATACGGTTGAATTCCATACCCAATGCATTATGGGATATCACTGATCAAACCATCATTGGATTATCATGTAACCACCCATAATTAGTTTATCATGAGACCACCCAATATTCGATTATCATAGAACCACCCATCATTGGTTTATCACATAACCAAACTTCAAATGTCCAGGTGCCCTTACAAAATCATAACACAAAAATATTATATTTCATCATAAAATAATAATAAAAACCATTATCCATTTTATAACTTGATCAACCCATATAAAATAAATAGGTTTCTTTTCAATATGTTTTTAAAATTTTTAAACTATTGAAAATAAGTGGTTTCAATAAATATATCATCAAAACATGATTAAAACCTGTAAAAGAAATGGGTTATATATATAACAATCTATTTAAAACATTATTAACCCATAGAAAATAAATTGGTTCAATAATAATCTATTTGAAAATTTATTAACCTATAGAAAATAAATTTGTTCAACAAAAATATTTTTGATACATGATTAACCAATGGAAAATAAATGTAGTCCATTATAATCTCTTCAAAACATGGTTTACCCGTGGAAATGAAAGGGATCCCATAACATTATCTTAAAACAATATTAATACATAAAAAGCGAATTTGGATGTAATACATAAAAAAAATCTTAGTGGAGGATATGTATAAATAAGGCTTTTTATGCTGAGGAATGTAAAATCCATTATAATATCATTTAAACATTAATGAGGAAAATAAACTTTAAACATTCCAAAGTGTCTCATACCACCTTGTAACATTTAAATAATAATCCCTAAGAAGGAATAACATCAATTAAATATTATAATATTGTGAGAATGATTATATTCATCATATATCATGTTAATGTGTTATTATACACAACTCATAAAATAAATATAGGTGTATAATATGACAAACATCTCAAAGAATGAAATTTTTGAAAAAAAAATCATTAACACTTGTTAAAATTGAAACTATATGCCCAAATGGAATATAAGTTCATTAAAAGGATATTTAAATCCTAATAAATTTAATAATTAAAATCATCAAATAAATTCAGGGTTATTATAAACACCACCCAACAAAAATT
Source organism: Viscum album (assembly GCA_963277665.1). Lineage (NCBI taxonomy): Eukaryota > Viridiplantae > Streptophyta > Magnoliopsida > Santalales > Viscaceae > Viscum > Viscum album. The sequence continues at coordinate 368,662,116 of OY728150.1, read as the reverse complement.
AAGGGTGAATACGAAATATATCTCAAAGAAATAAAAACAAGACATGAAAAACCATACAATGATCGTACAATTAGAGTGAGAATAAATTAATGATATAATTACATGTGAAAATTTTAAATCAAAAAAATAAAATTAGAAATATATAGAAATATAATAAGAGGATATTTTAAACCTTTTTTAGAAAAACAAAACTAATGGCATAGATGTCTAACCCAACAAATTGGAATTGATTTATGAAATCCCTTGAAAAAAATTTATCATTGGAGGGAGAATAAATTAATGAAATAATTATGTGGTAAGGAATTAGTTATATAAAATAAAATTGTAAATTCATTATAACATAATCAGATTTCATTTCAGACATATTATTCACATAAAATAACCAAAGACATATAAGTTTAACCCAATGAATGGAAATTGTGTTAAGAAATCCATTACCATGAGTCCGATTTTTCATGTTTGTTCTCTTTATTCCAAAATAATAATCTTATTGTAATCATTTTCATTATTTTTAACATTTTAAAATTTTATTAATACTTTTATTTCACTTATAAACAATTTATATAAAATTACATAACCAATAATTTTGATGTCTAATTTTTTGACCATATTTGGTTTATGAGTAAAAAATGGCATTGATAGGTCAAATATGGTGAATGGCGATATTATTTAAACATATAAAAAATAATATACATGGATTAATTATCACATTCTTACATGAATTTTAATTTTATAATCAAATTGGAAGGTTGGTTATGTATAATGAACCAACATTAAAATCATTGATATGGTGGGCCATACGTTCACATGAGTAATGTTCCAATTTTTCATTGGACGTTATGTAAAAACGGTAGGTAATTTTTATATTTCCATAATTACAATTAAACTATAAATAAAATATTAATTAATTATATTTACTTATTTATATCGGTCTTGTGATGTGGTGATGAAAAAGGAAGAATCATATCTCTTCGAAGAGGCGGTAATCCACACGTCCCGAAACAACGTTACCACTTTTTTAGTGAGTGAAATTCTAAAAAATAAAATAATATGTTATATCTAAATATTTATAATTATTTCATTAATATCATGAAAATTTCTATTATATCATATATATTTATTAAACCCATACTTAATATAATCTATGTAAAGTGTGAATGTATCACATCACTTGGTGGAAGTGGTAGTCCATACATCCACAAACGATGCATTGCATTCCCAAAAATAGAAATCATAAAGGTAATTATTATATGATAATTAAAATAGTTTTAAAAAACTATAAATATCATATATATCATATAAAATAATGAATTTTATCATTATTTATAACCATGATATGGGGTAATGTAAGAATGAACAACATCGGTTCGCGAGGGGGTTGGTCATCATACACGCAAACAATGATTGCATGTCCTGTTGGATGGAAGTGTGTGAAGGGGTAGGTATAACCATTAACCTAATAATATCTCATTTTTATTATTATAATAAGTTTATTATATAATATTGCAATAATAACAATTTAATGGGTGGAGAATGAAATAAAACACTGGTTCTCATTGAATAATGTTACTTTATTTTCAAGTAAATCATTTTAGTTTTCACTAAATGAATTAATTGGATTTATTTATTCACAAATTGAAGATTATAGGATGAGAGTATAGATTTTATGAGCTTATTTTGGAATTATTGTGATTAGAAAATTTTCTTTAAAGGAATAATGAAATAGGGAGGGTGATTGCCTTTTTATAGTGGAGGGGGAGTGGTATTCTTGAAAATATATCATGGTTAAAACTATTGGGAGGTCTCCGTTGAATTTCTTTTCTACAATAATGATCCAAATTATATAAAATAAATTATAATGTTAAATAATTTCTTGAATGTTTTTTAGATAGGTGTTTGTGTAAATTTCACCCTTAAGATTAATGTTTAATAACTATGTAAATTTTTTTTCCATAATATCTTGAACTATTTTTAATTAGTTTAATTAATATTTTTCATCAAAAACTAAGTTGATAGTAATATATTTTATAATTTATTATTATATAAAATATGGATTCATTTTTTCCAGATTCCAATTCCATAAATGGATGAAATTAATTTCTAAATTAATCCTAAATACAGGATGAGACAACAGGTTTTTCAAGAGAAAATCTCAAATATTTGAAATTTTTTGATATAAAATTTCATTGTGAATTTAATTCTGATGACCTTAATTGGTTTAAATGGTACAAAATTTATCTAATTATACTTTAAAAGAAATTAATAATATAATTTACCTCTATAAATTATTTAGATAAAAAAAATGCTTTCCATTAAAATGTGGTGTAGTTAACTATTTATAAAAATATGAAAGTTCTTCGAAAAATATTACAAATTCACCCAACGGAAATTTGGATATATCAATTTTTTAAAAAAAAATTTATATTTCTTCAAATAAAATTTTTAAGTCTCAAAATTTAGTTATAAAGAAAGCCTTCCATTAAAAGAAGTAAAACTGTCGTTTAGAAAAATACACCCTTTGAATGCTTAAAACTGATTTGTTCTAACATTATGATTATAAAACATAATGTATGAAATTAAAAATATATTAAATATTAATTTAATTAATATCATTAAATAGTATTTATTAATTTAATTTATTATGTTAAAATTGTATTGTGTGTATAAAAACATTTTTTCATAGAAATATATCCTTTATATTGAATTGGTATTTCTTCATTTAGAATTGATTGGTCACCAAAGGATTAATTATATAAACATGATTAAAACATATATTTATAATATAGATAATAATATTCATTCTTTCCACTCTAATGGATATGTTATAGCTATTCTATTAAATAAATAATATTAATAGTATATTATAGACTGTTAAGACTTGGTCTTGAATATAACAAAAGTTATCAATGGAACTCAACATTATATGAACTGAATAATAAACTTTTTTTTGCCTGCAATGAATGATAAACATTTAATTGGGAGTAAAAAATCTGTTAAAGAATTTTAATTAACTTTAAATAAGATATTTCTTAAAATCTCAGGATGTCATAGTAGAAAGTGGAAAACTATATCCTACTGAATGAAATTGGAGATAAAAAATATTTTAGGACATGATCTAGCTATGTAAATGGAATATAAGGTTAGTGTAATTCAAAAACTCATATTATAAGCTCATAGTTTAAAGAATAATTATGTTGAAAATCATCAGAAAAATATACAATGTGGAGCTAGTTAGAAGGTATCAGACAAATATATTCCTAGAAGAGAGTGATGAGATTTGGAAATAAGGACAATATAAACCCTATATATATTAGTCCTTCAAGAATTATTTATTATATCTAGATGTTATATTATCAATAGTCACAGCCACCAAATATATATCATTTTCATGATGAGTTCTATGCATCTCTTCGGGGAAATTAAATACTTGATCCTTCAAATGTACAAAACTCATTGGTCAAACAATGGGAGAAGGATCGTTCTTATGAAAAAAACTATTACACAATTTTTTATTAATTATATAATATTATTTGAAACAATACCACTAACCTAATTAGAGTATTGTGGACAAACCGCCTTTTGAGGAAGCTACGTAGGAACCAAAGGATATGATGAGATCGAAGTATCCTCATATGTTTATATCATTATGATAAATTTTTAGGGTTTAATTAATTGTAATTGGGGTAAAATTTAAAATCCAAATATTTATATGAAATATTTCTCTTTATATAATATTATTTCTTTGATAGCATTCTTTACACATAAAAACTAGTTTATACTAACCACGTAATACTATTAAAATATTATATATCCATTATCGCTTATTTTTTGGATTGGTATGTATGAATTTTAATACATAATTATAAAAAATATGTTTTTAACATATTTATAATACAAATTAATTATTTATAAAATGATTAGAATTCAAAATTAAAAATATTTGAAAAGTAAAGTGATGATTTTTTTTCTAAAATTTTTATGCGTGAAATGTATTTTTATATTAATAATTTTAATTGATGACTATTAGTGATTTATTTTACTGAAATATAAATATTATTAAATTTTTCAAAAGTTTTAAACATTTAAATGATAATTTTCTAATCATAATATTATAATAAATATAGTTTTATGATTAAAAATGAATAATTTTTTAAATAATTATTGACACATTTTGTAGGCATACATTAAAATTATTTTATTCCATTTATAAGTATGAATTAGATAATATTAATTACATATTTATAATCATGAGGTTTTAAATTTGTAAATCAGACTCTTTTTTTTTCAATCTAAATTGTAACTGTGGAAAAATGTATTGTCTCAATAAAGGTTAAAATGAATTAATTCAGAATAAAAATAAGTAATATAGACATAATATTTCAACCAATTTATTTTTGGATAATGTTAATTCATCCCCTATCACATGTTTCTTGAAATTCCATTTTTTAATAAACACATGTCCAAGAAAATGACTTATATAATATTCAATTAAATAAATGTTACTAAATGTCACTCTTTCTATTTTTAAAATATCTTAGGTGTATATATAAGGAAAATAGTGTGTTATGAAGGAATATAAGTATCTATTTTCAACATAATATTATTATTTTCATGATAGAAATTTAGTTTTAATTTTTAGTAATAATATAATGACATTAATTTATTATGCCACATTGATTCAGTATTTCTCTTTATAATAAAAAAATACAACAAATGATTTTAAAAATAATAAATGTGATTAAATTTGAACAAGTTAATGTGATCCATGAATTTTATTGATTGAGAGGAAATTTTAGGAAATTTTGAAATAATTTCATTCTAATTCGACCTTTTCTTAGGGTTTTAAACTAAAATTAAGTGATTTGTTTCCAAATTTCAAAATAATGATATTTTATAAAAATAATGTTGTATTAAGTAATTTAAAATATTAAAAAATCATGAAATATTATATGATAGATATTATATGGTATAAAATTTCATATCTTTTCCATTTTGGGTATAACTATCTCTATATAAGTAAAAAAGTGTGGCCCATTAATATTGAAAAAGTTGTTACCGTAGTTAAAATTAAATTTTGTTAAATAAGGGTTAATCAAAGTTATAGGGTTTAAAATTATACAAAAAAATTATTAATTCTATTTTTAGAAGTATTAAAACAATTTAAAACCTTAGATTTGAATACCTTCCCTTCTAGGGGAATTTTTTCTGAGAATGAATATATTATAATTAATGATTTTGGGAAATTCCAAAATTTCCCCTCACCTCAATTTTAAAATAGAACCTCCTCCCTTTCTTATTTACACCACATTGATCCTTATAGATAAACCTGAATCTTCCCATTTATCTTCTAAACTTCCCTATTCACATTATTTAATTGTTTATCTTCCCAAAGGCCCAACCCTAGAGCCCTTTAGAAGAGATCTGAAGGAGTAATTTCATAGAAGAGGTAATTAGTCACTTTTTTCTACTTTCATTCACCTCCTATAAATATATGGTTATTATCCTAAAAATAAAATTTAATTATACTCAATAGTATTAAATTTTATTATTATTATAAAAACACCATTATACACCCCCTTTACCATCCAATTATAATTGAAAGTATCGCTCGTGTGCGCATATGACTTATCATATCCATGTATCGATGCCACTTATTTTTCATAACCATTTTTTATGGATGGGTATTATTATGGATATAATTATTATATATTTTATTTATGATATAATTTTATTTACTTAATTACAATGCCGCACCTACCTAGTAACTACCCTGTCCTTTGGGAAATGATAACGTTGTTCATCTGTTTGAGTGTGCTACCACCTTCATGAAGAAATGTGTTTCGTTTTTTATTTATATTTTACATGTTTGGTAATGAGGAAGAATATATTTAACATAATAATGATCCTATAAATGTGAATTAATAATGAATATTCGTGGTCTTCAAATATTAAAAAATGAAAACAATGTTCATGCATTCGTACGGCCTACAGTATCCATGAACAGTGCCATTCATTTCTCTATCTCTAAATTTTAGAGATAAATATCAATATATGTATATATATATATAAGGTATTTATATAACTATTAAGATTATATATATTATTTAAACAATATAAAAATAAAAGGATGATAACTACTTTGTTGAAATACTCAAGATAAATGTAACAGTTAACACAAGAAAATATCAATTTTAGTAAGGAGTTATTGATAAAGTGGGTTTTGAAATGTCGTAAAAAGACCACATATGATATTTTATGTATTAATATGACTTTGATATAAAATAATAATTAATTTTAATTTATTATAAGTGATTTTATAATGCATTAAAAGTATTAAAAACTCAAGGTAAAGGTTTTACGTTACAATATTATTATTTATTAGGATTGATTACTCTTAAGTTTTGATGATAAAATATTATGATCTAACTCCCAAGACAAATATTAAATTTATTAACCTATTTTTATTTTTAAAAAATATATATATTTTAAATTATTTTTCATTTCATTATTTATCAATTGTAACACCATGAGCATTCACGATACGCCTCTCTTTCAATAATGCAATAGCTTGCATTTTACGCAAGTTCGAGTTCTAACACACCGCGACTAATCAAAGTAGCCGTTATGAATAGTAATACCCACTTTTTAAAATTATAGATATTTTATATTTCAAAATGGACTTCATTTTTTTATTCGTAATATCGAAATTATCCTAAGATGTTTTTTTTTGTAATTTTCTGAGAACTTTCAATTTTTTATGAAAAGTGAAAAATACTTAAAAACAACATTTTTAATAAAAATAATTTATAGTGATAAATTATAATATTGAGTGGTTTTAAAGTATAATTAGAATATATTTTTACCATTATATCCAATGGTGGTCATTAGAATTAATTTCACTTTGAAATTGGACATAAACAATTGTCAATCTTTTGATATATATTATTTCTAAAAAACCCGCTATTTGTTGTGACAGCGGGAATTAATTATAACATTAATTAATGCAACTTATATGTTTGGAATTTTTTAAAATAGACATCATTTTTGGATTCGGAATATCAATTATAGATTAGGGTGAAATTTTGGTATTGTTCTGAAAAACTTCAATTTTTGATGAATAGTGAAACCACTAAATGGTAGTTAAAAAACTGATTTTTTGTTTAAATGAAACATTACCACTTCTGTGATTTGATTTTCAAAAATCCGACATACATGGTTGTAATTAGGAAGTAAAATGTGGTTCAATGGGATTAAAATAATTTTTTGGTGAATAGTAACTTTTAAGTTTAATTAATCGCGATTAAAGGTAATTAGTGAAATTTAAGGTAAAAATAGTATTATAAAAATATGGAATGACCTTTACACTTGTCCAAACACTATTGGATGTGTCATGGCCGACCAAGAAAATCCATGGGTCAACTTGGGGACCCCATGGAGCCACTTTGGTAGGAAAACGACATAAATAACTTTTTATTTAATGTTAAAATAAAAAGGTCACAAAGAAGAGTTGTTTTACTAAAACAATTTTTAAATGGGGATATACAAGTCATATTTTTTACTATAAATATTCATTAGAAATATAAAAATATTTCCTTCATCATGATATTTTTTTATAATTTTTAGACATTATATAAATTAAATTATTTATGAAACCATGATGATGCAATGATTACCTCATTAATTAATGATTTTAATAAAATGGAAGGATAATGTAAAATCTAAGTAGTACACTTGAACAAATCCTATTGGATGAGAATATTTAGAACCCTTATAACCTTATCCTCTAAATATATAAGTTTGGGACCTATATAATCCGAAAAAGCATTTCATAATAATGTAACATTTCAATCTTTCCAAGAGTGCCCCTTCTCTCCTCTTATAAAAGGCCCCCACCACTACCACCTTACTCACACCATCAAAGCCTTTTGGCTTGGCCATCCTCTGCCAGAATACTCTCCCAACTTTCCTCCCTTACTCCTAGAAGCTTCACGTTGGGCAGAATTCTTCCCAAGGAAGCCTTTGGCTCAAATCAAAAGAGTTACCCGATTTTAAGGTAATGTATTCTCTTATGTTATTTTGTTTTATTTTGCTTCTCCAACCCCCTAAACTCTTTTTATCCATTTCTTTTGTAACAACACCAGTATCCTAAATATACTAGGATGTTGTTATGAGAAGTATTCTAGCTACACTTACACACACCTACATCTAATGGTTAAAGAACATACTGTTTCTGTGGATGGCGAATTTCTGCCTCACGAAATGATGATTGTTCAACACTCATATAACACCTTCAAAGGTTTCCATTAATATGTAACTATATTTATATATGATATATAATATGTTTATGTTTTACTTAAGGTTATTTATTTTTCATATTTGGCATACCTTTATGGTTTCCATTATGGGTAAACGCGGTATTTTAATTTTAGGAAGTGCGGATTACCGCCCCCTCAAAGTGATTTGAATCGTTAATGCCATATGTGGGATGTATAAAGGATGGAGTAAATGATATTATATATGATATTATACTGGAATTATAATATACCTTTATATCATTATTATTTAATTAAATACTAAATAGAAATGAAAGTAGCGTTCATGCGTACGTACGACTTACCGTCTCCATGAACAGTTCATTTCATTTCTTACCTCTAAACGTTATAGAATATTATAAATGCATGTATATAATGGATATATATGATATATATGATATATATATCATGAATATAATTCTGGATATAATGGATATTTCACCACATGAACAACGTGTAATTATAAGAAGTTTATTTTTGACTCAAGTACCAAAGATCGACAAAACAACCGTTATTAACTTAAATAATTAAATAATGTTCATAACATGGTAATAAGTGATATTAAAGGAATAAGAAACTTGAAAATGTTCTTAAGAAACTATAAATTAACTCTAGTTTATTATTCAGGAGGTTAATGAACGGTCGAGTCAAGAGAGGACACAAGGTAAGGGAACTTCTTAACCCAATTTCCATTCTTTGGGTTAATCTCCTAATTTCAAATTATGTCATGATATTATTATGTCCTCTATTGTATTTTTACTTTCTTTATGTGTACATATAGTGAATAAAAATAATATATCTATGATCTTTGTAAGGACTTCGTCTCAATCTCCTTTCATTGAGGCATATTTTGTTTTATACACAAATTTCTTTTATACGCTGTATAAACCCCTTTGACTTTAACGTTTATTCAAAAGGAATCTTTTTATACGAAGTGTTTTACTAAACGACAAAAAGGACTGTTTTTCTTGTCGTACATATGTGGCGACAATGACTTCTCCGCCACCAAGGCCATTATTTGGGTTTCGTCTTCCTCTACAAGCCTTACCATTTTTTTTTAAAAATGAAAAATAAATATCAAGTTTTAATTTTATTTTATTTTGGTATTGAAAATGGTTCTGAAAGTGTTTTTATTATATCAATATGTTTTATTGATATCTTGTGATTGAAATGTGTAAATTTTATGTTTCCTTTATGCGTATTTTATGTGATTATGTTATGGTTTATGATATGTTTAAACCTGTTCATATGAGGAATGCATTGGACTTAATAAGTGACGAGTGGAGCCCGCTATAGCTCCTTAATGCATCGGTAGTTCTCATGAGACAAACTAGTGTCTTGGCACAAGGCCTTGACAAAATCTTATTTGTGGTATTGGCACGAGGCCTTGGCTACATGGTTATGATAGTCTGGCATTATGCATTCCATCATTATGAAAGTGGGTATTGATATTTCATGTGATTATTCGACTAGTAGAATATCCATGTGAGTAATTAATGGCATTATTTCTTTTTACTTTTTCCATATTATGTTGAAGTTCAAGTTTAAAAGGCTTTTGTTTTGGTCATACATTGCCTTAAATGTTTTTGTTTATTTATGAAATCTTCCGCTATATTGTTATCCTTACTTAGCATCTAAGCTCACCCCTTTCAATGTTTAAATATTTTCCAGGATGTGAAGAAGTATTTTATGAATGACCTACAGGGATAGTCATAAGAGGATATGAGTGTGAACTATGGAGATGTTGTTATTGTAGTTTTTCACTTTATGATGTAATGTAACGTTTATGAATGTATCTAGTGTTTCCAAGGCTACTTAATTAATCGGTCTTTCGAGACTTGATCTTTTGTGATCATGCCAACGTTACGAAATAATGCACCGACTCTGGGTAACTGGGGTTGGGGCGTTAAAGTTGGTATCAAAGGGAGTTTAGTACTAACCTTGGAAGATAGATTTAGATAAACTCTGGTTAGAGAACATATCCCAAAGATAGACTTTGAGGGTTAGTATAGAATAACTTCCTAGAATTTTGGTATTATAGAGATTTTGTGAGTTTTCCGAGCAATACATCCCTGTCTAGACACGAGCAGGTAGAGGCGGCTCTGACACAGATGTACCTAGGGGTAATACCCGAAAACACCGATTTGAGCTAGACTCAAACGGGAACTGGTGCACGACAACGGGCCTTGCTGCACTATTGGTTACGACACTCCTGGGGGATATGCTTAGGATAATTCTCATTTTCTTTACAAACCACCATAAAGGGTTATGAGTATATAATTCCTCAAAGAAAACATTTTTATGATTATGGATTATATCCATAAATAGTTCAATTTCTGTTAAGTATTTTACAAGTATGGAATTATGTATTTGGATTCATAAACTAATCTAGTTTAGGCCATTGTTTAGAAATGGCGCCTAGTGGAAGGAATGGAAACTGTATCAATGAACGCACTCCGTGTAGGGATTTCCCTCCTGCTCAAGATAATTATTATGGATCTGGAGACACAACTAGTGCTGATCAACTTATTACCATACTGGGACAACTCACCCAGGTTATGAATAATAACCTTACTCGTATGGAAAACCCTGATCCGCAACGTGGAGGATCAATGTTAGACCGCTTCATGAGGCAACAACCACCAAAATTTAATGGGGGGTACAAATCCATTAGTAGCTGGGTAATGGATAATCTCCTTAGAGAAAATATTCCATGCCTTGGGGAGTAGCGAAAGGGAGAAGGTTGTCATGGTAGTCTACCGCCTCACTGGAGATACCGATCAATGGTGGCCACTGATTCAAAATAAAAAGCAAGATGAAGAAGTATCAAGTATGGAATGGAGATACATCAAAGATATTTTCTTAGAAAAATACATTTCTCGTGACCATCGAGCAGATATGGAAAGGCAATTTCTGAGTAAGAGACAAAAGGAGTATGATAATGTCGCAATGTATGAGGCTAACTTTACAATGTTAGCGAGGCATGCTGCATATTATATACGTAACCCAGGAAGTAATATTTTTCATTTCTTTGATGGGTTAAAACCATTTCGCCGTCGAGGTTTACTATCACAATCCATCTCATCATACAAAGATATTGTCTCATGTGCTATCAAGACAGAAAAGGAATTCTCTAAATCTTATGACAATAAATTAAAGAAAGAGAGGAAGAGAATGGTGGAACAAGAGACAAATAAAGGGAAAAATGGACAGAAGAATTTTCCATTATGTGATAATTGTGGGAAGAATCACCCAGGTACTTGCCTAAAAGGAATGGGAGTTTGTTATAAATGTAGAGAAAAAGGTCACTAGGCTCGTGATTGCAAGGGAAAGAAAGAGGCTATAAATGTGGAATACTATAATTGTAGGAAAATGGGGCATTATGCAAATGAATGTCCTAAGCGTTAGGGAAACATACCTCAGAAAAGGCCAATGGATCAAGGCCAATCTTATGCTACTACTATAGTTGAAGTGGAATAATTAATGTATTGGGGCTTTTGGACACAAGGATTATATTTTGGTTATAAGAATAATGTGATCTGTATAAGGATTATACTGCAGTACTTGTTGTTTCAGTAAGGTTTTAATATGATGTAGGTAATCATATTTTTAGTATGTGACAAAAAGAGAAAATTTACTTTGTTTGGGGAATCTGATGTTACAATTGATTTTGGAATTTAGAGACCTTTTAGAGAAAGTCTGGACATAGGTATTTTGGATAACTATTATGGTTGGAATGGATTAAGTTGAACCATGGATAGTATTGTTTAAGGATAAAACATTTCTGAAGATTATTTTTGGAATATTTTAATACTATATTTTTAGGAAAAGGACAGCCTGCAGGGTGGGGCATAACCCGTCGCATTGGACAAAGCTGCAAGAATCGAACCCACAACCATAGTGTGACAGACCTTTATTACCTACCACTAGCCAACAGGAAGTCTCTGGTTATTAAAAAATATTTTTACTAATCTAAATGGTATGTGTTAATATTTGGATCCTTATACAATTAGAATAAATAGAATATTTTTGAGTTCTATTACCTTTTAGAGTGAAAGATGGGTTTGTGGTAAAAAAAATTTATTAAAGAATGAAAGTCTACATGAAAAGTATGTATATTCCCTTATGTTCTTTGTAAATCTCCTAAATAAATTCCTCAACTTTATAAAAGGTAACTTAAAACAAAAACGTTTCCGGTTAACTTTTCCAACTGGGGATTCAATGACCGTTTAACCAATCAAAAGATTGTGATTTTCTTGTGGGTAACTTTCTCCTAACTCAGTTTTCTACAACTCTCCATCAGACCTTGATGGTTTGTTTTTCTTCCATATCCATATTTTCATATAATCCTAGTATGGGCTATCTTGATGACCTTTGTACTTATCTTTCTTTCTTTTAAAGTTATATTTTTATTAACCTTATTTCCGATGTGGGTTTTCCACAAAGGTATTTTATATTTTCAACCTTTTATTTTCAAAGAAAAATTTCAAATTGCGAGGACGCAATTTATTGAAGGAGGGGAGAATGTAACACCCTGAGCTTTCACGATACGCCTCTATTTGAATAATGCAATAGCATTCATTTTACGCAAGTTCGAGTTCTAACACACCGCGACTAATCAAAGTTGTCGTTATGAATAGTAATACCCACTTTTTAAAATTATAGAAATTTTATATTTCAAAATGGAATTCATTTTTGTATTCGTAATACCGAAATTATCCTAAGTTGAATTTTTTGTAATTTTCTGAGAACTTTCAATTTTTTATGAATAGTGAAAAATACTTAAAAACAACTTTTTTAATCAAAATAATATATAGTGATAAATTATACTATTGAGTGGTTTTAAAGTATAATTCTAATATATTTTTACCGTTATATCCAATGGTGGTCATTATAATTAATTTCACTTCGAAATTGGACATAAACAATTGTCAATCTTTTGATATATATTGTTTCTAAAAAACACGCTATTTATTGTGACAACGGGAATTAATTATAAAATTAATTAATGCAACTTATATGTTTGTAATTTTTTAAAATAGACATCATTTTTGGATTCAGAATATAAATTATAGCTTAGGGTGAAATTTTGGCATTGTTTTGAAAAAACTTCAATTTTTGATGAATAGTGAAACCACTAAGTGGTAGTTAAAAAACTGATTTTTCGTTTAAATGAAACATTACCACTTATGTGATTAGATTTTCAAAAATCAGACATACATGGTTGTAATTAGGAAGTAAAATGTGGTTCAATGGGATTAAAATAATTTTTTTGAATAGTAACTTTTAAGTTTAATTAATCGCGATTAAAGGTAATTAGTGAAATTTAAGGTAAAAATAGTATTATAAAAATATGGAATGACCTTTAAATTTGTCCAACCACTATTGGATGTTTCATGACCGACCAAGACAATCCATGGGTCAACTTTGGGACCCCATGGAGCCACTTTGGAAGGAAAAGGACATAAATAACTTTTTATTTAATGTTAAAATAAAAAGGTCACAAACAAGAGTTGTTTTACTAAAACAATTTTTAAATGGGGTTATACAAGTCATATTTTTTACTATAAAAATTCATTAGAAATCTAAAAATATTTACTACATCATGATAATTTTTTTATAATTTTTAGACATTAAATAAATTAAATTATTTATGACACCATGATGATGCAGCGATTACCTCATTAATTAACGATTTTAATAAAATGGAAGGATAATGTAAAATCTAGGTAGTACACTTGTCCAAAGCCTATTGGATGAGAATATTTCGAACCCTTATCACCTTATACTCAAAATATATAAGTTTGGGACCTCTAGAATCCGAAAAATCATTTCATAATAATGTAACATTTCATTCTTTCGAAGAGTGCCTCTTCTCTTCTCTTATAAAAGGCCCCCACCACTACCACCTTACTAACACCATAAAAGCCTTTTGGCTCGGCCAAACTCTGCCCAAATACTCTCCCAAATTCAATTCCTTACTCCTAGAAGCCTCACTTTGGTCAGAAGTCTTCCCAAGGAAGCCTTTGGCTCAAATCAAAAGAGTTACCCGATTTTAAGGTAATGTCTTCTCTTATGTTATTTTGTTTTATTTTGCTTCTCCATCCCCTAAACTCTTTTTATCCATTTCTTTTGTAACCAAACCAGTATCCTAAATATACTAGGATGTTGTTATTATAATTATTCGAGCTACACTTACACACACCTACATCTAATGGTTAAATAACATATTGTTTCTGTGGATGGCGAATTTTGGCCTCACGAAACGATGATTGTTCAACTCTCATATAACACCTTCAAAGGTGTCCATTAAGATTTAACTATATTTTTATATGATATATAATATGTTTATGTTTTACTTAAGGTTATTTATTTTTCATTTTTGGCATACCATTATTGTTTCCATTATGGGTAAACGCGATATTTTCATTTTAGGAAGTGCGGACTATCGCCCCCTCAAAGTGATTTGAATCGTTAATGCCATATGTGGGATGTATAAAGGATGGAGTTAATGATATTATATATGATATTATACTGGAATTATAATATACCTTTATATCATTATGATTTAATTATATACTAAATATAAATGAAAGTAGCGTTCATGTCTACGTACGGCTTACCGTCTCCATGAACGGTGCATTTCAGTTCTTACCTCTAAACATTATGGAATATTATAAATTCATGTATATACTGGATATATATGAGATATATGATATCAATATCATGAATATAATTTTGGATATAATGGATATTTCACCACATGAAAAATTTGTAATTATAAGAAGTAAATTTTTGACTCAAGTACCAAAGATCGACAAAACGACCGTTATTAACTTAAATAATTACATAATGTTCATAACATGGTAATAAGTGATATTAAAGGAATAATAAACTTGAAAATTTTCTTAAGAAACTATAAATTAACTCTAGTTTATTCTTTAGGAGGTTAAAGAATGGTCGAGTCAAGACAGGACGCAAGGTAAGGGAACTTCTTAACCCAAATTCTATTCTTTGGGTTAATATCCTACTTTTAAATTATGTCATGATATTATTATGTCATATATTGTATTTGTACTTACTTTATGTGTACATAGAGTGAATACACATAATAGATCTACGATCTTTGTAAGGACTTCGTCTCAATCTCCTTTCATTGAGGCATATTTTGTTTTATACACAAATTTCTTTTATACGGTGTATAAACCCCTTTGAATTTTACGTTTATTCAAAAGGAATCTTTTTATACGAAGTGTTTTAATTAACGACAAAAAGGACATTTTTTCTTGTCGTACGTATGCGGCGACAACGACTTCTCCGCCGCCAAGGCCATTATTTGGGTTTCGGCTTCCTCTACAAGCCATACCATTTTTTTAAAAATGAAAAATAAATATCAAGTTTTAATTTTCTTTTATTTAGGTATTGAAAATGGTTTTGAAAGTGTTTTTATTATATTAATGTGTTGTATTGATATCTTTTGATTGAAATGTGGAAATGTTATGTTTCCATTATGCATATTTTATGTGATTATGTTATGATTTATGATATGTCTAAACCTGTTCTTATAAGTAATGCATTGGACTTAATAAGTGACGAGTGGAGCCCGCTATAGCTCCTCGATGCATCAGTAGGTCTCATGAGACAAACTAGTGTCTTGGAACGAGGCCTTGACAAAATCTTATTTGTGGTCTTGGCACGAGGCCTTGGCTACGTGGTTATGATAGTCTGACATTATGCATTCCATCATTATGAAAGTGGTTATTGATATTTTATGTGATTATTCGACTAGTAGATTATCCATGTGAGTAAGTAAATGGCATTATTTCTTTTTACTTTTGCCATATTATGTTGAAGTTCAAGTTTAAAAGTCTTTTGTTTTAGTCATACATTGCCTTAAATGTTTATGTTTATTTATGAAAGCTTCCGCTATATTGTTATCCTTACTGAGCATCTGAGCTCACCCCTTTCAATGTTTTAATATTTTCCAGGATGTGAAGAATTATTTTATGAATGACCTGCAGGGATAGTCAGAAGAGGATATGAGTGTGAACTATGGAGACTTTCTTATTGTAGTTTTTCACTTTATGATGTAATGTAACGTTTATGAATGTATCTAGTGTTTCCAAGGCTACTAAACTAATCGGTCTTTCGAGACTTGATCTTTTGTGATCATGCCAATGTTATGAAGTAATGCACCAACTCTGAGTAACTGGGGTCGGGGTGTTACATCAATAATAGAATAATTATTTTTTTAAGGAAAATTAAATTTTATTCATTTTTCTATCAAACAACCTTTTTCATCTATATCAATATTTTTTTGCATTCTTTTAAATAATGTCTTTAATATTTTTCAATGATTTTTTAATGTTTTTTACCAATGTTTGAATTTTATAAAATGGTTACAAATTAATCATTTTATAGATTTCTAGATGAAGTAATTTGTTAGTTTTGTTTGAAAAATAAATCGAAGCAAGTTTTTTAAACTAATATTGTAGGAAGAGCTTTTACATTCATGATGACTAATTGTTTCCTCGATTCCTACCTTATAAGATTATAAGGTTATTTTTAATTAAGTTTTTTTCTTTTATTGGTGTTCATTTTTTATGTGATTTCAAAATGGGATGGACATCATCTTAAAAATGTTTAATGACAGTTTAATGGTATTTATATTCATAAAAGACAACAAACCCTTGATTTTACATATTCATTACTAAGGA
Source organism: Viscum album (assembly GCA_963277665.1). NCBI lineage: Eukaryota > Viridiplantae > Streptophyta > Magnoliopsida > Santalales > Viscaceae > Viscum > Viscum album. Next base: position 368,645,087 of record OY728150.1, on the reverse strand, counting down.
TATGATCCATGAATTCCATTCTTATTAATCATCTAGAGGGTTTATATTTGTGATGAAAATATGTATATTTAATCAATTCCTTTTATATAGGTTATTATATGATTAAATGATGAAATTTTTTTGAATCCCATTTATTTTAGTGGCTTGTTATATGATGATTGTTTTTTCATCTTCTGGAAATCAAATTTGTGATTATCATTATGTGAATTATGGTTCTTATATCTCCATTTAATTCATTAGATGATGATTGATATCAAATAAGATAAATATGACTAAAATTGGGAGTGAACCCAATCCATAAAATGATATTTTCCACTATATTAGTCTTGGGAGTGATCCTTGAATACTATGAACATTAAGGGAGTGAACCAATTCCATTATGATATCCTTGTAAATAATAATTGGATACTAGGTTAATGATTTTCTATTCTTAAGTGTTTGTAAAAAATCCATGTATTTTTCTATGTTAATCATTCATGGTCCATTTCTTGGGTTCCATTATGTTTCATGTCTTATAAACTATCAAGATTTATTCAATAACATATGATTTTGATATTTGATATGCAGAGTATAGTTTTAAAATTATAAGATCTGGTTCTTATAAATTTTCAATACTGCAGTTCTAATATGATCATTGAAACCTCTATTATTTACTCACATTAAGCATCTGAGATCACCCTTTTCTTATGTTTCCTTTTCCCTTTCTATAAAGAAATTTATTATGTATGATGTGTCTAAGAAGGGTTATAGTTTTAATTAAATAATTGGGATATGATTCATATATTTTATAAACCATTTGTTAATGTATCTATGTGTCTGAAGATAACATACCCAAATCATTTATTTGTGCATCAAAATTTTATGTATTGAATATTCATATATTAAGATTTAATATATATGTTGAAAATTATCAGACTTTATACCTATTTACCCAACTCAGTATAAACTGTTTTTCATCCCATATGTCTAATATGTCTAGTCATGTAACAACATTCCATAATGATTGGATAGTTCAAATCATGGGAGCCCATAGGCACCATGTTGTTGACATAGTTATGTGGGTACCATCTATTGATTATCATTGAATATATATGGGGGACCTTGCAGGGACAATGTTTATAGGATCGGTATAAGTGATATAGTGAATCTAATTCCATTTAATTAAGTGATTTTACTAACATATATTGTATGAGAATCTGATGCAGCAAAAATGGGAACACATTAACCAATAATACCTACTCATGGCTTGATTGGATATCTGAGAGCTTACATGTATCTATTTATGACACTTTCCATAATTCAATTCATCCACTGCTTCCTAAAATATTTTTTTTAGATTAAGAGAAGGTAAATATTTTTACATTAACATTTTCTTCATCTGATCATTGAGATCACAAAAATATACATACTTACTTAAAGATAAATCAATTCAGTGTTAAAAAATATATTTAATTGTAAAAATGGTGGAAATAATCTTGTTTTTATACTTTACTACATCATCCTCAAACTACTCTCATTGAATTCGTCTTTTAAATAAGAAAATAGAGGGTTCATGGATTGTTACTAATTCATCCATGAAATTTTTAAATATTCAAATTATATAAAAGGGTCTTAATTTTTTCGTATATGATATGTGTTAAATAAGAAATCAAGTTTTATAAATCTTTCTATAAATAGACAATTTATGATATAAAGAATAATTTATAGGAATCATTTTCTATTGAATTTATGGTTTGAAAAACAAAAATCTAGAGAAAAATGTTTCATTTTCATAGTTCTATAAATATTGGTTGAAAATCATTTCATTTTATTTTTGAGAAACAAATGTCATTATTAAAATATTTATATCAAAACAATAATACTAAAATTTCAAAAATAAATTCATTGAATTATAATATGAATTATAAGTGAATCTTAATGTGAAAATTTGAATAAAAAAATTATAATGGGAAAAAATAATCTTATTAATGTTTGTTTATCACTTGATCTTACTTTGATTTCCAACAATATGGCATCCATTTCTATAAGTAAAATTAGTAATTATGATTTATTTCTAGAATATTTTTCTAAAATAAAATATATACAGTAATAAGGGATAATTAGGGTTTTTAATAAATAATAATATTATTACCCAGTCTCATTAAATTAATTAAAATTATTTCTAGAACTAAAATATACTAAATTCATAGGAAAATAAAACCTCTCATTCTAAATCAAATTTTATAGATATATAACATTTCCAAAAAAATTTAAGAATTAATAAATTTACCATTGGATATATTCTAATAAAATATTAAATATAAAAATATTTTTAAAAAATATAACTTATCCACATGAGGTAAATTATCCATTCATGGTAAATCACATGATACTACATTGGTCCTATAAAAGTATTTTACTAATTATCCTTATTATAAGAATCAAAAAAAAATATTTTAGTTCTATTTAATGATACCTATTATAATTTTTCAGTTAATGTGTTAACAATTGGTGGTGTTCCATTTAATTTAAGGATTTTTAGACCATTATATCTTATAGTTTAATGTTATATGACTAGGGATATTTAAAATAAATTAAATGGTATGAATATTGGGATACTGAGTGAATGTTACATAGAAATGGTTTTCTTTGGTATAGACACATCATTATCCCTTTTTAGTTTACTCAAAAAGATAAACTCAGAGAAATAAATTGGAGATTACAATAGGTTTGAGTTCTATAATAAATAATATCCTATGAATTCAGTAAAGGTTCATTTATTGTCAGATTTATGGATGAAATGATCTGTTTTAGTGTAGGATAATACAAATAATTTTCTATATTTTTCAAGGGATTCACATGAGTAAAATATAAAGTTTTCTCAATGGTAGGATATCTAAATAGGGTTGAGTCAAATGTATGTTTGGGGTGATAGTAAAATATATTCTTGTTCAATGATTTATGTGAAATGGGTTAATATAGTCATCGAAATTATATATACAAAAATTGAGGTACATCAACTAGGTTGGTGAATAGAGTGATTGGGTAACTTATATGATCCCATGAGTTTTAGGAATGGATATCCTTTTTGGGAGGGACCTAGGTTCCATGGAATTCTACCCTTTATTCTTAGAGGTTATTCCCTTTGGGGTGTGTTTCTCTAGTATATATACATGGGAACATTGAATTAGTTTTTTAAAAGAGTTATATGTATGATTTCCTTAAAATGAACAAATAGCTTTATATTCCTTCACAAACCCATAGCTTTATATTTTTAAATCATAAGTGAGTGTTAATAGAATACATGGTTGTAGAGACTGGTGATCAATGTTACATAGATCTCGAGTATCTTTGTATCTGTTATATATAAGTGGGGGGGAACTTTTATAAGAAACCATTAACTCAGGATCCAAAAAAATTAGTAATTTCTCTGGGAACCTAGGTATCTATGTAGATCCATGAACAAGATTCATATCAGTTAATGTGAGGATTATAATAATGGCACACAAAGGGATACTATAGGTTATGAACATGGGATTTGTAAGGTCATATCCATGGAACGTGTAAGGGAACATAAAGGGGATTTGGTAAGTCATGTGCATGTGATTCAATTTGGTATGTTCCTTGGTTGGTTACATGTGAGGGAAATGGAAGATTCAATGTGAGACCATCATTGGGTGGATTCTGAAAAAAAAATATCAAAAACTTCTTATAATAAAATCCAATATCAAACGAACAACATTTTGATTGTGGGTCTAATTTGGCTCCATGATATATCAAATCACATAACATAGAATGATGTTCCCCTGTATCTGTAGGTTGTAGTCATATAATATGTTTAAAAAAATATTTTTAAAAGACCAGAAAAAACATGTCTATTAATTTTTGCAACATTCATTCAACAAGGGATGGTTTCCATGTAATACTCTGAATATGAGGATATCATCTCCAAATCACCAGTTAAGAAAATGTTTTTTAATTGTTCTACACCCATTTTTAAATTTTAATTCTAAATAGGAGGTTCTCGTTACTAATTTATCATATTGGGAAATATTATTTATGTGCCTTAGTTACTCGATGAAAGATATATCTACAACTCATGGGGATTATATATGAATATTAATTGTGACATAATGGTATGACCTGCCTTAATATAATCCGTGTGATTATTATCTTAATTATTTCTAGGAAAAGTGTGAATTTTACTTTTAGGGACCTATATTTTTTCATAAAAATTTATATTATACTTCAAATTTCATTCCCTAGTCAAATAAGTGATGATGAAATAAAAATTGTATGTGGTAGTTATTTGTATGTTATAACCTAAAATATATGGTTGGTTAAATTTATCGTCCTCTAATGTAAAAACTATTGATTACTCTCACAAACAAAAAATTTCAACTCCATTTACCAAATTCTCACATTTTCTGGACTATTCTCTACATTTACAGTAGTATTATGTTAAACAGTGTGTATCATATTCCCTTATAAAATATAGAAATTTAATTAGATATTATAATTAAAAAAAATAACTTAAAATTAATATTTATAAATACTTTTAGGTTTTCCTAGAATTTACGTTTCCACTATCCTCTCTTGCCACAATGTATATATTTATACATATTCCTGAAACCTCCTTTAACTCTAAATAGGCAAGAATGGCCTCTTACTCAAATTTTTTATTGTTCTATTCAGTAAAATGTTTCCCTAATTTCAATACAAATTCATCTTGGTACAATATATTATTCCTTTTATGTATCATTTAGAACCCCTAAAATAATATACAGATCAATTAATTTTTTATTGAACTCGGTTATATTATAATTAGAAATATCTGGATTAAATATATTAAAAAATATTTATAAGGTAATGTTTTTATCCAAATCAAGTATGGTTATTAACCTAAATATTTCTATATCATTAAAATATTCAATCATATTGATCCCAAGAGTTGGAATTAAATCCTTTATTTATCATACACTAATTATATTCATTTAAAACATAATATATCTTAATTTATTGATTTTAATAAAGCTATCAAAATTTAAATAAAACTCATTAATAATGATTAATTATTCTTTATTTTTAAAAGGTGGTAATTTTAGAAAAGATCGTAAGAATATATAATAATCCATTTAATCACTATAAGAATGTAAATCCCCTTAATTGTCTCATCAACAAAACTTTTTTAGAATGTGGTTTCTCAAATACATAAATTCATTCCTCTTTCTTGAAAAAAATGATTAACTGCTAATAACTATAGGTAAAAGTACTATTGCTTTATTCGCTTTAATATTAATGATTTAAAAGATATAGTTAATGATGTATTCATTTTAAATTTAGTCTATAATTGAATAATTTTTAATATTAGTATCTTATTTTAAAAGTATTTAAAGATTAATTTTATTGATTATCTGAATAAAAACATTCACATAAAATAAAAATATATTTATTAGTTGTTGAAGATCTATATTACATAATAGTTTAATTTTGATTTTGTACCTCTCTTGTTGTATAGATATATAGGTTCAATGTCATTTCAACTTTATAATACATGTATAATTTGATATGAGAAAACATAGTTATTTTTCTAATACATCAACAATAAATATATTAAATTATGAACTCAATCCTATTAGAATCAATGAGTCACGTGTTTCATAAATTTTCCTTTATGTATATGATCCTAAATATAGGTTTTACTCATATTCTTCATTATTTAACAATATAATTAATTAATTCTCTACATTCACATAACAGAGTTTATTTAGGATATTGAAATCACAATAAATTTTCAACATAAATATAATCTAATTCCAACATAATTTTGGTCTCATCAATTATCTCTCTTTTTAATTTTATAAACCTCTAATGTGTACTATATCCTATGATTTCCATAAATGTATGCTCACATATAATTAATTTTAATTATTAATATTATATTAATAAAGTAAAATAACATGTTTATATCATATTAATTGTAACACACTATAATATCAATGATTATTTTTATAAACCCATCGATAAACAAAATTTTAAAATGAAAAAATATATTTATATTCATAACAAGAATTTTGTAGGTGGAACATAGAGACATAAAGAATTAAATTCTTAAAATAATAATATCTTGATTAAAAGTGTGCATGGTTTGACAAGAAGCCACCCAAAATTTTAGATATTATTGAAAACCCCAAGCTAGAGGACATCAAATCAAAATTCCCATTATATATATATGTATATATATAACCTATGGTGATCTAATTGTTCAATGTGATTTTTTCTATAAATATATTTATGATTATTATACATTGAAACTATAATCAAATATCACTATGGTTATAATAAATTAAAACATATATTATAGAATACCATGTGACTAATTAAATAGATGGTTTGATATTTGTAGATGAAATTTAAATATTATTAAAAAAATATTCCTAACATTCATAATATAAATAATTCAAATTCATGAATAGGGGTTGAAAAAAAAAATAATTCAAAAATATATTCTTGAGATATAATGGGTATTTCATAAAAAATTAATATGAAATATTTATAATTCATTGGAAAGAAATATAGACTTTCATTAAAATAAAAAATACAGAACATATTATTTTTATTTCTAAAATAAATGCTTCAAATTTTAACATTATATTCTATGTATATAAAAACTCATTATATTTAAAATATATGATTTATAAAAATACATATTTTTAACATTTAATAATCAATATTTTCTTTTTAAATTATTAATTTAGATAATTTAAATTACACAAATAACATAGATAATTTATTTATGTAAACATTGATCATGTCAACTAAAAATATTTCTGATATAGTCTAACTATATTTCTTTAATAATTAATTGATATTAATATTTCTTTTTAATATTTTATGAAACATTATACAACTAATATAAAGGCATTATACTTGTCTAATTTTATAATTTATAAATAAAATTATAAATTATTTTATGATTTTAATATAAATAATTTATATCAAAATCCCAAATTTTATAACATGTAAAATAAGGAACATAATATAACGCATACTATTAACACTCAATTCCAAGATATTACATAAATATTTTATAGAAAATTGTAAAAAATCAAAATGGTTATTTTAAAAAATCATTTTTGAAGACTTCATAAATAATGGAATTAATTGTTAAATTTATATATACATAATTTATAATGAATTTCTAGATCATAAACCTTTTATAGTGAAAAATAAAACAAAAATTTGAATCATCGTATATCACAAGTTGTGATATCACCATAACCTTTCTAGAAATATAGAGAAAATCTATATTGTTTTGAAATGATTTTATCTATATGTTATATCATTTTTATATGTAATCAAAGACAATATAAATTTTTTTATTTGTTTGAGGTATTTTCTTTCAGCTATAAAATAACTATCATTGGTGAAATTTTAAATTATAAAAAACATAATCTTCGTATCAGTAAATATATTTTTTCTAAAAAAAATTTTATTTATTTTATCATCAATGATGATGTAATTATATCTAATATCTTTTATAATGGTTTCTCTTTTAAATGATTACTGTGAACTTTCATGGTTAGTGATCTATGATTTTAGACCACACCCATCACTTAGTAAATCCAACACATTCATTATATGAATGAAAGTAATAGAAATACAATATGTATTATTCCTTAAAAATATTTTCCTGTCAATATGTATAAGGGATCAATACTTACCCATAATGTAATAGTATTTATATGAATTTTCAATATTCTCTAGAAAAATAAATTATATAACGTTCTAGTTAAACACATATTAAGTTGAACTATGAAATATTGAAATTCACATTGAATAGAGTAATGGTATATGATAAATCCATTAATTTCCCTATTCAATCAAATTTATGGCTATATTTGTGAATACTCATTGATCTGAAGAAGGGTTTATATGGATTTCATGAGGGAATGGAATTAGTGGAAAGGGTGTATTTATGTTAAGTTAATGATTATACTTAATAGAGGTATTGATGCATCATTTAGCGGATGTAGGTTTCATTTCCCATAGACCATGCATACATTAGAACATGGATAATGAAATAAATCATTATTTTAATAGTGGGTCCATTTAAAAATATCTATCATTAAAATATATAAAACCCTTATGAAATATTATAAAAAATTTTCCATTCTTTTAAAAAAAATAAATAAATAACTAATATTATTTGTTCATGGTTGAACATAAATCTAACATTTAGAAAAAAGATATTTATATAATAAATAGTGAATAAGAACTATAATATAAATAAATCCTTTGGAAAATAAATGTTGATGAAAACAGAGAAGAAAATAGAAGATAAATCTTTAAAAAAATTCATAATCATTAGTTATGTTTTCCTAAAAATATTCCAATCATAATCTTTAAAAATATCATTTCCAAAAGGACATAGAAAGTATTTTTAAACAATAATTCAATAATACAGTGTAAAAATAATTGAAACACATAATAAAATATGATAAAAATATAAGATTCCTAGAGAGGAAGAAAAAATTGGAAAATATACCATTTTAAACTCCTGCGGGGTTGATATAAAGAAATAATATGAAGGGAACCATAAATAATTTGTTATCCCAAAAAAAGTGGAAGGTGGTGGGAGTATATAGAAAAAAATTGGTGTAATTTAAATGGATAAAATGAATGTAATTTAATGTCAACAATATCATGGTTATTATATCATTATAGAATCAACGAAATGAAACCAATTGATTATTGATTTTATATGACATAATAAAATAAAATTTTATGATTCTCCATAAAAGGAGTAAGTGGAAATAAAATATCATTGGTTATATAGATATTATAAAACCACCATGGGTTACTATCATTTTTTAAGAAGGGTTTTGTGAATGAAAACATAATATTTATTTAGGTTTTATAATTGGATTGGATTATAATTAAACTATCATTTCAAAGATATATTTAATGATACACATATTATAGATGTAAAAATGTGAATATTGATAGAAGTTCATGGGTTTATAATATCATACTTAAATGATGTAACAACTAGTTAAAGTGTCTCCATTAGAGGGAAAGTGAAATTTCACATAGATAAGGGGTGAATGGGATTCTAATAATATGATAAAAAATTATGCCATTAAAATAATATACTCTTTAAATTGGTATGATTGTAAAATAATAAAAAATAATTAATGAAAAATATAATTGGGAAACATTCAATTTCTCATGGAGTCTCCTCCTTTGAATTGAGAATAAGGCCTTCAATATAGGGGATTATGGATATGAACATGTATTAGGAATGTGTTTACGTGAGATTAAGGAGTGACTTGTGAAATTCCTTAGAAAAGGATATAGTTTTTAAAATGTGGAGAAGGTGGAGGAGGATGGGTGTTTATATATAGAAGACATAATTTATTAATATAATACCAATTATCATAATATTTAGGCTCAAGTAAACAAATAATCTATATTCCTAATACATTTATTAATTTTTTTCATAAAAAATTCATTAGGTAACATTTAAGCACGCCTAAAACAAAATTATAAATACTTATTAAAAAAATAGAGAATTAAATATATGTTTTTATTCGAATAAAATATAACATTAGAATTGAAAATTAATTTATATGATTAAAATAAAATAATATTATTTTTAAAATAATTTTTTAAAATTCTTATATATTTTTTAATTCATGATTTTTTTGGATATTTTTGAGTCATATTTATATCATTATAATGTATTAAAAACTATGATATATATAACTACTATATTATCCCTATTGACCAAAAAGTAATTTCTTAAAAAATACTCAAAAATCAACAGTATATAATTTCATCATGATGATTCAAAATATTAAATCAATTAAATCAAATTATAATTATAATTCTTAGATGTAATGTCCTGGAAAATCCGTAAAATTGTTTTTAATTATATAGAATTATTTCAAGTCTGTGAAATTTGACGGCGTGTGATTCTGATTCCTAGAGTGTCCAGAATCGTCTGTCAAACTTTTGTTAAACTTTAAATAGCACACGTCTATAGTTTCCCTGAAAATTCGAATAACTCTTAAATGGTTACCCAGATTAAAAATATGAGGGCACTATTACATTCAAGATGGTAGGTTAACCCTAGGTGAGACTTAAGTTTGTTCAACGCAGGCCTCCTGTGAGAAAACCCAAAAATGTCATAACAGTAAATAAAATTATTAAATAAATTATTTTATTTTTCAAATGCTTATAACTCACAAATGGTTACTCAGATTAAAAAACTGATACCACAACTAAACTTGGGAGGGCATGCTTTCATTAGGCAGATACTAACATTGGCCGGTGTGGGCCACCAGTGAAAGATAGATTTTCGCTGAAAATAAAATAATTAAGTGACAATTATTTTATTGTAAAATCCATAACTTTTAAACGATAACTCGGATTGGAAATAAGAGAGAACTATTAGCTTCACTGTGGCGTGTTTGACTTATGCAGATCCAATCCTCGACCGGAGCGGGTCGAGGGTGACAATTATTAATTTTTTAAACTTTTTTTCAGGTATGTTCAGTAAATGCACAAGCAGCATTTTCTATCTTTTGAACCGGTGCTCGGATTAAAAATCTAAAGGCACCATTGAATCCATAGTGCTGAGATTCACTTAAGGGGGGATTTACATTGACTGCAGAAGGTCCGGAGAAGAAGTTATTTTTTGTGACTTTTAAAAGCGAATGAAATAAGATAATCTCACTATTTTATTTCTTTTCCACCAATGGACAAGCAGTATTGTGGGACCAGTAGAGAGTCAAGACATTAAATGGACTGAATCTTCCAATAATAAGTAACTGAGTCATTGGAATCTAGGAAGGTTCCTATTAAATGAACCTTTGTAATTTCCAAATTTTTTACTTACCCTCACCCTCTCTTATTTATATAGAGGTTTGTTGGAGGAATTTTCATGTCTTCAACAAGTGAAAAATCTATGTAAGGTGTCACGATTCCCAACATTTGGAGGATGGAGCTGGTTCTAGAGGGCGATGATGAGAGACCCCGAACAATGAACCGAATAATAACGATGGAGCGGTGTTGTTGGAGGCTTGTTTCGGGGACGATGAACGCAGACACTTCCTCAAACACAGACACTCTCCAACGATCTTGAGGTAGGGGTTTATTTGTTTATTCTTTTAATTTATTTCCTCTTCCTAGTTCTTGAATAACACGAATAATGCGGGTCAACCAACTAATGGGTTGACCAGAGATTCATTCCTCTTTGCGGGGGATCATTGCAGGGAATCTTGTGGGGTTTATCTGGTTGTTGAATTCAATTTTTGTTAAACCCTTAACCCCCTCATGTTATGAGCGAACGGAGAGGGAGTGGGACTAACAAAACCGGCCCGAACTAACTGTAATATTTGGTACATCCTTGTACCTCCATGGAATACTAGCAGCGCGACGACACCGATCGGCTATGTGGTGGATAGCGCGTAAACGCTTTCTGCAAGAGGAGGTCGCGACACAAATCCCAGCGGGAGTCGGAGCGGCCGACACCGACCGACCGCGGAGGAGGCACGACGTGTCATCACGCACCACCAATGAACATGGAGGTTCATAGCTCGTCAGCCCTGGGGAATGATGGAGAGGTCGGCCGACATTGCTAGTCGTCCGCGACGAAGCCGACAGAGCGGAGGTGGGCCACACCCCCGGCAGCGCGCCAAAGCGGCAGCAGGGTCATGGCCCGTGTTGGACACGAAGAGAGTAAGGGGTCGCGGGATCAACTGGTGACCGGTGGACAGGGCGTGCGCCAGGGGTGTGCCCAGTGGCAAAGCCGCGGCATAAAGGACCCCTGACGCCCCATGGTGCTACATTGGGGTCAACCCCTGTGGGTTGACCCACTGATGTGGCTCTACGCCACGTCACCCCTACCCAAACTTGTTGTGTCTGGGTATCCTGTGAGGCTCGTGCCGCCAGGCGGGTGGCACTACTGGTCCAGTCCAGCGGACCGACCCACCACACAGCGGGTCAACCCGTGGCCCAGCGGCCTAACCCGCAGTGCAGCCAGGTCGGGTCGGACCCCACACGCTAGGTTGACCTGAGTCAGGTCAGACCCGTGTCGGGCGAGGTCGACCCCGGTCGACTTGGTTCGGCACATGACAAACGAGGTCCGGCCAGTCCGACCGAGGCAGATCGGACCCGGACCCCGTACTACCTAGGAACACAAAAAAGGCCTTATCTTGTTAACCAGATGTCTTTTTGATGAACCCTCTACCACATTCAGATCCTTGGAGCGATAAGGCCCTTTTTTTACTCCCTGAGTTTTTTTTTGATAAATTTGGAGTACGACCGTGTTGGATCGCACCAGAATCCTACTGGGTTCTAAACACCAAAATGCCATTAATGCACAGACCGGGCATCTGATTGACTCTTCGTCTATTGCGTTGGTGCCCTTATGATGTGCATAAACTTCAGTTTACTTCCTTGTGAGACCTTGTACCAGTTGTAATATTACCAATGTCTTGAGGAGTGGTTCTCCTAAGCGCACTACGTACAAAATCCTACAGTTGGCTGATACCTGAAGACTGCCTGACGATGGCCCAGTTGGAAGTAGATCTGTGTGACCCAGTAGGCCCACAGTGGGAAGTGGATATGTGTGACCCGGCATGCCCATGGTACCCATAAGGGATGAGTACCATAGTAGTCCAAGGTTAGTGGGAAGCGGCTCTGTGTGACCCAGCAGGGCCACTGTACTCGATAGAGGAGGCGTTCTCCCATAGCTGAGGAGTTCGAGTTTTGTGAGTGACGATGCTATGGTTAATACCCTAGACTGTACATACCTTATGGTGAATTCCATTGATATTAGAATGCAGAGAGTGGCTTTAGGAGTGGTTCTCCCAAGAATACTACGTATGGAACCCTGAATTTGGCTACGACCTAATGACGGCTTGACGATTGGCATTGTGGGAAGCAGCTCTGTGTGACCCAGCTGGCCGATGGTGGGGAGCGACTCTGTGTGACCCGACAGACGCATGGTTATTGACATGAAGAGTACCTCATATCGGGCAAGGTGGGAAGAAGCTCTATGTGATCCGACATACCCACGGTGGTAAGCATCTCTGTGTGACCCGACATGGCCACGGTACCCATTAGGGATGGGTACCACAGAAGTTCATGGTTAGTGGGAAGTGGCTCTGTGTGACCTAACAGGCCCACTATACTCGATAAAGAAGGAGGTCTCCAGCATCCAACGAGTTTGATGATGTGATAACCCTACTATCCTTGACCTAAAGTGATACCAAGTGTGAGATGACTTTTTTGTGTACTTTTACCTTCATGGTGTACCTGTGTGGTACTTCTACCTGTGTGGAGTAACTTGTGTGGTACTTCTACCTTCGTTATGTCACCTTTTTGGTATTATTTCCTCTTGTATGAGATGAGTATATCTTTTTAACATATGTATATGTATGGGAATATACCTAAGTAGAGTTGATGTATTGATTTGTGGTATTTCCATTGTGGAATGCTTGGAGACCTACGGGGGTCTCAGGGTTCCAAATGAGTATCGTCATACTCACCCCTGCAATGGATTCACCCACACCTAGTTGTGTCTTCTTCCCATAACAAGAAACAGACCTGAGTCTAGGGGGATCCAGGACTAAGCGGTACATGGTGGAGACAAGCTTACATAGAGTGTCGTGGAGATGATATATACCTACCCATTAGGTAGGATCCTCGGAGGATAATCCCAGAGTTTCATGAACATTTAGTTGTATCTGTACATTCCATTTGTACTTATACTTCATAGTTGGGATTCTATTTCCGGTTCCTTTACTTTCAGCACTATTTTTGTTAAAGCAGTTTACTTCGTCGTTTCTCCTTGTCATGTTCTTGGTTTGTGTGTTTGTACAGGTTTAAAGGAAATGCCTTCCCATTTTAGTGATGTGTCTTTCTGATGCTATTCGTCTGCCCCTGGCTTATAGAATGCGGGCTTGGGGTAGTCACAGCCTGGGCCCCTGGGGATGGGTCGCGATGAATTGGTATCAGAGTAGTTTGGTTCTACCAATGAACTAGGACTCTGAACTTTTCAATATAGCAATAATGTTATGTGCTATGAGTGAGGTTTTCAGTTCATAGAGTCCAGTTTTGGTGCGGCGGCCGCCGTATCCATACATCAGGACCCTGAATTATTATTTCCGACTCAGGGCACAAAAACACTTATTACATGTGTTTTTTAATTTTTTTTTTAGATTTATTTGGAGTCAGCTCATCGGGTATAACTAAATGAAAATGGTGCACCTATTCCTTATCAGGATGACACCACGTAGACATCCAAAAAGGATTCTTGAGAGAGTATATGATGATGGCCCACCAAGTGATGAGGCTCCTATACAGGGCCCTCTTACTGTGTTGGCACCTTCAGGTGTTGTGCTAGTAGCACCACCACCTGTTGGGTTACAGTTACCACCAACCGCACTGGTGGACGGTGCACGTCGACTGAGCTTATTGAATGAGTTCTAGTGGTAGTGGCCATTGAGTTTTTGAGGAAAGACATATTCCCAGACAATTGAGGACTAGTTGGAGGCTAGGTATATAGTTTCCCACCTAGTTGAGACACCAGTAAATCAGATGGTGATCCAAGATGCTAGTTTTTTCAGTGTGTTACCATGACAATGGTCCACATGGTGATTAGGCTTTGGTACTTGGACAGTTACCTGAGATGGTACCTACGGGTAGTGTTCCAGCTATATCATTGCTCGTTGGTCAGTAGTTACAAATGGACATACCGGTAGAGTACTTGTGTAGTCTAAGTTCCCTACACATGTTTTAGCATCTGTTACCCCTCATGTATCGAGGCAAGCCTAACTCATAGGAAGATGAGAACTGAATTGAGGTGTTGGCTGAGAGTTCTATAGAGATTCTACAACTTTTGTAAGATGACATGTTGGTAACTGAGTATTCATCGAGGCGTACCGAACATTGCTGGAACTCGATTAATACGATTCAATCAGCGCTTCTGGACTTGGACTTCTAAACACGGTGAGTTTAAGGATATCTGAGCCAGCACTATTCCTCTATGAATTGCTTCCTATGTTAGGGTTCTAGAGAGATCCTTTGTGGTTGAATGTTATTTGGCCGAGCAGATACTGCCAGTAAATGTTAGTATTGGGAAAGTAGAAAACTGGTGCAAATCTCATAAACTTGGGCATGTAAAAATGTTTTTGGAAGAAGCTGTGTTAGGGACAGTTGAATCTACAGGGCTACAGACGTGGAAGAAGAGCTAGGAGAGCAGCATGAGGTAGTGTACATTTCGACATGTTACAACCACCCCCCTTTGTGGTCCCCACCAGGCTCATGTAGTTGGGGTACATGGGAAGGGATTAGCTTTATATGGTCAAGGAGTGAAAACCAAGATCTCTAGGAATGATTCGATGAATGTTCTGTGTCAAATACTAGCTTCCGTATTAATAGAAAAAGTTACCAATCATTCCTTCCTTCCATGAATCTTGACTAAGACCTAGAGTTTCTATTTATGCTTTTGACTTGACCTTCACATATGGAGATACCTTGTGGAGGAGAATCGATAATCACACTTACGCCAACAGTGTCATTAGAACCTTGAGGCAAGCATTTCGGTTGGAACCTCTTAGTGGAATCATCGAGGCCTTAGGATGTTAGTTTAGGTATGACTGGACATCCATGGTTCTTAGTCAAAGTGACTTTATTAGTCCGAAAGGATGTGGTTTATCTATAATGTTAGAATGGGGTTTTCCTTAGTCAGTGAAAAAAAATAAGAAACCCATGCAGCACAGGATAAACTCATGCATAAGAGAGTTCATCTGATCACTCTTGAGTCGGCTAGCCTTACCCTCATGGCAGTAGAAGATTTGAATTTTTAGATCCCAAAAGTATTGGCAGAGTGTGGGGACATCTTTTCAAAATACGTTTCTAGGATTACGTTCCCGAAGGGAGTGGGACTTCTATTTTTTCTGAGTACTACCGATGTTTTGAACCAGACTTCTCCAGGGTAGTGGTACCCTTTTTTACTTTGGTGAATAAGTGATATCATTTCTTGTAGATGGAGAAGTGTGAGAAGAGATTTCAAGAACTATGATAGACCTTTAGATAGTCTATACTATTGGGAAGGGGAATGTGGAAGCATATTCACTCTACAACTGATGAGTTAGGTGTTAGAGCAGCTAGTCGCATTGCAGATATCATTCGTGAATAGAGATAGAACAACTTACCCTTAGTCTCTGACTGTCACTCCCCCACTCCATCAGTGAGTCTGGGAGGATCAGTTTGGAGACATTGACTGTGAGGATTGACGTGCTAAAATATCCTCAAGGAAGGCACCTGATGGATTTTCTGAAGGTGGGGAGCATATTATCTTCTTCAGAGGAAGTACTATGGTATCAATTGTGCTATGGGAGTAAGTGTTGAGGGAGTTCCCTACATCCCCTCTGGTGGTATATCTGGGTGTGGTGAATATTTACTTGGTACTCCGATGTCAGTACTGGTGGTTAGGGATGAAGAAAGTAGTGGCAAAGTTGTATCACGATGTCTCACTTATCAGCAAGTGAAGACTGCAAAGATTTTGAAGAAGTCTTATGCCAATAGGATATGGAGACCCTTGGAGTTTCATGAGGGGGACCACGTATTATTGCAAGTCTCCCCTCGACAGGGACTACGGAGATTTTGTCAAGGCGGGAAATTATCACCGATGTTTATTGGACCATTTCTGATATTTCGGATGATTGGCGAGCTGGCATACTACTTGACACTACCACCACAGTTAGAGTGGGTGCCTGACATCTTCCACGTACCCCAACTGTGGAGATACATGTGTGACCCTTCTCGAGTCATCGACCATGGAGGCCAGGGCTTAGATGATGGGGTGACGTTTTTGGAGGGTCTAGTAGATAATGAGGATTGACAGGAGCATGTCCTTCATGGGAGGTCAATACCTCTGGTGCGTGTTCACTGGCAGCAAGGGAACCTCCAAGAGAGCACATGTTAGCAGGAGTCTCAGATTCGTGCTTAGTACACCCATTTTTATCCTTAGTCTCTATTGTGGATTTTGAGGATGAAAATCCCTAAAGGTGGGTATAATGTAATGTTTCATAAATTTTGTATATTTTTTTAAATATATGGAATTATTTCAAGACTGAGAAATCTGACAGGCATGATTCCGAGGCACGGAGTGCCCAGAATGGCCAGTCGAAGTTTTGTTAAACTTTAAATAGCGTGGTTAAGCAGTTTTCCTAAAAAATTGTAATAACTCTTAAACGGTTACCCGGATTAAAAATACGAGGGCACCATTGCGTTTAGGATGGCGGGTTTACCATAGGCACAACTTAATATTAGTTTGCGCGGGCCTCCTGTGAGAAAACCAAAAAATGGCATAACTATAAATAAAATAACTAAATAAATTATTTTATTTTTTAAATGATTATAACTCACAAACGGTAACTCGGATTAAAAATATGAGACCAACACAAAAATTGGGAGGGTATTCTTTCTTTAGGGAGATACTAACATTGGTCAGCATGGGCCACAAGTGAAAGTTAGTTTTTGGCAGTAAATAAAATAATTTAATGGAAATTATTTTATTGTAAAATCATTAAATTTTTAATGGTAACTCTAATTTTAAATCTGAGAGTACCGTTGGTTTCGTTGGGTTGTGTTTCACTTAGGAATATCCTAACCTCGACCGGCATGAGTCTAGGGTGGCTATTATTAATTTTACGAACTTTTTTTCGGGAACATTCAGTAAATGTGCGAGCAGCATTTTCTAACTTTTGAACCCGTGTTCGGATTAAAAATATGAAGGCACCATTGAATGTGAATCACAGGGATTTTATAAAGGGGTTAATTACTTTGACCATACTAGGCCGAAAGAAGAAGCTATTTTTAGGGAATTTTAAAAGGAAATGAAATAAAATAATCTCACAATTTTATTTCTTTTCAACCAATGAAAAAGTAGTTGTGTGGGACCAGTGGTGAGTCAAGCCATTAAATGGCATGACCATTTAAATACTAAGTAACAACATCATTGGAATTTTTGAAGGTTCCTATTAAATGAATCTTCCTAAATTCCAAGATCATTACATACTCACCCCCTCTTCTATTTATATGGGGCTTGGTGGGAGGAATTGGCACGGCTTCACTAAGTGACGAAGATATGGTAAAGTGCCGTGATGACCAATACTTGGATGATGGATCTGGTTCTAGTAGGTGGTGACAAGCGACCCCGAACCATGAACAAAAGAACGAAGATCGAGCAGCGTTGTTGGAGGTTTGTTGCAGGGATTACGAATGCCGACACTTCCTCAAACACAGACGCTCTCCAATGAACATGTGGTGGGGAATTTATTAGTTTATTTGTTTTAATTGTTTTCCTCTTCTCCATTCTTGAATAAAATGATGAATGAGTACCAACCAGCTATTGGCTTGACCTATGATTCATTCGTCTTTGAGGGAGGTTGTTGTGGGGAATCATGTGGGGTTTATCTGCTAGTTTAATTCAAATGTTATTAAACCCTTAATCCCGCTAGTGTTACGAGCTAATGAGGAGGGCGTGGGCCTTATGAACCCAGCCCAAACCCTCCTCTATATTTTTTACATCGTTTTCAATCTATGGAATAATGATAGTGCGACGACACCAATTAACTATGTGGTAGATAGCATTTCAACGAATGCTGCAATAGGAGGCTGCGATACAATGTCACGGCAGTCATCATAGCGGCTGACACGGCCGACCGTAGAGGTTGTGCGAAGCATTGTTGTGCACCACTGATGAATAGGGAGGGTCGTGGATTGTCAGTTTTTGTGACCAAAGGAGTGGTTGGTTGGGACGATAGCCGACCACGATGGATTCGGCAGAGCAAAGGTGGGGCATGCCCCTAGCGGCACACCCATGCAGCAACAAGTTCGCGGTCTATGTTTTCCAATGCAAAAGCAAGGGTCTGCCGGATCAACCGGCGACTGGTGGATGGGGTGCACGCCAGTGGCGCACCAGGTGGTAAAGATACGGCATGGAGGACCCACGGTGTCTAGTAGCACTGCGTTGGGGTCAACCCCCACAGGTTGACCCACTAATGTGACTCGGTGCCATGTTAGCCCTTGCTGGATGAACCATGTCTAGGTATCCCTAGCGGCCCGCGCTGCCAGGTGGGTGGCACCATCTGGTCGGTCCAGTTGACCGACCCTTTGCTCAGTGAGATGACCCACGGCCCTGCGGCATGACCTGTGGCCCAGTCAGGTCGGGATGGGCCCAGCGGGCCGGGTTGACCCAAGTCGGGCCAGGTTGACCCGAGTCGGGCCGGTCCGACCAAGGCTGACCGGACCGGAACACAGTACTGCTGACAAACACAAAAAATGGACTTATCTTTAAACCGGAAGTTTGTTTGATGAACTATCTATGGCGTTAGGATGCTTGGACTGAGATAGCCCTTTTTTTACACCAGGAGTTGTTTTAGAGAAATTCAGAGTACAGTGGGGTTGGATTACACCCGAATCCAACCGGGCCCTCGAGACTGAAATTTTCAATAACGCTCATACCAGCAGTCTGATTGACGCACCGTCTATTTAATTGGAACCCTTATGATGTGTAAAAACATCGTGTTACTTATTTGTGAGACTTTTTTGTACCATTTGTAATACGACCGATGGCCTGAGGAGCATTTATCCCAAGCGCACTATGTACAGAACCTAGTAGCTGGCTGAGACTTGAAGACTGCATGACGATGGCCTACTGGGAAGCAGCTCTATGTGACCCAGTAGGGCCACGGTGGAAAGAGACTCTAGTTACCAGGCATCCCATGGTACCCATGAGGGATGAGTAGCATAGCAGTACAAGGTTAGTGGGTAGCATCTCTATGTGACCCAGAAGAACCATTGTACTCGATAGAGGAGGAGTTCTCCAATAGCCGAGGAGTTTGAGTTTTGTGACTAATGATGCTTTATTTTCTACTCTATAATATACCTTATGGTAACATTCCATGGATATCAGGATGCGGTGAGTGTCTTGAGGAGTGGTTCTCCCAAGAAGACTATGTATGGAACCCTACGGTTGGCTGAGCCCGGAAAACTGCTTGACGATTAGCCTAGTGGGAAGAGGCTTTGTGTGACCCAATAGGACCATGGTGGGGAGCAGCTCTGTATGACCCGGTAGACCCATGGTTCTTGACAGGAGGAATACCTAAGTTCATCCAAGGTGGGAAGCGGCTATGTTTGACCCAGTATGGACACGGTGGGATGCAGCTATGTGTGACCTAGCATGCCTACGGTACCCATCAGGTATTGGTACCACAATAGTTCATGTTTAGTGGTAAGAGGCTCTATGTAATCCGGCATGACCACTGTACTAGATAGAGAAGGAGTTCACCAGCATATGAGGAGTTCGATGATGTGATAAGTCGTCTATGCTTGACCTAATGAGATACCTGGGGTGAGCAGACATGTGGTGTGTACTTTTACCTTTGTGGTGTACCTGTGTGGTACTTCTACCTATGTAGTGTTACCTGTGTGGTACTTCTACCTTCATGGAGTCACCTTTGTGGTATTCTTTCCTCATGTATGAGATGAGTATATCTTGATAACATAGGTATATGTATGGGCATATACCGAAGTAGAGTTGTTGTCTTGCTTTGTGGTATTTCATTTTAGAAACTCTAGGAGACCTACAGGGGTCTCGGGGTCCCTACTGAGTATCGTCATATTCACCCCTGCACGGGCTTCGGCCTCACCTTGTTGTGTCTTATGCAGACAACAATCAGTAGAGTTGAGTCTAGAGGGAGCCAGGACCATGCGGTAAATAGAGGAGACGAGCATATCTGGAGTGCTTTAGAGATGATCTATACCTACCCTTTAAGTCAGATCCCCGACAGACGATCCAAGAGATTCTGGTACTTTTAGTTGTATCTGTACTTTCCATTTGTACTTGTACATTACAGTTGGGCTTGTATTTCCAGCCCCTTTACTTTCAACACCCTTTTTTCTATAGCAGTTTACTTCAAGGTTTCTCCTTATTGTGTTCTAGGGTAGTGTGTTTTTAAAGGTTTAAAGGCATTGCCTTCCTGTTTTAGGGACATGTCTTTTAGGTGCATGTCGTCATCCCCTGGCCTATGGAAGGTGGGCTTGGGGGAGTCACGGCACGGGCCCCCAGGGGACGGGTCATGACATTAGAAATTTAACTTATTTATAAAAACATATAACACAAAGAAAAATGATTTTTTTTAAATAAGACTACTTATTTGACTACGAGAGATTACATTTATTTATTTTTTATTTATTAATTATTATATTATTTGTGATTTGTTTTCTGAAAATTTATTTCTAATATGTAAATTGTCACTTAATCAAAATAAATATCTCTTTTAAGAAATTATAATAAATAATTTTTTTAAAAAAATGTTTTAAAAAATAAGCTAAAATAATATTATTAAAAATGTATTCTAATTCATACTTCTGGTTACATGATTTAAGAATTTTTTTTATATTCTAATATTTATAATTAATTTTTTATCCTTGTAAATACTATTTATTATATATTTTACTACTATTGGGGTTCATGTACTATTTTAATGGACATATAATCATCATACATCCTATAAATACCTCCTATTTATTACATCATCATTCACTATATTTTCTTTTATGATTCACTATTAGTTATTTAGAAAGTATAATCATATGTAAAATATATTCATTTTTCATAATTTTTCTCAACTAAGATATTCCTAATAGGTATTCGTTGTAACATCCCAGGTAAATAAAGAATATGAAATTTTCATATTTATTAATATTTGTGAATTAATTATTAAATTTACATTAAATGGAATGTTATTTTCGATGGCTTACTCGACACGGAACAATGAGTTTCTTTGAAATATTACGTTTCACACAATGTTGAGTTATACTAAAAAATAATATAATATTATTATTATTTCAATTGGTACTTAAATCCTCGCCATTGTATTTTCAATAATGAACATAACTATCTACAATATGATTATACATGTATGTTAAATGTTTTTACATTTATCCAATAAAAGATAGAATCTTAAAATGTGAATGAATCCAATTTTATGCACAAACACTCTAATATAATTTAAAAGGTCGATTTACTGCCTTTTAAGTGATAACCTTTTTTAAATCTAGTATATGTAACTTTTATATGATCTATTTGACAATATAATATTCTTCTTTAGATTTGGGACATCAAAATTTACTTTGGAGAAAATTTTGGTATTTTTCACATACTGTTCATTTTTTAACGAATAGTCAACAATACTCCATTTTAATTAAAAAATGAATTTTAATAAAATTTATTTATATAGTTATATAATTATATTAATTGGTTTTAAAGATTAATTGGGTTGTATTTTTACTATTTAATTCAATTTTAGTAATAAACAAAGGTAAAACTTTTGATATTTATTATTTCGTAAAAACACGTTTTTTATTTTTACAATGGGAATTAATTTTAAATTAATTAATGCCACATTAGTATTTTAAATTTGGAAAAATAGATTCCATATTTAGAATCAGGATGTAAAAAGTTTGTGAATAGATAAATTTTATTTTTAGACATCATAAATATTTACATAAGTAAATATTTTATTTACCATGGTGATAGGGTAAATCTGGTAAATAAAGGTGAAAAATAATATTATAATAATATTAAATTACCCTAACACTTGTCCTAAGCCTATTGGATGATACATTTATGACCATGGGCATCCTTGGGTAGATTTTGGGACCCTGTGGAGCCACATTGGTGCGATAATGACACTTTTTATTAATTAATTAAACGTAAGTAAAAAAATAAAAAAAACATGAATATTTTTACTAAAACAATTTTTATACGGGGTTATATAAGTTATGACTTAGACTATAAATATTATTCTGAAATATATAATGATTTCTGAAATCATGGTGTTATATTTATAACTGTTTCCCATTAAATAAAAAATTTAGTTATATCACAATGGTGATGTAGTAATTGCTTCATTAATAAAGGATTCAAATAAAAGATATTATAAATATTAAAATAAAATTATTTTTAACCTTTTTATGACGTACACTAATTTTATAGATTATGAGGACTTTTTATCTTTTAATTAATGAAATTTTTTTGATATAATCACGTTTTTTGGGATTTTTTAAAAAGTCATGATATGAATAGTATTAAAATTGACATAAATGAGTTTTTAAATGAATTAATATTTTATTAAATTTTAAAATAGTCCTAAAAACCTAATATTCAGAAGCATAACATATATGATATTGAAAATGTAATTTATGATCCATTTTGGGTCTCTTGGCATTTTATTCTAAATATATTAACCATATAATAGGAATATATAAGATGACATGGTAAAAGTTAGATAAGTTAACAAAGTGTTAAATAAAAACATATAAGGATTAAAAAATGTCAAAAACATGTCAAACTCTTATTGGATAATTTTATTTAGACTTATATACACCTTATATTATAATTAAATATGTTTTGGACCATTACAAACCTAAAATCATTATATAATAAAATAATATTTTCAAACTTTCTTAAAGAGCCCCCTACTTATAAAAAGTCATTAACTCAAACCCTTATTCACACCTCTAAATACCCCTTGGATAATCAAAAATATGCCCAAATAAACTATCAAGATCCCAATATTCCTCCTAGAAACATTACCTTAGGCAGAAAAAACTTCAAGAAAGCCTTTTTTCAAACCAAAGGGAATTACCCTATTTAAAGGTAACGTCTTCCCTCAAGTTCTCTTCTTTTATTTTACATCTTAAATACCTATGCTCTTGTTATTATTTGTTTACATAACTACAAAATTTTCCTTAATATACAATAATGTTGTTATGCTATGTATTCAAAATACAATTACACATACCTCAATCTAATGGATAAGAACATTCTATTTTTTTGTACGGTGAACTACTACCTCGCGAAATGATGATTGTTAGATTATCTCATGCCGACTCTCATGGGGGCCATTATGATGGATGCTTATTTATATGTGATATATATTATATTTATATTTTCTCTATACTTCTGTATTTTCAATTTATAACATACCTTTAAGTTTTCCATAATGGGTAAATATGATAATATCATTTGAGGAAATGCGGACTACCGCCCCCTTAAAGTGATATGACTCATTTATTCCATACATGGAATGTGTAAAGGATGGAGTTAATGAAATTATATATTATATTATACTATAATTATAATATACCTATGTATCATTACTTTTCACTACATTAAATACAAAATAAAAATGAAAGTAGCATTCATGCGTGTGTACGGCTTACCGTCTCCATGAACGGTGTATTTCATTTATTACCTCCAAATGTTATGTACTATTATAAATACATATATATAATAGATATATATTATATATATGATCTCAAATTCATGAATATAATTCTAGATATAATATAATTTTTACCACTTTGACAACTTTTAATTATAAGAAGTTCATTTTTAACTCAAGTACCAAATATTGACAAAACAGCCGTTATTAACATAAATGATTTTGTAATGTTTATAACATGGTATTAAGTAATATAAAAGGAATAATAAATTTTAAAAATGTTCTTAAGCTTGTATAAATGAAATTTATTTTATTATTTAGGAGATTAAAGAACGAACGAGTCACGTCGGACACGAGGTAAGGGAACTTCTTAACCCAATTTCCCTTCTTTGGGTTAACATCTACTTATTGATTATGTCATGATATAAATTTGTGTAAATGACCTATTATTGTTTAAAAATTAATATCTAATAATATTGGTTGTATTTATATTTTTCACACATAATTATGTTAGTAATTTATCCTTAATCTAATGGTACAATCTTTGTAATGGAATTCGTCTCAATTTACATTCTCTTGAGACATAGTTGCTTTTATCCACCAATTCACTTTTATATGGTGTATATACTTCCATATTAATTATTATATCATGAATCTTGTTATTCTCATGATATTATAAGTTTTGTTTTATTTTATTCATTAATTATTTTTATTCATGTATTTTCTCAATTGGTAACAGACTCTTTATCTAAACCACTATTTTAAATGTTTTAAAGATTTATTCTTCTAAATATTTAATGTTCATGTTTTTAAATTTGTTTTAATGATTTTTTCATATGAACATTAATTTTTAAAAATGATATTTTTTTTAAATATTCAAAGTGGTATGGGAATCATTGATTTAAAAATATCTTTGTTAAATTTTTTAAATGGTTTTGAAAATGGTTTTATTAATCAATGATTATGTCAGTAAATTTAAATGATATATTGTGATTGCAATGTGGAAATGTTATCCTTCCATTATGAATGTTCATGTGTTGTTATTATGTTATGGTTATTGGTCATTGTTTACTTATACTGGTTGTTCCATGGTAAACCTAGGGAGGGTGAGCTAGGGATAGCTCTCCAATGCCTTAGGTAACGTGATAGAGGTAAACGTTAATGTTTCTACTAATAGATTTTGGGAATATACTATGATGGGTGTTCCAAATGTAACTCCATGCGTAGCTATGAAAGCTAAAACATAAGTATGTTATGGATTCCACAAGTTACCTTTATGATTTATTATTCACATTTGTTATTCATAAATATTTAGATTTTGTGTGGTACGTTAAATATTAAAAAGTATGATTTCATTTATTTGTATGTATTGAAGGAATAATTTTTCATTTCCTTGTTCTATAAACCTTATTGAGATTTCGATTCTCATCCCATGTTTTTGATATGTTTTTATATGATATAATGAAGGGTAAGATAAAGGAATAATTAAAGATGAGTTTTGTCATGAAAATAAATCATGTTTTATTTTATGCGTTTTTATTTTATTAAAAAATGGATACTGAGTATAAGTGTCTAATTTGGAATAATTGAGATATAATATAATATTTATGGCCTAATTCTCTAAAACACTAAACCATAAAAGATCCTTAATGTAAATTATTAAGTTAATTCAATATTATGTAACGTTTAAGGTCGGGTCCTTATATTTGGTATTAGAGGTCAGTTTAAAAACATTAGGGATTAATGGTTTTTGTTAGACACATGGTTAGTCTCTATATCTATTATTTATTTTATATCCTTATTTTGAAAACTTTTTAGATAAAGGAATGAGTATTACAAATGGGAGGATTAGGATCTCAAATGACATTCCTATCTCTTCCTGGTGACTTTCTTGTAATAATTATTACAAAGTCACGTCTAGACGATTCTGAAACATTTTTTAATATAAAAATCACTTGCAAGCAATTTTTTGACATATAAAACACCTCAGTTATACATCGATACCATCGTGGATCATGGTTTGTATTTAATCAAATCTTATTTCCTTGATATTCTCATATTTTAAAGAATGAAAAATATTATCAATGCACTTTCAAGTATTTTACCTTATCACAATATTTTGAATCATATTATTATTTTGAATAAGGTTCTAAAAAGGATACCCTTGTGAAACCTATTTATATTTTCTTTTAAATTATTGTCTTTTAGAAAATACTTATGGTATTTTAAAATGACCATTGATTGAATGTTTTAACTCAAACTTGGTCAGACGGTTTTATAGAAAGCATGTTTTATTAGATGTTATGAAATTATATGTCATACATGATTGGTTTTCGAAACTATTGTTATGTGATCACCCATATGACCCCACTTATATGAGGGGTATTTGGATAAATGAAGAAGATGATTTGGAAGGATCTCTAAATCATTGATGCAATGCATGGACCATCTATCTACGGGAAAAAGATGAAGACAAAAACAGGTGGACACCATGATCAAGGTACGATGTTCATTCTATGGGAATGGTGTTATTTTATAGAGAACAAAAAAAATCAATATATATAAGACTTATTGAATTAGTATTTTTATGTCATTATCAGTTGGGATGAAAATGAGATGCATAAGATTACCATTGAGGTTAAATAATGTTATGGTTATTTTTGATGAGTTTATCTCATTTAGGGGAATGTTATAAAATTATATAGTTTTTAAAAAAGGATAGCACGTAGACTATGTGACAACCCCTCTTGTTGGACAAAGCTGCAGGAATCAACCCCACAATGAAACTACGATTGGGATTTATCACCTACCACTAGACTGCGTGAAGTACCTGGTTAGTATGAATTATTCTTTTTAGTTAAATGATATTATAGATCAAGAATAAGTTGATTTTTGGAACTTATGTTTTATAAAATGTATATCCTTAGTATATGAAAATGATTTGAGGATAAAGTGATAAAGGTTATTTTTGGAAGATGTTTGATCTTTTTTGAAACTATATGGGCAAGGAAAATAGAATACTTTGGGATTTATTTTGTGGATTAATGGTTGAAATTTTGCTTTGAAGAATCTATATTTTTATTGTGGACATATAGAGATTTGGTTTATTTATGGAAATGATTAACCAGTCATAGAGATTATGTGATTAGGTTAATTACACAGCATAATAAAACTTTAAGAGTAGTCGACGTTATTTAATGATAAATGTAAAGATTTACTATGGATGAATATGTGATCAAATACTTCTAAATTTTGGGTTTCAAAATTAATTTTGATTATTATAATGAATTTTAAGTAAATTTGTGAACTTAATTTTATTTGTTCAGATTTGGGTATTTTTGATTCAAATTTTGTGATTAAGAGTAGTATTTCTTTTTTATAAAATATTATCCTTTTTGGGATTATATGATATTTTACTAACCATTTTTGTTTTGGTTAATGTTTGGAGATAGGGGAAATATATGGTTCTTATTTTTTGGATTATGTGATTCTCCATAAGAGAATTCTAGCACATCAGGTGAGACAAAGTCATATTGAATACTCATCAATTGAAGAAAAGATGATTTTTTGGTAGAAACTTACTAAAGGATGAAACTCTACTTGAAACGTAAGTATATTTAATTATTTCATTAATAAACATCATAAATAAATTCTCCAACTTTATAAAATGGAACTTAAAACAAAAAAATTGTCCATTTACATTTTTTCTGGGAATCTAATGACCGTTTGACCCATCACAAGATTGTGGTTTTCTTGTTGTTAACTTTCTTCTGATTATGTTTTCTATTACTCTCTATCAGAAATTAATGGTTATTTTTCTCTTCCATATCCATGTTTTCTTGGAATCCTAGTATGGGTTATCTCAGGTGACCTTTTTAATTTGCATTCTTTTTTTGAATGTGATAGTTTTATTGGAGTTTTTCTAATGTGGTACTTGTAATGAAATTTCTATGCCCAATTTTAAAATTGTGAGGATGAAATTTCCAAAAGAGGGGAAGGATATAACATCCCAGGTAAATAAGGAATAAGAAATTTTTATATTTATTTATATTTTTGAATGAAATATTATTTTTAATTTAAAAGGGATTCTATGTTCGATGGCGTACCCAACACGCAACAACTTGTTTCTTTGAAATCTTTCGTTTCACACAACGTTGAGTTCTACCGAAAAAAAAATATATTATTATTATTATTTTAAATGGTAGTTAACACATTGTCATTGTACTAGTGGAAATGAAAAAAACATTATAAAATATGATTACTCATGTTTTTTAAATGTTTTTACATTTATCCAATAAAAGTGTTAAGATTAAAATGTGAATGAATCTAATTTTATGCATAAACACTCTAATATTCTTTAAAAGGTTGATTTATCGCCTTTTGGTGGAGAACCTTTTTTAAATCTAGTTTTGGCCACTTTTATATGTTATATTTGCAAAAAAAATTCTTCTTTAGAGGGACATCAAATGTTACATTGGATGAAATTTTGGTATTTTCCTGATAATGTTCATTTTTTTAAAGAATAGTGAAAAATACTGCATTTTAATTCGAAAATACCTTTTAATATAATTTATTTATATAGTTAGATTGTTATTTTAATTGGAATTAATGTGTAATTGGATTATATTTCTTCGATTTAATCCAATTTTGTTCATTATAAGTAATTTCACTCTTATTTTGGACATAAATAAAGTTAAATTTTTTGATAGTTATTATTTCTTAAAAACAAGGTCTTTGTTATGACAATGGGAATTAATTTTAAATTATTTTATACCACTTATGGGTTTGGAATTTATAAAAATGGATTAAATATTTAGAATCAGGAGGTCTAAATTGTTTAAATATGTAACTTTTAATTTTAGACATTATGAATATTTACTTTAGTAAATATTTTATTTATCATAGTTAAAGGTTAAATCTGGTAAATAAGGGTGAAAATATTATTCTAATAAAATAAAATTACCCTTACACTAGTCTTAACCCTATTGGAAGATAAATGTCCAAACTTGGGCATCATTTAGTCGATTTTGGGACCCCATGGAGCAACATTGTAGTGATAATGACACTTTATAATAATTAATTGAAAGTAAGGACAAAAATAATGTAAATTCAGATCTTTTTAATAAAACATTTTTATATGGGGTTATATAAGTTATCTCTTTAAATATAAAAATTAATTGGAAATATAAAACTATTTCCTACATCATGGTATTTTATTTATAATTTTTTGACCTTAAACAAACAAATTTAATTATGGAACAATGGTGCTTAAGTAATTGCTTCATTAATAAAGGATTCAAATGAATGATATTATAAATATTAAAATAAATTTATTTTGAATCTTTTTATTCCATCCACTAATTTTATATATTATTATGACTTGTTATATTTTAAGTAATGATGTTTTTTATAAACATTAAAGTTGGTTTAGATTTTTTTAAAAGCCATAATATGACTATTATTAAAATTGACATAAAAGTGTTTTTAAATCAATCACTATTTTATTAAATGATAAAATAGTCCTAAAAATATAATATTTGTCCAAATGACAAATATGATGTTAAAAATTCCATTAATGATCCATTTTGGGTATCTTGGAATTTTATTTTAAATATTTTAACCATATAGTATGAATATATATGAGGACATGGTAAAAGTTAAATAAGTTAACAAAGGATTAAATACAAATATATAGGGATTAAAAAATATCCAAAACCTGTTCGAATATTATTGGATGATTTTATTTTGACGTATATACGACAGATATTTTAATTAAATAAGTTTTGGACCTTTAAAATAAAAAACCATTATATTATTAAATAATTTCTTCAAATATTTCTAAAGAACCCCTCTAACCCCTTATAAAACGACATCACACCTAACCCTTACTCACACCCATCAAGCCCCCAAGGATAATTTAAACTCAGCCCAAATAAGATCTCAAGATCCCTATAATCCTTCTAGAACACTTAACTTTAAAAAAAACACTTCCAGAAAGCCTTTTGGTTCAATCCAAAGGGAGTTACCCGATTTAAAGGTAATGTCTTCCCTCAAGTTCTCTTATTTTATTTTACTTCTTCAATCCCTATGATCTTCTAATTCTTTTCTAAAAAATAAAAGCATTGTCCTAAAAATAATAGGTTTTTATTATTATAATTACTAAAACTACACTTACACACACCTCCATCTAATGGATATGAGCATATTGTTTATGTGTACGGCGAACTATAGCCTCCCGAAACGATGATTGTTCAATTATCTCCTATCGCCTATCATGGTGGCCATTATGATGGAACTGTATTTATATATGATATATATTATATCTATATTGTCTCTATTATTCTATATTTTTTTTATCTTACCTTTATTTTTTCCATAATGGTTAAATATGATAATTTTAATTTAAAGTAGTGTGGACTACCGCCCCCTCAATGTGATATGACTTGTTCATGCCATACGTGGAACGTGTAAAGGATGGAGTTACTAAAATTATATATAATATTATATTGTAATTATAATATACCTATGTATCAATAAGTTTTCATTCCCATAGATACGAAATATAAATTAAAGTCACGTTCATGCGTATGTGCGGCTTACCGTCTCCATGAATTGTGCATTTCATTTATTATCTCCAAATGTTATGAAATATTATAAATAAAAATATATTACGGATATATATGATATATATGATATATAATTAATGAATATTATTTTGTAAATAATGGACTTTTTACAAGTTTTACAAATTTTAATTATAAGAAGTAAATTCTTTACTCAAATACCAAATATCGATAAAACAATTGTTATTAACTTATATGATTATGTAACGTTTATAAAGTAATAATAAATAATATAAAAGGAATAATAAACATGAAAAGGGTTCTTAATAAATTATAAATTAACTTTAGTTAATTATCCAGAAGATTAAAGAATGAACGAGTCAAGTCGGACACGATGTAAGGGAACTTTTTAACTCAAATTTCATTTTTTGGGTTAAACTTATACTTATTGATTATTCCATGCTATGAATATGTGTGAATTACCTCTGATTGTTTTAAACATAATATCCAATTATATTTTTTTATTTATATTTTTCTCACATAATTTTTTCAATAATTTATCCTTAATCTAATGGTACAATCTCTGTAAGGGATTTCATCTCAATTTACATTCCATTGATACTAATTTGTTGTTATGACCCAATTAGCATTTATATGGTCTATATACTACCATTTTAAATATTATATCATGAATATCCTTATTCTTGTGATATTATAAGTTTCTTTGATGTTATTATTTAATTATTTTTATTCAGGTATTTCCTCAAGTGGTAACAAACTCTTTAACTAAAATAGTTTTTAAATTTTTCAAAGATTTATTCTTCTAAATATTTAAAGGCCATGTTTTTAAATGGTTTTATGGATTTATTTATAGGGAAATGGATGTTTTAAAATGTTAATTCCTTTAAAATATTCAAAGTGGTATGGGAAAATTTGATTCAAAAATCTCTTTGTTAAATGTTTTACCGGGTTTTGAAAATGGTTTAATAAAGCATTGATTATGGAGATATATTTAATTGATATATTGTGATTACAATGTGAAAATGTTATCATTCCATTATGATTTTTCTTATGTTATGATTATTTTATGGTTCTTATGCATTTTTTAATTAAATAGGTGGTTCTGTGATAAACCCGGGGTGGGTGATCCTGAGATAGCTCTCCAATGAATTGGGTAACATGACGGAGGTAATCGTTAATGTTTCTCCTAATAGATTTAGGTCATATACTATGATGGGCATTCCAAATGTGACTCCCTGTGTTGCTATGAAATCTACAACATGAGTATGTTATGGATTCCACAAATTTCCTTTATGATTTATTATTTCCATTTTTTATTCATAAATATTATGATTTTGTGTGGTAAGATGAAGATTGGAAAATATGATTTCATTGATTTGTATGTATTAAAGGAATAATTTTTTATTTACTTGTTATATAACCATTAATGAGCTTTTTATACTCATCCCATGTTTTTTAAATGTTTTCATAGGATATAAGGATTGGTAACATAAAAGAATAATTCAAGAATATTTTTTTCAAGAAAAAAACTCTTGTTTTATTTTAGGAGTTCTTATTTTATAAGAAAATGGATAGTGAGTAGAAGTGCCTACATTTTACCAATTCAGATGTAATGTAATAGTTATGACCTAATTATCTAAAACTCTAAACCTGAAAAGATCATCAATATGAATTATTAACTTAATTCAAGATTACGTAATGTTTAAAGTCAGGTCCTTATAATGGTCCTTTAAATTTTTTAATCAAATATGATAATTATTCCTCCAATTATTTTATATTTTACTTGTTTAGAGTGAATTCATCATTAATTTTTAATGCTTGTGGTAATGAAAATAATTATGATTGTATTTTCATGTGTGTTATTATTTTTATTTACGGTATACCATAATACATGAATTAATTATTTTTTAAGACACATATATATAATAATGAAATCTAGATAACTTCAAAATATGTGTAATTATTAGGTTTATATTTTTATAAAAAAAATAAAAATATTCACAAAAGATATAGATATAATTTACGATAAAATATTATGAAAATATAACTTGAAAAATAATAATTTTACATCCCCCAATTTTAATTCAGTCTTATAGTGGAAAATAGGTGAGGGTGTTATTAAAATAGGCATTAATACATATATAATTTCATCTTAGATAAAATCATTTACATTCATTATATGGACAATGATGTTTTTATTTTATTTAAAATATGCATTTGTTGAATTTTCATTTGTCTCAACCAACTTTTTTACACTTAATTTGTTAGGCTCATGTGTTTCTAGGGATGTACCTTTTACCACATAATTTTTAGGATTCTATTTTCAAAAACATCCTAAATATGAATTCATTACTATGAGTAATTATAATATCTAACAAAATATGATAAATATATACTTTTAATTTAAAAACTAAATGCTAATTTTTTTTAATCTATAACGCATATGATTTTAAATATAAAAAATTGGGTTTATCATATGTTATTTAATTTTTTTACCCACTAAAAACAATGTATTTTTTATCCCTCTCAAATTTAATAACATCTCTTTGGTATAAATCCATACTTCATAGTTTTAGGTTCAATGAATCAATATGATCCATTTTTATGAAAAAATCAATGTTATAAATAATCATGGTTAATTATCATAACATGTGTAAATTTCCAAAAATATAAAAATAATTCATATATCCAAAAATAGATTCAACAGTTTTCCTAATAGTTAGGTCTGACATGCATGCACATGTCACTTAATTAGCACAGACTATGGTTAGATTGAAATTTCTTTTCTATCCCAAACCGCGCTTGATTCCAAAAAATTATTATAGAGGTAGTGCATGGTCGAATCCACGGGAATGGATTCACTTATAAGGAACCAGTTACGTTTACCCATTATTTAGTATTCTTCATGAATTAAGATGATTTTGGGATTAAAAAAATTATATTGAGTTTGGTTTAAAGATTTATTAAGAAGATATGGATCAGGGCCAATTTTAGGGTTCACATAAAAAGGATAATCTTGGTCCTAACATGGTATAATCCAAGGGATTAGTTTGTAACGTAGTGTATATAGCACATGTTGATTATGGTAAATACAACTAGATATACATTGGATGCAACTATATCTTGGTCTACATATACTTAACACCCTAGATCCATTATGATTTTCTTATATCATAGAATCTGGTAGAGGATAATGTTCATAGCCGACTCTACTCTAATTGGGTTAGGTTCATTCATTTAAACATCACATGGTTAGGGTTGCCTAAAATAATTGAATAAACATTTTTTATATAACCTTATTACAAGTATTAGGGGAACCGTGTTTTTATTTATAGATTTATTAAGTTCATAACACCTATAAACCTGACCCTTAACCTAAGAATGTTGCCACTCCTGATGTTAATAATCAAGATCAAAGAAACAATTGCAGAAAAGGTTAGAAATTTAGTAAAATAATTGAAATATTGAAGTTTGTAGTTTATGATTCAAGAATAAAGTAGTTCAAAATCAATATAAGTAATAAACCAATCAAACACTTACTTAAAATACTAAACATGACTGATAAGCTGTGAAGTTACTATCGAGAGGAAATAGTAATGGAGAACGATGGTGAAAGGAAGGAGGAAAACTATAAAATCAACCAAAGGTGCTTAAATATTATAAAAATTGTAAAAGGGGTTATTTAATGTTTTGTTGGGAGTGAAAATAAAGGGGAAATGGCAGATAATGAGAGAAAATTGAAATTCTGGAATGTTCTTCAATAATGTGTGTGCTCTATAAAAAATAGATAAGAAATTACATGATGTGTAAACTTATCACATTGCATAATATTGATCAATGGGGTTCTCTATGTTTTTTTGATCTGGCACAAATCTCATCCTGAATCTTCAGGATTTAATGATTTGAATCATTTCACACCATGTAATTGGAACTCCAGATATATTTCTCTATACGACTTCAATATTAAGTGGTATGTGGCCCTTGAATATAACTTGATGTGGATTGGACATTCATATAGTATAATCATTTCATGAAATGTAATTCTTTCACAGCATTCTCCATAACATCAGGCATACTTCGATTGAATCCTACACATCGTTTAATTAATTCATGATGTATAATTTCCACTTTAGGCCAGTTTTGATATCTTCTCCTTATAAATCATAGAAACATGTTCTCTGAAAAATTACACATATACCCAATGAATTATCGAATAAAACATGAATAATAATTTATTAAATGACTCCCAAATGTATGTTAAAATTAATCTTATAAAATCCCCCACACATGAATTATTTCTTGTTCTCAATAAAAAAAGCATCTGAATAAGAAACATAAAAGAAAAAAAAATTCTAAATAAGAAATATTCATTACATTGAGGAAAATAAAACTTGGTTTAAATTAAAAAAGTTATACCTTTAGAATGAATCATGAAGATAGAATTATTTTTTTCTCATATTTCAACTCTTTATTCAGATTCTTAATCTTTTAATTAAATTTCAAAACAATTTTTTAATTTCTATACCAATTTTGAAATTTATCTCACCATGAATTTTCACTAATCACTTATAGTAAAATGTAACTAGAGTTATGATCATACCATGAATAAATGTTCATAATCTAGACTTTTATTGTTTATATCATCTCTTCTTTATAAAGAAAAATAAAAAATTAGTCATGAGGGCTTCATAAAAATGGTGAAATTAACTCTAAGGTTGATGGTGGGTGGGTAGAAAGTGAAAACTATGCTCAAAGGATCGTAATATATAAATGTTTAATTCATGGTAAACTCGAATTATGTATTGGTGTAGCTCTTCCAAGATAAATCTGTGTCCATGATTATAGAATCTCAAAATGGATCCATGATTGTATCATGTATGAATTAAAAAGTTACAGGTTCCTTTATTTTTCTTTTATTTTTATTTATTTTTTAAAATTCATATTTACTCTAGATCTCACCTCCATCCCCTAAGAACATATATTTTATCAGATGATTTATCTATTTTTAAATGTTGATTTTTTAGCTTTCTAATACACAACCAATTTTTTTCATTTTTTATATCTTTTAAAAGAATGGTGTAAGCATAAAATGGAAAAGTAGGAACACGGATCACTTCAAATCATTCTGGTAAAGTTCCACAATACACCAATGTAACCAATACATCTCATTTCCATCGGCTGAATATTCCCAAACACATTAAATGTATAAGTTTTCATAATACCAATGGTAGTGTCAGAATGGATAGTTGTCTTAGAATAGTTGGATCTTAAATAGATCTTTCAAGGAAACTATGGGATAAATTTAGTATAAATGCAAGGTGGTTCATATAAAAAACAACTCAAAAAGATTTACTCAATCATATTTAAATTTTAATTGTTTATTAATATCCTCAATAAGATCTTGATGCATGTTCAGATAGGATTACATGTCCCAGGTGTAACTCAATAAATATTCTCACAAAATAAAATGAAAGCCTAGGCTCAAAATCCACTCTGGAATGGGAGTATATAAGAAAAAATATGAATCAATCATGGTATAAAATCATTTAATAATTCAATCAAAAGAAATTTCAAAATAACAGATTTTATTTAAATTACAAAACTCAACAATCATGAAAAAAATCTAAACTGGAGAAAATCATAGATTTGAACAATTTCCAAATTAACTATTTATTTTATATAAATAGGTTAAATGAGTTTTCATTTTTAAAACATGCTTTTAGTAAAAAAGGGGTCCTAGATAAATTAAAAATAAAAATAAATAATACATGTTTATCAATAGTGAATCTCAAGAAATACATCACCACACTTAAAATGAGAAAGTGTATTTACTATCATAGAATTTACCATGGGTTAAATATCATAGATATATCATTTAAAAAATGAAATGGAAAATTAGAAAATGAATGTTAGGGAATTTAGATATTCTTGTAATGAGTGTAATTCTGAGGGAAAAATTTGTGGATATTGATCTGTATTTTTGGATACCTTTATAATTTTAAAGAAAGAAAAATCATCAACTAGATAAAACATGATCCCATAGGTTATAAATATTTTGGAAGTAGTAATATGGGTAGGTGCACATAATGAATAGCAATTAAATACATCGAAGATACATATAGATATATGGGTACAATAAAGATCAAAGGGACCTATGATAAAAAAATATACCAAAATAAAAACATCAATACTATTTATAAGAATAAAAATTAAGAAAACAAATGAAATATATGTTTCCTCCCATATAGTTCTAACAATTCCATTGTTAGCCAGATGAATTGAATAAAATAATCCATTAGGGTATTCAATATGTTCCTAAATCCTATGCCACCTTCAAGAACTGGTGGATGTTTCTTCAAGATCATGTGGATTTTTGGTAGGGTCAATCACCCTGAGAACGCATTTTACATGAATCCGGTGTGGTAAGAAAAGATTTTGTGCTTTTCAGGGTGGTGATTTCTTCTGAGCATGGATCTATAATGAATGTATCTCAATATAAAGCTATACATATTCTATATGGCGATTCATTCATAGTTTGGGGGGAATATGGAAATAGGACATGTGCATCATTGACCATGTAAGATACCGAATTTCTAGATATGGAAAATGTAATGTAGTAATGAAATTAAAAATAATCCAAGAAAGATTGATGAAAATGTAATTTCTCATGTATATAATAAGTGCACTGATAAATTAGTGATATGAAATACAGATATTATATAATATGATAACCCATAAAAATAAAAAAGGAGGGGACTGGGATATACTTTGAATAATCAAAATTGTCAATCTCGTCATCTATAGTCATATCTCAAATAGAGGGTTCATATTACTGGCCCACCTGATCAATAGAAGTAATGTAGTATAAGATAGTGGATTAACTATTTTAGGGGTTTGTTTCACAAAGAGGATATGGGAGGACCGACGTGCTCAGTGGGTTGATCTTGTGGAGGGATGAGTTCCGCTCGATTGCTCAGATTAGGTATATCGGTCTTCGTTTCGAAACACCCAACGGTGCGTTGTCCAACGATCCGTGGAACTGCTTTCCAAAGGCAGGTGTTCTCTGGGAGATTCGGCATGTGATGCTTAAGAACTCACATTGGTCGAGAGGATGGGAATTTGAGCTCATCGCACCCTTTTGGGGGGAAATTATTGCATGTTCTGGGACTCCCTTATAGATTTAAGACGTTTTAATATGTTCGCGAATCATTGGATGATTCCAAAGAATAGTATCCATGGATTACTCATAGTTGGAAATGGTTAGCTGAATGAAGGGATGCAGAGTCATTTAGGCATGAGGTTTACCATCCCTCTTTGGATTAATGACTCTAAGGATTTTGGACTCATTGAGAAGCCACTGGTTTGAAGCCTCATAACCGGGTGCTCTGGAATTTATTTTCATCCAAGGGGGACATATAAGGATATGAAATTTTGGATCGAACATGTGATATGGGCTTCCTATGTATCCTCGTGAGAGGAATCAGAATCCACATAGTTCAGGTCCATTTGATGGGACACATCACCTTTTTAGGTCGTGCGACGATGACCCAACCATACAGTTTAATTTCTTGTGGGAAGGACACCTGGGAGAGAGATTCCCATTCAAAGTTGGTGTGGGACATATGCCGAAGCGGCCTAGAAGTCCCAAGGGAAGTGATTTCCTAGGTTTATAGATGGTCCTGCTAGAGTATAAGGACATGGTCTGATAGAGACGGGTGCGTATCATACATAGATATCGTGCGTGCACCACGGGGAGGTTTCTTACGTATCCCGGTTGGTCAAGAATTGAAGTCCATGTAGTTCTTGGAAGATCAAGGCTTACATGTGAGAGTTGTCAATTTTTGGGATTGAACCTCAAGGAGGCATCCTACATACCATGATTTGGAGACAAGGATCAAAACCCACGTAGTTCATTCTGATAGGAATGATTGGGACTTACACATGGTTAGTGTCTCGTATTGGGATTGAACCTCAGGGAGGCTTCCTACGTACCCTTATTAGGAGATAGAGATCAAAACCCACATAGTTGTTTCAGTGGGCCGTCGCTGTGCGGACGCCATGACCATCACAAATCTCTAATCCCACGTGAGTCATTCTCAAAGTGAGAAACAAGAGAATTCAACAGACTTGGAAAGCCTCACAAACTCTCACTACAGAGGAAAGTTGAGGAAGACGACAAGAGTAGGAAAAGGCCGAGAGTAATGGACTCCCCTTCTCCCTCATGTTGGAGGAAGGTAAGAGTCGCGATGTAGAGCAATGAACCTTCCATGATGATAGGGGAAGGGCCACTGACATCCGGTGAGGATTGTGTGGGGCTTACTCCTGAAGGGATGCCCATAACATCTTCCTCATGTCTATCCATGAGGGAATCCCAATTCACTTGTGGGTTTAGATATACGATTCTATACATATGCGCTAGTGCACAAGTGGGATAACGCCAAGGGTGTTGGAATCAGTCCGAACAAAGGGAGATGAAAAATGTGAATCACATGCCCGACTTTTGGAATGCAGTGAGGGTGGCGTGGTGATGTAGGATAATTGTTGAACATGTTCAAAACACAACATCCATATCACATTAGCCTGAAATGGGGACAAACAAATGAGGGTCGACTGTTGACCATGTTCGAAACACGGGACCTGACTCGAAGTGTTGTCCAAAGTCTTCCAGGGTGTTGGCCTAGGATGGTAGGTAAGCCGATGGGGCATGGGGCCAAGCCGTTAGCGGGGGTCCCTTCAGACATGAAAGAGGATGTAGATCCGAATTAAGGACACACAAAGCGTATGGTGGAGTGATGGAATGTTTCAACAGATTCCAATGCTCTTGAAATTAATCCACTGTAATCATGGAATTAGGCATCTTTTTCTTGTGACATAAGGCATCTCTTACATGGAACAAGAGGAATCCTATTATTGAATGATAGGGAAAGCTATAGTTTATAGTCATGTAGATAAGACTATTGGCATATCATTCTTGGAGAATAAGGCATCTTTCATTTGAGCAAGAGGCATCCTATGTTTGGAACATAGGGTGTACTCTAGTTTATAGTCATATAGAAAGGACTGATGGCATATCATTCTTAGAGCATAAGGCATCTCTTGTTTGGAGAAAGTGGCATCCTATATTGATCATACAGGGATTACTACAGTTTAAAGTCATGTAGATATGACTATTAGGCATAAGGCGCCTAGGAATGGATGGTTTTGGGTCTTACACGAGGGCAGCCCTTTCTGGTTCAACCTGACTATGAGCCATGTGATTGGGTTTTGAGGAGTTTCCTGAGGAATGGTTCGGCTCAAGGTACTCGGGGAAATGATGATGAGAATCTCAACTCATGAAATGGAATGAAACCCAGAGGAATATGTTGACTCAAGGTGTTTCATGGTGTGTGGAGGAGTATCTCAAATCATGGCATTCCATTGGTGAAAGTTGGGTGCGCATAAGGGCATAGTAGAAAATCCCGACATCCCGGCCTAAAAAGTTAGTGGTGGTACTCTCCATTTTTCATGGGGGTCAGTGATAGTAGTAAAAGGACTGGCATGGAGGTCCAGGACCACAGCCCGGCACTGACCCCGAGTGGGGTTGCGGGGGCTCAACCCTCGCGGTATAGACCAGTGACTGCATGGGGTTTTCCACATGGGTCTTGCCATGTAGGAGAGGTCCGCAGAGGAACTGGCCGCATGTGGTTCACGGTTTGGTTGTCTGCGAAGGCTGTCTGTGGAGGAGCTGGCCTCAGAGGATGTGGGCCACGTAGAAGCGGGTCATGAGGGAGCAGGCCGCGTAGGAGTGCCATGGAGGAGATGGACATGAAAGGATGCCCGCAGAAGAATACCCACGAGGAAGTAGGCCTCATAGGCGCTGGCCGCGAAGGGGTGCCTACGGAGGATATGGCGTCCTGTGGTTTACGGATTTGGTTTCTCCTCTACGTGGACGAGTGCATCCGCCGACGATATGGGGTCCATGGATGGTCACAGAACTTTACTGCTGGGAGCGATTTCTTCAACGTCTCCCCATGGGTTATCACCTGTCCATTCATCCCTCATTTTTTGTGCCCCTCAATGAATATTTATAGAGTCACGGGGAGGCTATATTGATGGGCACATGACACTTTTTTGTGGAATCCCATTAAGGAATCCCCACCCATGGAAGACTCGGTTAACCAGAGATTTTTGGAACTGAGATTCGTGGGATTGCATCCACGATAGCATACGTCTCTGCCCCTATTCTACTAGCAATGAGGTTCGTTGCCGCATAGAGCTTCCGCCTCCGTTTTGTGAGTGATGAGGTTCACGGCCGCATATGGTTTCTGCCTCTGTTTCGTGAGCGACGTAGTGCGTGGGATTTTGGTTCATCGAACCGATAGCATACTATTGCTGGGAGCCAGTTTGCGGACCGGTTCAGTCCTTTCCCAAGTCATGGCGTAATTGGATTTCCCCCTTGCAGAATGTTTAAGACCCTACAGGGTGTCATGGTGTTGGTAGATTTCTTAGTGGATATTGGAGGTGAGGTACCATAGATCAGGAAGAAAGATCAATGAAATTTACATTAGATAATTATGGAGTAGTAGTTCCCTTGCCTCATTGGGCCTTCACATCCAAAAACTCATGTAATGGAGTAAGGTCTATCAGGTGAGATGGTAGGTCAATAGGGGTGGTGGATACTACTGGAATGGTGGTGGATGAAGGGTATCCTGGAGGAGGAGGATGAGTGGATGTAGTGGATTATGTGTATGAAAGGATATTAAAAGAGTGTGGATTTGGGAATGGGATTCCGAGGAGATAGTATGTCCATTGAAGGTTCATCAGAATATACTAGTGAGAAATCCAAAGGTTAACAAGGTAGGGTGGGGTGGTAGATGGGGTGGATATGATAGGGTGTATGGGAAAGTGAAATGGTTGTGATTAGGGGTAGGTATTGGAGCTGGAATGGTGGAAGTGGTGGTATGGGCTACAATGGAGAGTGTAACAGTAGGGGTGGGATGATAGGTGACATGAGAAGGTGTTGGGTCAGTACCATGGTCTCCGGGTACCACTCTAGCTCCCTCAGTGCATCTCAACACCCATCGATAGATGTCGCTTACCTTTTTTAGCATCTTTATCTTGTGAGAAAAAAGTAATTTTATCAACTAAATTATGACGAGAGAGGTAAGGGGAATTATGGTTTCGAAAGCACTAAGATGCCGATATAGATGAGTGATAAATGGCCACCCACCAGTGTTTCATGTGTCCAATATGCAATAATAATGAAGTAGAATGCGGACTAAGATGTTATGTTGACAGAAGGTCCACCCCTGAAAATAGTGAGGATGAGAAAGTCCAACTAACTGAATCTCTTATGATCCTTGGAATGTGTGAACTCATCATGAGTCAATGCTCGATGAATAGTCTGAAGCATGGGACCTCATAGCTGAGTGGATTTCTTAATTTGTGGATTATGGCTGCTCTGAGAGTGATAGGAAATCATCCTATATAGTTGGGTGGCTCCAAATTTCTCATATCTAGCTAATGAATCATGAATAACTCGATGTAACAATGTCGGTATATTAAATAATGACCATGATGTCGAACATGGTATATGAGAGCTCATGGGGTCTTCCGCCTAGCTGGAAGAGGAAGTTGTCAGAATCTACCTTGAAAGTGTCTAGGAAACCCAATAATGTCATTCTGAAGGTATCCTATATAACTTTGATTATGGGAGTGATTTACAGGCATTCAAGGAGGTGTATGACCTCCTTTTTGATGTGTGGATGCCTGAGGTTAGCCAAATCCAAGGTTTTATTGGTCTGCATGAGATTTAACTATAGATGAACCAGTACAAACTACTACTTGGGTTTGTACAAGTGTATGGTGGGGTTAATATTGGGTAGGGAATCATCTTGTGGCCCACTATAGGTCAAATGGGATTCCTCATAGGTTAAAGAGTTTGTATAAGTACATGCGAGCCTCAAAGACGATAAAGTGAGATGTAATGGAGGTGGAGGAGCCCTTCAATGCTTGGCTAGAGGTGAATCGTCACGTCCAGACATGAAATAATAAGACAGGAGATTCAACATCTTCATGCATTCAATTTGAGGTGCAATGAAATAATAAATATAGAGAGTAGGATGGGGTTGGGTTTGAGAGAGGTTAAGGTGGAATGTGTGGGGATCACGAGTTGAGAGAGACAAAGCGGCCG
Organism: Viscum album; assembly: GCA_963277665.1. Classification (NCBI taxonomy): domain Eukaryota; kingdom Viridiplantae; phylum Streptophyta; class Magnoliopsida; order Santalales; family Viscaceae; genus Viscum; species Viscum album. Next base: position 368,602,038 of record OY728150.1, on the reverse strand, counting down.
AAGGGGGGTTCCCTAAGCTGCAATCTGTGAGAGAGGGGAGAGTGTAAAGAGAGAGAGGGTGCTTGTCATGAACCCAAGGGATACAAATTTAAATAATTCAAAACATTACAAGCCATGTAACATTACTCAACATGTAATTTGGGAATTATTTATATTTTGATCATGAACTGTGCAGGTCATGTATTGTTTTTACATGACGTGTAATTTAAGATTTTTTTTCACATTTGTAAACCAGATCTTTGTACTTTTATCTTAGTATTCCCCAATATACCCTAAACCCTAATCTATAATATTCTATCATATGGTGACCAATACTTTTTTTCCTCCCAGTTAGTGATTTATTTAATGTTGATAAATTTACTCGATTTATGCTCAGATGAATTTCAATATAATGACACACCCTGCACGGAATGGTTCGTGATAAATTTTCATTTGTTTACTATTGAATTTTAAGGGTGATCACTTCCATTATGAATTTCAATGGTCCCATGGGGGAATTATTGTTCAACCCCAAAGTGTCCTGAACATCTTTATTTGAGCTTCTTAGTGAACCAGTTTAATTGGGAGTTGAATAACAAGACCTTATTCCCAAGTATAAAAATTCATCAATAAATGCACTGATCATTCCATTTCATGGTTTTCTATTTATAAAACATGGTATTTCGATATTCATCATTTATTATCTATTATATTTCATCAAAATGCATCATCTTAACTTCCCTAGATTTTTGAGAATCCATATTCAACTTCTGAATTTCCCAATATGAGAAATGATCTAGTTCTATGGGTAAACATAAAGGATTTACATACACTAATATGAAGGGGTGATTTTAATGGGTGTTTTATATATAGTACATTTCACCCAAAGTGCATCATCTAACATGATCTATCGGTCCTTTTGTTTGTTGTTCATTGTATTTTCTATAATTTTTTTGATTTCTCTATTTTAAAATTTAACATTACATCTTATTTGTAGTTGGTAGGGAGTTCACGTGTCATATCAAATTTCATACTTACACAGTAGTCATTTTAAAGAAATTATGGAAAAATATTTTCCCCAAGCACTAATGAGTAGTTCGGGAACTCTAAATAATGAAAACACATTTTTCTTTATGATATTCATGACCAATTTTCCATTTCATGGGTGACAGCTTCATCTTCTTTCCATTTCAAGACATAGTCAACACCAACAAGGATATCGAAATTTCCATGTGATTTGGGGAATGTGCCCCTAATATTTCTTCCACACACATCAAATATATCAAATTCGACAACTGGGTTTTAGGTAATTTAATTTATTTTCCAAATGGCGTCAGTTCATTGGAATTGATCATAGCTCTGAAAAAAAATTATTTCATCTTGATAATATGTGGTCCAAAAGAGTCCACTTTTCCAAATTTTTTCTACACTTCATTTTTTCCATGGTTCCATTCTGTTGGTGATGTTACACACATTTCATACACACTTTGAATCTCATATTCTGGGATGCAGCGACAAATTAGGCTATCAACATAGTGCTTAAAAATTAAAGGCTCATCCCAGTAGTAGTGTGAATTCTTGACTAAAAATCCCCTCCTTTTGGTGATATAGGTCTTAGTAGAATGATATCATGGATATATAGTTTTCAAAATTGAAAACCCAAAGGTGTGACTTCATGTTTAGGCTTCAGATATTTTCATCGGGAATGCTTACCTCGATGTCCATTTTATAATCTTCTTTAATGAGGGGAAGTGAGAGTCTGGATAGATGTCCAGTGACACCATTATCCATCTTTTTTGTGTAATTGATGATGATATCAAATTCATAATGTAATCGGATGCATTATATTAGTATTTTTTTCATCCTTAATATTGATCAAATATTTTTGGGCAACATTATCATTGTAAACAAACATCTATGACAAAACTAAGTATGCATTAAAAAATTTAAAAGAAAATATAAATGTCATGAGATCGTTAACAATTGTTATTTATTTTAGATAAGAATTCATCAAGGTGTGATGGGAATAATATATGGGCCAGAAAATATGGCTGACCTTCTATCATAATAAAACTCCTAAAGTGAAGTCTCTCGGGTCAGAAATTAACTCAAAGTTAATGTCCGAGTCTTTTGGAAGAATAATAGGATCGGCCCCATGGATTTTCTTTCAAATGATAAATTCCCTGAGACAGTCTTTAGTGAACCCAGAAGGGGCATCATTTACTAATTTTTGTGTCATGGGGATGGAAACATTGGAAAAATATTTCAGAAAGCAATGGTAGAATCCTACATGACCAAGAATGCTCTTTATGCCTTTAATAGTTTAGGGATCATGTAAATCTGTGATCACATTGAACATTTCAAGATCAAATTCTATAACATCCTTGGATAATTTTTGTTTAAGGAATATACTAGCTTGAACAATAAAATGGAAATTTTCGCAACTTAAAACTAAAAACATATCTTCACAATGATGCAGTACAAATTCAAGATTTATTAAGATTACATTGAAAAATATTACATAAACTAAAAATTAATACATTCAAATTTACATGAATTCCTCCACCATATAATGGAATATATGTGTTGGAAACCCATGGATGTTCACCAGTTTATTACACATACTGAATGACATGCATCTGTAGGAAAATGTATCGAATGGATAGGTGATTTTTTTAGAGTAATCAGATGGGTCAACTACAATCTGATTGTATCCTAAATATCAATATAGGAAATAATATAATTTATATTTTGTGAGTCTCTCTAGAATTTGATCCAGGAAAGGAAAGGGGAAATTATATTTTAGAGTAATCAAATTAATGTTTTTTTCTACCAAGCATACTCTCCATCTAGTGATGGTGAAATTCAATATCTATTCATATTCATCATTATTTACAACTGTATGGACAAATTAATTTGGAACTACTTATAGAATACTCACCCACTCACTATCATAGATTGAAAAAAATATTCTAGCATCTATAAATTTCAGTACTTCTATTAGTTGGGTGAGTCACCTCTAGGGATTCCATTTTGGTTTCACACTTTATTCTTGAAAAATCACATGAGTGAATATTGTGGGCTCGATCCCTGCGATTTCATTGACCCCCCCCCCACATGAAATTGAATTTATATGTCATTATTGGACCTTGAAAAAATTTCATATTGTGGTTGTGTCATTGATGTGTCGACTATGACTATTAGTGTGGATGTATTCTCAAGAAAAGAATAATTTAGTGTGATTTGGAGAGGTTTTAACACCAACATTGGGGGCCGAATGATTGGCGGTATGAAAGACTACAAATTGTCCCTTATAAGTGGTTCTATGTTGTTTATTTACACAGGTTCATACTTCTCCCATTCGGTAGTATATATATCATCACTATATTCATCAATTTCTATGTATTCAATTCTCTCTTCAATTAGAAAGGAAATTTTATAGTAAAAAGAATCATCTATTTGTATTGAAGATTTAAATTGGTCAAACACTACATTGGTATCACCTAATCTGAATATAAGTCTCCCTTTATTCACATGAATCAGATTATTTCTAGGTCTAGGAATAGAAATTATATTATAATATAAACTTCCCCCTATTCTTCTATATCCAAAATGGTGAAATCAACGAGGAAAATTAATTTATCCATTTTGAGTAGAACATTCTTAAGAATCCCTCGGGGATACTTATCTTACCAAATAGCTAATTGAAGTTCCAATTTAGTTTTCTTGGGTTCATAGAATCCAATCATGAAAAATAGACACATTGGGATCAGATTAATTTTTTATCCTATACCACAAAGGGCTCTTTCCAAGTTTCATTCTCCTATAGTGCAATAAATTGAGAAACCCCTGGATATCTCATCTTCATTTGAATTTTCTTTTGAAAAAAAATTGATCATTATACATTTAGGTAAATAACTTCCATATATTTGATTATCCTTTTTTTGTAAATAAGTTCCCTACAAAATATTTCATAGGAGGGAATTTGGGAAATCGATTCAACAATTGGGATGTTGATGTGCAATTTCATGAACTTATCCAAATAATTATTACATTTGAATTTGATCTGTCATTTTCTCATTAATTATAAAAAGGGGAGAGGAGTTTTCTATAATATTTGTTTAATATAGATATCCTTTTTGGGTTTCTGTTATGCACATGTGTTTGTAATAGGTCGTCATTCTATAGGTTTATCTTTATTAGTTTTATTTACTCTTTTATTTTCATTATCATCAATGAATTTTTTAAGTTTATCAGGTTACTCGAAATATTTCTCTTATCCTCTGTTCTGTTTTTGAAAATCTAACTCATTATTCCTCCTTAGTACTACTACCTTTTCCTCTTCCATTTGGTATGTCTTAGTATTATTAGTCACATATATGGAAATCTATCAAAGAAGTTCGTTGGGATTTGACCCATTTGATGTTCGAGATTTGGGGGGCATCACATTGATTTTTCATTTCTATTTCATGGGTTATCATCCTCTAATCTTCCTTTTTAAATAAGTTTGTGATATTATTCTCTAAATTTGACTAAAGTGGGGGTCACTTTTTGTGGTGGTCTTTGTTGAGCTAGTTAAAATTGTAGTTAACATCGAGGGGGAAAAATTTACTGGTGTAGTTGTTGAGATTGTATAGGAAAATGATTAATAGGTGGATAGCCATGTATTCTATGATTTTTTAGTTTTGATTGACCACTTCCCTAGTGGAAGTACACTTGATTTTTTTCATTGGCTATTTATCCAACCTCTATTGATTATACTGGAGTGGTTTATAAATTTTCTGGTTTTGTTGATAGTAATTAACATAATTACAATCATGAAATTATTATTAATAAAAAAAATTCTCAGTGGCCCTGATATAAGTGTGGTAAAACACACATTTCATACGATTTATTCTCTATTATTGGAACAATATTGGGTAGTGTTGCATTAGGAACCTGAAAATATTCCAGCTTCAAAGTCAAGGCCTCTACTTGTGAAGCTAGATGGGTGTTTTTTTCAACACGGTGGATTCTGTGCGAAGTAATATAGGATTTCTCTACCATAAACTAGAATTGTGAGATACATATTTTCTAAGTTATCAATATACTTCAGGTATTTTATGAATTATACCAAAATCAGTAATAACTACTATATGAGCGGCAGGTTTGAGACCTTGGTAGATGGTTTACATCTAAATCCACATATCAATACCATTTTGAAATATTTTTTAGTGAGTTTCATAATGTTCTCCCATGTAACCCAAGTTCACTCTATGTATACTCTATCTAAATTATAAATCACATTACACTATTTTGAAAAGTTCATCAAGGAAGATATTACATGTCTATGAACTTTTAGGATAGATCATCCCAAGTCTTGATCAACTCAGAAGCTTGAAATTTCATCTAATCATTAGATATATCATGAATGGAGAAAATTAATACCATAAATTAGATTACATAAAAGGATATTCCATGGATGAAAAAAGTTATCATATAATTATAGGAAGTTGGAGATATTCTAATGAGGATCCTCACTCTTAAGTCATGTAAACGGACACCTGTTCTGGATCATGTTATTGAGTCTAAGATGTATTTCAAATAAATGTTCTTGAACATGAGGGTTCACAATACTAGGTGCATCACCATTGATAAATGGAAAGATGTATTTTATAATGGTAGGGTATAATTGTAGTGATTGATTTCAGTGAAGTGTTGGTGGTGCATATTGCATATTTTGTGGGTTAGGACCTTTAGGATCTCTATGGTCTTTCATACTTGAATGGTGGTGTAAATAAAGGTACCTTTCGATTTTAGGAATGATGGTAAGAGTTTATTGGGTGTTTCAGCTACTTCAAGGAGTCGGGTGGCGCCTAAATTATGCACTAGGCTTGATAGAAGAAATATGAATTATTACCTAAAAGAAATAGGAAATAATGAAAAGGTAAAAGGGGGATGGGTGAGTCGATCCCGGGTTTGTGTCAAGGATCCTATTCCTAGGAATAATCCCAATTCCTTAACAATGGTGCCAAAATTTTGCAAGCCTGCATGAATCATTTCATTTAGATAAGACGTGGTCAGATTATAATTTTTTTATTCCAAACTATAATTGGAAATATGACATAGTAGAGCAGTAGTGAGGGGTAAAACCCAGGAGGAAATATTAGATAATAAGTATAAAGTTATTTTGAACCCTTTATGTTGGAGTACTTATGAATTGCGTTGAATTTTTTATTTAAATAATGCTACTATGTTTTTGTAATATTCAGGAAGAAGATATAGATCAAAGAAAATATCAAAGTTCATATAAAAGGGATAATCATGGTCCTAACATGGGATAGTCTAAGGGAATATGCTATAAAGGAGTGAATATTACACCTGTTTGTTTTTGTAAAACCAAATAGATCTACCAAAGATGGGATTATCCCTAGGTCAAGATATAGTTAAAACCCTAGATATGTTAAGAAAATATTATATGGTAGAGAGTGTCACTGCCTAATGGTCATAGCCTACTCAACTCTAATCATGTCATGTTTTTTCATTTAGACTTATAAAGGTCAGGTTTTCCTAAAATAATTGAATAAAAAGTTGATATATAACATGATAACTAGATTTTTGGCTACCAAGTTATGATTTATAGACATATTATGTTCATAACACCACTACTATTGACCCTTATCCTAATAGTTTTTCCCACTCATGATAGTTATAATCAAGATCACAGAAATAATTGCAGAAATTGTAGGATAAATGATAAAACATTTTAAATATGACCGTTTCCAATTGAAGATTTGAAAATCAAAAAGTTTTCAATATGAATAATTAAAAACCCAATAAAAACATACTTGAAACATTAAACAGGAAATTCATGGCGTGAATATACTATAGAGTGGAGTAAGTAAGGGATATGGTGATGAATGGAGTGAAGAAGACCTAGAAATCAACCAACAGTTCTTGGATTTTATCAAAACAATCAAATAAATTCCTTAAAGTTGAGTTGGGAGTAAAAATAAATGACTAAAGAAATAGAGAATGAGAGAAAATTTAAATTATGAAATTTTCTCCACTTCTGTACATACTTTTGAAAATAAATATTTGGGAAATTAAAGGACATATAAAAATCTCATATCATGTAATATCGATCTATGGTTTTCTCCATATATTTTGGATCTAGTGGAAATATCAGTATAAAATTTTGGGCTTTTGGGATATCAATAATATCATGATGTGTAATGGAAAATCATAACTTTTTTCTTCTTAAAAATTGAACATTAAGTGGGGTGTTTCCTTTTAATATTACATTATGTGTATTGTAGGTTCACACTGTGTAATCTTTTCAGGACATTTAATTTATTCATAACTAGTTGAAAAAATTATAAATGTTGTACATGATTCATACATGTCATATAAGTAATTCATGACATGTAATTTCAACTTTTTCCAGATTTTACATCTTTTCTATTAGATTCATGGAATCAAATGTTCTTAAAAATTTCAAATATACCCAGTGAATTATCGAATGAAACATGAATATTCATTAATTAAATTACACTAAAATGTATATAAAAATTTAGAATATCAAAGTCCCTATACTGAATATGGTTGTTGATATAGTTTTCATTCATTCCATTATGTTTCATATCTAAATAATGAAAAATAATTATTAATTAATGAATAAAACTAGGTATTATGATTCATATTATATAATTTTTATGCATTTTTTACAATTAAGAGTAAAAAATTTCATAAATTCTAATAAAATTTATAGAATTTAAGATTAATTATTATTTTTTCCCTAACTATGTTTTCTTAAATTATTTTAGGGAGTTTTCCACAAAAAAATATCTATTATAAACTATACCAAACCTATTTGAAGAAACTTAGATCTCATGATCCTTTACTAAATTGGAAACTTATAGAATAAAAATCATTGTTATCTCAAAGTGACTAAATAAATACATGATCATTACATTACATTAGTTGTCAAATTACGTCAAAAAAATACAAAATATTAGTTATTCATACACATATTATCATAAAATCAAGTATATGATTATTCATGGTTTCTAAGAGAATAGATGAACATTATTAAATGGTAAAATAAAACACTTAATAAGGGGTATCATGGATTTCATGTTAACATTAACTTAATAATATAGAAATAATAAATAGTTAAAGGATTACTTATATATAATAAAATTATGATAAAAATATATATGGTTAGTATGAAAATGTTAATATAACAATCACATGTGTAATAATAATAGATCTTATAATTATGGATTTCAATATGTTAGGCATAAAACCGTGCCATTAAGGAATTTTTCAAAACAAATACTACATAAATGGCTAAAAATATAGAAAATACCTAAACTATAATTTTTTATGATACATATAGAAGAATCAAAGGGATAATAGTTTTCGGCCCCACCCATTATGTAATAAGTCTCATGCATTCATTATATGAAAGGAATGTATAAAAAAAATTAATATGTATTCTTCATTAACGATCCTCTTATGTCATCATGTAAGTTTAAACAATAAAATATATGTTTTGAAATATTGGTTACACTCATTTCCAATAACCCCAAGCCATAAAAATTAAATAATTTTCTAGATTAACGTACATCAACATTGATTGTGAAATATAGGTTATTTACACCATATAGAGTAAGGGTATAAGGTTATTCGATAATTTACCTATTCAATAAAATATACAACTATCTTGTTGAATACATATAAACCAGTTGATTGATGTATTGGGTATTTAAAAAAGGAATTAATTATAATAAAGTTGATTTTTTGTATTGTTTATGATAAGAATAGATAAATAAATTGATGAATAATTTCTCTTATAATGATTTTATTTCCATCATACCCCACTTAAACTAGCATTTTCACATTAAATCAAAAGTTTATTTTGATATTGTATCTACTGGATAGAAATATACAATAAAAATAAGACATGTATAAGAAAATTTTAATGATTGAAATATAAAATATTATTAAAATTATATAAAAATCATTTTATAGAGGATAATGAATTTTATTTATTCAGATAAAAAATTTCTTAGTTTTTAATCAATGTTAAAATAAAAAATTAATATTTACTTTTAAAAGAATAATATAATTGTAAAAAAATAACAAAAATAATTTTTTTTTTCAGAAAACAAATATATTAAATATGATATATAATATAAAAAAATATTCTATAAAGAATCATTAGATTAATTGAGAAGGAAATTGAAGGGAAATTCTAAAGATGGGTTTTTAACATTTGTTGGCACAATCATAAAAAAGTGAACTTTTTCACATTCAAAAAATAATGTTAAAAATTCTATACAAATGATTGTAAAAAAATATTTTAATAATAATTTGTGAAAATAATTGTTGAAAATAACTTGACTAAGAATAAAATAATTCTTAAGATAAAGATAGTGGTAGGAAAAGCATCCCTTATGAACATCATGGGGACTGACATATAGAAATAATAAGAAGGAAACCAAAAATATTTTAGTATATATAATAAAATGAATTAAAATTAAGCATAAAAAATTAAGTGAATAAAATTATAAATTTGGAAAGAGGAAAAAAGAGTGATAGATTTTGATCAAGAACGTAACCAAAAAATTGAACAAGGGTATGATAGAAAAATTATTGTAAATGTAAGGTATTGAATTTAATTAAAGAATATATGTGAAAAGAAAATTAAAATCTAAAAATTTTATGAAAAAATGTAAGGTATAGTTTAAATATTTTATATATAATACATATAATATAATTTTCACAATTGAACCGAAAAAAATGAATGACTTGTAATTTGTAAGAGAAACCCAGACATTGATTTATGAATAAATTCAGATGTCCTTTAATTTTACACTATGACCATAGTTTGTTAATTAATATTAATTATTTACGTATATTGAGTCTTGTATTCCAATTTTGGAATGAATTTATTTTAGATTTATAATTTAGGTATTTTAGCATATGCACACTCATGTAAAAACCTTGTGAAGGTGCATATAAGTGTTACAAATACAACTACCTAAATGGTGAATAGTTTCCATAAATATTTGGTTAGACCATTTGAGGTTCTCCAATATACCACTAGAGGATACATGGTTGGCGGATGATTTGGCCCACCATGCACCCAAATTGTGCATAATGATAAGGGGTGATGTTTTTAAAAGTATTGTTTCCCCTTAATGTGGTTTACCCGTAAAGGGGATCTCCATTCTCCCCTCACCATCACTACATATCCCTCTTGACACTATTCCCATGGTGATCTTGGCCACGCACTCCATCTCCTTTATCTCCTTTAATTTATTGTTATTCCTTCTCCCGAGTCATGGTGCAATAATCCTAGGTATGGCTTCTTTCTCTTATGTATCCTTCTCCATCCTCTTTTTCCTCTCCCTCACTACTGTGTGAGGATGGATGAACCCTAGAATTTTATTAACCTATTATTTGTATTGTTTTATTTGTTTTCAGGGTTTATTACTATTTTTTGGGGATCAATGGACTCATTTGATACATTTTTGGGTCTCATGCATTAAAATATTGTGAGTCCATCTTTGTTTTGATGTAGGTTACCCTATATCTAATAAATTAAATAGTAAACTATTATTTCATTCATATTTTACTTATTTGTTTCATATATTATAAAGTAAACATATTATGAAAAATTATGATGGTGGATGAAATCACCTTTTTAATTATTTCAATATTTATTTCTAGGTTTTCCCGGGATTTTATTCACTGAAGCATATTTATAAAATCATTTTTCAAAGGATAAGAATACAAAGAGAATGATTTATTATTCAAATTGAATTATTTTTATGAGATAGATATATCGAGTATGTTTTTTTTAAATTTCTAATGATATTTTCATAAAGGTTTTATGGGGTGTTTTATTTCCAATGATCTTCAAAGTGGTTTCTAAATTTTCCTTTATGTTTAAATATAACTTAATCACATATCCAAAAATATACATAAATAGGTATCCTATTTTTACATATTGATAAAAGGTTGGGTGAATATATATATATATATATATATATATATTGAGATAAGGGGTGTGTCACAACCGGTCCTCGAGGCCTGTGTCGTGACTACCCCAAGCCTTCCTTCCATAGGCCAGGGGCTGGAAACAAGCAAGAAAGGCATAATCCCTATAAAAAGGGAAGACATTGCCTTTTAACCTATAACACACACATAGCCTGGACACAAGAAGAAGGGTATGAAACTGAAAGTAAGCACTGAGTAAAACTTTATACAAAAGTTAGTACTAAAAGGAAAGGGACTGGAAATACAAGCCCAATAGTAAAGTACAATAACTGTAAATCTAGTACAACTGCAGAAAGGTAAACAACAACAATTGAGTCATCCTCCAAGAATCCCACCTGAAGGGTGCATATAGATGGCATCCTCAGCACCCTAGTTCTGTCTGTCCGCTCTGATTACCTCTCGCCATGTAGTCCACCTCTGGGTATCGTTCAGCTCTACAACCCTCTGCCTCGATCGGTGTTTTCCGTCGTCTACAACCAACACAATGATGTGCGGGCATAGCCCATGCAGGGGTGTGTATAACGATACTCAGTAGGGGACCCAGAGACCCCAGAAGGTCTCCTTGAATCCAAAAAGGATAAACCACAATAGAAATACACAATCACGAAGTATCAACCAACCCTACTTAGCTAGATGCCCATACATATACCTAAGTTACGAGTCACATCCCGACTCCGACTCCCGAGACCAATCACAACCCAGTCCACATAGAAAGTAAAGTCAATCACATTGATGATAATGATTGAAAGACAAGACTATGATCACATATGTATACATCTTTTGTATAGAGATAGAGATTATCAGATGTAGTCACTTATTCATCTAAGATGTCGAACCCTCACAGGATACAGGACCAGCAAAGCAGTCGGTCCCACACAGGATACAAGACCAGCTACTCTGTCGGACCCACACAGGATACAGGAATAGAAGTCAGAACTTCCCGACCCACATAGGATCCTAGTATAGTATTCATCGCTGTCAATCCCATGAAGGATTCTGGTTCATTAATCATCGTTGTCAAAACCACATGGGAATCTATTTTTGTAATCATCGATGTCGAACCCATGTTGGATTCTGGTTCAGTAATTGTCATAGCCATCTCTAGGGTTCTGGCACACAGCACGCTCGATTTCAGAAGGGTCCTCTCCTCGAGCCATGTGACAATAAATAAACTAACATGAAGTCCTAATTTGATGTATCCTATTGTTCCATCTTGTCATAAGGAATCCAACGCGATAGACGGCGCGTCAATCGGACGTTCGGTCTGAGAGTTATTAGAATTTCCGTTCTAGGGGCCCGGTTGGATTTACGCTAGTTCCAAACCCAGCCATTTTCCAATGTTGTCCAAAACTCAAATAGAGTATCGAAAAAGGACTGCCTCATCGCGAGGGTCCTAGTGCCGCAGACGGTGCGTCGATCAGACGCGCGGTCTAGGAGATATTCGTGTTTAAGCAAAGACGGGGTCGGACCCGTCAAGCCCAGTGGGCTGGCGGGTCGGGCCGACCCAGTTTGGTGGTTCCGACCCAACAAGGGGTCGTCCCGACCCGGTGGAGCGCGGCCCACCTGCGGACCCGCCCCGTCGGGTCCAACACAGTTGGGGGGTCGGCCCGGCGCTGTGGGGCGCGGCCCACCCGCGGACCCGACCCACGCTGCGAGGCCGTTCGGTTCACCCGGCTGCGCCAAACTACACCGCGCCTCCTCTAACCGGCCGGCTGTAGCCAGTCGGTTCTGTCCATAATGAGAGGCTCGCACAATGGGCCGCGGTCTTCTAGCACGGCGGACAGGCGGCCGGCCCGTTCGCCTAGCAGAGTGGCCCGCACAGTGGGCCGCGGTCCTTCAGCCCGGAAAGCAGGCTGCCGGCTGGTTCCTCCAGCCAAGCGGCCCGTGGTTGCGGGACACGGTCTCCATCCATGCAGTGGTTATGTGCGCCACGTTATTCTAGTGGGCCGGAAAGATTGGTCGGTCGGTCGTCCCGCAGACCGGCTCCACGGCGGCCATTTTAGTCGGCCGCCTCTACACCTCCCCCACGGCACGACGGCACCGCGGTCCTGCTGCTCTCTATGCGGCACGATGACACCACACCACCTCTGCCGTCGCGGTTCATCACCGGCGTGGTGCGACGGAACCGTGCCCTTTCGTCTCTGCCTTCGATGTCAACCAAACAAGATTCAACGGAGGGTCTTTGAGCCGAGTTTGTTCATCCCACACCCCCCATGTTAGGTGTTATCAATTTTCCACCAACAAACCAAAGTAAACATCAAAGAATCAAGGATATAATTTTATTCATTTATAATTAAAAAATTCCCCCTACCTCGATTTAAGAACATTGTCGAAGTCACAGAATATGGTGTCACAGAAGATGGACGTCATTCCGTTAACGTCAGAGGGAGAGTCGTTGTCATTGGCGACATTCTTCACGGGCGACGTCTTCCCATGCTTGCCCTGATTGGAAAGGAAGGAGACGCATCATCATTCTTTGGTGGAGACGGCGTTCTTAGTTAGAAAAATCACTCCCTATTTCTCCAAGGCTCCACCAATACTCCCAAGCTCTCCAACAATTATGCCAACCCCAAATAAAAGAATAAATTCACTCATTTAAAGTTGGCATAATGTTTTCAAAATTCAAACACTCAAATTAATTAACTAATTTTGTAGCTCAATTAATTAATTAATGGTGTTGAAAAATTAATGAGATAAAGTGGGAGGTGGAGAGTTTTATAAATTAAAAAGGGAGGTGGAAATTGGAGGGTTTTACCCACATTAATGGGGGGTTTGAAGAGTTTCATCGGGGAGTTGAGGGGTTTGAGTTCGTGTGGGCCCCACCGCACAATATCCTCCCATGGGAGGTTATGTGGGGGGTGGGCCCCACTTACAACTTTTCTTTGGATGATTTAACCACCACCCACATAAAAATATGTGAATCATATTTTTATTTATTTAAATTAGGAAACCCTCAAAAATATCTTCCAACCTGTATAAAACACAACTACGGTAAAGGTCTCCTTAAGAGAATACCTCTGTTGTGAGTTCATCGGTGTCCTCGAACTTCAATTCTAAGAACCAGTTCAAAACATATAAAATCCTGCAACTATGTCTACTGAATGTACCCAAACAAAACATCAGAAAATTATTCCAGGCACACCTGGCCTCAGAATTAGGTACCGTCAGAAACTACAGACTCAGAAAATTTTTGTGTATTTAAGAAGAAAATTTCCACGGGATTTCTGGGTCTTTACATTCTCCCCACCTCAGGTCTTTACGTCCCCGTAAGCTACAACACACACTAAGGGAACAAATTGGGGTACTGAGCACGCATCTGAGCCTTCCACTCCCATGTTATCTCCTAGAGGTTCCAGTGCTGCCAGTGAATGCGCACCTGAGGAATCAACCATCCTTGTAGGACCTGCTACTATCAATCCTTGATCTCCACTGGGACCTTCGTGAATGTCACCCCATGATCGATGTCCATCTCCCCATGGTTGATGATGCGGGATGAGTCGTGCACATTTCTCCTCATTTGAGATACGTAGAAGACATCGTGCACCCGACGCAACTGAGGAGGAAGGTCCAGGGGTAAGCCACCTCGCCTACTCGGCTTCAGACCTTGCATAGTCCAATGAATCATAGAGATAACTTTCCACCTCGAGAAAATCTCTATAGACCTCATCGATGTGAGACCCGTAAGAAGACGTGGTCACCATCCTCGAACTCCAGTGGTCTCTGTCTCCTAACAGCATAGGACTTTTGTCTGCTCTGTGCATTCTTCATCCTCTCCTGTGTGATTTGAACCTTCTCCATCCTAGCCTGATCGATCTCAGGTCCTACAAGTGCTGACTCTCCTGGGTCAGTCCAACATAGAGGGGATCTGCAAGGTCGGCCATACAGTGCCTCATAAGGTACAATCCCGATGGTGGAGTGGTAGATGTTTTTGTACGCAAACTCCACCAAGGGTAAGTGATCCTCCCAGCGGTGACCAAATTCTAGGACAGAAGCACGGAGTATGTCCTCGAGTGTCTGGATGGTCCACTCAGTCTGGCCATCCGTCTGAGGATGGAAGGCGGTGCTCAAGCATAGATGCATCCCAAAAGCCTCCTACAACCCCTTCCCAAGTCAGAAAGTAAAGCGTGTGTCACGATCAAAGAGAATATAATAACGTACTCCATGTAAACACACAATATCCTGCACATAGAGTCATCCCAAGATCTCTACCAAACCATGCTCTTTGATTGCTTGGAAGTGGGACGACTTGGTGAGTTGGTCAACAATCACCTAGATCGAGTCGTGTCCTCTAGATGTATGTGGAATTCCTGTCACGAAATCCAGGAATTTTCCTTCCCACTTCCACTCTGGGACCTATAAGGGTTGTACCAAGCCTGTTGGTACTTGGTGATCCGCATTCACTTGCTGAAAAGTGTGGCATTGCGAGACAAACTCTTCTACCGCCTTATTCATACCCGACCACCATTTTTATCGTCTGAGGCCCTGATACATCTTCTCCAATCCTGGATGTACCGCTAGAGTGGAAGTGTGGAACTCCCTCAACACCTCCTCCTGTAGTGCAATTGGTACCATGGTACGTCCTCTGAAGAGGATGACATGCTCCTTACCTTGAGAAAATCCATCAGGTGTTTATCCTGAGGATATCTGAGCACGTCGTGTCTCATAGTCAATGTCCTAATGTTGTTCCTCCCTGACTCGCTAAAGGAGTGGAGGAGTGACTGTGAGAGACTTCATAAAGGCATATCCATCTCTGTCCATAGAGAATATCTGCAACGCGGCCAACTACTTCATCGCCTCTCCTAGCAGCTAAATTCATGATCTCCTGATGAGCAAATCTTCCATAAATTTCCTATTCCCAATAGAATAGAATATATTGAACTCATAGTCCTGGAGGAACTCGATCCATCACCGTTGTCTCAGGTTCAGGTCCTTCTGCGATAAGATGTAACTGACACTCTGGTGGTCAGAATAGACTGTAAAATGTTTGCCCATTAGATATTGATGCCACATATTCAAGGAAAATACCACTACTGCTAACTCCAAGTCATGGGTAGCATAGTTTTTCTCATGATTTCTCAACACCCATGATCCATATGTGATCACTTCTCACTCCTGCATCAAGACACAGCCGAGTCTGGTCCCTGATGCGTCGCAGTAAACTACAGACCCTACACCCTCCTCTGGTAGCCTCAGGATGGGCGCACTGGTCAATCTCTGCCTCAGCTCCTAAAATCTCTGCTGGAATCTATATGACCACACAATGGGTTGCCTCTTCTTCTTCAATGCTGAAAGAGGTGATGCAACTCTGGGGAAGTTCGGAAAAAATCTCTGATAGTACCCAGCCAGTCCCAGAAAACTCCACACCTCCGTCACACTCCTGGGTGGATCCCAAGCAAGCACTACCTTGATCTTTGCTGTATCCACTGCAACTCCAGCCTTCGAGATAATGTGCCCCAAGAAGTGAGTATATCGAATCTAGAACTAGAACTTCGAGAGCTTACCATAAAGCTGGTGCTCTCAGAGTGTGTCTAGTACTACCCGCAAATGGTAGGCATGTTCCCCCTAAGTAGTTGAGTAATTTAGTATGTCTTCAATGAAGACTATGACAAATAGATCGAGGTAAGGCTGGAATATTTTGTTCATGAGGCTCATGAACATTGCTGGAGCGTTGGTTACGCTAAAGGGAATAACCAAGAACTCTTACTGTCCATACCGACACCTGAAGGCCATCTTCTACACATCCTCATCTCGAACTCTGAGACGGTGATAACCTGACCTGAGGTCTATCTTCGAGAACCATCATGCTCCCTTGAGGAGATCAAAGAAGTATTCAATCCTCAAGAGTGGGTAAATGTTCATCATGGTCACCTAATTTAGGTGACGATAGTCGACACACAGTCCCAAGATCCCATCTTCCTTCTTGGAGAACAAAATCGGTGATGCCCAGGGTGAAACACTATGTCGGATAAATCCCTTCCCCTGCAAGTCCTCCAGTTGTACCCGCATATTAAGAAGCTTAGTGGGAGCCATCCAATATACTGAAGTAGATATGATTTCTGTCCCAGGGTACGTGTTAATGTAGAATTATACCTCTCTACGAAGAGGTATTCCTGGAATTTCGTCAGGAAAAACATCCTCGTACTGATCCACCACAATTGGAAAACTCAGACTCCACACATCAACCTCTCTAAGGATGAGACTAGCCAACTGATGCTTGATCGTCTACCCCCTCCCCTGCGTAAGTCCATCCTGTGCTGCAAATAAACCTTCTCGCCAGTGAAGGTGAACCTGGTCCCATCCATGTAGATACACCACAGTTCGTGCCTAATACAGTCAATCTGTGCATGAACTGTGGATAACCAGTACATACCCAAGATGAAACCATAAGGCCTTGACACCACTACAAGAAGATCGCAGCCAAATCTCTCACCTCCTAGAGTAAGCTCACACTTCTGGTACTAGTGCATAATCGTTGAGTCTACACCCGTAGAAGTCTATAGCTGTAAGTATCGAGCCAATGGCTCCGTCGAAATCTCTGAGATCCAAATGAGGGCAGAGGAAATAGAATAATGGCTCGCATCGTTTTCTATATGTACTTTAGTAAGGGTAGAGTAGATACATATAGTATATCGAATCATCTTAGGTGCGCTGTGGTCATAGGCCTTGAATGCCTCGAGCTGAGCCTGCCTCTGTCGGCAGCTCCCTGTGGTCGGGGTGGACCTCCTGGTGGTGGTGGTGGTAGAGCCTCAAAATGTCATCCAACACCCACTGCTCGGCTAGCTCCTCTTCCACGTCTTCCTGCTCCCTGCAAACCACCACGGTCAAACCACTGCCTCTTCCTGGGAGGTCCCTCTACGATCTGTTTCTCATCTGCATGGCGTTTCGGGCAGTCTCGAGCCTTGTGGCCCTGCCCGCCCCATGTATAGCACTACATACTCCTCGTATAGCTGGCTCTGTCTTATGTGCCCTACACAACCGAACCCGTATACTGGGGCCGTCCACCTGATGGCCTGGTCTGGATGGACCTCTGTGTCATTTGTCAACTGCTAGCTGCAGAAGACTCTGCTATGGGTCACCCTGTGGTGGTTCTCGCCACTGGTGAATGCTCAGTGAGAAAACTCTCCACTAAAAGGGCTCTCTCCATCACCCCCTCCTGCGTCTGAATACTGAGGGGAATCTTTGATGCCCTGATCACATGACCAAGCCCCTACTCAAAGGTCCAGGCCCTGAAGAACGGGTCTCATACCATATCCGTGGAGTAGCTTGAGAGGTCGGTGAACCTCACTGAGTATTGAGCTACTGTCATGTTGCCTTGTTGTAGATAATGTAACTCCTGAATCTGCACCGCACGAAGGGTGGCTGGAAAAAACTTCGAGCAGAAGAGACTTTCAAAGTCTGTCCAGAGTAATGACGCCTCGCCATATACCGAGAGCATCACGCTCCACCATATTCCTACTACTACATGCAGGAGACTCATAGTAAGGATCACCATGAGGCCGGCTGGTGTCCCTACCAATTTGAAAACTATAACAACAGCCTCCAGCCAATCCTCAGATGCTTGTGGGTCAGTCTCTCCCCAGAACCTGGGCGGCCTCTGTTGTTGGAAATCGTGCAACTCACTCAGGCGACATTCACTCTCTGCTTCTTGAGCTAGTGGTATTGGTGGCCCAGTGGGTAGTGATACCATTAGTGCCTCCGCTGTGATGGGGCCCTCCACCGAGGCCCCGTCACTCGGTGGGCTACCATCTCGTACATAAATCGGAACCCTAGCTGGCTGCCTTCGTGAGGACATCCTGAAAAGAAACAGGTGTGCCACAATTAAAATAGTATTCCTAGTGAGCTGACACAATGTAATCACAAAGAAAACTTTTCAATGGAAACACACACGCAATCAGTGTTTTTGTGCACTGGGTCGGAGATCAGAAGTCAAAGTCATAGTGTATGGATACGTCAGCCGCCGCACCAACACCGATTTCCCTAAACTATTAACCACACCCAAAACACTTAACACTATTTCTATTAAAAAAATCAGAGTCCATGTTCTGTGGTAGAACCGACTCCTTGAATACCAATTTGTCACAACCCGTCCTCAGGGCCTATGCCGTGACTACCCCAAGCCCTCCTTCCAGAGGCCAGGGGTTGGCGACTAGAACCAAAAGCATAATCCCTATAAAAAGGGAAGTCATTTCCTTTTAACCTATAACACACACACTGCCTGGACACAAGAAATAGAGTATGCAACTAAAAGTAAACACTAAGTAAAACATTATACAAAATTATGTGTTGAAAGGAAAGGGGCCATAAATACAAGTCCAATAGTAATGTACAATAACTGTAAAGCTAGTACAACAACAGAAAAGTAAACAGAAACTACTAAGTCATCCTATGGGAATCCCACCTGAAGGGTGGGTACATATGGCCTCCTCAGCACCCTAGGTCTGGCCGTCCGCTCCGAGTACGTCTAGACAAGTTGTCCACCTCCGAGTACCATCCACCTCTACAACCCTCTAGCTCGAATAGTGTTCTCCATCGTCGACGACCAACACAACGATGTGTGGGAATAGCCCGTGCATGGGTGAGTATAACGATACTCAGTAGGGGACCCCGAGACCCCCGACGGTCGCCCAGAATCCACAAAGGATAAACCACAATAAAAAGATACAATCACGAAGTATCAACCACCCCAATATAGGTATATTACCATACATATACCTAAGTAACCAGTCACAGCATGGCTCCAACTCTCAAGCCCAATCACAACCCATTCCACACAGGAAGTAAAGTCAATCACATCGATGATAATGTTTGAAAGACAAGAATCAGCTCACACAGGTATACATCATTCGTATAGAGATAGAGATGATCAGATGTAGTGACTGATTCATCTAAGCTATCAGACCCACATAGCATATAGGACCAGCTAAGTTGTCGGTCCCACACATAATACAGGACCAGCTACTCTGTCAGACCCACACTTGATACAAGAACAGAAGTCAGAACTGTCGGACCCATGGAGGATCCTGGCAGAGTAGAAATTCATGTCGAACCCATAGAGGATTTTGGTTCAGTAATCATTGTTTTCAATACCTCGTAGGATTATGGTTCAGTAATCATTGTTGTCGAACCCACATAGGATTCTGGTTCAGTAGTCGTCGCAGCCAGCTATAGGGTTCTTGCACACAGTACGCTCGATTCTAGGAGGGTCCGCTCCTCGAGCAAATTGATGATACATAAACTACCATGAAGACCTAATTTTATGAATCATGTAGTTCTGTCTAATCATAAAGAACCCAGCACGACAGACAGCGCATCAATCGGACGCCCGGTCTGAGAGTTATTAGCATTTCCATTCCAGGGGCCCGGTTGGATTTACGCTCGTTCCAAACCTGTCCATTTTCCAATGTTGTCCAAAACTCACTTATATTACTGTAAAAGTACCGCCACCTCACGAGGGTCCCAGTGCCATAGACGGAACATCGATTGGACGCGCGGTCTAAGAGATATTCGTGTTTAACCGAAGACGGGTTCGGCCCGTCAAGCCCAGCGGGCTGGCGGGTTGGCACGAGCCGGTTGGCGGGTCCGACCCAGTGGGGGGTCAGCCCAGCCCGGTGGAGCGTGGTCCACCCATGGACCCGGCCTGGTGGGTCCTACCCGGTTTGGGGGACGGCCTGGCCCGGTGGGGCGTGGCTCACCCGCGGACGCGGCTCGCGCTGCGGGCCGGTTCGGTTCGCCCGGCGGCGCCACCCCTCCTCTGCCAGGCCGGCCTTAGTCGGTCGGTTCTATCCGGCATGAGCGGCCCGCACAGCAGGCCGCGGTTCTCCATATGTGGCGCAAAGCGGCGCAGTAGTCTTCCTGCCTGGCCGGTAGGCGGCCGACAGGTTCGCTCAGCAGAGCAGCCCGCACGGTAGGTCGTAGTCTTCTCTGCACGATGCCTATGGGCGCAGTAGTCCTTCAGCCCAGCCAGCAGGCAGCCGGCCGGTTCCTCCAGCCAAGCAGCCCACGTTTGCGGGCTGTAGTCTCCCTCCATGCGGCGCCGCGGTCTCCCAGCGGGCTGACCGGATTGGCCGGTTGGTCATCCCGTGGACCGGCTCCACAGCGGCCAGTTTATCCAGCCGCCTCTGCACCTCCACCACGGCGCGACATCACCGCGGTCCTACTACTCTCTACGCGGTGCGACTATGTCATTCCACCTCCGCCGTGGCGGTTCTTCTCCGGTGCGGTGCGACAACACCGTTCCCTTTCGGCTCCGCCTCCAATGTCAGACAAACGAGATTCAACGGAGGGTCATCGGTCCGTGTTTGTTCGGCCCGCGCCCTCCATGTTAGGTGATATCACTTTTTCACTGTCAAACCAAAGTAAACATCGAAGAATCGAGGACATAGTTTTATTCATTTGAAATTTAACAATTCCCCCTACCTCGATTCAAGAACGTTGTCAAAGTCGCAGAAGACGGTGTCGCGGAAGATGGACATCATTCTGTCAACGTCGGAGGGAGAGTCATTGTCATTGGCGACATTCTTCGCGGGCATCGTCTTCCCTTTCTTTCCCTGATTGGAAAGGAAGGAGACGCGTCGTCGTTCTTCAGTGGAGACGGTGTTCTTTGTTGGAAGAAATATCTTCCTATTTCTCCAAGGCTCCACCAATACTCCCAAGCTCTCCAACGATTATTCCAACCCCAAATAAATGAATAGGTTCACTCATTTAAAGTAGGAATAATGTTTTATAAATTTAAACACTCAAATTAATTAATTAATTCTGGAGCTCAATTAATTAATTAATGGTGTTGGCAAATTAATGAGAGAAAGTGGGAGGTGTGGTGTTTTCAAAATTAAAAAGGGATGTGGACAGTAGATCATTTAACCCACATCAATGGGGGGTTTCAAGAGTTTCAAGGGGGAGTTGAGGGGTTTGAGTTCGTGTAGGTTCCACCACACAATATCCTCCCATGGGAGGTTATGTGGGGGGTGGGCCCCATTTCCAACTTCCCTTTGGTGGATTTAACCACCACCCACATAAAAATATGTGAATCATATTTTTATTTATTTAAATTATAAAACCCCCAAAAATAACTTCCAACCTGTATAAAATGCAACTGCGGTAAAGGTCTCATTAAGAAAATACTAGTGTTGTGAGTTCATCATTGTCCTTGGATTTCAATTCTGAGAACCGGTTCAAAAGATATAAAATCTCACTCGTACGTCTACTGAACGTACCCGAACAAAACTTCAGAAAATTATTTCAGGCACATCGGGCCTCGAAATCAGGTGCCGTCAAAAACTACAGACTCGTAAGATTCATGTTTATTTAAGAATCAACTTTCCATGGTATTTCCAGGTCTTTACAAGGTATTTTTGTATAATGAGGCATATAGGTTTTTATGTGTGAATAATGGTTCTAGGACAAGAATGTTACAGCGTAAAAGTGGTTTAAAAATGTTCAATATTGGTTTCAAAAAGGATAAGGCTCAGTAGGAAATTTATAATGCTTTTAGAAAAAAAGGAATTTCTATCTAATGTAATCCTAGACTTCAATGTTTTTCTAGAACATGAATATTATATAATTGGAATATTGGTATTATTTTAATAAAATGAGACTTCACATATATAGTATAGGGAGGTGAGATGTTTTTTTATACTTTAATTTCAATATTTTTTTATTAAAGGTTGTTTTATGCTATAAATATATTGTTTAATTATATTATTATCTTGGTTCATTAGAATCATGGGTAACTAGGTGGGAGGAATAAGGACTACACTATTGGGTGATCTGATAGGGCCTTGTCCTGATATCCCTTCCTAGTTTTTGTTACAACAATAACTAAATTAAATGAAGATACATTATGTATCACAAGAAATATTAATTTTTCTTCTCCAGTGTCTTGTGTGAGAGGAAATTTAATACTATTTTTGTTCATTGAGGGTTTGAGGATTATATGACCCTATTGGACCATGATACTTTGGTACTACCCGTGGGTTTTGAAATATTTTTTACTTTTGTTTCTATGGTACCATATTTAAATTACATATCCATTTCACATCTAAAATATTGAAATGAGTTTTTTATTGTTTTATCTTATTCACACCTGGTGGTATTATTTTAACTATAATGATTTCTAACTAAGTCTCTTAATTTATCAGTTTTTTCATTATTATAAGTTTTTTAATGGAAACCCTTTTATTCTTCTAAAAATGGTTTTGGGAATTGATGAAGGAAAATAGTTTTTTTGAAT
Organism: Viscum album; assembly: GCA_963277665.1. Lineage (NCBI taxonomy): Eukaryota > Viridiplantae > Streptophyta > Magnoliopsida > Santalales > Viscaceae > Viscum > Viscum album. Next base: position 368,578,781 of record OY728150.1, on the reverse strand, counting down.
CATTTTCCTCTTAAATGTTTTAAAAATAATGGAAATCCTTTTTTAATAAATTTCTATTTTGAAACTAATATTAAATGGATTTATATTTAATTTTAAGGAATGGGGTGTGTTTTTTCTTTAAGAATCCCAACAGAGATTTTAATTCTCACAGCTACATCTCTAACAGTTTTTTCAATAATAGGTTTCTTCTTATAATAAATTCTATTCCATAAGGATTTGTGGTTATTTTTATATGGTGGGGACTTTTATAGTCATAAGGAGGTAGGTAGATTTCTTTTTTAGTTTTAATTCATTTTATTTTTTCACATTGGACACTTAGGATTTTACCTCTCTCTACGGTTAGAGGTGTACACATATTATGGTGGATTAGGATGGACATTATCTATGTATATATGCCTTATAAGAGATGGATACCAGGATGGTGTGGGGGGGGGGGGGGTTATTCTCCCTTTTATTTACTAATTTATTAGATTTTATAATATGATACTATTCTATTTATTTTTATTTATATTGGAAAACTGATGTATCGAATAGCCAGGCCAAATTTTTATGTAGGTTCCACTTATTTATCTCCAAAGTATTTATTGGGTGAATTCACTACTAATTAGTTCTTAATTTTTTCCTAGGAAATTATTCTAGATTATGGGGATTTGTAATTTCCATAGGTACTTATTGTTGGTTGGAATGGGTATTCGATTGAAGTATCCCTAATGTTGGTTCTTGAAAAAATTATATCAGAAAACTGGGATATTTTGTGGACCTAGATTCTGATTGTATTTGTTTCTATTTGGGAATTCTTGTATATAGAAATAGTATTGTAGATGATATAGAGGTAAGTTAGGGGTTAGTGCCTCATCATCAATTCTCATGTTGAAACTTTTTTTCTTAGGGATGAATTTTATTTTGATGTTGATCATTTACATTGGTAATGAAATGGTATTTGAGATGGGGGTACATGGTGAGTTCACAAGGATTGGTAAACAATGTTTATCCCACGTACATGGTCTAGTGTTAGTCTCAGTGATGGTTTCATGGTTGATACATGGTCCACCAAGGTATGTGGTCAATTAAAGAATTGTAATTATTCTTTTTTGGGGGGTGTTCTATTTTTTTATTGTTTAAATGAATTTTGAAAAAAAATATATTAATTGTTGGGATTATAAAATAATCTTCATATGATATTTATTAATTTTAATAGTGGATAAGTTTTTTTTCAAAATGGTTATAATTTGATAAGATGTGATTATAATTTTACAAGGAGAATTATTTAATGAGTAAACATTTTACTAAAGGATTATTATAGGCTTTGTATTAGAAATTTTCTTTTAAAATAATAGGAATCTAGTTTTGAATATTTTCATAAGATAATCCTAGAATTTTTTTTAAATAATTAGAGTATCCTGAATATTTCAAATGACTTTATCAGTGAAGGGTGATTGCTATTACGTCCTTTAATTAAATTAATTGATTATAAAAATGGATTAAATTGTAATTTCCAAAATTTTAATTAATGTTGTGTTTATTCTTTGTGGGATTGATATATTTAAAATTATTCAATGTATTTTAAATCAATGTTTAAAAAAAGAATTTAAATGATGTTGGTTGGATTTTTTTCACATAGTAGGATGAAACATTTTCAGGGTATGATTTCAAAATTGATTCTTAAATGTTTAAATTCATGGTTTGTGATTTTTAATTTGAAAAGATGATGTATTATAAATATATTTTAAATTTGGTTTTTTTAATCAATTTATTTCTCATGTCGGGACAATTTGACATGGATTTGGTAGGATGAATTAATGGATTCAGGTTACTTGTTATTTTATTGCTCCCTAGATTAGTCCTATTTAAGAGTGAGTGACCGGTCTCTAGGATTCATTCCTTTGTGTGTTGGATAATATTGATGTTAATATTTTTTTAGCTATTATTTTTAGGTTTGGTATTTTCATGATAGTGGTAACTGAGATCTTGATTAAATAATGAAGTATAATTTTTAGGGGTATTTCCCTTTGAAAAATCCTTAATAAGATTCTATTATTTTAGTTATTATATGTTCTGATGAATTTCATGACTCTATGTTGTTGTTACATATTTGAATGGTAATGTCTTGGGTGAGTGATTGGGATTACGGTGAAGGTTCATTTAATATTTCTATTAGTTGGACTCACTGAGGGACAGTGTTCCAAGATTTTGTCCTCCTTTTTCCACCCTTGCCCCAAATCTAGTGACTATGTTTGATTTACTAAGGTTTTTCTTTTCAAAGAATTCTATATGAATATTTCCTTCTTACTATGATATGTATTTCATAGTTTCCATTATTTTGGGTAGTGTTCCTTCAAATTTAGGTTTATAGTGAGTGTTTATGTTTCATGGGTGGTTCCATTTTTATGTTTCTTGAATATTTAGAAATGGTTTTGATGATTGATGGGCATTGATGGTTTCTCTTAGAAGCCTTTTATATTTTTCATATTTCTTTTTCCTTTTGGTTGACAAGGATTACTATCCTAATCTACTATCTATATAAGATTCTAAAATTTCATTATTTTTGGTTTAGTTTTTTATCTAATTTTAAAATCTGGTGGATTTCTTTTTAATTTCCTTCTCTTATAAATTCTATTTTCCATAGAAACACCATTTTGGGAATTCATGAATCTTGTTGTTGTGATGTGGTGGTGTTCATCATTTTGTTCATCAATAATCATAAATTTTGGCAGACTTTTACACATGTGAGTTGATCTAGGTTGGTAGATAAATGTTTGATCAGATTCCTAATATGATGGTGATTCCACATATAAGTATCTGAAAATGAATCTATTTCCTATTATATTTTGTTTTTTAATCCTTTATTCTTTCCCTACCTAACCCGGATCATAATATTTTTATTATCCAAGACTATATGTCCTATGATAGATTCTCATTAAGAACATGGAGGGACCACGATGATTTCATTTAGTAATTTCTATGATAGGGGCGTGTGTGTTTCTTTATTTGTGGCTGATTTTGGATATCTATGTTTCTTCCATAAAATATTTATTAGATGGTTCGAGTTTATAGGTTTTTCTAGTTGTTTATTTGGATGATAATTGGTTTTTTTGTATGATCCCTTAGCCACTTTGAAATTTCAATGTCCAAGTTTATGAAGTTAAGTGACCTGTAGTCCTATAATATTTAGGTTTTGAGTCTCATCTTGAGTTATATTTTGTCTTTAATTTAGTTTGGATCAGACCAATCTATTTAGAATTTTTGCGGGTAGGAACTGTCATTATGTGTTGAATTTTCTATCCAAAACCTTGATTTATTAATTATTATTAATAAATTGGTTATATTTATTCCAATTTGTATGTTTTTTCTAAAACGTTTTTAAATTTTAAATTTACAGATTTTTAAAATAGGTGCATAGTTTGAGCACAGTTAGTGGAAACCGTTTGTTGACCATGTGAGGGTGTTTATAACATTTATAGATCCACCAATTGGGATATAACCCTTTTTCTTTATCCATTCGCACCACAATAGTGAGTTACTACCTGATCTGAGTAGAGGGAGAATGGTTTGCATGTAGTTTGGCGAACTATAAAACCAAACTGTTTACAATATCTAGGGAGGTAGTTTTTTAAATTAATCTTTTTCCCTTAATTAATTTAAACCCTAAATGGGGTCTCCAATCCCACCTAACACTCACTCTCTATATCATTTGACACCACACAAAGGGGTATCTTGTCTATGTGCCTCACCTCCTCTTTATCCCTCTATTTTTGTTGATCCATATCCTAAATCATGTAGTGATCAAATCATGTTGGGTTTTATTCTCCTTAACCACGTACTTATTTTACTTTATCCTCTACCTCATAATGGGTTTCAGTTTTCAAAAACACTAGAATTTTTTTATAAATAAATTTTATTTATGTTATTTATATCCATGGTTTCAATTAATTGGATGTCTTTCATAGACTTAGTTCAGATTTTTTTGGGTCTCATACATCAATGGAAGTGAGTTCTTCTTTACTTTTAAAAAGTTTATCCTATGTACTAGACATTAAATTAGAAAATATATATTTTTTTTATTTTTTTATTCTATGTTATCACTATATTATAAAGTAAATGTATTAAGGAAAGTTATATTTATTGATGAAATGATGTCATTCATATTTTCCAGTTTTTTTATGCCTTGGTCCTGGATTTTCTTCATCAAATCATGTTTCTAAAATTATTTTTAAAATATTAAGAATACCACGAGGATGATTTATCTTCGAAATTATTTTATTTATATGATATTATGATATCATGAATGTTTTTTCCTTTCATTAGGTTTTTCTGAAAATTAATAATTTTGTGTTTTATTTATAAAGATCTTACAAGTGGATTCTGAATTTTCCTTTTTTAACAATGACTTATTCCCATATATATATATATATAGGTATCATATCTGTACATATTCACCCATTTTTGGTTGAATATGTACATTGGTTCAAGGGTGTATATATATATATATTGAATTTAATATGTTTTTATGTTTGAAGAATGGTTTTGTAATGTGAACATTATGGTATAGAAAGTGGTTTTCCAAACTATCAACACCATTTTATAAAAGGATAATTCCTTGTTGAAAATTTATAATACTTTTAAAAAAAGGAAGTATACACTAATGTAATCCTAGATTTGAATATTTTTATGGAACACATATTTGATATGATTAGAATAGTGGTATCATTTTCTGGAAAAGGGGTATTCACATTAGTAGTGTGGGAAGGTGAAGTTTTGTTGTATTCCTTACATTAATTGTTCAATGATTGAATCATGGGTTTTCTATTTCAACACCATTTTTTGATTTCATTATGGGCATAGAACATGGAAATTATGGGTTCTTAAGTGTGTATTCCAAGAACTAGTACACTAGGAGAGCCAAGAGGGCCTCATTCTGGTCTCCTGATTAGGATTACACTACAAAACTAAATAAATGGAATGATAAAACAGTGGGTACCACATGAATATTATCATCATCCCATCAAGATTATTTTTCATGTGGAGTTTTTTTCAATGATTTATCACTAAGTGTATGAGGATATAAGGACCATAGTTAACCTATCTTCTTAGACATTCACAATGTATTTTTCTATATTTTTAAATTTTGTTTCTAGGAAAAAATATTGATATTCTATTGCTATTTCACATCTAATACAAAATAATATTATTTTTCTATTTTCGTATTTTTTATATGTTTTTTTATTTCTTTGTTATCTCACATATAATCATAGTTAATAATTTCATGCCTTTTTATATGTGGTTTATTAGAGAGCCTCCCATTCCTTGGATAATTGTTTTGGAAATAAAATAATATTTTTTGGATCATTGTCATGTGATTTTTTTGAAAATAAAGGTAACCCATATTTATATGTATTTATATTTTCAATGTATCATGAAATGGGTTTTCATTTCAAGGTATGAGAGAGTTTTTGGTATTTCTATTGGCATTACTACTAAGTATTTTTAAACTCATTCGAGTATCTCTATCATTATTGTTCAATTGAAGGTTATGGATTATGTTTTACTCTAACACATAGTGGGTCTTTGTCCATTATTTTGAGAGGTGACCGATGTAATCACAAGGTGTAATGTATGTTTTATGATTAGTTTAATTTTTCTATCATCTATTTTATTTTCCAATAAGGATTTTACCTATTTCTATGGCTAGAGGTGTGGATATATTTTGGTGTCTAAGGATTGGATCTTGGTAGAATCATTTCACTATAGGAGATGGAGAGTATGGTGGTGAGGGAGGTTTTTTGTGCTCACTTCTAGTTACTGATTCCATAGTTTTGATATTTGGTTGATTTTCTACTTATTTTTCTCTCAAGTGGAAATCTACAGTATGGATAGATCATTCAGGGATTTTTTTTACACTAAATTATGTTTTTATTATCCATTGGGAGATATTCTTTCCAGTTAGTGTTTTCATGTTTCCTGAGAACTTGTGCCAGCCCGTGGGGATCAGGAACACCATTTCAGTCGAACCGAAGACTATATCTTGTATTTGATAAAGGGGTAACTTATGTTTTTTGATGAATTATTACGTCTTAAAAATATAATATTTTTTAAATTATTTTCTTTTATAATATCAAATTTAATGTTATTTTTATTATTATGAGTACATTTTATTCAATAATTATCATGTATTATTAACTTATTTGTTTAATTTCTCATACACTAGTTGTTTTGAGGTTGTTGGTTCATAAATATAGAACCAAATCAATAAAGTTGTAATAGAAAAAGGATATTATCCCATGGGTCAATATGAACTAGATTTTACTTGTTTAATGTTTTATTTCATTATTATTATTCCATTTAATTCTTTTATTATCATGTATTAATAATTTATTTGATTAATTTATCTTATTCTATTCATTTTGAGGATTTTCATTTCATAGTCATAAAAACATTATGATGTAATGGTAATTGTACATTTTACTAAGAAATTGTCATATAATATTTAATAGTTTAAATTTTTGGATTTTAGTAAATTTATTACAATTTATTTTCCCAAAAAAATCGGGAATTTATAATTTCTATAATTGTTTTCCATTAATATTATTAATATGATAATTATTTAATCATTATAGAGTCATAAAAATGGATTAAATGGATTATTAATTTTATATTGAATAATAAAGGCCAATTTTAGGAAAATAAATAGAAAGGTAAACTTAAAATAAAACGTCATCTCTCACCTAGGTATCATAAAAACACCATGGGTGAATGTTGTAAATTTAAAAATGGATTAGAAGTATATAAATAATAATAACTATTTTTTATATAAACATTTTAGTATAATTAAAATATTTTTTCAATGATACTTTTAATGACCATTAATATTATATATGTGGTAAGAGGATAATTGAGATGAGAAGTCATGGGCTTTGAATGTCGTACATCAATAATGGATTGCGAGAAGGGTTTAGTGAGATGGATTAGGGACTATTTAATTGGAAATAGATAGAAATTATAGTAATAATAAGATAATAATATTATAGAGTCAAAAGAAAAAAAAATTTATAATAGTTTTAATATAATGAAATATAAAATAAGAATAGAAAGAGATACTTAGTGACCCCTAGATTTTTTTGAGTCTCCTCCTTTACATTCAACCTAAGGTCATTGGATTAGAGTCTTTTGGTTACACAAGGGAATTAGTAATTTCTATATATTAGTTTAGAGAAAGATTTTTTGTAGATAAAATATTTTTTTAAGTGACGATAAAGGGTCAGAGTAAGTGTATTTATAAAGGTGGGGAGACATGGAATCTTTGAAAAAAAAGACGATTCTTTTATTATTTAGGATCATTTGAATAAATAGTATTAATTATAATTACTTTTATTCGTTTTTTTTAAATAATGATTTGGTGGCATTTAAACCCACCTATATCTAAATGGAACCCTGCAAATAATTTTTACAACATAGATAATCAAATATTGTTTTTTATTGAAAATAATTAAAAGTTTGGATTTGAAAATTGATATAAATGTTTGGAAATTAAGTATATTTTTTGAAAATAAATTACTAGATTCATTAAATACCTATTCATTATTTAAAAAATTATGAATCATGTAGTCATATTTTTATAATGATGATGTCATAAAACCATTGGTATACATAAAAATTATATTTTCTCACAATGACATAAAAATCCACTTTTTCAGAAAGAATCCAAAAAATCACCATTAGATAATTCCAACATGACTCTTCTAAATTTAATTTATATTTTATAATAAATTTATTACAAATTATAGAGATTTAAATTTTTATGTAGAATGATATTATATGATGAAAAAAAATATTTTGAATCAATATTATTTATTTTACAATGGGTGTTTACATTTCCACTTTTCAATATTTCTTATTTATTATATAATTGATAATTTTATTTTAATCATAATATTTATAATATATATTATATATTATAAAATTTTGAATATTTGTTAATTATAATATATAATTATTTATAAAGACTAATACTTCAATAATTTTGTTAACATATATATCATTACAAGTGTATATTAATTCATAATTTAAGGTAGAGAGTTAATTAAAAAATATTATTATATTCAAATATTTATATTTAATTATTTTTATAGATTAATTATTCATTATTAGGGATGTAATAATCCCAATATCCATAATACAATAATAATTATTACATAATAATTTTACTTTAAATTTTATTTGGAAAAAATTAACAAATATTCATTACATAAGCGGAAAATGTTGTAATGAACAATGGGAAGAAAAAAGGCCCATAAAAATTCCCTATCCCTCATATGAATACCCAAAAAAACATTCTACAAACCCATTTCAAAAAAGAAACACACATGAGTAAATAGAAATATAAATTCAACCAATATAATGGATAAGTATTTCTGAGGGCCAATAAATCCAGGAAATGTGTGTTGGGGAAGAACCATTCAAAAAATCATACTTGAGATCCAGTAAAAAACTACGTATAAAACCAAATGATTCAAACAAAATAACCCCCAAACTAATACTAAAATAATTTTTTAGTGAGATTGATCATCCTCCCATGTATCACGAGAAACCCACCTTGAAGAGCACACCATTAGAACATCATCGTCATCAATATCACACGAATCAAGGTCGACTCAACAAGCCTAAGGACCCCTATCAACTTCCAAACCACAAAGGAGGAACTATGTCACATTATTATAGTTCGTAGGTACCTTGATACTTAAAAATGTCTAAAAACCATAAAAAACACCATGAAACCATGATAAACACAATTCGGGTGAAAGAATCCGAGGAAAACTATAATGAAAACACCTTAAATCCAATGGTTATAAGGATTAGAAATGTAAACTAGTGAAGAAATAGAAAAATAAAATACTAATAACTATAATATTAAACCGAATATACACCCAAAAAAATTCCATATAAATAAATAAACTATTAATCATCATCAACAATCCCATGAGCCACCAACAACACCACTTGGATTTGATTCTCTAATAAGATATGAATGGGTGTATTTTGTAGCATATATAATCCAATAGCTCCACATGAGTAGCTATTCTATTAGACCATAAATAAATTGAAGATGATCAAGTAAACATGCACTAGGGAACAAACCTACAACACCCAAGAAATTGAATCACCTGAATATTCATAACTATAATTAAAAAAACATCATAGTTGTTGGAAAAAAGGAAATGGAAACCATCAATTCAAATGTGAGTGGGGTTTATAGATCTATATATATGTAATCATATCCATACCACTCCTCAACCCCAAAAAATAAGGAATAACTAAATCTCTAACCCATACCTTCTATAGATACAATTCATAAGGCCTAATGAATAGAAATTCATGGATACCCATCCATCACATCTCCAAATCATCACCTAACAATCCATTTTCTAGTTAAAGTAGTATATACCTTTTCCTTGTCTAACACACTAAAAAGATTAAAAGATTCATCTATACATATACGAAGTGATTCTTTAACTTAAATGAGACGAAACCCATGATCTAGTTCCCCATGTCAACCTAGGACACATTAATGATCCTTACAAATGATATTCAGTTCCTAATAGGAGTACTGATTCAATGGGAAAAGGGAATAAATATTGTAATAATGGTCATGAAAACATCATTCATGGGAAGTAAGCAACATAAAATCACTATTCCTATAAATTTACTTGAAAATACCAAAACTTAGATAAGAGAGAAAGAAAATTTCTCTTTAAGATATGTGAAATCACCCAATGAATGGCCTCGATTGAATACCTAAATTTTGGAAAAGTGTATGATTACGTATATCATACGTAATTTTCATTATAATTCCTATAAATACCTCTTATTTTCATCCATCATCATTATCTAAATTTTTTATAAAGGTTATTTTATTCATTTATAAATTCAAATAATACATCTTTGATTTATTCTTTTTATAGTATTGTTCATAACCATGGTATTTCTAGTACTCTATTACCATATAATTTTCTAATTTTTATTTATGTTATTTATCTGTTTTTATTACCCTATTAAGTTTTTCTAAAATTTTAGTGAGTTTTTTTTCATTCATAATTGATGATTGTGATGATGAATAAAACTAATAATTATATCTATATGTATTGTATTATGTTTATTTTTTATATTCCATTATATAAAAACTAATATTTTATAGACACATAAATTTTTAGTACTAAAAAACTAATGAAGTTATAATTATATAAAAATATTAGTAAAATATCATTATAAAAAAGAAATCAAATAAAATTAACAAACTCATATATATATATATATATATTATTACTAAACCTCTAGAATATATAAATTTAAATTTTGGTGTGTTACATTTCTCCCCCAAAAATAAATTAAATCCTTTTTAGTTTAAATTTACTCTCTTTAGTGACAAATAGATAAATGTGTCATTAAAATATTAAGGACTCCACATTTGATTTATATTAAGAAAAATCCATTAATCCTTTGGAAAAGACAAGTAACTCATCATTTCCCATAAAATATGTATATATTGAGATTTTCATTATAATCTACTAATTTTTTTGTATTCATCCTTTAAAAGATGTTTGAGTATCTATAGAAATAACATTTATAACATTATTTTCATTATCATGTTTCAGAAATTTTACTAAATCTGACGTGGCTATTTTGAATAGTGATAATATTTATGAAAAATCATATTAAACACAATTTAAATATTGGAAATTAATAATATTATTTTCTAATTTATGAAACCTTCAGTTAAAATTATAACACATTAGTATTACCCTCGGTTGTTTTAGGTTTTAATATTTTAAAATATGGTATTTTTTCATACAATATAGATAGTAACCTATCTCTTTTGGAGAAATTATTACATTATTTTTTTAGGAATAATTATTCAATTTCACCCATTGGAATAAAACGTTGTATGATATATATGGGAAAAGTTATTTTTTTAAATAGTAAATAAAAGTTATATAGATATAATCTAATCAACACAAATATTATATTCATTGGTTTTATTTTCTTTTGTAAGTCCTTATACAAAAAATGAGAGATAAAATAATTTTCATTCCTTACATTAATTTGTATATATAAATAATGAAATATCCTCAATTTTTATTTAATAAAACTATGAATTATGATTCATAATATATATTTTCAATTAACTTTTTATAAATGAAAATAAAATTATGCATCTATTCTAGAATAATTTATTGAATTTAAATGACTTATCATAAAATATTTTAATGTAACTATGTTATTCTAAATATATTTGTTGATGTTTCTCCTTACCTTTCTCTGATACCAACTCTAACACCTCAATGAATCAAAATCTATGTACTCTCAGCCGACTAGACATATACTTGATTTTTATATCACATTGAAAATTAAATTAAATCATAAAAAAAAATTATTATTCCTTCATTTCATATCCTCAGATCACATGTCTCATTCATCCTGGTTTCTTATAGAAATTGGGGAATAATATCAAAGGGTGTGTGTGGGATCTTAGTATGTAGTCGCATACACATAAATTATAAAATAAAATTATTAATACATATTGAATAAATTTTTAGAGGATTCCATATAAATAATTACCAGATCTTAAAATATATTTGTATATTATAAAAATATAAATTAAATAATCATGTGGATAACCATAATGGATTTCATAATAATTTAACATATAATAATAATATTTATAACCCTTTCATTGATCCCTGTACAATTATATCTTATAAAATTTTGATGTTCATACGGGGTTGTTGATAAATTTTTTGATTTTTGGAATTTTTTCTCAACCATGCATATAAAATATAATTAAAGGTATGATGATTATGATTTTTAATAATTTTTATAAAACATTTGATGTTTTAGAATTATTTTTTGATTTTTTTTGGAATTTTTTTTGAGAAGGCCAATGGTGGATGGAATGAATTTGAAGATTTTTAGTGAGACATGGTTGTTTTATGGAATTTTAGTACTCAAAATTGAAAATTTTAATTGATTATTTATTATGTGAGGCCATAGTTTAAGTCAATTTAGCTATAAATAATAATTTTACCACTACATTAATTAATTTATCTATGTAGCTAATATTTGAAATTTGGATAAGTAAAGAATCTTATGGTTTGACCAAATAAGTTAATTTTTCTATGCATAAACTATTTTACTATGTGATTAATGTTACAAGTCCTCCAAATATGTAAATTTGTATATGAAACTGACATTTCATACCATTTATGAAATTTTCCTTTGTGAAAATTAATATATCATATGATTTTTTTCCTTTTTTGAGAAATCTATATAGATCTAATATTTACCTTTGAAAAATATCTTGTTTCCCGAATTCAAATATTTTCATGAAATAAATACAACGACACTAAATATGATATTTAATGGTTAAAATGTCACATTCGAAATGAGATTTAGAAAAATCATTATTGATTTATAAATATATGATTATTTATTATATCTCTTTGATATTATAACTATGTTTATCTAAACAAACCACAATGTAATTTTAAGAATATTTTACTAAAAAAATTCAATGAAAATAATTTTATCTTTTAATGGGAGGTGCTTTTATATTTATGAATTCTATGATAACTTTACTATACATAATTAATAATGAATCAAGCTGACATTTTTGAGTTTGAATAATTTGATCTGCTGGGATATTTTGAAGAGGTATTGTGTGTTCATATATTTTTAATAACATTACATTGAAATGATATTAATTCATAAATAATAATGGTATCCCTAGTAATTCATAAATTAATTATTCTTGAATTATTTTTAATTATGATCAATTATAAATTTTTTTCTTCAATGATTTTTTGAGTAATGAAATTAGAAGAATGAAAGAAATTGAATTGTTTTATTTATAGGTATTCAATAAAAGAAAAAAAATCATAGTGCTTGTTAATGTGGTTAACCAAATGGGGAAAGATAAGAGAACTGTGGTCTATTATTAAATTTGGGGAATGAAAAACTATGCTACTAAGTTATTCATTATTCATGAATAATTTTAATTTTAGTATTTCTATGAAACCTGAATGTTAATAGAAGTTTAATAGAGAGAATTAACACCTCTTTATTATTGATTAACGATATAAAAATATAACGGATGAGAAATTTCTTGAAGCTGTTGTTTTTAAATCATTATGTAGAACATTTTTGAGCAATATTTTTTGTTAAATAAAATCTAAATTGAGAAAATAGGGGAAGATCATCATATGCTTCAACAATGAGTTAGAATATATCATTTAATTATCAAGGAGACTCGGGGATAAATGCCACATGTATTGTTAATAATGTAACTAGATCGTTAAATAGACCTTTCATATTTAGTTTCAAAATCATTTAATTTTACCATAATTTTTTATAGTCCCATGTAAATTTTAATATGCATAGTACTATGATTTTCTCATTCTTGTTATCTTATACTCACATGAATTTCAAATTACAAATCACTGATTTTGTTGGATAACCAAATAAATAATGGAGTTGGTATCCTATGAAGGAGATAAACCTTGAAAAAATTCATGTACTCTTTTATATATCATTTTTCATACGTACTTATGAGGTAAATAATTTATATTTGAGTTGATCATTTTTAATAGTTTACATAATATGATTAAAAGTGAAAAAAAAAATCATAAATACTAGTGTCGACTAATTCAACATCCCCATTAGTGGACCATAATTATCCTAGGAACATTAACTAGTTTAAGGAAAGGTTCTTCTATTATAGTCATTCTGACATTGAAAAATAGATGATCTTATTTATGTTAATAATAAGTAATTTCTTATATTTCATGTGAATAAATATAATACTGGGTAGAATGTAATCTTCCTATATCTTATACCTCTTGGACTTGAGTTTAGAGATGTTGTTATTGATGGTTATCCATCTATAGAGGATAATAGACCAATGAACATCACTAATAAAAAAATCTGGAGGTTGATATTAAGGGAAAATATTTATTTTAATTTCTTTGTTAAAATATATCTATAAAAATTTATTGAAACTTAATTATATAATGGAATTTCAGACAATATTAGATATGAAAGAAATTAGAAAGTCAATGATTCTTAATTACGGTTTTAAGGAAGTTTTTTTATAGACCTCAATAAGGATGAGGAAGATAAAATTGATCATTACCTCACTAAAATTAGTAAAATTCATAGCAATATATGAGTCTTTATTGAGAAGATTAAAAACTATAAAGTTCTTAATAAGCTCTTGATGAATTTTTTGGACACGTTGGATCATAGTATCTCATATCTAGATGATAATGAGGCTATTTTCATATATTAATTTCCTAACATTATTATATATTATAAAATCTAAAAAAATATGAATTAAAGCAAAAGGATAAATATGAAATGGATTTTGAGGTCATTTTTTATGTTGAAAATAAAGGAAATGTTCATTCTAATCAAATAAAATCCAAGTATGATGGTGAATATAAAAACTATCAAAGAATTTCACCCCTTACTTTGAATAATTTCAAGAATTAAAATTGAATTAATAAAATAATAAATATCTTGAGAAATAAAAATAAAATTTATTTCACATTTTTCTATAATTTTTACAAATAAAAGGGGTGATGATGGAGATTTTAATTATGATGAGAATATTCAATGAATAAACTATATAAAAAATTAAAAAAGGTATCTAAAGCTGGTGTAATTATAAATATATTATTTATAAGTAGGAATATAAAATTTATAAGAAATTTGGAGTAATTTGGTCATTCCTCTAGCAGAGAATCGTCAAATTAATATTGTGAGGAATATACCAATTTCGTGACTCAAGTTTAAATATGTTTTTAAAATTAAATGTCGTGTGAAGATGAATCTATGAAAACTATGGTAACATGAATGTTGAAATATAATCTTCATTTATTTATTGAGAAAAATACCAAGCTCAATAAAGTAAATAATAAACTGGTAAAATAAAAACTGTTGAAAAATGAGTATAATGAGTCTGAAAATAAAGAGGTTGCTTTTTTGGATGACACGATAAAATAAATTTTGAAGAATACTAAACATTAGAATAAAATAAAATATATTGATGATATATTTATTATAAAACAATAATATTTATTTAATATAAACTATTTGATTGTTGTGACTAAGAATTAGATGAAGATGATATGTAAGGATTTCAAAAAAAAATTGATTTCAAGACTGAATCCTCTAAAATATTAGAGAGAATTTACATTAATGGTCTTTTAAAATTTATACCTAATTAACCTGGTTGTAAATTAGTTTTCATTGTTAATTAACATTGAAACACAAAATATGATAATGTTTGAGAAAAGGAAAATGTGGAGAATCATTCTTGTATATTAGTATAACAATAGTGGAAATATGGAGTCTCTGTTATTCCAAAAGGGAAAAAATAGTTTTCAAAATGTACAATATTGATAGGATTACAGTATATATTTTAGGTTCAATTTTTATGAACTAATATGATTCAGATTCCAGAGGTACTACCAATGTTTTGTATTATTTCAGAATTAGTCCTACACATACCAATATAAAAATTCACTTCCTATAATGATTCATTAATTTGGAAGGGAGTCACTCAGATGGAAGGAAACAAAATATTTATAGATGATATGGTGTTAATAAAATTATTCCTATTTTTCTAAAAAAATAAAATATTTGACTGTCTTGAGGAAGTGAGTGGTAAATTTGACATTAAGGGTTATAGTGAAGTGAAGTAAATGAAATATTTCTTGGATATATTATCCCTACAGTGAAAGGATAGGGTACTCATAAGATCAATGAAAAAAATAATGTTTGGTAAAATTTGAATTGAACTCTAGGATAAGAATAATGTCATCAGTTCATGATAGTGTGTGTCATTCTTACCTGATAGGTGATTTAAAGACTTTGAAATGTTTTGAGAATCATGAAGGTAGATTAGTTAACATTTGAGAGGATTATTCCCTAAATATTATTGGAGATATATCAATAGAAATTGAAGGGAGAAAATATGAAATAAAATTATTTTTTGATAAGTAAGGGATTACATATAACATTTTGAGTGTTATTCGACTCTATAATAATGTATAAGAAGTTTTTTTAAAGGTATATTTCTTAATTAAAATTATAAATGGTTGTATGATTATACGTCAAGGAAAAAAAATCAATTTTATTGTTAATTAGTGATATAACCATTGAATGTTATTTGGTTACAAAATTTGATAGAATGTTATTACACATGTGGCTTGTTTATTAGGGGAAAATATTCCGAAAAAATAGTAACATGATTTTATAAGAGATCTTCCCATAGTTTATATAGAAAGTGATATTGTTTTTGGAAAATTGCAAACAACAAAATATGACTCTAAAATATCATAAGAAGGTGTAAATTCCTTATATATAACAAATTTTACTCATTTAAACCAAAATATATGGTCCCATGAAGCAATTGTTTTTAAGATATTATTCATATTTTATTAAATTAATTTATTAATTATCATGAGTTTCAAATGCGATGATCATTAGGAATAAGTTAGAATCCATTTAGATGGTAAAATTTTTCATGATAAATGTTTTGAGAGAGATATTATCCATTATCAAGAAAAAGATATCCAATGATGGGAAGTAATATACATGTGATGAGTAATTGAGTTATCTAAATAAATCAGTAAACAATATTCAATTATTCACACTATATAATCCCTAATATAATGGATTTTCTATAAGGAATAATCTAATAAATGTGGATATGGGAATAAAAATAATAGCTTAAAGTAAAATATAAAAATATTTTTGCAGATAAGCTATATAAATTACTATTGACATTCTGAATCAATGTTTTTTTAGTCAAAAGACTCATTCTATTTCTTATTATACATAGTACAAGAAGAATCCAACTCTCAAATACTTCAATGTATTTGGAAATCCATTTTTTAAAAACTAAAGGTAGCTATCTTGGATGTTTTATAGATAAATAATATAACGATTCATACTTTACATACATTGTTATTACTTCAGAATTGAAGCACACTTATAACAACATATATCAAAACCATGAAAGGACCGTATAGGTATAGTGTCTTTAGAAACTGGGAAACATAAACAACTAGTTCATAAATAATCTACACTGTCTCCCTTTTATTTTATCATATCTAGAGTCCCTTTTGGAATATCTTACTTAATGTCCTTCTTCCTGACCTTCGGAAAAAAAATAAAAGGGTGAGCTCAAATGCTCAGTAAGGGTAAACAAAAGAAATATAAATCACATCATATTCATAATAACATAACATTTTGGAAATCTTAACCTGCAAAAGAGATCATAATTTCAAAACATGGGATAAATCATAGTAGTAAAATCTAATCCCAATAATTATAACTTAAAACATTAAACTTTGTTTCATACACAAATAATGATATAGAATCATTTCTTAGTAGTCAAGACTCATTGCCAAGATTATCTTAGAGGACAAAGTCCATTTCTAAACCGAGTTCACTCCACGTTTCAGTCCTCTTTCACTGAACTGGATTAACCTACCATTCCATCCATGTCTATCTCATGAGATATAAATCATTACCCAATGCATTGGAGGGATATATAGGTCTCACCCATCTTATAATGATACCATTCTTATGTGTCCCACAAGAACATAAATCATACATCATAGCATAACCAAAATAAAAATGGGATTCTTAAACATCGTGTCATCGTAACATAATCCATATAAGATAAAAGGACTTCATAAAAATAATTCCATCATAACATAATCAAATCAATGTAAAAATAGGGATAGAAATAGAACCCTATATTATCTTATATGAAAAATAATTTTGATAAAATGCTTGAACTCCATTCTTGAGGAAAATATCCTATCTACTTCAAAAACATTTTCCTTTCTTAAAATTTCATATAATTTTAATCTAAAAGAAGTTGATTAAAAATAAACTTGAAAACTTGTAATGTAATCTTCATGGAATTAATGTTCTAAAAATCCATTCATGCTGTATAAGTTAAAAAAATAAATTCTTCTCATACTTTGGCCGGAAAAGTCAAAAAGTACCTCGTACGAAAAACGACAAAAGATTCATTTCATATCATTTACTAAAAATTCACCGAAGGGTAAAATTGGATTTAAAAAATTTTAGGAGGATAGAAATAATATTACATATTGAGGAAACATGGATGTGGATGATAAAAATTCCCCAGTAAATACCAAAGTATAACCAATCTCGCATAAAAATGAGATTGTGAGATTTTCCCTTACCTTAGGTCCGATTTACTTCATACATGTCTGAACCTCCTATACAATGATTTAAATAGTGTTATTGACTTATTCCAGAATCGTACTCATTGTTATGATATCATATGTGGTCATATTCTTAGCATCTTATTAGTAATATTTCATTTTTACTTGTTATTTGGGTGTTTATATCTTTTTGTTCTTATGCGTGTTTTGTCGAATCAATTCTTATTCTTCTTTTAGGTTATAGATAACTCATTTCCAGAATGGTATTAGTGTAATACATATCATATTTATTCATTCAATTCATTTATATAATCATTATGCAATGAAGATCATGTAGAACGAGTCGCATCACATCGTGGAGACGGTAGGCCGTACGTACGCACGAGCGATGATATCATTCCCATGATCGTGGAATTGTATTGAAGTGTATGTATACAATTTCAGAATCAATATAACATTAAAATAATCATATATAGTTATTATTTACACCATTATACCCATCCAAGTAAGGTGTTGGTGGAAAACATATTACACCACGGCGTGGAGACGGTATTCCGTACGTACGCACACACGGTGATTTCATTTTCCATAGGATGGATAGAAGGTGAAATAGGGTTGTTTCATATTTATAATAACATATCAGTATATGAGTGATACTTATATTATTACTTCATAATTAAACAACTAAAGAAGAATAAGTAGAAGAAGAAATAAAGTTGAAATAATCGGTAACGAACATTACCTCTTCTTTGAAGCGCCTCTTCTTAACCTCCTCTTAGGGCCCTAAAGATGGTCTTTGAAGAATACCAGGACCTCTAGGATGTTTCTAGGGTAGTGGAGAAGAGAAATTGGCTGGGTTTGGCCGCTCTTGAAGGCTCAAAGTGGTGTGAGGAGGAGAGGGAGGAGGTTCCCTTTTTTAAGGGAGGAGAGGGGCACCTTAAGAAAAACCTAAAATATTATTTTATAATAAATTCATATTCCGTTTTTAATAGCTCAAATTGATTTATTTCGAAGATAAAGCGTGTATGGGTCTAAATCCTCTCAACCAATATATTTTAGACTGGTTTGGGTCATCATATTAACCTTATCGTTTAGTTTTAACTCTTAGTTAATTAGATTGACATTTACCATGTCACTTTGTATTTTTATATTATATAGTTAATAAACTTACCATATACATCCAAGATACCCCAAAGTGTTCCATTAATGATACACCTATCATTATATAAGTATCTTGGCCGAACCTTAGATAATTAAAATTTATCATATAATATTTGTTTTAAAAACAATTTTATGTCAATTTTGACACTATTTGGTAATTGATTATTTGTGAAAATCATAACAGCATGATTAGTTCAAAAGAAGATAATTAAATCAATAATAACATGTCATATTAACCTATAAATGTATTTTAATTCATAAAAAGTCTCAAATTACATTTATTTGTGTATTTAAAATATCAATTATGTTAATATTTCATTAAAAAGGTAATTACTGCATCATCATTATGTCATAAATAAATTAACTTATTTGATGTCTAAAAATTATAAATAAAGATGTATTATTTAGGAAATATTTTTATCTTTATAATGAATATTTATAGTAGAATTTATCTTATGTATAACCCTATATTAAAAATGATTTAGTTATTAAACTTTGATTTTATCTATTTTAACCCTTCTTTACATAAATTCATAATAAATGTCATAATCTAATCCTGGTAGACCTAAATGGTCATATTTTATTCCTAAGATTGTTTTTCGTCGAATTACACTTATCCAATAGAATTAAGACATGTTTTAGGGTAATAATAATATCATTTTTACCCTTAATTACTCTATTTACTTTTAACCATGGTAAATAAAAGTAAAAAGTTACTATTTACCAAAAATTATTTTCATCTAATTGAACAATATTTTAGTCCTTGATATTCAATATGTATCCCAGATTTTATAAATTTCAATCACAGAAGTAGTAAAATTTTGTTTTATGTAAGTTTGCAAAAAGCTCCAAGGAGGTAAGTAAAAGACGGTGAAAAGTTTAATAAAATTTTTATATATCGAAAATTATTATAAAATGACTCCAATGAATTACATTGAACATATATAGGTATTATGTATAAATTTTGACCTAAAATAAATTTAAATAAAATAAATAATTATTTAAATAAAAAGTTGGTTTTTAAATAGTAACCTAGTGTTTTCACTATTCTTCAAAAATTGAAAGTTGTCAGAAAAATACCAAAAATTCACCCTAAGCTAATTTCGATATTCTGAATCCAGAAATGAAGTCAATTTTGAAAAATAAAATTTATAAAATTTTAAAAATTGGGCATTACTATTCATAACGGCTAGTTTTAATAATATTTTAATAGCATATCGTTGTTTAGTGAAACTCTGTATTGCGTATAGTGCAAGCTATCGAGGAAGGTCACGATTTCGAGTAAAGCAAGATGAGATAGCGTTGTGTGTAGTGAAATATTCTTTTGATGATATATATAACATAAAAGAAAAATATTTCTCATAAAAATCTTGGGTTTTACATTCTACCCCCATTAAAATGAATTTCATCCTCGAAATTCGTCACTTCGTAACAAACAGATGAGGATACCTCTCGCTCATCATATCCCCAAGCTCCCATGTAGCTTCTTCTAATTGGTGGTTCCTCCATAAAATATTCATCAATCTAGTGGTCTTGTTCCGTAGGACTTTTTCTCTACGATCCAGAAAATCTATCTGCTGTTCTTCATAAGAAAGATCGTTCTTCAGCGGTACAACTTCTGAGCTGAGTACATATGAAGGATCGGGTATGTACTTTCTCAGGAGAGACACATGGAACTCATCGTGAACTTGAGATAGATTCGGTGGAAGCTCCAATCGGTAAGCTACCTTCCCAACACGATCCAGTCTTTTGAAAGGACCGATATACCTAGGGCTCAAATTTACCTTCTTTCAAAATCTCATTACTCTCTTCCAAGGAGATATTTGTAAGAACACATTATCACCCACTTCAAACTCTATGTATTTTCTTCGGTTGTCGGCATAACTTTTTTGTCGACTATGAGCTTCTATTATGTGTTTTTTAATAGATCTGACCTTTTCTGCTATCTCACCAACAAGATCGGGTCCTAATATATTTCTTTCCCTAACTTCATCCCAGCAAGTTGGAGTCCTGCATTTCTTTCCATAAAGAGATTCATAAGGATCCATCTGAATACTGAAGTGAAAGCTATTATTATATAAAAATTCCACCAAAGGTAGGTGTTGATCCCAACCACCTATGAAATCCATAGAGAAAGCTCTTAACATATCTTCAAGAGTTTGAATTGTTCTCCCAGACTGAACGTCTGTCTGAGGATGATAAGCAGTGCCGAAACTCAAATCTTTATCCAGAGTATACTAAAGACTTCTCCAAAACATTGAGGTAAACCTTGGATCTCGATCAGATATAATGGAAAGTTGTACTCCATGAAATCTTACCACTTCCATCACATATATCCTGGCAAGCTGATCCAGAGAGAAATCCACTCTAATAGCAATGAAGTGTTCCGAATTTGTAAGATGATCAACTATGACCCAGATAGAATTATTACCTTTGGATGTTTTAGGAAGACCAGTGACAAAGTACATGGTGATGTTTTCCCATTTCCATTCAGGTATGGATAATTGTTGTAACATCCTCTTAGACTTCTGTCTCTCAAATTTAACTTGCTGAAAAACCAAGCATCAAGAGACATATTAACCAACATCTCTTTTCATGCCATCCCACCAAAAGTACTCTTTCAGGTCCCTATACATCTTCGTGCTTCCAGGCTGAATAGAGAATGAAGAACTATGAGCCTCATCCAGCAGCTCCTTATTTAATTTGGGGATCGGAGGAACCCAAACCTGATTCATGAACTTTATTATCCCATCACAATTAAGGTTTAATTTAGGAACATTTATCACCTTATTTTGTAACTCTACATCTTCTTTTTGTGCCTCATTGATCTTCACATGTATATATGGTTGAACATTCATTAGGGAAAGATAAGATTTTCCCCCTTCCATTATAATTCCAAGATCCATCCATTGTAAATCCATAAATATTGGATCTTTTTTATCCTCATCATGGATAAGCTAGCATGGTCTTGTCGACTTAATGCATCTGCCACCTTGTTTTCTTTCCCTGGGTGGTAATGAATTGAGCAGTCGTAATCCTTAATCAACTCCAACCGTCTTCTTTGGTGCATATTCAGCTCCTTTTGTGTGAAAATATACTTTAAACTTTTATGATCAGTATAAATATCACACATTTCACCATAAAGATAATTACTCCAAATCATTAATGCAAATATTACCGTAGATAACTCCAAATCATGAGTTGGGTAATATTTCTCATGGATTATCAACTGTCAGGTGGCATAAGATATCACCATATCATTTTTCATGAGAAAACACCCCAACCCCTTCTTGGATGCATCACTATAGATAACAAAACTTTCTCCACTACAAGGTAGTGTGAGAACAGGTGCACTGGATAACCTTCTTTTCAACTCCTTGAAATTCTATTCACATTCCTCTGTCCACACGAACTTAAATCCTTTTCGAGTCAACCTGGTGAGTGGATTAGATAATCGTGAAATATCTTTCACAAAATGATGATAATATCCAGCCAAACCAAGAAAAGTTCAGATCTCAGTTACTGTTGTTGATCTCGACCATCTTTCGATAACCTCTGTTTTTTTTAGATCCATAGATTTACCCTCTTTTGAGATTATGTGACCTAAAAAATGCAACTTTTTGAAGCCAAAATTCACACTCGGTAAATTTGGAATAAGGCTTCTCCTTTATCAGGCTCTTCAATACAATTCTCAAGTGATCTTCATGTTCTTCCTCGCTCTTTGAATATACAAGAATATCGTCTATAAATACTACCACAAACTGATCAAGATAGTCTCTAAAGACCCTATTCATCAGATCCATGAAGATAGGAGGGGAATTAGTAAGACCAAATGGCATCACTATAAATTCAGTGTCCATACCTTGTACGGAAATCCGTCATTGGTATATCCTCCCTTTTGACCCTGAATGAAGATCAATCTTGGAAAAGTATTGAGCTCTGTGTAGTTGGTCAAATAAATCATCAATGTGTGGGATATGATATTTGTTCTTGATAGTGATCTTGTTAAGTTCTCGATAATCAATGCAGAGTCTCATTGATCCATCTTTCTTCTTAACAAACAGAATAGGTGCTCCACAAGGTGATTCACTAGGGAATATGAATCCCTTATCAAGATTCTCTTGGAGTTTCTTCTTCAATTCCTGCAACTCAATTGGTTTCATTCTATAAGGTGCCTTTGAAATATGAAAAGCACCTGGTACGAGATCTATTGAAAAGTCCACTTCACGATTTGGTGGAAGACTCAGAAATTTATCTGGAAAGACATCATCAATCTCCCGTACAATTGGCATATTCTTAATCGTGTGTTTCTCTCCAACCATTTGAGATAAATAACCTTCATTTAGTGGAATCAAGCCCCTAAGATGGAAGAAATTTCCACTGGAAGGTTATGTTCATCCTTGCATCGATAGACGATCATAGATTGATCTGGAATATGAAATGTGACTTCCATTCATTAGCAATTGATATGAGCTCCATATAAAGAAAGCCAATCCATGCCAGGAATCACATCAAATTCCACTATCAGAAGGATCACAATATTTTCAGGAAGCACTTTCCCACAAACTTCTATCAGATAAGAATTATAAACTTTTGATGCGACTGGTGTGCCATTAGGGGTTATCACAGCTAACTCAGCGTCTAATTGTTGAGGTAATATGGTGATACCCTTATAAAATTCTTCATAAATAAAAGAGTGGGTGGATCCAAAATTAAATAAAACATTTTCTACTTTAGAGTAGATGGTATGTGTACATTTCACCACATCGTTATCGTACTCCACATCTCTGATAGAAATTGCATGTGACTTTCCTTTTTCTTTAGCCTTAAGTGTTTGTTGATGTCTATAATCATAAAAAACCCTTGGATTAGGGCATTGATTAGCATAATTCCCCATTTCCTTGTACTTGTAACATTGAAGTGTAGGAGGTGCACTCTATGTAGACTTTTCATTGTTCGCATCACTAGACATCTTCTTCCAATCATTGCATCATTAAAATGCCTGATGACCTTCCTTTCCACATTTTAAACAGTTACTTGTCCCTTTAAGACAACTCCCTCCATGTTTCTTTCCACACTTTGAGCATAAGGGAAAACTCATCTTCTCTTCTTTCTGCTCTTTAGATTTCCCTTTGAATTCCATTTTCCTCTTCTTATCAAATGCATATGACTGATGGGTTACTCCAATCTCCATCTCAACATTGAGAGAACATCAAATGATTTCCTCATAGCTATTTAAGTCAGTTATGGCTAACTCCCTTCGAAGACCTGGTTTTAAGACACTAAAGAATCGATCGATCTTACTCCCAGGTTGGATAATAATACCAGAAGCGTACCTTGCAAGTCTTTTAAAAATATTTTGTAGGTACCAAAAGATTCATCATCCTTTTGTTTTAGTTCAAGAAACCCATTCTCCATATTTTTTCAAAGAATATGAGGGAAGTAATTATTGAAAAATAAGTTCTTGAAATCATCCCATTACATGGACTCAATTTCATTTCTTGGCCTCATATTCTTGATAAGATTATACCATTTATCAGCTTCACCTTACAAACGATATACTGCTAAGATGACTTTATCATGTTTAGAACATTGAAGAACTGAAAATGTCTTTTCTGTGGTAATAATCCATTGTTCAGCCACTAATGGATTAGTAGACCCACTAAATGAAGGTGGACGCTGCCTCGTGAAGGATTCAACAGAATGTTGCTCCTTCCTTTGTTCGTTTGGAAGTCCTACATGATTCAAATCTTGAGAATGGTGTGTGAGACTAGCTACACGATTTTTCATTCCATCCCCCATAACGTTTGGTTGCTCAGGGAGATAATCATTGCATTGCCCGTCGCATTCCGCATTAAAAGGGTTCCTTCGGGTTCCAGCCATTGATTAAAACCAATAAGAATAGTGTGAGTAACACTAATTATAATAGGAAAACCACATAATCAAGAATAAAATTTCACACTTAAGGTCTTATCATAGGTTTTTCATGGCCATTTTTAAAACACTAAGGTTTTTTTCTATGCTTAGACTTATCCTTAGGGTTCTTACTAAGGATTTCACATCCTAGTTTCCAAAGGTTGACTATACCTTTCCTCTGATACCAACTATAATGACCCATACTTTACATACATTGTTATTACATTAGAATTGAAGCGCATTTATTGCAACATATATCAAAACCATGAAGGGACCGTATAGGTATAGTGTCTTTAAAAACTGGAAAACATAAACAACTGGTTCATAAATCATCTACACTATCTCCATTTTATTTTATCATATCTAGAGTCCCTTTTGGAATATCTTACATAATGTACTACTTCCTAACCTGGGGAAAACAAAACATACAAAAGGGTGAGCTCAAATGCTCAGTAAGAGTAAACAAAAGAAATATAAATCACATCATATTCATAATAACATAACATTTTGGAAATCATAACCTGTAAAAAAGATCATAATTTCTTAACATGGGATAAATCATAGTAGTGAAATGTAATCCCAATAATAATAACATAAAACATGAAACTTTTTAGCATACACATATAATCATAGATAATCATTTCTTAGTAGCCAAGACTCATTTCCAAGACTATCTTAGTGGACAAAGTCCATTTCTGAACTGATTTAACTCCTTGTTTCAGTCCTGTTTCACCGAATCGGATTAACCTACCATTCCAGCCATGTCTATCTCATGAAATATAAATATTTACCCAATGAATTAGAGGGAGATATAGGTCCCACACATCTTATAATGATACCATTATTATGTGTTCCACAAGATCATAAATCATACATCATAGCATAACCCAGATAAAAATGGGTTCTTAAACATCGTACCATCGTAACATAATCCATATAAGATAAAAGTACTTCATAAAAATAATTACCTAATAACATTATAAAATCAATGTAAAAATAGGGATAGAAACAGAACCCTATATTATCTTATATGGAAAATAATTTTGATAAAATGCTTGAACTCCATTCTTGAGGAAAATATCTTTTCTACTTCAAAAACCTTTTCTTTTCTTAAAATGTCATATAATTTTAAACTAAAATAAGTTGATTAAAAATAAACTTGAAAACTTTTAAAGTAATATTCATGTAAATAATGTTCTAAAAATCCATTCATGTCGTATAAGTTAAAAAAATACATTCTTCTCGTACTTTGGCCGGAAAAGTCAAAAAGTACCTAGTACGAAAAATGACAAAATATTCCTTTCATATCATTTACTAAAAACTCACCGAAGGGTAAAATTGGATTTAAAAAATTTTAAGAGGATATAAATAATATTACATATTGAGGAAACATGGATGCGGATGATAAATATTCCCCAGTAAATACCAAAGTATAAACAATCTCGGATAAAAATGAGATTGTGAGATTTTCCCTTACCTTAGGTCTGATTTACATCGTACGTGTCTGAACCTCCTGTATAATGATTTAAATAATTTTATTGACTTATTAAAGAATCGTACTCATAGTTATGATATCGTATATGGTCATATTATTAGATTCTTATTTGTAATATTTCATTGTTACTTGTTATTCGGGTGTTTATTGCTTTTTGTTATTATGCTTGTTTTGTCGAATAAATTCTTATTATTATTTTAAGATATAGATACCTCACTTCAAGAATGGTATTATTGTAATATATATTGTATTTTCTCATTAAATTCACTTATATAATCATTATTCAATGAAGATCATGTAGAATGATTCGCATCACATCGTGGAGACGGTAGGCCGTACGTACGCACGAGCGATGATATTGTTCCATGATCATGGAATTGTATTGAAGTGTATGTATACTATTTCAGAATCAATATCACTTTACAATAATCATATATAGGTATTGTTTACACCATTATACCCATCCATGTAAGGTGGTGGTGGAAAACATATTACACCATGGCGTGGAGACGGTATTCCGTACGTACGCACATGCAATTATTTCATTTTTCGTAGGATGGATAGAAAGTGAATTAGGGTTGTTTCATATTTATAATAACATATCAGTATATGAGTGATACTTATTTTATTACTTCATAATGAAACAACTAAATAAGAAGAAGTAGAAGAAGAAATAAAGTTGAAAGAATCGGTAACGGACATTACCTCTTCTTTGAAACACCTCTTCTTAACCTCCTCTTAGGGAACTAAAGATGGTATTTGAAGAATACTAGTACCTCTAGGATGATTCTAGGAAAGTCTAGAAGAGAAATTGGAAGGGTTTGTCCGAGCTTGAAGGCTCAAAGTGGTGTTAGGAGGAGAGGGAGGAGGTGCCCTTTTATAAGGGAGGAGAGGGGCACCTTAGAAAAAACATAAAATATTATTTTATAATAAAGTAATATTTAGTTTTTAATAGCTCAAAATTGATTTCATTCGACGGTAAAGTGGGGATGGGTCGAAACCTCACAAAAAATATATTTTATACAGGTTTGGGTCATTATATTAACCTTATCTTTTAGTTTTAACTCTTGGTTAATTAGATTGACATTTACCATGTCACTTTGTATTTTTTATATTATATTGTTAATAAACTTACCATATACATACAAGAGACCCCCAAGTGGTCCATTAATGAAACAACTATCATGATATAAGTATCATGG
Organism: Viscum album; assembly: GCA_963277665.1. Classification (NCBI taxonomy): domain Eukaryota; kingdom Viridiplantae; phylum Streptophyta; class Magnoliopsida; order Santalales; family Viscaceae; genus Viscum; species Viscum album. The sequence goes on along the minus strand of OY728150.1, from coordinate 368,550,750 downwards.
CCGATCCTTGGATAATAACAATTAATAATATAATATTTTATTAAAAAACTATTTTATGTCAATTTTGACAATATATGGTAATTGATTTTTTTTTTGAAAATCATAACAACATGATTAGTTCAAAAAACGTTAATTAAATAAATCCTAAGATGTCATATTAACCTAGAAAATTATTTTAATTCATAAAAAGTCTAAAATTTCATTTATTTGTGTATTTATAACATCAATTATGCTAATATTTCATTAATGAGGTAATTACTGCATCATCATTGAGTCATAAATAAATAAACTTATTTAATGTCTAAAAATTGTAAATAAAATACCATTATGTAGGAAATCTTTTTAGCTTTATAATAAATATTTATAGTTGAATTTATATTATGTATAACCCTATATTAAAAATGATTTAGTTATTAAACATTGATTTTAACTATTTTAACCCTTCTTTAAATAAATTAATAATAAATGTCCTAATCTAATCCAAGTGGACCAAAATGGTCATATTTTATTCTTAATGTTGTTTTTGGTAGAATTACACTTATCCAATAGAATTAGGACATGTGTTAGGTTAATAATAATATCATTTTTACCCTTAATTACCCTATTTACTTTTAACCATGGTAAATAAAAGTAAAAAGTTACTATTCACCAAAAATTATTTTCATCTCATTGAACCATATTTTAGTCCTTGAAATTAACCGTGTCTCTCGAATTTTAGGAATTATACACATAGAAACGGTAAAATTATGTTTTATGTAAGTTTGAAAAAAGCTCCTAGGAGGTAAGTAAAAAACGGTGACAAGTTCAACAAAATTTTTATATATAAAAAATTTTTATAAAATGACTCCAATGAATTACATTGAAATTATATAGGTATTATGTATCAAATTTGACCTAAAATAAATTTAAATAAAATAAATTATTATTTAAATAAAAAGTCTGTTTTTAAATAGTAATATAGTGTTTTCACTATTCATCAAAAATTGAAAGTTTTCAGAAAAATACCAAAAATTCACCCTAGTCTAATTTCAATATTACAAATTCAAAAATGAAGTCCATTTTGAAAAATAAAATTTATAAAATTTCAAAAATTGGGTATTACTATTCATAACGGCTAGTTTTAATAATATTTTACTAGCATATCGTTGCTTAGTGAAACTCGGTATTGCGTACAACGCAAGCTATCGAGGAAGGATGTGATTGCATGTAAAGAAAGCCAAGATAGTGTTGTGTGTAGTGAAGTATTCCTTTGATGATGTGTATAACATAAAAACAAAATATTTCTCATAAAAATCTCGGGTGTTACAAATAAGATGATGGGTTGTTTTTTGGGGTACTTATCTGATGGAAATGGGTGTAGGTGATAGAACATGAGGTTTGAAAACGATATTAAACAATTATTATTTGAATTTAATTTAAAATAAGAATAAATTGTAGTTATTTGATGAGCCTAAGGATAAGTTATCATAACCTGGAAGCGTGATAAATTTTGAAAAACAGATTATATAATATGAAAAAATCAAGTATAATGTTGTTCATATCAACTCTATTCATAGATATAATACTGAGGTTTCTATTTACCATGGATTTATACATAAAATTCTTGAAAATATTTTTTACACAAGGAATATAATATGTAACTAGGAGGAACCTATCCAATCTAAAAGACGTTAGGGAAGAAAAAATCAAACAGCTCTTATAGCAAGTGTTTAATCAAAAACTATAGTTAGATATCTTCATCATGAAATTGGATAAAATTTATGAATGATGAAATGAATCAAATTGAGAAAAACTCAACCTGGGATCATATTCCACAGAAAAAAGATAAAAATTTCAGTGGAACCAAGTTAGTGTTTCAAAACTATCCGATGTGAATGTCGAGGTCATAAGAATCAAGGCTAGTTTGTTGAGTAAGGAATGCTATCAACTTGAATGTTTTGACTTTGGAGAAAACTTTTATCCTATATAATGTTCATAACCCATTATAACCATTTTGGTAGTTTCTATACACAATAACTTGAATGTCAAAAAAATATGTGCATTTGGTTTTTTAGAATGGTGAGCTTGAGGAAGAAATGTTTAATAAGATCACATTGGGTCTAATTATATATCTTTTTAGTATCCAGGTCTTCAAAATATAAAAGGCATCATAATCATGAAATAAGAACTTATATCTTAATACTCAGAGCATCACAGTTACCGAAAATAAAAAAAATACTCCAAATGTAATCCTGAAAAACACCATTATGTAAATCAACTATTAATAGACGCATTGACTATCGTAGTATATATTGAGGACCTAAATTTTCATGTTATAGAGTGTATCCTTTTTAGGAATTATCTTTATAATTGAAATTCATATCTAGAATATCATTTATTAATGAGTTTATATACATTTTTTGGATAATTATTTTTTTTAAAAGCATATTATATATTTTTATATAAATAATAATATAATAGTGATTTGCTCAAGAAGCTTGGAATAGAGTAATGTAGGCAATTTTGAGCTCATGTTTATATTGTGAAAAAAATTGTAAGGATGATAATTAAAGAAATATTAATAAAAATGATTAGAAGATTCAGTGGAAGCCTTTTATTTTATAAAGAGTCATGACCTCTCACTACCTATGATGTGGTACTAGGTTCTAGATTTCATAGTAGCATAATGAAATCACACAATTTTTCATTAATGTTATCTAAGATATTTGTATATGGAATAATGAATTATGAGATTTTATATAAATTTATTAATAATATTAACTTTTTTCGTTTCATAGAGGTAGATTTGGTGGCTTATTTCATAGAAAGAAGATCCATTTTTATAGTGACATACATTATATTTGAGGGTTGTGTGAGTTGATAAACAAAAAAACATCAATCACATGTATAATATCTTATTTATAGTGTGTGGATGCTACTAAATCATGTACATAGGTTATATTTATTTTTATAAAACTAATATATTTTATAGTTGTGGATGATAGGCCATTCAGAATATTCTATGATGACCGATGTGTTATTAATGTGCACGATTTGTGTATACATTTTCATAAATTCTATTTAGTATCAATACAATTTTTCACTGAATATATGTTGTCTTCGAGATAAAAGGCTTTAATTTGGAGATCGTGATGATTTTTAGGTATTTTCCAGCCTAAGAAAAAAATTGGAGAAAGATCAGAAAAAAATTTCATATATACACATCGTGTACTTCTTACACACATCGTGTACCATTGCCCTGACACACATATCAACTAGACCGAGTACACACCCATGTTTCGAGCCAATATTAACACATTGTATACTTCCATTTACAAACTGTGTTCTCCATTATAGAAGTGGTTGATGGATGATTTTGATACTACATGCCAAGTGGGGTGGTGCTACACATCATGTACTCCTACTAACCAACGGTTGAAGCCTTCATTATCAAGGGTGGCATGGTACATCTTCTACTGACGGTGAAAGAGGAGCCAAGTCAAATTGTCCTGACGACACACCATGTACATTATGGTACATGCCGTGTAGTTTTAAATAGAATATATAGGAGGGTAGGCTTTCCAAATGTAGACATTAAAAGAGAGGATAAATAGAGACACCAAACGAAAGAAAAAAGGATAGAGAAGAAGATAGAGAAAGATAAAGAGGGAAGAGAAGAGAGGAGGTGCTGCAATTTATCCCTCCTAATGATCTTCAATTCAAAACTGTTCTGATGATTTATTTAGGTATTAAGTGTCTGTTAATTATTAGCTACTCCATGTGAATCTAACTTCCCTATGTTTTGGTACTGTGTATGATTAGGTTTTTTTATTTACCAACTATCTTATTGTGTTTGTATTATTTATATCTCTCTTTTAATCCCAAAGAATTTATTACTAAATATTATTGGAAACACCATATAAGACCAAGAATGGAATTTATAGGGATCTTAAGAGGAATTATGACAATGTTCACCCATGATCATTGGGTGTAATTTTCATCTCGAAGGTCCTATAATTAATAAAGTTAATAGGAATCAAATTCCAAATCAATGAATTGGCCTCTATTGATTCAAAATAATCATACTAGATCAATGGGGGTTCTGTTATATTTGAAGCCCATAGATCTGAGTTATTATGGAAAACACAACATGATACGAAAATTCAGTTATTAACAACATAAAAAATACACATCCCTAATTCATTATTCACATTTTTCATCTAAATCAGTTTTTTTATCTTTAAATGAATCCACCAAGAAATAGAAGAATCAGTTACATTATCTATGAAACATCAATAATTGACTATAAATTTAGCTAATTTTAAAATAATTAAATACAAACTTAATAAATAGAATGTAGTTACTCTCTCCCACTGTGGATCGACCCCATACTTGATCTATTCTAGTAATACGTTTGTGTATTTAAATTTGGGTTTCCAAACATAAAACTTTGGCTAAAATGACACCAAATTATTGTGTTGTTGCTGGGGAACAGAAGGTTATCATGTTTTGTAAAATCAAGTTTGTATTAACTAATGTGAAAATAAAAAATAGAAATTATAAAAAATTATTTTCTTAAACTCATTTCTATTTTTTATTTTAGTCTCCCTCTTTTTCTGCATGTTGTGTGGTTTCATGTTGTGAAGGATCACAACTTCATGAGTGGTTTAATCACTCGTTCTAAGAGAACCGAGTCCTCATAAATCCTTCTTCTTGATTCAAATATCAAATAAACGATCTTGAGGTCATGCCATGCACTTATGGTCAACCACAAAAAAATTACCCCATGGAAAATATAGGAGTCATGGTTGTTGTCCAAGGAATTGAATGGAATTTCATACCTGATGAAAACTGGAACCAATAACTTGTTGTTGAGAATGAACAGATCCGACTTCCACCAGAAAACATCATGGAGTTCATCCCATGGAACAACTAAAGACAACTGGCTCCATTTGTTCTCGGTTATGGCCCATAGCAACCCCAACAGTACCATCCACTAGATTAGTTATCATATCTTCATACATAGAAGGGGAATTATTTTTCTCCTGATCAGTAATTTATTCCCCCGCCTCCTCAAGAAAAACTACCCCCACATCGTACCCTTTTGTAGTATAGGCTTCCTTCCATCCATGGTGAAGATTCATGTATTTTCAGACCACTGATGAAAGCACAAC